>JAKSZU010000015.1:61004062-61721562 GCA_026018925.1 Tupaia tana | reverse complement strand
TTGATGGCATCTAGTATTTCTCACATATTATTCTCAAGTTTTTGGGCAGTTTACTCAGTCTTCGTGGTGGATTTTTCTAGGCCAGCCAATTTCTCTTCTACATCTGAGATTCTATTTTCTGCATGATCTAGTCTGCTTTTGATACTTTCAAGGTAGATTTTCACTTCCTGTATTATAGCCTTCATCTCTAACAGTTCCATCTGATTCTTCTGTAAAGTGTGAAATTCCTCTTTTAGATCTTGCATGAATTTCCTCACCTCCTGGAACTCATCAACTCTTTTCTCCTTCCTCTTCCACAGTTCATTGTCTCTCTTCTCTTCCATCTCTGTTAGCTTTACCATTATGAATATTCTGAATTCTTTATCAGACATTTCCATGATTTCCATTGAACTGTGTGTGGATGAAGAGGAGTTATCTTTTTCCCTTGGAGGAGAGGTATTTTCCTGCTTCCCCATATTTCTTGTGGTCCTGCAGCGATTTCTAGTCATCTGATGGATGGTTGGTTTCTTCCCAAACTTGGAAGTTCAATCTGAGCGTAATGGGACATGCAGAAAAGGAAACACAGAGAGAGAAACAACAGCAACAACAGCAATAAAAAACCAGACAAGAAACATAGAAAAAGAGAAGAAAAAATGAAGAGAAAAACTTTTAAATAAAATGAAAAAAATTAATATTTAAAAAAAATTTCAATAAAACCCTAAAATTAAATGACAGGACCCATGAAGATGTCTCTTCAAGAAGACCTGTTCCCTTTTGCCTCTCCTGGTTGGAAGGGGGGAGAGGGAATTATTAACAAGATAAAAGGATAGGAGGGGCCAGAAAGCCCAGAAAATGCCTCACCTTAAAAAATTCTAAAAAGCAAAAATTAAGAAAGTGTGAAGACAGAGACAAAGACAGAGACAGAGGTAGAGAGAGACAAAGACAGATACAGAGACAGGAGGCCTGAAAGGGGTCTTCCTATCGTGCGAGTTTTGTGTGCTAGAGGCCGAATTTCCAGTGGGAAATCTTCGTTTCTGTTTCCCCCAAAATGGCTAGATCGCAGGAGCCTGAAGGTGTCTGTTCAAGAAGGCCTGTTCCTTTCTGCTTCCCCATTTTGTATGCTATTGAATCAGCTTCTGAAGGGTCTTTTTGGCTGGTCCTGTCAGTTTTGTCAGAGGGTGGGAGCTCTACCTGAGACAGAAAGGGAAAGTGAAAGATCCCCTCCTCCCCAGGGAGGACAATCCCTTTGCCTCCATTTCTCCCTCTGGGATTTTGGGCACACACACACAGATACACACACACACACACACACACACACACATGCAATGAGCATGTTGTTCAAGCCAACGAGTCCAGAACTCAAATCACACAATAGGCCATGTGGTATTCAGCCTCTTTAACCACTACACCATTGGCTGACCCCAAGGTGGGTTGTCAATCATATACAGGACTAGAATATTAACAGTTGGAAATCATACAAATGTTGATTTTTTAATGTTTAATTAAATCATTGAGATAAAAATGATAATCTACACATATGTACACATATATACAGGGAAGTCTTTAAAATTTGTGGAAAACATGTTCAAGTTCATGAATTTTAAAAGTTTTTTTTGTACCAAAATAAATTCATACTCTAATTTGATTTTCCACAAACTTTTTGAAATCTCCTGGCATTATAGAGTATTGCATTTCTGACCTGTGGCACAGAAGTTCAAGACTTTCATTATCCAGTTCCCTGTGTATAGTTCATGGCATGTCATGATATGCCTCTGCAGAGGAAGGAAAGCTCTAGCCAAGCATTTGTCCTGCTCAATTTCTTCAGCTCACTGAGGGGATATTACCCCCACATCCACCTACCTATTGAAAGTATGTGACTCCATATTAACCAGTTACATACCATACTCCAGGTGATTGTCAGAGAAATAACCTTGAAGTCATGTTACCCAGTGTTTACTTACAGCTTAGTTGGAGGGAAAAATATAATTAGTATATGAGTGATAATATTTGTGAGCTCTCAAATGGAGTAAATCATCCCAAGGGGGACACAAAATGAAATATTAGAATTTAGGAAGATAATAATAGAACTTCAACTAATAGTTCCTACTATTTATTTATTTATTTATTTATTTATTTATTTATTTTTGCTATAGGGTGCATGTACTCACCAGAGATAGAGGGTGAGAAATTACTCCCTGAGGAGACAGCCATGCTGCAGTCCCTTCTCCTCCATTCTCCTCTCCAGATTCCAAGCATGTACACACATGCGCCCAGCATGACTTTCAACCTGCCTGGCCCAGGACTCAAACCATGCAGCTGGCCATGTGGCATCCAGCATCTTAACCTCCACACTACCTGCTGCCCCCTAACATGAATGTATTTGATAATATAAAAATGTATTAATATTATAATTACATAGTTTATAAATATCATAAGGTATATGTGCTCAAAGTTTGTTTTACTGACAGGGAACATACATGTTAACTACAAAGTCTAAAAACTTAAGTCAACCCAGAAAACAAGCACCTGAACAGTCTCATTGTAGCTTACTATAGTTGTGTTGTTAGCCAAGTATGCTTTGGCTGAAGTGGAAGTGCTTTGAAAAACTGGCTCTGTGAAGCTTCTTGGAGTGGTTGTTATACTGTTGAGAAGATCGTCTCTGAAGACTCATGGGAGAAGTTATGTTAAGTTATTGTTAACAATAGTATGTGAATTTTTTCTAGGTAAGAGAATTGTTGAGGTTTTTAATCCTAAAGACCTAGAGGATTTGTTTTATAATAAAAACATACTGAATGAGTCAATGATAGCAGTGTTCAGAAGAGAATATCTTTTTCACTAAAAATTCAAAATTCAATGCTAAGAAATTGACATAATGCTAGATAATTTAATGCAATCTAGTTCAAAATATATAGCTTTACTTACAAAGAGATTTTTGCTATAGGGAATGTGTGCTCGCTGGAGAGATAAGAGACAGAGAGAAAGTGAGAAATCACCTTCCAGGAAGGATGACATTTGGACTTGCATAATGTGAGGAGCTAAGGGGAGTATCAAAAAGTAGCAGACCTTAACAGAGTGGTGTGAAAAGGATGGGAAGGAGAAAGAGCGACTTTTTTGACCCCCTGTGTAATCAATAAGGAAATTTATTTTTCACATTGGGACATTATGAATACCTCAATTCAGTGTTTGAAAGTGTGTAAGTGTACATGTGTGTAAAAATGACCTATTCTGTTCCAAGAAGGAAGCCTTTATTTAGGAAGTCCCTTCTCCTCCATTATTGTCCTCCAAGGATTTGGGGCATGCACACACATGTGCCTGGTGTGATTGTCAAGCCACTAGGTCCAGGCCTTGAACCACAGTTGGCCATGTGGGACTCCAGCACCTTCACTACACCACCTGCTGGCCCCCAAATATATAATTTTATTATATGCAAATAAAGCCACCTGTGGATCATTCTAAATAATCAGCATACATATGCACATAGTTTGCATTAACACAGTTCTTTAGCATCTCTACTAGAATATCTTATTCTCTTGGTGTAGAAATTGTCAGTGAAGAATTTTAATGCCAGCCTAAAGTATTTATCTATTTCTTTTCTGAAACATATATCTAATATGTTTATTTATTTACACTAAATGTATAAATATACATATGTTATTTTTATTTAGTTTTAGTTTTGCTATAGGGAATATATGCTCACCAGAGACAGAGAGAGAACATATATTATGTTTAAAGTAATTATCTGTATTACCTTAAAATTAAGAAATGAGAGTCAAAATGGATGTAAAGTTGGCATTTTAAATTAAATGAAAATATTGGGACCAGCAGTTAGCATAATGGTTATGTCGCTGGACTCCCACGTAGTCGACTGCAGTTAGCGTCCCGGACCCAGTGGCTTAAACTCACACCGGACACGTGTGCATGCACGCCCAAAGTTCCGAGAGGAGAATGGAGGAGAAGGGATTGTGGCGTGGCCATCCCGTCTGGGGGATGGTTTCTTGCTTTCTGTCTCTTTGTCTCTCTCTGTCTGTCTGGTGAGCGCACTCGCCCTATAGCAAAAACCTCTCCAGAAATAAATAAATAAAAAATTAAAGGAAAATATTGATGCAAATAGACTATCTTTGAATAATCATCTAACAAGAAAGTTATATTATCGAACCAGCCTGTGATCTGATAGTTAAGGAAGCTGGATCCCACATGATTTGAGTCTTAGATTCAGCAGCTTGAAAGACACACCAGGTACACGTGTGTGCATGAACAAAATCTGGACAAGAGGTAGAGACTGAAGAGAAGGGATTGCAGTGTTACTATGCCCTATGGGAAGTGTTTCCATGTCCTTCTCCCTGTCTCTCTGGCCAGTGTACTTGCACTCTTGGGGTTAAAAGTAAGGAAGAAAGAAAGGGATAAAGGAATGAAAGAAAAAGAGAAGAAAAAGAAGGGAGGGGTATACAGAGAGATAAAGGAAGAAGAAAAAGGAGGAAGAGTGGAAAGGAGAAAAGGAAAGGAAGAAAGGAGGGAAGGAAGGAAGAGAAAGATTATTCAATATTTATTGTCTACTGTGTGTTAAGATTCTGGCACTTGGAATAAATTAGGGAATAAAATAAAAAAAAACCCTAGCCCACACAGTGTGCATTCTCAGAAGAGACTAGCAGTCCTTTTTGTATGTTCTCAGTTCAACACTTAGCTATTTTTGCCCACTAATCCAATTTTTAACTACTTTTAAGAAATTAGGACTGCTTGTGTCTCACCTAATTTGATCTATCAGATGTTCCAAAGGAGAATAAAGCTTTAAGAAAAACCATAATCTATCATTTCTAGGCCATTAATTTTGCTTATAACAGTATGAAATATGTTTCAAGTATGGTGTGTTATAGTAGAAACAGGACTAGGACCAAAGAGGTGGCATTCTGCTTCTTGAAGAGATATCTTCATGGCTGCTGAGAACTAGGCATTTTGGGGGAAACAGAGAAATGAAGATTTCCCACTGATAACTTAGCCTCCAGCACACAAAACTCGCATGGTAGGAAGACCCCTTTCAGGCCTCCTGTCTCTGCATCTATCTTTGTCTCTTTCTACCTCTGTCTCTGTCTTCTCTCTTTTTTTAATTTTAGCTTTTTAGAATTTTTTAAGGTGAGGCATTTTCTGGGCTTCTGGTCCCTCCTATCCCTTTATCTTGTTAATAATTCCCTCTCCCCTCCCAGCCCAGGAGAGGCAAAAGGGAACAGGTCTCCTTGAAGAGACACCTTCATGGCTGCTGAGAACTAGGCCTTTTTGTTCTTTTTAATTTATTTAAATATTATATTTTTTAGTTTTTAAAGTTTTTCCTTCGTTTTTTCTTCTTTCTTTCTCTTTTTTTTGTGCTTTTTTTTGTTGTTGTTGCTGTCATTTCTCTCTCTGTGTTTCCTTTTCTGCATGCTCCTTGATGCTCAGATTGGACTTCCAAGTTTGGGAAGAAACCAACCATCCATCAGATGACTAGAAATCGCTACAGGACCACAAGAAATATGGGGAAGCAGGAAAATACCTCTCCTCCAAGGGAAAAAGATAACTCCTCTTCATCCACACACAGTTCAATGGAAATCATGGAAATGTCTGATAAAGAATTCAGAATATTCATAATGGTAAAGCTAACAGAGATGGAAGAGAAGAGAGACAATGAACTGCGGAAGAGGAAGGAGAAAGGAGTTGACGAGTTCCAGGAGGTGAGGAAATTCATGCAAGATCTAAAAGAGGAATTTCACACTTTACAGAAGAATCAGATGGAACTGTTAGAGATGAAGGCTATAATACAGGAAGTGAAAATCTACCTTGAAAGTATCAAAAGCAGACTAGATCATACAGAAAATAGAATCTCAGATATAGAAGAGAAATTGGCTGGCCTAGAAAAATCCACCACGAAGACTGAGAAAACAGCCCCAACACTTGAGAATAATATGTGAGAAATACTAGATGCCATCAAACGTCCAAACATCTGGATAATAGGCATCCCAGAAGGCGAAGAGACTCATAAGGGCATTGATAATCTATTCCACGAAATCCTGCAAGAAAACTTTCCAAACCTAGAGAGGCACTCAAAGATTCAGTCCCAAGAAATACAGAGGACCACAAATATAATCAACCCAAGAAGATCTTCTCCAAGACACATTATAGCCAGATTGACCAAAACCACAGACAAAGACAAAATACTAAGATTGGTGAGAGAAAAACATCAAGTTACCTACAAAGGCTATTCCATCAGACTAACAGCAGACCTCTCATCAGAAACAATGTGAGCAAGGAAAGAATGGAAAAATATATTCAACGTGTTAAGAGTAAAGCAATTTCAACCAAGAATACTGTGCCCAGCAAGATTATCGTTCATTTGGGAAGAAAAGACAAAAACATTCCCAGATAAACAAAACCTGAAAGAATTTACCAGCACCAGACCAGATCTCCAAGAAGTTCTTAAGGGAGTGCTATGTCAGTAAAATTAAATGCAGACACACAGAAATAAGAGTTTCAAAAACTAAGAAAATGGGCAACTTAATTGTAGGGACAAAGTCTGGAGTTGAATATTATATCCAAGAATTCAATCGGGAAGATCGAAGCACAACAGAAGAAAGATTAAGTACATGAGACTGAACTGATGAAACAGCATTCTGTGACTTGACTAAAGTATTGCTGCCTTTCTTCTAAGCTTTGTTGTCCAGTTTTAAGGATTTTTGTCCTGTCTTGAGCTGTCAATAGGTTCATGTACCTACTATTTGAACAGAATACTAACCTGTTTCTAGGCTTTAAGTTTCAAGGAAATATCCTTACCAGTTCAAAACTGCTTTTCTTGAAATCACCAGCTGAACTTGCTATGGAAAGTAGTTAGATTATTTACGATATTGTGTGATCAACAAAATGTTGGAGGAAAAGGAATGGAAGACAGCTGTTGACAGCAGAGATAGTGTAATAAGAGAGTGGGAAAGGGCAGAGGATCAGACATGGGGTAGAAAACATATATATATATATATATATATATATATATATATATACACACACACACACACACACACATATATATATATATATATATATATATATACACAAACACACACATATATATGAAAGTAGAAATGGAATATTTTTGTTGATAACATACATGAATAAGCCACTATACAGTTTATTCTAGATGGGAAACCACATTTAGGATGTTGTAATGATGCTCCGGGAATGAATGCAAATTAACTAAAAAAATGTTTCAGGAGAAAAAAACCCACTAAAACTGTTCTTATCAAAATTTAAAAAAATGCGTATTTGAAGACTACAGTAAGCTATATATTCCCAGCTAGGTACTACTTTATAGTATGTTCATTCTACTCACTGAGGTTTATGCCTAAAGTCAGACTTGGGTTCATGTATAGGTATATATTAGCTGTACTTGCTATTGCAAATATTTAGACTAATTATGTTTATTAGCAAATCAATTAAATGGGTGAGGGAAAGGCATAGAAAGCAACCATGGATACCAGAGTCAATGTGGGATGAGGGTGGGACACAGCAGAGGGTGAGGGATAGGGAATCAAGGATGGCAAAAAAAACCCCAAAAACCAAAAAAACAAAAAGAAAACAAAAAAAATCCAACAACAACAACAACAACAAAACAAAAGCAAAATATACAAGACATAAAAAATGGAAAATTATTTGTTGATAATACGTATGTTGATGTGCTTGACTGAGCCAATATATAGTGTATTTTGGATGGAAAATTCATTTTGTATGCTGTAATAATGTATAGTGAATTAATGTAAAAAATTAATTTAAAGAAAAGGAAAAATAATAAAACAAAACAAAAAACAGAAAACATACTAACCAACAAAAGACATTTCATAAAAAAAAAAGAGGCGGCATTCTGATCCTTGTACTATCCAGAACTATCTGAGAATAGGAGAAATTGCTTAAAATTTTAAGTGTCTTTTATTTTCCATCTATTAAAATGAATAGAGGGAATTTTCCTTAATGAAAGAAACAAACCACTTTCTCTTCTAGCTATAATAATCTATGGTTTGATATTTTTACTAGGGCTTTTCCTACTTTTCCAAGCCCTCAGGAAACTCATATTTCATTGAAGATGATCATGTAATTACTGTTAAATTAGGATTTAGGGATCTGTTAATAGGTTGTCATCTTTTCCATGTTGTTTCTTACACAAGTAATTTCCTCTCTCTATACTTCATTTATTGATTTATAAGATGAGTGCCCACAGTAGGTGATTTCGGCAATCGTTCTGACTCTAAAGTCACTGACTCTAACTAAAAATAATGTAAGTTTAAATTGTTATCAGTCCTAAAATGCATCTTAGCCATTTTAGTAAGTCTCTTCACCTGTTTTTACTTTGACATTTCCAACCAAAGTCTGTTTTTTATCGCCATTTTAAAAAATGTTAAATATCCATGATGTCTTAGGTACTGTTTTAGTGATAGCTATTTCCAAGGTGTGGAAGATATAAAAGATTGTATGGTTCTAAAATTGTAGCCTAGTCACATCCTTAGTGTTAAATCCAAACTAGCTTAGTATAAATAGAAGTGAATAATTTTTAGCAGACAATAATACAGATTGTAAAGGTTTATATGTTGTCACATTATGAACATTTGGACCTGCATAATGTAAAGAGCTAAGGGAAGTATTAAAAAGTAACAGACCTTAGCAGAGTGGCATAAAAAGGATGGGGCTGAGAAAGATAGTGACTTTTTTGACCCCCTAAGCAATCAATAAGGAAATTTATTTTTCACATCGGGACATTGTGAATACCTCAATTCAGTATTTGAAAGTGTGTAAGTGTGCATGTGTGTAAAAATTGCCTATTCTGTTCCAAGAAGGAAGCCTTTACTTAAGAGAGATTTATACATACAATGAATGACCTGCTTTTTAGTCAGAATTGATGTAATGTTTTGCTGACAATAATTCTGCTCAGATAAGAAAATTAGGCAGTAAATTCATGTCATTTTATCTATAGGCTTATCCTCGTTCATCAAAACAAACTCAGTTTGTTTATTAGTGTGAAACTATATGTCTGTTACTATATGGCTATGATAGTCACTTACAGAATTTCTTAAATTCTTTTTTTCATTTTTTAATTGCCAGAGGGTGATTGCACTCACCAGAAGGAGAGAACAATTGTGAGAGCGCACTGAATGGGGCCTGGTTATCTCTGCAAGGGGCTTAACTTCTATGCTATGGAACTGGTCTTCTCAAATTCTCCTATGAAAAGTTTAAATTTTAAAAATATCAATCTTGCTTTAAAAATAAGACTGTAAGATAGAAAACTACTGTATTATTTTCATATTTTTATTATTCTTAAAAATAGCTTATACTTTTAAAATATATACAACTATTTGATATTTTAATATTTCTTTTTTAAAAGAACTACTTTATTTAACTTTATTTATTTTCTTTTTTAAAAACATTGACCAGAGAAGGACAGAGTGAGAGAGAGAGAGAGAGGAAGTGAGAAAGCAAGCCACCAGGTCCAGTCAAGCCATGGCTGGCCTTGTGGTGGTCCAGCACCCTTAATTACCACTCTACCTGCCAGCCTCAATTTGTTTGATATTTCTTTTTTTTCTTTTAAAAAAATTTTTATTTATTTATTTAATTTACATTTTTTAATACATTGAATCACATTATTTAGCTTACAAGGTGATCATTTTAATATGTGAACATTTCTCCCTGGTTGAGTTGATCAAAATATAACAACACTACCTCCCTGTCTCAACAATGTTTGATATTTCTAAAATGTCAGTATTTGAGTTCTTTTTCAGCTTCCAAGAGTAGACCTCCATGATACAAGATAAAAATGTGTTGTTATTACAATTTTTTTGGTAGAGGTTTTTTTTCCTATAGGGTGCATGCACTCGCCAGAAAGACAGAGACAGTGAGACAGAAAGCTAGAAATCACCCCCCAGGGGGGATGGCCACGCCACAATCCCTTCTCCTCCATTCTCCTCTCGGGATCTTGGGTGCACACGCACACGCGCCCGGCGTGAGTTTAATCCACTGGGTCCGGGACTTGAACCATGGTTGACTACATGGGAGTCCAGTGAAATAGCCATTACGCTAACTGCTGGTCCTGTTATTATTATTAATTAATTCTTATTTAAAAGAATATACAGAGCTAGCCAGTGGCCATGGTGGTTAAGGTGAGCTGGAAACCACATTGCTGACTGAACTATTTGAGTCCCAGAACCAGGCTGCTTGAAAAACAAGCCAGCCATGTGTGCATGCATGCCCAAAAGTCCAAAAGGAGGAAGAAATTGGGGAGAAGGGATTGCTGCATGATCATCCCCCACAAAGAGTGCTCCTGTTCTCTCTCTTTCTCTCTCTCTTTCTTACGGTCATGCTTATGCACTCTCCTGAAAACTAAAAAAAAAAGTACACATTTATATATGATGGAGACATATTTACTTCATTTCATTTTGGGTTCCAAATTAAATTTCTTATGATGTCTTTTTATTCAGTGTATTTTCAGCAGTTTAAACTTTAAACCTAATCATGTTATTTCATTTAGTGTAATGAATGTTAGTCAGGTTACTCTCTTAGTTTATACTTCTGCTGATCTTGATACTAAGGTATTATAATCACTTTCTCATTTCTTTTTATGCTTTACTATGAGAATAGCCATGGCATTGTGTAGAGCATAAGCTTGTCGTTTTTCAGTTCTAGAATGATATTTGTGACAATGTACCATTACGCTTTAAGTGACATCTATTTCTAAATGGTTTGCCTTGTCAAAACTTTATGTTTAGTGGCAGCCCCATAATGCAGTGATTAAGTGCTATGCAGAATCAGGTACCACATGGCTGACCAGGGAGTCCTGGCCCAAGTGGCTTGAAAAATATGTTGGGTGTGTATGTGCATGCATGCCCCAAATCCTGAAGATATGAAGAATAAGAGGAAGAGGGATTGTGTCATGACCAGACCCCATCGGGGTTCTCTGTTTCTCTCTCCTTTCTCTCACTGTGCACACATGCATTCAAAGACCCTCTGCCATTTAAAACAAAATGAACACTTGGCGTGCGAAGCACTGACGGGAGGATGGACGGGCTGGTAGCTCAGTGCTCCGCGCGGCTACTGCAGCAGGAAAAAGAGATTAAGTCTTTGACTGCTGAAATTGACCGGTTGAAAAACTGTGGCTGCTTAGAATCTTCCCCAAATTTGGAGCAGTTGAGAGAAGAAAATTTAAAATTGAAATACTGACTGAATATCCTTCGAAGGAGTCTTCAGGCAGAAAGGAATAGGCCTACGAAAAACATGATCAACATCAACAGCCGCCTGCAGGAGGCCTTCGGCTATGCCATTAAGGCCGCATATCCAGATCTGGAAAATCCTCCTCTGATAGTGACACCAAGTCAACAGCCCAAGTTTGGGGACTATCAGTGCAATAGTGCCATGGGTATTTCTCAGATGCTTAAAACCAAGGAACTGAAAGTTAATCCAAGAGAAATTGCTGAAAACATTACCAAACACCTCCCAGACAATGAATGTATTGAGAAAGTTGAAATTGCTGGTCCTGGTTTTATTAATGTCCATTTAAGAAAAGATTTTGTGTCAGAACAGTTGACCAATCTCCTGGTAAATGGTGTTCAACTCCCTGCTATTGGAGAGAACAAAAAGGTTATAGTTGACTTTTCCTCTCCCAACATAGCTAAAGAGATGCATGCAGGCCACCTCAGGTCAACGATCATAGGGGAGAGCATGTGCCGCCTCTTCAAATTTGCCGGGTACAACGTGCTAAGGTTAAATCATGTAGGTGATTGGGGGACCCAGTTTGGCATGCTCATCGCTCACCTGCAAGATAAATTTCCAGATTATCTAACAGTTTCACCTCCTATTGGGGATCTTCAGGCCTTTTATAAGGAATCTAAGAAGAGGTTTGATACTGAGGAAGAATTTAAGAAACGAGCATACCAGTGCGTAGTTTTGCTCCAGAGTAAAAACGCAGATTTTATAAAAGCTTGGAAACTCATCTGTGATGTCTCTCGCCAAGAGTTTAATAAAATCTACGACACATTGGACATCTCTTTAATAGAGAGAGGGGAATCCTTCTATCAAGAAAGGATGAATGACGTTGTAAAGGAATTTGAAGATAAAGGATTTGTGCAAGTGGATGATGGCAGAAAGATTGTGTTTGTCCCAGGGTGTTCCGTACCATTAACCATAGTAAAATCAGATGGAGGTTATACCTATGACACATCTGACTTGGCTGCTATTAAACAAAGACTATTTGAGGAAAAAGCAGATATGATAATCTATGTGGTGGATAGTGGGCAATCTGTGCACTTCCAGACAATATTTGCTGCTGCTCAAATGATTGGTTGGTATGACCCTAAAGTAACTCGAGTGTCCCATGCTGGATTTGGTGTGGTGCTAGGAGAAGACAAGCAGAAGTTTAAAACACGTTCGGGTGAAACAGTGCGCCTCCTAGACCTTCTAGAGGAAGGATTAAAACGATCTATGGACAAATTGAAGGAAAAAGAAAGAGACAAGGTCCTAACTGCCGAGGAGTTGAAGGCTGCTCAGACGTCCGTGGCTTATGGCTGTATCAAGTATGCTGACCTTTCCCACAACTGGCTGAATGACTACATCTTCTCCTTTGACAAAATGCTGGATGACAGAGGGAACACAGCTGCTTACTTGTTGTACGCCTTCACGAGGATCAGGTCTATCGCACGTCTGGCCAACATTGATGAAGAGATGCTCCGGAAAGCCGCTCGAGAGACCAAGATCATTTTGGACCACGAGAAGGAATGGAAATTAGGCCGATGCATTTTACGGTTCCCTGAAATTCTGCAGAAGATTTTAGATGACTTATTTCTCCATACTCTCTGTGACTATATCTATGAGCTCGCAACTGTTTTCACGGAGTTCTATGATAGCTGCTATTGCGTGGAGAAAGATCGACAGACTGGTAAAGTCCTGAAGGTGAACATGTGGCGGATGCTGCTGTGCGAAGCAGTCGCTGCTGTCATGGCCAAGGGCTTCGATATCCTGGGAATAAAACCTGTGCAGAGGATGTAGTCCTCCCTAGGTGTGAACACCATGTGTTTTTACCAAAGTGGCAATCAGCACTGTTTGCTTTTTTACAATCATGTGGATACAAAAACAAGTAAAGAAAACTTGTCAAATGTTTCTGCAAAAAAAAAAAAAAAAAAAAAAACAACAACAACAAAAAAACAAAAACAAACAAACAAACAAACAAAAAAACCCCTTATGTTTAGAAATGTTGAAGAAAGTTGGAATGTTTCCTCTCTCCTATATCCACTGTCCATTGATTGCTGTTTCCTTAGAAGACAAGACAGCCTCTATCTGAATTCATGTACCTCTAAATTTATATGACTTATTATTTACTCTTAAGGAAAAAATAATTTTGCAAAGATAAATGAAAAGGTGATCTAAGTTCTCTTTGAAATTGTTGTTAACCGTTGTGTTGTCACAGGTATTACTAGCTGTTTTTTCTTTCTTTTAGTGTTAAGAAAACACTTTGCAGTTATGGTCTTGTGTCACTTGTCAGCATCCTCACTTAGTTCAGGAGAGTTGACTGTTTAGGATGTCTCCCGTGTCTGCTGCTGGTGTTTATGTGCTTAGGACTTAGCAGTTGCTGAACTAATTCAGACTTTGTTTTCATAATTAAAAATTATTCATTAACTAAAATACCTCTGTCAGTTCAGGTTCTAGCAGACATGAATTCATATTTGAAGTTCTTTGGTGGGGGCGGTTCCTGTTTGATTTGGTTAGAGGAGCAGTTAATATTTGAAAAAAACTACCTAGCTTGGGACGAATTAGTTACTAGGCAAACCCATTGAAGAGCTTGACTGTTCATTCACCTTGAAGGACTGACCATTTAAGCTTGTAAGGAAATCAGAATGTAGAGGCATTACTCAGGAAGCACTTTTGGGTTGGCACAAGAAGAAACATCAGTTTTGAAATAAGAAGAATTCCCAGTAAAGATGAACACCCATTCAGCTGGGGACTAAGGCAATGCACTGACTTAGTCAGTCATCATGCAGGGATGAGAAGTGAGCTGAGTGTGATCCGGAAGACTCTGGATGGCAGAGAACAATGAACCAAGTATGATCATAGGAATCCTAGAAGCTCACTCTAAATTATATAACCAGAAAAACTGAAAGACAGACTTATATGACCCATGCATTATGGCATCAGACTTCTGAGAAGAGTGCTATGATTGAACAGAAGAGTGAATAGGCGGGAAATAATCAAGTACTCTAGAGATGTGGAAGCAGCAGACTCTAGCCTTGAGCATGAAGCAGTGTCAAGGACAATCTGAGTCAGACCTAAAGTCTGACTTTGATCATCATCTATCTTAGACATAGTTCATACAATTGAGTTACATTGATGAATATGATTTGTCAAGGATAATTAAAAAACAGAATTTGTCTTCAAGGAACTTATCATCTGTTAAAGTGACAAATGCATAAATAATCATTTTATTTAATGCAGAAAACTAGAGGATTGCATAGGCACCTTTGTAGCTTAGAAAAGGAGCATTCAGCCTAGCCTTCAGATTTGAAAGGTTTTCTTGAAGATGTGAAACCAAACAGAAGCTTTTGAAAGACAAGTCAGTAAGGGGACTACAAAGCAGAATATTAGGAGGATGGCATGAACTAAAGTATAGACCAATAAAACAGCATGAAACTATTAATAGCTGAATATCTGTCTGGCATATCAGCCTAGTGAGGCCAAGGTTTCTTAACCTTGCACTATTGGCATTTTTAAAAACTGAGTGATTCTCACTGTTGGCTCCATCCTGGACATTGTGGGATGTTTCTCAACATCCTAGGCTTCTACCCACTAGGTAGATGGCAGCAGTAGTACCACAATTGTGACAACTAAAAACATCCACAGGTATGGCCACATGCCCCCATGGGCTTGAGAGGAGCAGAATCATACCTCACTCAGAAATACTGACCTGGGCAAAAGTTTGCTTAATAATATATAAAATTTGCTTAATGATATGTATATTATTTGTGATTGTATGTGTATGTGTATATATGTATATATATATATATATATGTGTGTGTGTGTGTGTGTGTGTGTGTGTGTGTATATATATATATATATATATATATATATAGAGAGAGAGAGAGAGAGAGAGAGAGAGAGAGAGAGAGAGACTCACTGGGTTGCAGGCTGGCCTCAAACTCATGATCCTCTTTGACTAAGAAAGGATGGTGAAGTGACCATCCCCTCTAGGGGATGATTTCTCACTTTCTCTTTCTCTGTCTCTGTCCAGCTAAAGATACGAAATAATTAACTGTAGGGCCCACTCTATGTTGAAACTGTAATTTATTGCTCAATAGGAGCTGGATTCACATGGCAACCAAGGTTTATATCCCTGGCCCAGTCAGCCTGAAACACACCAGACACCTGCAAGAGTGCTCAAATCGGATGGGCTAGAGGACTGGAGAAAAGGGGTCATGTGTGCACACATGCGCTCTGTCATAAATAAAGAAAAAAAGCAATATATTTGGTTGATCTAGTGAGAGCATGTACAACCTGTGAATTGTTTGGATGTGTACTGGACTTAGCATGTGGGTTACATTTTAATTCCCAGGATGGTGGCTTCCCTCTCACAGTATCCCCCAAAGTCTGACAGGTGTGTGACTGAGGGAATTCCAAGTGGGAAGAGTTGTGAAGCTAGTGAGCATGAGTTTGGGAGTTCAGGACAGGGTCCCATCACGGCATACCACTCACTCACTGCTTGTCTTGAGCTGGTCACAGAGCAGCTCTGAGCCTGCCTGATAAAAAGAAGGACTAGAATTGGATGATATCTTGTTTCCTTTCAGTTCTGAAATATCACACTTCTCAAATTCTAGCTTATTTAAGAAACCGGACTTGTTTTCAGTACTTCAGACATGCATTGAACATTTTGCATGAGGCAGGTGGTACCAAGATAACTAAAGCAAGTACCAGACTGTTAAGGAGCTTATTACAACAAGTCTAGGCTTTCCTCTTCCTCATATGAACTTTAAAACAGGGTTGTCAGTTTTTCACTAAAATATGTAGAATTTTTACAAAAACTTTTTTTTTTTTTTTTTGCTACAGAGCATGTGCACTCACCAGAGAGACAGAGAGGGACAGTGAGACAGAAAGCGATAAATCACCCCCCAGGGGAGATGGCCATGCCGCAATCCCTTCTCCTCTATTCTCCTCTTGGGATCCTGGGCACGGACACACACGTGTCGGCGTGAGTTTAAGCCACCAGGTCCAGGACTTGAACCGCAGTCGACCACATGGGAGTTCAGCAACATAGCCATTACGCTAACTGCTGGTACCATTTACAAAAACTTTTTAGAACACATGGAAAAATGTCATTTGTAGTTACAAATATTAAAATGAGTGGATTGACACATATCTACTGAGCTCTGAAATTCCCTAGTATTGTAAGGTTCCCTGCGTTCCTCCCCTGTACTGAACCTCCTGTGAATAAGGAGATACTGATATTCAGACACTTGAATAGAGTACACATTTTGAGACCACATTGCTAAAAACAACAGAAGAGAGACTTCTGCACACATCAATTCATAGCAAAAGGGAAACATACTTGCTCCTAGTTGAAGAAACAGTCTCCTGAGAGGTATTCAAAATGAATACATCTTCCAATAGCTAGAAGTAGAAGAAGAGCCTTATATCTGAATAAACTAGAAAATATGTCTCCATTAAAGGAACAGAGTAACCCCACTCCATCTCTCCTAAAAACTGAGGATGTTACCAAAGTGTCAGATAAAGAATTTAGAACATTCATGGTGAACAAATTCTATGAGTTGGAACAGAAAAGAGACAATGAACTACAGGAGATTAGGAAGTCCTTCCATAAGATGAAAGAAGAAATGGAAATGCTAAGAAAGAATCAGATGGAACTATTAGAGAAGAATTATATAATACAGGAAATCAAAAACTCTCTTGAAAGTATTAAAAGTCGATTAGTCCATGCTGAAGATGGACTCTCCAATGAAGAAGATAAACCATCTGACCTAGAAAAAAAACCCCAAAAGATAGAGAAAATAACAAAGAAAATGAGGATAATATACGAGAAATACTAGATTCCATCAGACACCCAAACATCAGAATAATTGGCATCACAGAAGGTGAAGAAACAAATAAGGGCACGAAAAATCTATTTCATGAAATCCTGCAAGAAAATTTTCCAAGTCTAGAGAGGCACTCAAGCATCCAGACCCAAGAAATACAAAGGACCCCAAACAGAATCAACCCAAGAAGATCTACCCCAAGGCACATCTTAGCCAGACTCTCCAAGACCACAGATAAAGACATGATACTAAAACTGGCAAGAGAGAAACAAAAAGTGACTTACAAAGGTCATCCCAGCAGGCTAACACCAGACCTCTCAATGGAAACAATGCAAGCAAAGAAAGAATGGGAAGATGTATTGAAAGTTTTAAGAGAGGAATAATTTCAACCGAGATTACTGTATCCTGCAAGATTATCCTTCATATGGGAAAAAAAGATTAAAATCTTTTCAGACAAACAAAACCTGAAAGAATATGCCAACACCAGACCAGCTCTTCATGAAACCCTGAAGAGACTACTGTTTCAGGAAAATGAAAGAATTAACAGCCAAAAATATAGGAATAAAAGGCAACCAAGATAATGGCCAACTTAAACATCAGGACAAGTCCAGAAATATTGATAATAACATTGAATGTAAATGGATTAAATTCTCCTATCAAGAGACATAGACTCGCCTAATGAGTAAAAAACCAGAAGCCCTCTATCTATTGCCTACAGGAAACCCACTTCATGGATAAAGACATACATAGACTAAAAATGAAGGGTTGGAAAAAGGTTTTCCATGCAAATGGGACCCCCCAAAAAAGAGTTGGAGTCACGATTCTAATTTCTGACAAAATAGCCTTTAAAACAAAAACTGTTTGATGAGAGAAAGAAAGACACTATATTGTACTAAAAGGGTCAATCAAACAAGAAGATATGACTCTTATAAGCATCTATGCACCTAACACAGGAGCACCCAAATACGTGAAGGAAAGACTGTTAAATCTAAAAGGAGACATAGACTACAACACACTAATTGTTGGAGAACTCAACACTCCACTATCCCCTCTGGACAGATCATCTGGACAAAAAATATGTAAAGAGATAAAGGATCTAAATTATACCATAAATCAAATGGACTTAACATATGTCTATAGAACTTTCCATTAAAAATCCACAAGATATACTTTTTTCTCACTCCCACACGAAACTTTTATCAAAGATTGACCACCTGATAGAACACAAGGCAAGCCTCTACAGATTCAAAGGCATAGAAACTATATCCAGCGTCTTCTCCAACCATGCTGGAATTAGACTTGATTTTAATTTCAAGAGAAACCTTCAAATATACACAAATAATTGGGAACTAAATAACCTACTCCTGAATGACTTCACAAATACCGAAGAAATAAAGACTAAGATAAAAAGATTCATGGAAGTCAATGACAATGAGGACATGAGTTTCCATAATCTTTGGGACACTGCTAAAGCAGCCATAATAGGGAAGTTCATAGCAATTCGTGCACGTAAGAAGACAGAAAGAAGGCAAATGGATCACCTAACATAGTTTCCTTTCAGAGAACTGGAAAAGCAACAGTAAAAAAATAAAAAAAAAAAACAGGAGAAAGGAAATAATAAAGATATGAGCAGAAAAAAAAAAGACATAGAAAATAAAAAAAAAACTATACAGAAAATAAATGGAAGTAAAAACTGGTTCTTTGAAAAGATAAAATCGATACACCACTAGCGAGACTTATTAAGAAGAAGAGAGAAAGGAACCAGGTAAATAAAATCCGCAATGAAGCAGGCAATATAAGAACAACCACAGTAGAAATACAATACTTAATTAGAGGATACTATGAACAACTATATGCCAAGAAACAAGACAATCTGGATGAGATGGACAAATTCTTGGACACATATAATCTACCAAGATTGAACCAGGAGGATATAGAAAGTCTTAATAGGCCCGTAAGAAGCCAAGAGATTGAATCAGTGATAAATAACCTCCCAAAAAAGAAAAACATAGGTCCTGATTGCTTCACCCCTGAGTTCTATAAAACTTTTAAAGAAGAGTTAAACCCCATTCTGTTCCAGTTATTTCTAAATATCCAAAAGGGTGAATCTTTCCCTAATTCATTCTATTAAGACAAGGAAGGAAAAGTATAGACCAATACCTCCGGTGAATATAGATGCACAGATTCTCAACAAGATACTAGCAAATCGTATCCAACAACTTATAAGAAGGATTATACATCATGATCAGGTAGGCTTTTTTCCAGATATTCAAGCTCGGTTCAATACATACAAAACCATATATTTAATACACCATATTAACAAGAAGAAAGATAAAAACTACATGGTCATATCAATTGATGCAGAAAAAGCAAATTTAGCATAGAAGGGTCAGTTATCAACACAATAAAAGCTATTTATGGGGACCATCAGTTGGCGTAATGGCTATGTTGCTGGACTCTCATGTAATTGACCGTAGTTTGAGTCCCGTACCAGTGGTTTAAAATCATTCCGGGCATGTGTGTGTGCATGCTCAAGATTCTGAGAGGAGAGTCGACCCCTGGGCCAGGATCTTCAAGGGAGGATTGCCTCCCAGTAGTTCCAGCCCCGGGACCCCCAGGCCAGACCCCCGTCTTTCAGCCAGGAACGCCCTCAGTTCATCCACACCACACTCCCATCTTTCGACCCCTGGGCCAGGATCTTCAAGGGAGGATTGCCCCCCAGTAGTTCCAGCCCCGGGACCCCCAGGCCAGACCCCCGTCTTTCAGCCAGGAACGCCCTCAGTTCATCCACACCACACTCCCATCTTTCGACCCCTGGGCCAGGATCTTCGAGGGAGGATTGCCTCCCAGTAGTTCCAGCCCCTGGACCCCCAGGCCAGACCCCCCTCTTTCAGCCAGGAACGCCCTCAGTTCATCCACACCACACTCCCATCTTTTGACCCCTGGGCCAGGATCTTCGAGGGAGGATTGCCCCCCAGTAGTTCCAGCCCCGGGACCCCCAGGCCAGATCCCCCTCTTTCAACCAAAACGCCCTCAGTTCATCCACACCACACTCCCATCTTTCGACCCCTGGGCCAGGATCTTCGAGGGAGGATTGCCCCCCAGTAGTTCCAGCCCCGGGACCCCCAGGCCAGACCCCCGTCTTTCAGCCAGGAACGCCCTCAGTTCATCCACACCACACTCCCATCTTTCGACCCCTGGGCCAGGATCTTCGAGGGAGGATTGCCCCCCAGTAGTTCCAGCCCTGGGACCCCCAGGCCAGACCCCCCTCTTTAAGCCAGGTACATTTTTTTTCCTTTTTTATTTTCTTTCTCTGTCCTGTTACCCACATCTTTCATTTGTAAATTTCTCTCTTCTGATCAACACACAGGAACGCCTTCAGTTCATCCACACCACACTCCCATCTTTCGACCCCTGGGCCAGGATCTTCGAGGGAGGATTGCCCCCCAGTAGTTCCAGCCCCGGGACCCCCAGGCCAGACCCCCCTCTTTCAGCCAGGTACATTTTTTTCCTTTTTTTTTTCTTTCTCTGTCCTGTTACCCACATCTTTCATTTGTAAATTTCTCTCTTCTGATCAACACACAGGAACGCCCTCAGTTCATCCACACCACACTCCCATCTTTCGACCCCTGGCGAAATCGCGCGCCGCGCACTTTTTCGTTATTCTAAATATTATTTTCTTTCCAGTTTCTCAATCCTCACATCCTTTATCTGCACTATCCCTGGCTGTCCAGATAGGTCTAGAATCACAATTCTGAAACATTCTAGCATTTTAAGACTCTCTAGAATCCTCCATTTCCCTGAAACACCTGTGAAGAAGGAGATACATTTCTTTGGACACCTGAAGTGAATACTTTTTCTTGATTTACATTACTAAACACAATTGAAGATAGACTTCGGCTGTCTCCATTCCACATCAGAAAGGAAACACACTTGCTTCTATTAGAAGAAACCTTCTCGTAAAAGGTTTTTCAAAGGGAACTCATCTCCCAATGGTTAGAAGTACAAGAACCTCAGGCCTGAATAAAGCAGGAAATATGTCTCCATCAAAGGAACACAGCAACTCCCTTCCTGTTCCTGAAAAATAGAGGACGTTACCAAAATGTCCAAGTTAGAGTTTAGAACATTCATGTTGAACAAGTACTATGAGCTGGAACAGAAAAGAGACAATGAATTACAGGAGATGAGAAAGTCCTTCAACGATATGAAGGAAGAAATTCTGAGGAAGAATAATACGGAACTATTAGAGGTGAAGTCTGAAATACAGGAAATCAAAAACTCTCTTGAAAGTATTAAAAGTCGATTAGACCATGCTGAAGGTAGAATCTCTGATGTAGAAGATAAAACTTCTGACCTAGAGAAAACCACCAAAAAGCTAGAGGAAATAACAAAAAACCATGAAGATAATATACGAGAACTACTAGATTCCATTAGACGTCCTAACGTCCGAATAATTGGTATCCCAGAAGGTGAAGAAACTAATAAGAGCATGGAAAACCTATTCCATGAAATCTTGGAAGAAAATTTCCCAAGCATAGAGAGGCACTCCAACATCTAGACCCAAGAAATACAAAGAACACCAAATAGAATCAACCCAAGAAGATCTTCCCCAAGGCATATCATAGCCAGACTGGCTAAGACCACAGATAGAGATAAGATACTAAAACTAGCAAGAGAGAAACAACAAGTGACTTACAAAGGTCACCCCATCAGGCTAACACCGGACTTCTCAATGGAAACAATGCAAGCAAGGAAAGAATGGGAAGATGTATCGAAAGTGTTACGAGAGAAACAATTTCAACCAAGACTATTGTATCCTGCAAGATTATCCTTCATATGGGAAAAAAAGATTAAAATCTTCTCAGACAAACAAAACCTGAAAGAATTTGCCAGCACCAGGCCAGCTCTCCATGAAACCCTGAAGAAAGTACTGTTCCAGGAAAACTAAAGAAGTAACAGCCAGAAACAAAAGAGCAAAAGGCAACTAAGACAATGGCCAACTTAAATGCCGGGACAGATCCATTAACATCAATAATAACATTGAATGTTAATGGATTAAACTCTCCAATCAAGAGACACAGACTGGCTGAATAGGTTAAAAAACAAAAACCCTCTATCTGTTGCCTACAGGAAACCCACTTCATGGATGAAGATATACATAGACTGAAAGTGAAGGGTTGGAAAAAGATTTTCCATGCAAATGGGAACCAAAAAAGAGCTGGAGTCGCAATACTGATCTCTGACAAAATAGGCTTTAAAACAAAAACTGTTCGAAGAGACAAAGAAGGGCACTATATTTTAGTAAAAGGATCAATCGATCAAGAAGATATAACGCTTATTAATATCTATGCGCCCAACACAGGAGCACCCATATATGTAAAGGAAAGACTGCTAGATCTAAAAAGGGAGATAGACTGCAACACACTAATTGTTGGAGACCTCAACACTGCACTATCCCCCCTGATAGATCATCTAGACAAAAAATAGGTAAAGAGATAAAAGATCTAAATGATATCATAAATCAAATGGACTTAACAGACATCTATAGAACTTTCCATCCTAAAACCTCAAGATACACTTTTTTCTCGCCGCCACATGGAACATTCTCGAAGATTGACCACATCATTGGGCACAAAGCAAGCCCCTACAGATTCAAAAGCATAGAAACTATACCCAGCATCTTCACCGACCATGATGGAATTAAACTTGAGTTTAATTTCAAGAGAAATCCTCAAAAATACTCAAATACATGGAAACTTAATAACCTACTCCTGAATGACTCCACAACTACTGAAGAAATAAAGACTGAAATCAAAAGGTTCATGGAAGCCAATGACAATGAGGACACGAGTTTCCATAATCTTTGGGACACTGCTAAAGCAGTCATAAGAGGGAAGTTCATAGCAATTAGTGCACATAAGAGGAGCATGGAAAGAAGGCAAATGGATCACCTAACATCATGCCTCACAGAATTGGAAAAGCAACAGCAAAAAGATCCAAAAAACTCCAGGAGAAAGGAAATAATAAAGATCCGAGCAGAAATAAATGAAATAGAAAATAAATGAACTATACAGAAAATAAATAAAAGTAAAAGCTGGTTCTTTGAAAGGATAAACAAAATTGATACACCACTAGCGAGACTTATTAAGAAGAGAGAAAAGAACCAGGTGAATCAGATCTGCAATGAAGCAGGCAAAATAACAACAGACATAGTAGAAATAAAAAACATTATTAGGGGATACTATGAACATCTGTATGCCAAGAAACAAGATAATTTGGATGAGATGGACAAATTTCTGGACAGGTATAATCTACCTAGATTGAGCCAGGAGGATATAGAAAGTCTGAATAGGTCCATAACAAGCCAGGAGATCAAATCAGTTATAAATTACCTCATAACAAAGAAAAGCCCTGGCCCTGATGGATTCACCTCTGAATTCTACAAAACTTTCAAAGAACAGTTAACCCCCATTCTGCTCAAGTTATTTCTAAATATCCAAAAGGGTGAATCTCTCCCTAATTCATTCTACGAAGCCTCTATCACCCTTATCCTTAAAACAGATAAGGACAGGACAAGGAAGGAAAACTATAGACCAATATCCCTGATGAATATAGACGCGAAGATTCTCAACAAGGTATTAGCAAATTGTATACAACAACTTATCAAAAAGATTATACATCATGATCAGGTAGGCTTTATCCCAGGAATGCAAGGTTGGTTCAACATACGCAAAACCATAAATGTAATACACCATATTAATAGGAAGAAAGATAAAAACCATATGGTCATATCAATTGATGCAGAAAAAGTATTTGATAAGATACAACATCCCTTCATGATCAAGACTCTCAGCAAAATGGGCATAGAAGGGTCATTTCTCAACACAATAAAAGCTATCTATGAAAAACCCATAGCGAACATCATCCTCAATGGAGAAAAACTGAAAGCTTTTCCACTAAAAATGGGTACACAACAAGGATGTCCACTTTCTCCACTCCTCTTCAATATAGTACTAGAAGTCTTGGCCATTGCGACCAGAAAAGAGGAAAAAATAAAAGGCATTCAAATAGGAAAAGAAGAGGTGAAACTCTCTCTATTTGCAGATGATATGATTGTATACATAGAAGAGCCAATGGTTTCCATAAAAAAATTTCTGGAAGTAATACATGAATACAGTAACATTGCAGGATACAAAATTAATATCCAGAAATCTATAGCATTTCTGTATACGAACAACAGGCAGACTGAGATGGAACTGAAAAAAGTTGTTCCATTTACCATAGCCACAAAATGTATAAGATACTTAGGGATAAATCTAACTAAAGAAGTTAAAGACCTCCACAAGGAAAACTATGAGAAGATAAAAAAAGAAATTGAAAATGACACAAAAAAGTGGAAGGACATCCCATGTTCCTGGATTGGAAGAATTAATATAATCAAAATGGCAATTTTACCCAAATTAATCTACCTATTTAATTCAATGGCAATCAAAGTACCAGACACATTCTTCAGAGATCTAGGAAAGACAATCATAACGTTTGTCTGGAATCATAAAAGACCCTGTATTGCCAAAGCAGTTTTGCACAAGAAGAATGGAGTGGGCGGCATCTCACTCCCTGACCCAAAAATATACTACAAAGCTGTGGTAATCAAAACAGCATGGTACTGGCACAGGAACAGACAGGTGGACCAATGGAACAGAATAGAGTCCCCAGAAATGAATGCTCAAACATACAGCCAACTGATTTTTGACAAGGGACACCAGTCAATCCTGTGGGAAAAGGATAACCTCTTCAGCAAATGGTGCTGGCAAAACTGGATCTCCACTTGCAGAAAGATGAATCTGAACCCCTACCTCTCACCTCTGAAAAAAATAAAGTCAAGGTGGATCAAAGATCTAAACCTAAGACTTCAAACTATAAAACTGCTCCTGGAAAACTCTGGGGAAACTCTGGGAGACATTGGGCTAGGGAAAAACTTCTTAAATAAGACTCCCAATGCACAGTCTATGATTCCTAACATAGACAAGTAGGATTACATCAGACTAAGAAGTTTCTGCATGGCAAAAGACACAGTGATTAGTGTGAACAGACAGCCCTCAGAATGGGAAAATATTTTTGTAAACTATGCATCTGACAAGGGACTGATAACCAGAATCCACAAGGAACTCAAGCGGCTGTTCCGGAAAAAGACAATCAATCCTATTAAAACATGGGAGAATGAGTTGAAAAAACCACTTTCTAAAGATGACATATGAATAGCTAAAAGGCATATGAAAAAATGCTCAACATCCTTCATTGTAAGAGAAATGCAGATCAAAACAACAATGAGATATCACCTAACCCCAGTCAGAATGTCTAAGATTAAAAAAACAAAAAATGATAAGTGCTGGAGGGGGTGTGGTGAAAAGGGAACTCTCTTACACTGCTGGTGGGACTGTAAATTGGTACAACCACTGTGGAGAACAATTTGGAAATTCCTCCAAAATCTACAAATAGAACTACCATATGATCCAGCAATCCCACTCCTTGGTATCTACCCGAAGGACAGAAGAATACTTAATCGAAAAAGTGCTTGCACATCGATGTTTATTGCGGCACTTTTCACGATTGCTAAGTCATGGAAACAACCTAAATGCCCACGTCCTGATGAATGGTTAGAAAAACTGTGGCACATATACTCAATGGAATACTATTCATCCATAGAAAACAACAAATCCCTGACTTTTGAAAGGAAGTGGATGAATATGGAAGACTTACTGTTGAGTGAAGCAAGCCATGCTATGAAGGAGAGACATTGTATGTCCCCACTTAATATATACCGAGTGTCTGCACTCTAAATGTGTATTTATATATATACATATATATATTTGTATATATATGTATATATATATTTTTGAAACCATTCTGCTTCTGTTGTTATAGAGTTTTAAAATTATACAAAATTATAAGACATATTTTGAACATTATCTTTAAAATTCAGTATTTTGAGATCTTGAAAGTTGTTTGTAAACTGTCAAGAATTATGGAGTATGAGCTAAAATTTTTGCTATGTAAAGTAAATGTTTGTGGAAAAATGTAAAAATAAATAAAAAAAAAGATTCTGAGAGGAGAAGGGATAGGAGCATATGCATCCACCCAGGGAGGGGGATGATTTTCACTTCTGACTCTTGCTCTGTCTCTCTCTTCCTGGCGAGTAGATGTGCCCTATAGCAAAAATCTCTCTCCAAAAAAAAAAAAAAAAGCAAAAGCAAAAAAAAAGCTATCTATGAAAAACCCATAGCAAACATCATCCTCAATGGAGAAAAGCTGAAAGTTTTCCACTAAAAATGGGTACAAGACAAGGATGTCCACTTTCTCCACTCCTTTTCAATATAGTACTGGAAGTCCTTCCCAATTCAATCAGAAAAAAGGGAAAAAGAAAAAGCATTCAAATACGAAAAGAAGAGGTGAAACTCTCTCTATTTGCAGGTGACATGATTGTATACATAGGAGACTCAATGGTTTCCATGAAAAAATTTCTGGAAGTAATATATGAATACAGTAAAGTTGCAGGATACAAAATCAATATACAGAAACCTATAGCATTTTGATATACTAACGGCAGGCTGACTGAGATAGAACTGAAAAAAAGTCATTCCACTTATCATAGCCACAAAATGTATAAGATACCGAGGAATAAATCAAACCAAAGAAGTTAAAAATCTCTTCAAGGAAAACTATGACAAGATAAAAAAAGAAATTGAAAATGACACAAAAAAGTGGAAGGACATCCCATGTTCCTGGGTTGGAAAAATTAATATAATCAAAATGACAATTCTACCCAAATTAATCCACATATTAAATGTAATGCCAATCAAAGTACCAGACAGATTCTTCACAGATCTAGAAAAGATAATCAGAAAATTCGTCTGGAATCATAAAAGACCCTGAATTGCCATAGCAATTCTGCACAAGAAGAGTGGAGTGTGTGGCATCAGACTCCCTGACCCAAAAATATACTGCAAAGCTGTGGTAATCAAAACAACATGGTACTAGAACAGAAACAGACATGTGGACCAATGGAACAGAATAGAATCCTGAGAAATAAACTCCCAAATATACAGTCAACTGATGTTTTTTTTAGAGGTTTTTGTTATAGAGTGCGTGCGCTCGCCAGACAGACAGAGAGAGACATAGAGACAGAAAGCAAGAAATCACCCCTCAGGGGGGATGGCCACACCACAATCCCTTCTCCTCCATTCTCCTCTCAGGATCTTGGGCACGCACGCACACGCGCCCGGCGTGAGTTTTAAGCCACTGGGTCCGGGACTCGAACTGTGGTCGACTACGTGGGAGTCCAGCGACATAGCCATTACGCTAACTGCTGGTTCCCCCAGTCAACTGATTTTTGACAAGAGGTACCAGTCAATCCAGTGGGGAAAGGAAAATCTCTTCTGCAAATGGTGCTGGAAAAACTGGATTTCCACCTGCAGAAAGATGAATCTGAACCCCTACCTCTCACCTTTGACAAAAATTAAGTCAGGGTGGATCAAAGATCTAAATTTAAGACTTCAAACAATAAAACTGCTACTGGAAAATGTCCCGACCTGGGGGTACAGTCAAACAGGTTTCCTGAGGGAAGGAGTGGTAACTGGGATAAGCGGCGTAGTGTTACAACTCGGACACGACAGTGTCTTCAGGGTCAACCGTTTATTGTGGGCAGCATGGTACAGCACGGAGATGATGCCTCACGTCGTCTATTGTGAGCAGCACGGAGATGACACAGTGCCACAGCCCTTCAGGGTCGTCCGGAGATGACATGGTGTCACAGCTCTTCAGGGTCATCTGGAGATGACGGTGTTACAACTCTTCAGGGTCTTCAGGGTCGTCTGTGTCATCTTCCTGGTCATCTGGAGACTGTGCAGTGTCAGCTCTTCAGGGTCTTCCAGGTTGTCTGGCAATGATGCGGTGTCAGCTCTTCAGGGTCTTCTGGAGACCATGCACTGTTACAGCTTTTCAGGGTCTTCCAGGTCATCTGGAGACAATGTGGTGTCAGCTCTTCAGGGTCTTCCAGAGATGATGCAGTGTTACAACTCTTCAGGGTCTTCCAGGTCGTCTGACGATTGTGGGCCAGGCATCGTGGTTATATACATGCTGGTGGGCTGTGATTGGTTGTTAAAGGTGGGTTATGATTGGTTGTAAAAGGTGGGATATGATTGGTTGATTTTGGACCATTCATGAGGTGCTGGATATGCAAATCCGAAGGATTCTAGTGGCCAATCAGAGCAAGGTTTCGAAGGTCAGGTTTTTTAAAGGGAACCAATTGTGGCCTTTGGCATTGTGTAATTGTTTGCTTTCTGAGAAACTGGCGATATTCGCTGGTGCGCAGCCTCCCACAGGAAAACATTGGGAGACATTGGGGTAGGCAAAGACTTCTTAAATAAGACACCCAAAGTGCAGTTGTTAATCCCGAAATTAGACAAGTGAGATTACATCAGACTAAGAAGTTTCTGCATGGCAAAAGACACAGTAATTAGTGTGAATAGACAGCCCTCAGAATGGGAAAATATTTTTGTAAATTATTCATCAGATAAGGGACCAATAACCAGGATACACAAGGAACTCACCAACTGTTCGAAAAAGAAGATGAAAAATCCTATTAAAAGATGGGAGAATGAGTTGAAAACAAGACTCTCTAAAGATGACATAGGAATAGCCAAAAGGCACATGAAAAAAGGCTCATCAGCCCTCATAAGGAAAATGCAGATCAAAACAACAATGAGATACCACCTAACCCCAATCAGAATGACTAAGAGTAAAAAAACTGTAAATGCTGGTGGGGATGTGGTGAAAGGGGAACTCTCTTACACTGCTGGTGGGAATGTAAATTGGACCAGCCACTGTGGAGAAGAATTTGGAGATTTCTCAAAAATCTACAAATAGAGTTACCATATGATCCAGCAATCCCACTCCTTGGTTTCTACCCAAAGGATAGAAGAATTCTTCATTGGAAAAGTGCTTGCATATCGGTGTTTATTGCGGCACTATTCACAATTGCTAAGACATGGAACCAAACCAAATGCCCATGAACAGATGAATGGATTGTCAAACTGTGGCACATATACTCTTTGGAATACTATTCAGCCATAAAAACAACAACAACAACAACAACACCTTGGCTTTTGAAAGAAAGTGGAAGAATATGGAAGATCTACAGCAGAGTGAATTAAGCTAGGCTATGAAAGAAAGACATTGTATGTCTCCACTTAATATATGCTGAGTGTCTGCACTCTATGACTGAAACTGATTGACTAAAGGATATAGAAACACAATAAATGGATGTAAATACCAGGTATAGTGTGTGTGAAAGAGTAGAGTCTGAGGAATTACATTTAGAAGAAAAATAAAGGGACAAGCATAAATGGGACAAAGACATGTGGTGTTATTTGTTGAAGATACTTTTAGGGTTTTATCAACTGGACTAGAAAGAAATGTTCACATGTAGAAATATTCAGTTTGTAAGCTAAATAATTTGATTGAATGAAAAAGAGAAAATGAAATTTAAAAAATGTAAAAAAATAAAATTTTAAAAAAGCAGTGGAGACAATGGGCAGCTTTGCCTAGTACCAGTTTTTAGTGGAAAAGCTTTCAGCTTTTCCCCATTCAGTATAACGTTAGCTGTAGGTTTTTCATAGATGGTTTTTATTGTGTTGAGAAATGACCCTTCTATACCAATCTTACTGTGGGTCTTAATCATGAAAGGATGTTGTATTTTATCAAATGCTTTCTGTGCATCAATTGAAATGATCATATGGTTTTTATCTTTATTTCTGTTAATATGGTATATTACATTTATGGTCTTGTGTATGTTGAGCAACCCTTGCATCCCTGGGATAAAGCCTATGCGGTCGTGATGAATAATCTTTGTTATATGTTGTTGGATATGATTTGTGAACATTTTGTTGAAAATTTTTGCATCTTTATTCATCAATGATATTGGTCTATAGTTTTTCCTTTTTTAAAAACATTTATATTTATTTATTTATTTATTTATTTATTTATTTATTTATTTATTTTTGTATATACATTAAATCGCATTGTTTAGCTTACAATGTGAGTATTTCAATATGTGAACATTTCTCTCCAGTCCCGTTGATCAAAATATCTTCAACTGGCCACTCCCATCTTTCGACCCTTGGGCTAGGAACTGCGAGGGAGGGCTGCTCCCTGAAGCTCCAGCCCTAGACCCCTAAGCCAGAAACCCCTGTCAGCCAGCACATAGGAAGGCCCTTAGACCTACAGACACCCTACTCCCATCTTTCGACCCCTGGGCCAGGAACTGTGAGGGAAGACTGGCCCCTGAAGCTCCAGCCCCAGACCTCCAAGCCAGAAACCCAAGTCAGCCAGGTACACTTTTTTTTTCTCTCCTTCTCCTCTTCTTTCATTTGTAAATTTCTCTCTTTCTTACTAGAACATAGGAAGGCCCTTAGACCTACAGACACCCCACTCCCATCTTTTGACCCCTGGTGAAACCGTGCGCCGCGCGCTAGTGCGCGGTGCGTGACTCTTTCTTTCTTTCTTTTATTTTATTTTATTTTATTTTATTTTATTTTATTATTTTCCTCCCACTTGCTTGGTCCTTACTCCCTTTATCTACACCTTCTCTGGAAGTTTAGATAGGTGTAGAATTACAGCTCTGAGATATTCTAGTATTTTAAGACTCTCTGGGATCATCACTTTCACTGAAACACCTGTGAAGGGGAACCAGCAGTTAGCGTAATGGCTATGTCGCTGGACTCCCATGTAGTCGACCTCAGTTCGCGTCCCGGACCTGGTGGCTTAGAACTCATGCTGGGTGCATGTGCGTGCATGCCCAAGATCCCTAGAGGAGAATGGAGGAGAAGGGATTGCGGCATGACCATCCCCTCTGGGGGGTGATTTCTTGCTTTCTGTCTCTAAGCCTCTCTCTGCCTGTCTGGTGAGCGCATGCACCCTATAGAAAAAAAAAAAAAAAAAAAAAAAAAAAAAAACAAAAAAACAAAAAAAAAACAAACAAACAAAAAAAAAAACCTCTCAAAAAAACAAAAACAAAAACAAAAAAAAAACACCTGTGAAGAAGGAGATACTTTTCTTTGTGTAGCTGAAGGGAATATTTTTCCTTTGATCACATTGCTAAAAACAATAGAAGAGAGACTTTGGCAGTCTTCATTCCACAGCAAAAAGGAAACACTCTTGTTCCTATTTGAGGAAACTTTCTCTTAAAAGGTATTTCAAAGGGAACACATCTCCCAATGGTTAGAAGTAGAAGAAGAATCTCAGGTCTGAATAAAGCAGGAAATATGTCTCCATCAAAAGAACACAATAACTCCCTTCCTTTTTTTGAAAAAATGGAGGACGTTACCAAAATGTCCGAGATAGAACTTAGATCATTCATGTTGAACAAATACTATGAGCCGGAACAGAAAAGAGATAATGAACTACAGGAGATGAGAAAGTCCTTCCACGATATAAAGGAAGAAATGGACACGCTAAGAAAGAATAAGATGGAACTATTAGAGGTGAAGTCTGAAATACAAGAAATCAAAAACTCTCTCGAAATTATTAAAAGTCGACTAGACCATGCTGAAGATCAAATCTCTGATGTAGAAGATAACACTTCTGACCTAGAGAAAACCACCAAAAAGATAGAGAAAATAACCAAAAAACATGAGGATATCATACGAGAAATACTAGATACCATCAGACGTCCTAACATCCGAATAATTGGTATCCCAGAAGATGAAGAAACTAATAAGGGCATGGAAAACCTATTCCATGAAATCTTGGAAGAAAATTTCCAAGTCTAGAGAGGCACTCAAGCATCCAGACCCAAGAAATACAAAAGACCCCAAATAGAATCAACCAAAGAAGATCTTCTCCAATGCATATCATAGCCCGACTGGCAAAGATAGCAGATAAAGATAAGATACTAAAACTGGCAAGAGAGAAACGACAAGTGACATACGACAGTCACCCGATCAGGCTAACACCGGACTTCTCAACGGAAACAATGCAAGCAAGGAAAGAATGGGAAGATGTATTGAAAGTGTTAAGAGAGAAACAATTTCAACCAAGATTATTGTATCCTGCTAGATTATCCTTCATATGGGAAAAAAAGATTAAAATCTTCTAATACAAACAAAACCTGAAAGAATTTGCCAGCACCAGGCCAGCTCTCCAAGAAACCCTGAAGAATGTACTGTTCCATGGAAACTAAAGAAGTAAAGGAGTAAAAGGCAGCTAAGACAATGGCCAACTTAAACGTCCGGACAGATCTAGTAACATCGATAATAACATTGAATGTTAATGGATTAAATTTGTCAAACAAGAGACACAGACTGCTGAGTGGATTAAAAAACAAAAACCCTCTATCTGTTGCCTACAGGAAACTCACTTCATGGATAAAGACATACATAGACTGAAAGTGAAGGGTTGGAAAAATATTTTCCATGCAAATGGGAACCAAAAAAGAGCTGGAATCGCAATACTAATCTCTGACAAAATAGGCTTTTAAACAAATGCTATTCAAAGAGATAAAGAAGGGCACTATATTGTAGTAAAAGGGTCAATAGATCAAGAAGATATAACACTTATTAATTGCCGGGGTCCAGCCTCGGCGGGGATGGGTTGACTCATGGGAAGCAGCAAAGGTGAACAGAAACAAAAATTAGACTAAGACCTCAATGCCTTTAGCATGTTCTTAGCCGGCCACAGCGAGAGTTAGCTCTAGGCTGCCACGCTGGCAGCTTTCAAACACACGTATTTATTGAGGGGTGTCTTACAGGAGTAGGAGGGGTGAGGGGGAAATAAAAGATTTACTCTAAGAAACAGGGAATTTAAGGCACAGAAACAATAATCATAAAACATGATGTCTGTCTTATATGATTAGGTATAAACAATTACAGTTCTCAGGATGAAGGCGTCTATTTGTCTGGTGCATTTTCTTCTTAAATCTTGATTGCCAGACAGGGCCTTTTCGGGTGAGAGGGTCTTGTAGCTCAGGAGACAACACAGAATGTTTTATTAGCAGTTTTTCATAGTTAACAGCACACAGGGGAGAAACTGCTTTTAATTAGGTGCTATCCCTTGCTTGCCTCGGACCAGATAAGAACTTTCAGCTAAGGTAGTTACCCTTCCTTCTGGAGCCTTCAGGTTTGTTTATCCTGTCTCTGTTAGCCAGATCTGTCCTCCCTCTAGTAACCCATGGGCCCCTATATTTATTTGCTGAATTCTTTGTCTGTTAATCAGTGAATTCTTGTGCTAATTTGGCCTAATACAAGTTAACTTTGGCCTGTAGATTTAACAAGGGGTATTTACATAAAACTAACCTTAAACTAACTTAGTCTACATATGTTACTAACGCTAATTTGGCTTATACTAACTCAACCTATGTTAATTTTAGTTTAGGATAGGCAGGTGGGGGAGTCTGTCTCAGGTTCCCTGGGCCATTACTCTTGCAGGGTAACATAATAACAGTAAAGCTCACGGCAGAGAAATTGAGTACAGACCAGTACAGTGACACAATGGAGGGCTCGTACCAGCTTGTGTTGTCTGCATGGCCCTGTAAATTAATATCTATGCGCCTAACACAGGAGCACCCAAATATGTGAAGGAAAGACTGCTAGATCTAAAAAGGGAGACAGACCGCAACACACTAATTGTTGGAGACCTCAACACTACACTATCCCCTCTGGATATATGATCTAGACAAAAAATAGGTAAAGAGATAAAGGATCTAAGTGATATCATAAATCAAATGGACTTAACAGATATCTATAGAACTTTCCATCCCAAAACCTGGAGATACACTTTTTTCTCGCTGCCACATGGAACACTCTCAAAGATTGACCACTTCATAGGGCACAAAGCAAGCCTCTACATGTTCAACGGCATAGAAACTATACCCAGCATCTTCTCTGACCATGATGAAATTAAACTTGAGTTTAATTTCAAGAGAAATGCTCAAAAATACTCAAATACATGGAAACTTAATAAACTACTCCTGAATGACTCCACAACTACTGAAGAAATAAAGACTGAAATCAAAAGGTTCATGGAAACCAATGACAATGAGGACATGAGTTTCCATAATCTTTGGGACACGGCTAAAGCAGTCATAAGAGGGAAGTTCATAGCAATTAGTGCACATAAGAGGAAGATGGAAAGAAGGCAAATGGATCACTTAACTTCATGCTTCACAGAATTGGAAAAGCAACAGCAAGAAGATCCAAAAAAACTCCAGGAGGAAGGAAATAATAAAGATCCAAGCAGAAATAAATGAAATAGAAAATAAACAAACTATACAGAAGATACATGGAAGTAACAGCTGGTTCTTTGAAAAGATAAACAAAGTTGACACACCACTAGCGAGACTTATTAAGAAGAGAGAAAGGAACGAGGTGAATCAAATCTGCAATGAAGCAGGAAATATAACAACAGACATAGTAGAAATACAGAACATCATTAGAGGATACTATGAGCAACGATATGCCAAGAAACAAGACAATCTGGATGAGATGGACAAATTCCTGGACACGTATAATCTACCTAGGTTGAGCCAGGAGAATATAGAAAGTCTGAATAGGTCCATAACGAGCCAGGAGATCGAATCAGTTATAAATAACCTCCCAACAAAGAAAAGCCCTGGCCCTGATGGATTCACCTCTGAATTCTACAAAACTTTCAAAGAAGACTTAACGTGCATTCTGCTCAAGTTATTTCTAAAGATCCAAAAGGGTGAATCTCTCCCTAATTCATTCTATGAAGCCTCTATCACCCTTATCCTTAAAACAGATAAGGACAGGACAAGGAAGGAAAACTATAGACCAATATTCCTGATGAATATAGACACAAAGATTCTCAACAAGATATTAGCAAATCATATACAACAGCTTATTAAAGAGATTATATATCATGATCTGGTAGGCTTTATCCCAGGAATGCAGGGTTGGTTCAACATATGCAAAACCATAAATGTAATACACTATATTAACAGGAAAAAGGACAAAAAACCATATGGTCATATCGATTGATGCAGAAAAAGTATTTGATAAGATACAACATCCCTTCATGATCAAGACTCTCAGCAAAATCGGCATACAAGGGTCATTTCTCAACACAAAAAAAGCTATCTATGAAAAACCCATAGCGAACATCATCCTCAATGGAGAAAAGCTGAAAGCTTTTCCACTAAAAATGGGTACAAGACAAGGATGTCCACTTCCTCCACTCCTCTTCAATATAGTACTGGAAGTCCTGGCCATTGCAATCAGAAAAGAGGAAAAAATAAAAGGCATTCAAATAGGAAAAGAAGAGGTGAAACTCTCTCTATTTGCAGATGACATGATTGTATACATCGAAGACCCAATGGTTTCCATAAAAAAATTTCTGGAAGTAATACATGAATACAGTAAAGTTTCAGGATACAAAATTAATATCCAGAAATCTATAGCATTTCTGTGTATGAACAACAGGCAGACTGAGATAGAACTAAAAAAAGTTGTTCCATTTACCATAGCCAAAAAAAATGTAAGATACTTAGGGATAAATCTAACCAAAGAAGTTAAAGACCTTCACAAGCAAAACTATGAGAAGATAAAAAAAAGAAATTGAAAATGACATAAAAAAGTGGAAGGACATCCCATGTTCCTGGATTGGAAGAATTAATATAATCAAAATGGCAATTCTACCCAAATTAATCTACCTATTTAATGCCATGCCAATCAAAGTACCAGACACATTCTTCAAAGATATAGGAAAGACAATCATAAAGTTCGTCTGGAATCATAAGAGACCCCATATTGCCAAAGCAGTTCTGAACAAGAAGAGTGGAGTGGGCGGCATCTCACTCCCTGACCCAAAAATATGCTACAAAGCTGTGGTAATCAAAACAGCATGATACTGGCTCAGGAAAAGACAGGTGGACCAATGGAACAGAATAGAGTCCCCAGAAATGAATGCTCAGACATACAGCCAATTGATTTTTGACAAGGGGTACCAGTCAATCCAGTGGGAAAAAGAAAACCTCTTCAGCAAATGGTGCTGGCAAAACTGGATCTCCACTTGCAGAAAGAAGAATCTGAACCCCCACCTTTCGCCTCTGACAAAAATAAAGTCAAGGTGGATCAAAGATCTAAATCTAAGACCTCAAACTATAAAACTGCTCCTGGAAAACACCGGGGAAACTCTGGGAGACATTGGGGTAGGGAAAGACTTCTTAAATAAGACTCCCTTAGCAGAGTCAATAATCCGCAAAATAGACAAGTGGGATTACATCAGACTAAGAAGTTTCTGCATGGCAAAAGACACAGTGGTTAGTGTGAATAGACAGCCCTCAGAATGGGAAAATATTTTTGTAAACTATGCGTCAGATAAGGGACTGATCACCAAAATTCACAAGGAACTCGAGCAGCTGTTCCAGAAAAAGACAATCAATCCTATCAAAAGATGGGAGAATGATTTGAAAAAACCACTCTCTAAAGATGACATACGAATAGCTAAACGGCATATGAAAAAATGCTCAACATCCCTCATTGTAAGACAAATGCAGATCAAAAAATAATGAGATATCACCTAACCCCAGTCAGAATGTCTAAGATTAAAAAAACAAAAAATGATAAGTGCTGGCGAGGGTGTGGTGAAAAGGGAACTCTCTTACACTGCTGGTGGGAATGTAAATTGGTCCAACCACTGTGGAGAACAATTTGGAGATTCCTCAAAAATCTGCAAATAGAACTACCATATGATCCAGCAATCCCACTCCTTGGTATCTACCCAAAGGACAGAAGAATACTTTATCGGAAAAGTGCTTGCACATCTATGTTTATTGCGGCACTTTTCACAATTGCTAAGTCATGGAAGCAACCCAAATGCCCACGAACTGATGAATGGTTAGAAAAACTGTGGCACATATATTCAATGGAATACTATTCATCCATAAAAAACAACAAAACCCTGGCTTTTGACAGGAAGTGGATGAATGTGGAAGACTTACTGCTGAGTGAAGCAAGCCATGCTATGAAGGAGAGGCATCGTATGTCCCCACTTAATATATACCGAGTGTCTGCACTCTATGACTGAAACTATTTGTCTAAAGGATATAGAAATGCAGTACATAGATGTAAATAGCAGATATAGCGTGTGTGAAAGAGGAGGGTCTGAGGAAGGACATTTGGGGGAGGCACAGGGAGGAAAGGCATTAATGGCACAAAGAGGTGTGGTATTATCTGTTGAAGATATTTTGTAGTTTTATCAACAGTACTAAGGAGAAATGTTCACCTGTTGAAATATCCATTTTGTAAGACAAATAATAATGTGATTGAATGTATGGAAGAAAATGAAATGAAAAAAAAATCTTGGTTCAAATTATATCTCTCTGCCAGACTATCCAGGACTGCCAGAAGGCAATAGGCTCTCCTGCAAGCCTCTGGCCGGCAAGGGACACTGAGGGAGGGTCACCTCTGACCCCCACCTCACTTCCAGACCCCCAGGCCCCAGACTCCACCTTCTAGGTAGGTAGCCAGGATTTCCTTGAGGCGGTTTTTTGTTCTCTCTTGAAACCCCTGCATTCCCTTGTTAACACCTAGCTCTCCTTCTCCCCCCAGACTATCCAGGACTGCCAGAAGGCAATAGGCTCTCCTGCAAGCCTCTGGCCGGCAAGGGACACTGAGGGAGGGTCACCTCTGACCCCCACCTCACTTCCAGACCCCCAGGCCCCAGACTCCACCTTCTAGGTAGGTAGCCAGGATTTCCTTGAGGCGGTTTTTTGTTCTCTCTTGAAACCCCTGCATTCCCTTGTTAACACCTAGCTCTCCTTCTCCCCCCAGACTATCCAGGACTGCCAGAAGGCAATAGGCTCTCCTGCAAGCCTCTGGCCGGCAAGGGACACTGAGGGAGGGTCACCTCTGACCCCCACCTCACTTCCAGACCCCCAGGCCCCAGACTCCACCTTCTAGGTAGGTAGCCAGGATTTCCTTGAGGCGGTTTTTTGTTCTCTCTTGAAACCCCTGCATTCCCTTGTTAACACCTAGCTCTCCTTCTCCCCCCAGACTATCCAGGACTGCCAGAAGGCAATAGGCTCTCCTGCAAGCCTCTGGCCGGCAAGGGACACTGAGGGAGGGTCACCTCTGACCCCCACCTCACTTCCAGACCCCCAGGCCCCAGACTCCACCTTCTAGGTAGGTAGCCAGGATTTCCTTGAGGCGGTTTTTAGTTCTCTCTTGAAACCCCTGCATTCCCTTGTTAACACCTAGCTCTCCTTCTCCCCCCAGAATATCCAGGACTGCCAGAAGGCAATAGGCTCTCCTGCAAGCCTCTGGCCGGCAAGGGACACTGAGGGAGGGTCACCTCTGACCCCCACCTCACTTCCAGACCCCCAGACCCCAGACTCCACCTTCTAGGTAGGTAGCCAGGATTTCCTTGAGGAGGTTTTTTGTTCTCTCTTGAAACCCCTGCATTCCCTTGTTAACACCTAGCTCTCCTTCTCCCCCCAGATTATCCAGGACTGCCAGAAGGCAATAGGCTCTCCTGCAAGCCTCTGGCCGGCAAGGGACACTGAGGGAGGGTCACCTCTGACCCCCACCTCACTTCCAGACCCCAGGCCCCAGACTCCACCTTCTAGGTAGGTAGCCAGGATTTCCTTGAGGCGGTTTTTTGTTCTCTCTTGAAACCCCTGCATTCCCTTGTTAACACCTAGCTCTCCTTCTCCCCCCAGACTATCCAGGACTGCCAGAGGGCAATAGGCTCTCCTGCAAGCCTCTGGCCGGCAAGGGACACTGAGGGAGGGTCACCTCTGACCCCCACCTCACTTCCAGACCCCCAGGCCCCAGACTCCACCTTCTAGGTAGGTAGCCAGGATTTCCTTGAGGCGGTTTTTTGTTCTCTCTTGAAACCCCTGCATTCCCTTGTTAACACCTAGCTCTCCTTCTCCCCCCAGACTATCCAGGACTGCCAGAAGGCAATAGGCTCTCCTGCAAGCCTCTGGCCTGCAAGGGACACTGAGGGAGGGTCACCTCTGACCCCCACCTCACTTCCAGACCCCCAGGCCCCAGACTCCACCTTCTAGGTAGGTAGCCAGTATTTCCTTGAGGCGGTTTTTTGTTCTCTCTTGAAACCCCTGCATTCCCTTGTTAACACCTAGCTCTCCTTCTCCCCCCAGACTAACCAGGACTGCCAGAAGGCAATAGGCTCTCCTGCAAGCCTCTGGCCAGCAAGGGACACTGAGGGAGGGTCACCTCTGACCCCCACCTCACTTCCAGACCCCCAGACCCCAGACTCCACCTTCTAGGTAGGTAGCCAGGATTTCCTTGAGGAGGTTTTTTGTTCTCTCTTGAAACCCCTGCATCCCCTTGTTAACACCTAGCTCTCCTTCTCCCCCCAGACTATCCAGGACTGCCAGAAGGCAATAGGCTCTCCTGCAAGCCTCTGGCCGGCAAGGGACACTGAGGGAGAGTCACCTCTGACCCCCACCTCACTTCCAGACACCCAGGCCCCAGACTCCACCTTCTAGGTAGGTAGCCAGGATTTCCTTGAGGCGGTTTTTTGTTCTCTCTTGAAACCCCTGCATTCCCTTGTTAACACCTAGCTCTCCTTCTCCCCCCAGACTATCCAGGACTGCCAGAAGGCAATAGGCTCTCCTGCAAGCCTCTGGCCGGCAAGGGACACTGAGGGAGGGTCACCTCTGACCCCCACCTCACTTCCAGACCCCCAGGCCCCAGACTCCACCTTCTAGGTAGGTAGCCAGGATTTCCTTGAGGCGGTTTTTTGTTCTCTCTTGAAACCCCTGCATTCCCTTGTTAACACCTAGCTCTCCTTCTCCCCCCAGAATATCCAGGACTGCCAGAAAGCAATAGGCTCTCCTGCAAGCCTCTGGCCGGCAAGGGACACTGAGGGAGGGTCACCTCTGACCCCCACCTCACTTCCAGACCCCCAGGCCCCAGACTCCACCTTCTAGGTAGGTAGCCAGGATTTCCTTGAGGCGGTTTTTTGTTCTCTCTTGAAACCCCTGCATTCCCTTGTTAACACCTAGCTCTCCTTCTCCCCCCAGACTATCCAGGACTGCCAGAAGGCAATAGGCTCTCCTGCAAGCCTCTGGCCGGCAAGGGACACTGAGGGAGGGTCACCTCTGACCCCCACCTCACTTCCAGACCCCCAGGCCCCAGACTCCACCTTCTAGGTAGGTAGCCAGGATTTCCTTGAGGCGGTTTTTTGTTCTCTCTTGAAACCCCTGCATTCCCTTGTTAACACCTAGCTCTCCTTCTCCCCCCAGACTATCCAGGACTGCCAGAAGGCAATAGGCTCTCCTGCAAGCCTCTGGCCGGCAAGGGACACTGAGGGAGGGTCACCTCTGACCCCCACCTCACTTCCAGACCCCCAGGCCCCAGACTCCACCTTCTAGGTAGGTAGCCAGGATTTCCTTGAGGCGGTTTTTTGTTCTCTCTTGAAACCCCTGCATTCCCTTGTTAACAACTAGCTCTCCTTCTCCCCCCAGACTATCCAGGACTGCCAGAAGGCAATAGGCTCTCCTGCAAGCCTCTGGCCGGCAAGGGACACTGAGGGAGGGTCACCTCTGACCCCCACCTCACTTCCAGACACCCAGGCCCCAGACTCCACCTTCTAGGTAGGTAGCCAGGATTTCCTTGAGGCGGTTTTTGGTTCTCTCTTGAAACCCCTGCATTCCCTTGTTAACACCTAGCTCTCCTTCTCCCCCCAGACTATCCAGGACTGCCAGAAGGCAATAGGTTCTCCTGCAAGCCTCTGGCCGGCAAGAGACACTGAGCGAGGGTCACCTCTGACCCCCACCTCACTTCCAGACCCCCAGGCCCCAGACTCCACCTTCTAGGTAGGTAGCCAGGATTTCCTTAAGGCGGTTTTTTGTTCTCTCTTGAAACCCCTGCATTCCCTTGTTAACACCTAACTCTCCTTCTCCCCCCAGACCATCCAGGACTGCCAGAAGGCAATAGGCTCTCCTGCAAGCCTCTGGCCGGCAAGGGACACTGAGGGAGGGTCACCTCTGACCCCCACCTCACTTCCAGACCCCCAGGCCCCAGACTCCACCTTCTAGGTAGGTAGCCAGGATTTCCTTGAGGCGGTTTTTTGTTCTCTCTTGAAACCCCTGCATTCCCTGGTTAACACCTAGCTCTCCTTCTCCCCCCAGACTATCCAGGACTGCCAGAAGGCAATAGGCTCTCCTGCAAGCCTCTGGCCGGCAAGGGACACTGAGAGAGGGTCACCTCTGACCCCCACCTCACTTCCAGGCCCCCAGGCCCCAGACTCCACCTTCTAGGTAGGTAGCCAGGATTTCCTTGAGGCGGTTTTTTGTTCTCTCTTGAAACCCCTGCATTCCCTTCTTAACACCTAGCTCTCCTTCTCCCCCCAGACTATCCAGGACTGCCAGAAGGCAATAGGCTCTCCTGCAAGCCTCTGGCCAGCAAGGGACACTGAGGGAGGGTCACCTCTGATCCCCACCTCACTTCCAGACCCCCAGGCCCCAGACTCCACCTTCTAGGTAGGTAGCCAAGACTTCCTTGAGGCGGTTTTTTGTTCTCTGTTGAAACCCCTGCATCCCCTTGTTAACACCTAGCTCTCCTTCTCCCCCCAGACTATCCAGGACTGCCAGAAGGCAATAGGCTCTCCTGCAAGCCTCTGGCCGGCAAGGGACACTGAGGGAGGGTCACCTCTGACCCCCACCTTACTTCCAGACCCCCAGGCCCCAGACTCAACCTTCTAGGTAGGTAGCCAGGATTTCCTTGAGGCGGTTTTTTGTTCTCTCTTGAAACCCCTGCATTCCCTTGTTAACACCTAGCTCTCCTTCTCCCCCCAGACTATCCAGGACTGCCAGAAGGCAATAGGCTCTCCTGCAAGCCTCTGGCCGGCAAGGGACACTGAGGGAGGGTCACCTCTGACCCCCACCACACTTCCAGACCCCCAGGCCCCAGACTCCACCTTCTAGGTAGGTAGCCAGGATTTCCTTGAGGCGGTTTTTTGTTCTCTCTTGAAACCCCTGCATTCCCTTGTTAACACCTAGCTCTCCTTCTCCCCCCAGACTATCCAGGACTGCCAGAAGGCAATAGGCTCTCCTGCAAGCCTCTGGCCGGCAAGGGACACTGAGGGAGGGTCACCTCTGACCCGCACCTCACTTCCAGACCCCCAGGCCCCAGACTCCACATTCTAGGTAGGTAGCCAGGATTTCCAAGAGGTGGTTTTTTGTTCTCTCTTGAAACCCCTGCATTCCCTTGTTAACACCTAGCTCTCCTTCTCCCCCCAGACTATCCAGGATTGCCAGAAGGCAATAGGCTCTCCTGCAAGCCTCTGGCCGGCAAGGGACACTGAGGGAGGGTCACCTCTGACCCCCACCTCACTTCCAGACCCCCAGGCCCCAGACTCCACCTTCTAGGTAGGTAGCCAGGATTTCCTTGAGGCGGTTTTTTGTTCTCTCTTGAAACCCCTGCATTCCCTTGTTAACACCTAGCTCTCCTTCTCCCCCCAGACTATCCAGGACTGCCAGAAGGCAATAGGCTCTCCTGTAAGCCTCTGGCCAGCAAGGGACACTGAGCGAGAGTCACCTCTGACCCCCATCACACTTCCAGACCCCCAGACCCCAGACTCCACCTTCTAGGTAGGTAGCCAGGATTTCCTTGAGGCGGTTTTTTGTTCTCTCTTGAAACCCCTGCATTCCCTTGTTAACACCTAGCTCTCCTTCTCCCCCCAGACTATCCTGGACTGCCAGAAGGCAATAGGCTCTCCTGCAAGCCTCTGGCCGGCAAGGGACACTGAGGGAGGGTCACCTCTGACCCCCACCTCACTTCCAGACCCCCAGGCCCCAGACTCCACCTTCTAGGTAGGTAGCCAGGATTTCCTTGAGGCGGTTTTTTGTTCTCTCTTGAAACCCCTGCATTCCCTTGTTAACACCTAGCTCTCCTTCTCCCCCCAGACTATCCTGGACTGCCAGAAGGCAATAGGCTCTCCTGCAAGCCTCTGGCCGGCAAGGGACACTGAGGGAGGGTCACCTCTGACCCCCACCTCACTTCCAGACCCCCAGGCCCCAGACTCCACCTTCTCGGTAGCTAGCCAGGATTTCCTTGAGGCGGTTTTTTGTTCTCTCTTGAAACCCCTGCATTCCCTTGTTAACACCTAGCTCTCCTTCTCCCCCCAGACTATCCTGGACTGCCAGAAGGCAATAGGCTCTCCTGCAAGCCTCTGGCCGGCAAGGGACACTGAGGGAGGGTCACCTCTGACCCCCACCTCACTTCCAGACCCCCAGGCCCCAGACTCCACCTTCTAGGTAGGTAGCCAGGATTTCCTTGAGGCGGTTTTTTGTTCTCTCTTGAAACCCCTGCATTCCCTTGTTAACACCTAGCTCTCCTTCTCCCCCCAGACTATCCAGGACTGCCAGAAGGCAATAGGCTCTCCTGCAAGCCTCTGGCCGGCAAGGGACACTGAGGGAGGGTCACCTCTGACCCCCACCTCACTTCCAGACCCCCAGGCCCCAGACTCCACCTTCTAGGTAGGTAGCCAGGATTTCCTTGAGGCGGTTTTTTGTTCTCTCTTGAAACCCCTGCATTCCCTTGTTAACACCTAGCTCTCCTTCTCCCCCCAGACTATCCAGGACTGCCAGAAGGCAATAGGCTCTCCTGCAAGCCTCTGGCCTGCAAGGGACACTGAGGGAGGGTCACCTCTGACCCCCACCTCACTTCCAGACCCCCAGGCCCCAGACTCCACCTTCTAGGTAGGTAGCCAGGATTTCCTTGAGGCGGTTTTTTGTTCTCTGTTGAAACCCCTGCATTCCCTTGTTAACACCTAGCTCTCCTTCTCCCCCCAGACTATCCAGGACTGCCAGAAGGCAATAGGCTCTCCTGCAAGCCTCTGGCCGGCAAGGGACACTGAGGGAGGGTCATCTCTGACCCCCACCTCACTTCCAGACCCCCAGGCCCCAGACTCCACCTTCTAGGTAGGTAGCCAGGATTTCCTTGAGGCGGTTTTTTGTTCTCTCTTGAAACCCCTGCATTCCGTTGTTAACACGTACCTCTCCTTCTCCTCCCAGACTATCCAGGACTGCCAGAAGGCAATAGGCTCTCCTGCAAGCCTCTGGCCGGCAAGGGACACTGAGGGAGGGTCACCTCTGACCCCCACCTCACTTCCAGACCCCCAGGCCCCAGACTCCACCTTCTAGGTAGGTAGCCAGGATTTCCTTGAGGCGGTTTTTTGTTCTCTCTTGAAACCCCTGCATTCCCTTGTTAACACCTAGCTCTCCTTCTCCCCCCAGACTATCCAGGACTGCCAGAAGGCAATAGGCTCTCCTGCAAGCCTCTGGCCGGCAAGGGACACTGAGGGAGGGTCACCTCTGACCCCCACCTCACTTCCAGACCCCCAGGCCCCAGACTCCACCTTCTAGGTAGGTAGCCAGGATTTCCTTGAGGCGGTTTTTTGTTCTCTCTTGAAACCCCTGCATTCCCTTGTTAACACCTAGCTCTCCTTCTCCCCCCAGACTATCCAGGACTGCCAGAAGGCAATAGGCTCTCCTGCAAGCCTCTGGCCAGCAAGGGACACTGAGCGAGAGTCACCTCTGACCCCCATCACACTTCCAGACCCCCAGACCCCAGACTCCACCTTCTAGGTAGGTAGCCAGGATTTCCTTGAGAAGGTTTTTTGTTCTCTCTTGAAACCCCTGCATTCCCTTGTTAACACCTAGCTCTCCTTCTCCCCCCAGACTATCCTGGACTGCCAGAAGGCAATAGGCTCTCCTGCAAGCCTCTGGCCGGCAAGGGACACTGAGTGAGGGTCACCTCTGACCCCCACCTCACTTCCAGACCCCCAGGCCCCAGACTCCACCTTCTAGGTAGGTAGCCAGGATTTCCTTGAGGCGGTTTTTTGTTCTCTCTTGAAACCCCTGCATTCCCTTGTTAACACCTAGCTCTCCTTCTCCCCCCAGACTATCCTGGACTGCCAGAAGGCAATAGGCTCTCCTGCAAGCCTCTGGCCGGCAAGGGACACTGAGGGAGGGTCACCTCTGACCCCCACCTCACTTCCAGACCCCCAGGCCCCAGACTCCACCTTCTCGGTAGCTAGCCAGGATTTCCTTGAGGCGGTTTTTTGTTCTCTCTTGAAACCCCTGCATTCCCTTGTTAACACCTAGCTCTCCTTCTCCCCCCAGACTATCCAGGACTGCCAGAAGGCAATAGGCTCTCCTGCAAGCCTCTGGCCGGCAAGGGACACTGAGGGAGGGTCACCTCTGACCCCCACCTCACTTCCAGACCCCCAGGCCCCAGACTCCACCTTCTAGGTAGGTAGCCAGGATTTCCTTGAGGCGGTTTTTTGTTCTCTCTTGAAACCCCTGCATTCCCTTGTTAACACCTAGCTCTCCTTCTCCCCCCAGACTATCCAGGACTGCCAGAAGGCAATAGGCTCTCCTGCAAGCCTCTGGCCTGCAAGGGACACTGAGGGAGGGTCACCTCTGACCCCCACCTCACTTCCAGACCCCCAGGCCCCAGACTCCACCTTCTAGGTAGGTAGCCAGGATTTCCTTGAGGCGGTTTTTTGTTCTCTCTTGAAACCCCTGCATTCCCTTGTTAACACCTAGCTCTCCTTCTCCCCCCAGACTATCCAGGACTGCCAGAAGGCAATAGGCTCTCCTGCAAGCCTCTGGCCTGCAAGGGACACTGAGGGAGGGTCACCTCTGACCCCCACCTCACTTCCAGACCCCCAGGCCTCAGACTCCACCTTCTAGGTAGGTAGCCAGGATTTCCTTGAGGTGGTTTTTTGTTCTCTCTTGAAACCCCCTGCATTCCCTTGTTAACACCTAGCTCTCCTTCTCCCCCCAGACTATCCAGGACTGCCAGAAGGCAATAGGCTCTCCTGCAAGCCTCTGGCCGGCAAGGGACACTGAGGGAGGGTCATCTCTGACCCCCACCTCACTTCCAGACCCCCAGGCGCCAGACTCCACCTTCTAGGTAGGTAGCCAGGATTTCCTTGAGGCGGTTTTTTGTTCTCTCTTGAAACCCCTGCATTCCGTTGTTAACACGTACCTCTTCTTCTCCTCCCAGACTATCCAGGACTGCCAGAAGGCAATAGGCTCTCCTGCAAGCATCTGGCCGGCAAGGGACACTGAGGGAGGGTCACCTCTGACCCCCACCTCACTTCCAGACCCCCAGGCCCCAGACTCCACCTTCTAGGTAGGTAGCCAGGATTTCCTTGAGGCGGTTTTTTGTTCTCTCTTGAAACCCCTGCATTCCCTTGTTAACACCTAGCTCTCCTTCTCCCCCCAGACTATCCAGGACTGCCAGAAGGCAATAGGCTCTCCTGCAAGCCTCTGGCCGGCAAGGGACACTGAGGGAGGGTCACCTCTGACCCCCACCTCACTTCCAGACCCCCAGGCCCCAGACTCCACCTTCTAGGTAGGTAGCCAGGATTTCCTTGAGGCGGTTTTTTGTTCTCTCTTGAAACCCCTGCATTCCCTTGTTAACACCTAGCTCTCCTTCTCCCCCCAGACTATCCAGGACTGCCAGAAGGCAATAGGCTCTCCTGCAAGCCTCTGGCCAGCAAGGGACACTGAGCGAGAGTCACCTCTGACCCCCATCACACTTCCAGACCCCCAGACCCCAGACTCCACCTTCTAGGTAGGTTGCCAGGATTTCCTTGAGAAGGTTTTTTGTTCTCTCTTGAAACCCCTGCATTCCCTTGTTAACACCTAGCTCTCCTTCTCCCCCCAGAGTATCCTGGACTGCCAGAAGGCAATAGGCTCTCCTGCAAGCCTCTGGCCGGCAAGGGACACTGAGTGAGGGTCACCTCTGACCCCCACCTCACTTCCAGACCCCCAGGCCCCAGACTCCACCTTCTAGGTAGGTAGCCAGGATTTCCTTGAGGCGGTTTTTTGTTCTCTCTTGAAACCCCTGCATTCCCTTGTTAACACCTAGCTCTCCTTCTCCCCCCAGACTATCCTGGACTGCCAGAAGGCAATAGGCTCTCCTGCAAGCCTCTGGCCGGCAAGGAACACTGAGGGAGGGTCACCTCTGACCCCCACCTCACTTCCAGACCCCCAGGCCCCAGACTCCACCTTCTCGGTAGCTAGCCAGGATTTCCTTGAGGCGGTTTTTTGTTCTCTCTTGAAACCCCTGCATTCCCTTGTTAACACCTAGCTCTCCTTCTCCCCCCAGACTATCCAGGACTGCCAGAAGGCAATAGGCTCTCCTGCAAGCCTCTGGCCGGCAAGGGACACTGAGGGAGGGTCACCTCTGACCCCCACCTCACTTCCAGACCCCCAGGCCCCAGACTCCACCTTCTAGGTAGGTAGCCAGGATTTCCTTGAGGCGGTTTTTTGTTCTCTCTTGAAACCCCTGCATTCCCTTGTTAACACCTAGCTCTCCTTCTCCCCCCAGACTATCCAGGACTGCCAGAAGGCAATAGGCTCTCCTGCAAGCCTCTGGCCGGCAAGGGACACTGAGGGAGGGTCACCTCTGACCCCCACCTCACTTCCAGACCCCCAGGCCCCAGACTCCACCTTCTAGGTAGGTAGCCAGGATTTCCTTGAGGCGGTTTTTTGTTCTCTCTTGAAACCCCTGCATTCCCTTGTTAACACCTAGCTCTCCTTCTCCCCCCAGACTATCCAGGACTGCCAGAAGGCAATAGGCTCTCCTGCAAGCCTCTGGCCTGCAAGGGACACTGAGGGAGGGTCACCTCTGACCTCCACCTCACTTCCAGACACCCAGGCCCCAGACTCCACCTTCTAGGTAGGTAGCCAGGATTTCCTTGAGGCGGTTTTTTGTTCTCTGTTGAAACCCCTGCATTCCCTTGTTAACACCTAGCTCTCCTTCTCCCCCCAGACTATCCAGGGCTGCCAGAAGGCAATAGGCTCTCCTGCAATCCTCTGGCCAGCAAGGGACACTGAGGGAGGGTCACCTCTGACCCCCACCTCACTTCCAGACCCCCAGGCCCCAGACTCCACCTTCTAGGTAGGTAGCCAGGATTTCCTTGAGGCGGTTTTTTGTTCTCTCTTGAAACCCCTGCATTCCCTTGTTAACACCTAGCTCTCCTTCTCCCCCCAGACCATCCAGGACTGCCAGAAGGCAATAGGCTCTCCTGCAAGCCTCTGGCTGGCAAGGGATACTGAGGGAGGGTAACCTCTGACCCCCACCTCACTTCCAGACCCCCAGGCCCCTGACTCCACCTTCTAGGTAGGTAGCCAGGATTTCCTTGAGGCGGTTTTTTGTTCTCTCTTGAAACCCCTGCATTCCCTTGTTAACACCTAGCTCTCCTTCTCCCCCCAGACTATCCAGGACTGCCAGAAGGCAATAGGCTCTCCTGCAAGCCTCTGGCCTGCAAGGGACACTGAGGGAGGGTCACCTCTGACCCCCACCTCACTTCCAGACCCCCAGGCCCCAGACTCCACCTTCTAGGTAGGTAGCCAGGATTTCCTTGAGGCGGTTTTTTGTTCTCTCTTGAAACCCCTGCATTCCCTTGTTAACACCTAGCTCTCCTTCTCCCCCCAGACTATCCAGGACTGCCAGAAGGCAATAGGCTCTCCTGCAAGCCTCTGGCCGGCAAGGGACACTGAGGGAGGGTCACCTCTGACCCCCACCTCACTTCCAGACCCCCAGGCCCCAGACTCCACCTTCTAGGTAGGTAGCCAGGATTTCCTTGAGGCGGTTTTTTGTTCTCTCTTGAAACCCCTGCATTCCCTTGTTAACACCTAGCTCTCCTTCTCCCCCCAGACTATCCAGGACTGCCAGAAGGCAATAGGCTCTCCTGCAAGCCTCTGGCCGGCAAGGGACACTGAGGGAGGGTCACCTCTGACCCCCACCTCACTTCCAGACCCCCAGGCCCCAGACTCCACCTTCTAGGTAGGTAGCCAGGATTTCCTTGAGGCGGTTTTTTGTTCTCTCTTGAAACCCCTGCATTCCCTTGTTAACACCTAGCTCTCCTTCTCCCCCCAGACTATCCAGGACTGCCAGAAGGCAATAGGCTCTCCTGCAAGCCTCTGGCCGGCAAGGGACACTGAGGGAGGGTCACCTCTGACCCCCACCTCACTTCCAGACCCCCAGGCCCCAGACTCCACCTTCTAGGTAGGTAGCCAGGATTTCCTTGAGGCGGTTTTTTGTTCTCTCTTGAAACCCCTGCATTCCCTTGTTAACACCTAGCTCTCCTTCTCCCCCCAGACTATCCAGGACTGCCAGAAGGCAATAGGCTCTCCTGCAAGCCTCTGGCCGGCAAGGGACACTGAGGGAGGGTCACCTCTGACCCCCACCTCACTTCCAGACCCCCAGGCCCCAGACTCCACCTTCTAGGTAGGTAGCCAGGATTTCCTTGAGGCGGTTTTTTGTTCTCTCTTGAAACCCCTGCATTCCCTTGTTAACACCTAGCTCTCCTTCTCCCCCCAGACTATCCAGGACTGCCTGAAGGCAATAGGCTCTCCTGCAAGCCTCTGGCCGGCAAGGGACACTGAGGGAGGGTCACCTCTGACCCCCACCTCACTTGCAGACCCCCAGGCCCCAGACTCCACCTTCTAGGTAGGTAGCCAGGATTTCCTTGAGGCGGTTTTTTGTTCTCTCTTGAAACCCCTGCATTCCCTTGCTAACACCTAGCTCTCCTTCTCCCCCCAGACTGTCCAGGACTGCCAGAAGGCAATAGGCTCTCCTGCAAGCCTCTGGCCGGCAAGGGACACTGAGGGAGGGTCACCTCTGACCCCCACCTCACTTCCAGACCCCCAGGCCCCAGACTCCACCTTCTAGGTAGGTAGCCAGGATTTCCTTGAGGCGGTTTATTGTTCTCTCTTGAAACCCCTGCATTCCCTTGTTAACACCTAGCTCTCCTTCACCCCCCAGACTGTCCAGGACTGCCAGAAGGCAATAGGCTCTCCTGCAAGCCTCTGGCCGGCAAGGGACACTGAGGGAGGGTCACCTCTGAACCCCACCTCACTTCCAGACCCCCAGGCCCCAGACTCCACCTTCTAGGTAGGTAGCCAGGATTTCCTTGAGGTGGTTTTTTGTTCTCTCTTGAAACCCCTGCATTCCCTTGTTAACACCTAGCTCTCCTTCTCCCCCCAGACTATCCAGGACTGCCAGAAGGCAATAGGCTCTCCTGCAAGCCTCTGGCCGGCAAGGGACACTGAGGGAGGGTCACCTCTGACCCCCACCTCACTTCCAGACCCCCAGGCCCCAGACTCTACTTTCTAGGTAGGTAGCCAGGATTTCCTTGAGGCGGTTTTTTGTTCTCTCTTGAAACCCCTGCATTCCCTTGTTAACACGTACCTCTCCTTCTCCCCCCAGACTATCCAGGACTGCCAGAAGGCAATAGGCTCTCCTGCAAGCCTCTGGCCGGCAAGGGACACTGAGGGAGGGTCACCTCTGACCCCCACCTCACTTCCAGACCCCCAGGCCCCAGACTCCACCTTCTAGGTAGGTAGCCAGGATTTCCTTGAGGCGGTTTTTTGTTCTCTCTTGAAACCCCCTGCATTCCCTTGTTAACACCTAGCTCTCCTTCTCCCCCCAGACTATCCTGGACTGCCAGAAGGCAATAGGCTCTCCTGCAAGCCTCTGGCCGGCAAGGGACACTGAGGGAGGGTCACCTCTGACCCCCACCTCACTTCCAGACCCCCAGGCCCCAGACTCCACCTTCTAGGTAGGTAGCCAGGATTTCCTTGAGGCGGTTTTTTGTTCTCTCTTGAAACCCCTGCATTCCCTTGTTAACACCTAGCTCTCCTTCTCCCCCCAGACTATCCAGGACTGCCAGAAGGCAATAGGCTCTCCTGCAAGCCTCTGGCCGGCAAGGGACACTGAGGGAGGGTCACCTCTGACGCCCACCTCACTTCCAGACCCCCAGGCCCCAGACTCCACCTTCTAGGTAGGTAGCCAGGATTTCCTTGAGGCGGTTTTTTGTTCTCTCTTGAAACCCCTGCATTCCCTTGTTAACACCTAGCTCTCCTTCTCCCCCCAGACTATCCAGGACTGCCAGAAGGCAATAGGCTCTCCTGCAAGCCTCTGGCCGGCAAGGGACACTGAGGGAGGGTCACCTCTGACCCCCACCTCACTTCCAGACCCCCAGGCCCCAGACTCCACCTTCTAGGTAGGTAGCCAGGATTTCCTTGAGGCGGTTTTTTGTTCTCTCTTGAAACCCCTGCATTCCCTTGTTAACACCTAGCTCTCCTTCTCCCCCCAGACTATCCAGGACTGCCAGAAGGCAATAGGCTCTCCTGCAAGCCTCTGGCCGGCGAGGGACACTGAGGGAGGGTCACCTCTGACCCCCACCTCACTTCCAGACCCCCAGGCCCCAGACTCCACCTTCTAGGTAGGTAGCCAGGATTTCCTTGAGGCGGTTTTTTGTTCTCTGTTGAAACCCCTGCATTCCCTTGTTAACACCTAGCTCTCCTTCTCCCCCCAGACTATCCAGGGCTGCCAGAAGGCAATAGGCTCTCCTGCAAGCCTCTGGCTGGCAAGGGACACTGAGGGAGGGTCACCTCTGACCCCCACCTCACTTCCAGACCCCCAGGCCCCAGACTCCACCTTCTAGGTAGGTAGCCAGGATTTCCTTGAGGCGGTTTTTTGTTCTCTCTTGAAACCCCTGCATTCCCTTGTTAACACCTAGCTCTCCTTCTCCCCCCAGACTATCCAGGACTGCCAGAAGGCAATAGGCTCTCCTGCAAGCCTCTGGCCGGCAAGGGATACTGAGGGAGGGTCACCTCTGACCCCCACCTCACTTCCAGACCCCCAGGCCCCAGACTCCACCTTCTAGGTAGGTAGCCAGGATTTCCTTGAGGCGGTTTTTTGTTCTCTCTTGAAACCCCTGCATTCCCTTGTTAACACCTAGCTCTCCTTCTCCCCCCAGACTATCCAGGACTGCCAGAAGGCAATAGGCTCTCCTGCAAGCCTCTGGCCTGCAAGGGACACTGAGGGAGGGTCACCTCTGACCCCCACCTCACTTCCAGACCCCCAGGCCCCAGACTCCACCTTCTAGGTAGGTAGCCAGGATTTCCTTGAGGCGGTTTTTTGTTCTCTCTTGAAACCCCTGCATTCCCTTGTTAACACCTAGCTCTCCTTCTCCCCCCCAGACTATCCAGGACTGCCAGAAGGCAATAGGCTCTCCTGCAAGCCTCTGGCCGGCAAGGGACACTGAGGGAGGGTCACCTCTGACCCCCACCTCACTTCCAGACCCCCAGGCCCCAGACTCCACCTTCTAGGTAGGTAGCCAGGATTTCCTTGAGGTGGTTTTTTGTTCTCTCTTGAAACCCCTGCATTCCCTTTTTAACACCTAGCTCTCCTTCTCCCCCCCAGACTATCCAGGACTGCCAGAAGGCAATAGGCTCTCCTGCAAGCCTCTGGCCGGCAAGGGACACTGAGGGAGGGTCACCTCTGACCCCCCACCTCACTTCCAGATCCCCAGGCCCCAGACTCCACCTTCTAGGTAGGTAGCCAGGATTTCCTTGAGGCGGTTTTTTGTTCTCTCTTGAAACCCCTGCATTCCCTTGTTAACACCTAGCTCTCCTTCTCCCCCCAGACTATCCAGGACTGCCAGAAGGCAATAGGCTCTCCTGCAAGCCTCTGGCCGGCAAGGGACACTGAGGGAGGGTCACCTCTGACCCCCACCTCACTTCCAGACCCCCCAGGCCCCAGACTCCACCTTCTAGGTAGGTAGCCAGGATTTCCTTGAGGCGGTTTTTTGTTCTCTCTTGAAACCCCTGCATTCCCTTGTTAACACCTAGCTCTCCTTCACCCCCCAGACTGTCCAGGACTGCCAGAAGGCAATAGGCTCTCCTGCAAGCCTCTGGCCGGCAAGGGACACTGAGGGAGGGTCATCTCTGACCCCCACCTCACTTGCAGACCCCCAGGCCCCAGACTCCACCTTCTAGGTAGGTAGCCAGGATTTCCTTGAGGCGGTTTTTTGTTCTCTCTTGAAACCCCCTGCATTCCCTTGTTAACACCTAGCTCTCCTTCTCCCCCCCAGACTATCCAGGACTGCCAGAAGGCAATAGGCTCTCCTGCAAGCCTCTGGCCGGCAAGGGACACTGAGGGAGGGTCACCTCTGACCCCCACCTCACTTCCAGACCCCCAGGCCCCAGACTCCACCTTCTAGGTAGGTAGCCAGGATTTCCTTGAGGTGGTTTTTTGTTCTCTCTTGAAACCCCTGCATTCCCTTGTTAACACCTAGCTCTCCTTCTCCCCCCAGACTATCCAGGACTGCCAGAAGGCAATAGGCTCTCCTGCAAGCCTCTGGCCGGCAAGGGACACTGAGGGAGGGTCACCTCTGACCCCCCACCTCACTTCCAGATCCCCAGGCCCCAGACTCCACCTTCTAGGTAGGTAGCCAGGATTTCCTTGAGGCGGTTTTTTGTTCTCTCTTGAAACCCCTGCATTCCCTTGTTAACACCTAGCTCTCCTTCTCCCCCCAGACTATCCAGGACTGCCAGAAGGCAATAGGCTCTCCTGCAAGCCTCTGGCCGGCAAGGGACACTGAGGGAGGGTCACCTCTGACCCCCACCTCACTTCCAGACCCCCAGGCCCCCAGACTCCACCTTCTAGGTAGGTAGCCAGGATTTCCTTGAGGCGGTTTTTTTGTTCTCTCTTGAAACCCCTGCATTCCCTTGTTAACACCTAGCTCTCCTTCACCCCCCAGACTGTCCAGGACTGCCAGAAGGCAATAGGCTCTCCTGCAAGCCTCTGGCCGGCAAGGGACACTGAGGGAGGGTCACCTCTGACCCCCACCTCACTTGCAGACCCCCAGGCCCCAGACTCCACCTTCTAGGTAGGTAGCCAGGATTTCCTTGAGGCGGTTTTTTGTTCTCTCTTGAAACCCCTGCATTCCCTTGTTAACACCTAGCTCTCCTTCTCCCCCCAGACTATCCAGGACGGCCAGAAGGCAATAGGCTCTCCTGCAAGCCTCTGGCCGGCAAGGGGACACTGAGGGAGGGTCACCTCTGACCCGCACCTCACTTCCAGAACCCCTAGGCCCCAGACTCCACCTTCTAGGTAGGTAGCCAGGATTTCCAAGAGGCGGTTTTTTGTTCTCTCTTGAAACCCCTGCATTCCCTTGTTAACACCTAGCTCTCCTTCTCCCCCCAGACTATCCAGGATTGCCAGAAGGCAATAGGCTCTCCTGCAAGCCTCTGGCCGGCAAGGGACACCGAGGGAGGGTCACCTCTGACCCCCACCTCACTTCCAGACCCCCAGGCCCCAGACTCCACCTTCTAGGTAGGTAGCCAGGATTTCCTTGAGGCGGTTTTTTGTTCTCTCTTGAAACCCCTGCATTCCCTTGTTAACACCTAGCTCTCCTTCTCCCCCCAGACTATCCAGGACTGCCAGAAGGCAATAGGCTCTCCTGCAAGCCTCTGGCCTGCAAGGGACACTGAGGGAGGGTCACCTCTGACCCCCACCTCACTTCCAGACCCCGAGACCCCAGACTCCACCTTCTAGGTAGGTAGCCAGGATTTCCTTGAGGAGGTTTTTTGTTCTCTCTTGAAACCCCTGCATTCCCTTGTTAACACCTAGCTCTCCTTCTCCCCCCAGACTATCCAGGACTGCCAGAAGGCAATAGGCTCTCCTGCAAGCCTCTGGCCGGCAAGGGACACTGAGGGAGGGTCACCTCTGACCCCCACCTCACTTCCAGACCCCAGGCCCCAGACTCCACCTCCTAGGTAGGTAGCCAGGATTTCCTTGAGGCGGTTTTTTGTTCTCTCTTGAAACCCCTGCATTCCCTTGTTAACACCTAGCTCTCCTTCTCCCCCCAGACTATCCTGGACTGCCAGAAGGCAATAGGCTCTCCTGCAAGCCTCTGGCCGGCAAGGGACACTGAGGGAGGGTCACCTCTGACCCCCACCTCACTTCCAGACCCCCAGGCCCCAGACTCCACCTTCTAGGTAGGTAGCCAGGATTTCCTTGAGGCGGTTTTTTGTTCTCTCTTGAAACCCCTGCATTCCCTTGTTAACACCTAGCTCTCCTTCTCCCCCCAGACTATCCAGGACTGCCAGAAGGCAATAGGCTCTCCTGCAAGCCTCTGGCCGGCAAGGGACAGTGAGGGAGGGTCACCTCTGACCCCCACCTCACTTCCAGACCCCCAGGCCCCAGACTCCACCTTCTAGGTAGGTAGCCAGGATTTCCTTGAGGCGGTTTTTTGTTCTCTCTTGAAACCCCTGCATTCCCTTGTTAACACCTAGCTCTCCTTCTCCCCCCAGACTATCCAGGACTGCCAGAAGGCAATAGGCTCTCCTGCAAGCCTCTGGCCGGCAAGGGATACTGAGGGAGGGTCACCTCTGACACCCACCTCACTTCCAGACCCCCAGGCCCTAGACTCCACCTTCTAGGTACGTAGCCAGGATTTCCTTGAGGCGGTTTTTTGTTCTCTCTTGAAACCCCTGCATTCCCTTGTTAACACCTAGCTCTCCTTCTCCCCCCAGACTATCCAGGACTGCCAGAAGGCAATAGGCTCTCCTGCAAGCCTCTGGCCTGCAAGGGACACTGAGGGAGGGTCACCTCTGACCCCCACCTCACTTCCAGACCCCCAGGCCCCAGACTCCACCTTCTAGGTAGGTAGCCAGGATTTCCTTGAGGCGGTTTTTTGTTCTCTCTTGAAACCCCTGCATTCCCTTGTTAACACCTAGCTCTCCTTCTCCCTCCAGACTATCCAGGGCTGCCAGAAGGCAATAGGCTCTCCTGCAAGCCTCTGGCTGGCAAGGGATACTGAGGGAGGGTCACCTCTGACCCCCACCTCACTTCCAGACCCCCAGGCCCCAGACTCCACCTTCTAGGTAGGTAGCCAGGATTTCCTTGAGGCGGTTTTTTGTTCTCTGTTGAAACCCCTGCATTCCCTTGTTAACACCTAGCTCTCCTTCTCCCCCCAGACTATCCAGGACTGCCAGAAGGCAATAGGCTCTCCTGCAAGCCTCTGGCTGGCAAGGGACACTGAGGGAGGGTCACCTCTGACCCCCACCTCACTTCCAGACACCCAGGCCCCAGACTCCACCTTCTAGGTAGGTAGCCAGGATTTCCTTGAGGCGGTTTTTTGTTCTCTCTTGAAACCCCTGCATTCCCTTGTTAACACCTAGCTCTCCTTCTCCCCCCAGACTATCCAGGACTGCCAGAAGGCAATAGGCTCTCCTGCAAGCCTCTGGCCGGCAAGGGATACTGAGGGAGGGTCACCTCTGACCCCCACCTCACTTCCAGACCCCCAGGCCCCAGACTCCACCTTCTAGGTAGGTAGCCAGGATTTCCTTGAGGCGGTTTTTTGTTCTCTCTTGAAACCCCTGCATTCCCTTGTTAACACCTAGCTCTCCTTCTCCCCCCAGACTATCCAGGACTGCCAGAAGGCAATAGGCTCTCCTGCAAGCCTCTGGCCTGCAAGGGACACTGAGGGAGGGTCACCTCTGACCCCCACCTCACTTCCAGACCCCCAGGCCCCAGACTCCACCCTTCTAGGTAGGTAGCCAGGATTTCCTTGAGGCGGTTTTTTGTTCTCTCTTGAAACCCCTGCATTCCCTTGTTAACACCTAGCTCTTCTTCTCCCCCCAGACTATCCAGGACTGCCAGAAGGCAATAGGCTCTCCTGCAAGCCTCTGGCCGGCAAGGGGACACTGAGGGAGGGTCACCTCTGACCCCCACCTCACTTCCAGACCCCCAGGCCCCAGACTCCACCTTCTAGGTAGGTAGCCAGGATTTCCTTGAGGCGGTTTTTTGTTCTCTCTTGAAACCCCTGCATTCCCTTGTTAACACCTAGCTCTCCTTCTCCCCCCAGACTATCCAGGGCTGCCAGAAGGCAATAGGCTCTCCTGCAAGCCTCTGGCCGGCAAGGGACACTGAGGGAGGGTCACCTCTGACCCCCACCTCACTTCCAGACCCCCAGGCCCCAGACTCCACCTTCTAGGTAGGTAGCCAGGATTTCCTTGAGGCGGTTTTTTGTTCTCTGTTGAAACCCCTGCATTCTCTTGTTAACACCTAGCTCTCCTTCTCCCCCCAGACTATCCAGGGCTGCCAGAAGGCAATAGGCTCTCCTGCAAGCCTCTGGCTGGCAAGGGACATTGAGGGGAGGGTCACCTCTGACCCCCACCTCACTTCCAGACCCCCAGGCCCCAGACTCCACCTTCTAGGTAGGTAGCCAGGATTTCCTTGAGGCGGTTTTTTGTTCTCTCTTGAAACCCCTGCATTCCCTTGTTAACACCTAGCTCTCCTTCTCCCCCCAGACTATCCAGGACTGCCAGAAGGCAATAGGCTCTCCTGCAAGCCTCTGGCCGGCAAGGGATACTGAGGGAGGGTCACCTCTGACCCCCACCTCACTTCCAGAGCCCCAGGCCCCAGACTCCACCTTCTAGGTAGGTAGCCAGGATTTCCTTGAGGCGGTTTTTTGTTCTCTCTTGAAACCCCTGCATTCCCTTGTTAACACCTAGCTCTCCTTCTCCCCCCAGACTATCCAGGACTGCCAGAAGGCAATAGGCTCTCCTGCAAGCCTCTGGCCTGCAAGGGACACTGAGGGAGGGTCACCTCTGACCCCCACCTCACTTCCAGACCCCCAGGCCCCAGACTCCACCTTCTTGGTAGGTAGCCAGGATTTCCTTGAGGCGGTTTTTTGTTCTCTCTTGAAACCCCTGCATTCCCTTGTTAACACCTAGCTCTCCTTCTCCCCCCAGACTATCCAGGACTACCAGAAGGCAATAGGCTCTCCTGCAAGCCTCTGGCGAAATCGCGCGCCGCGCCAACACTCGGCGCTCGACTTTTTCTTTATTTTTCTGTGTTGTCTTTCCTTTAGTTGCATATTGTCCTCTCCTCCTTATTTTTTAACTTGCCAGACAGACTAGACAGGTCCAGAATCATATATCTGAAATTTCCTAGGAAGGTAAGTGTCTCTGGGATCCTCCCTAGTACTGATCCCCTTTGAAAAAGGAGATACTGCTTGTTAGACCCTTCTGTAGAGTTCCGCTCCTGAAAACACATTGGTAAAAACAACAGAAGAGAGACTTCAACAAACAGCTATTCCCATCAAAAAGGAAAGACTCTTACTTCTCGTGGGACAAAAGTTCTCCCAAGAAGTCTTTAAAAGGGAAGTAATCCTCCAATGGCTAAAGGTAGAAAAAGAGCCTCAGGTCTGAATAAACAAGAAAATATGTCTCCAACAAAGGAAAATGCCCCTCCATGTCTCGTAAATATGGAGGACGTTACCAAAATGACAGACACAGAATTCCGAACATTCATGGTGACCAAATTCTGTGAATTGGAAAAAAAAAGAGACAACGAACTACAGGAAATTAGGATGTCCTTCCAGGATATGAAAGAAGAAATGGATACTCTGAGAAAGAATCAGGTGGAACTATTAGAGATAAAGTCTATAATACAAGAAATCAAAAACTCTCTGGAAAGTATTAAGAGCCGATTAGACCATGCTGAAGATCGAATCTCTGATGTAGAAGATAAAACCTCTGATCTAGAAAAAATCTACAAAAAGATCGAGAAAATAACTAAAAAAACATGAGGATAATATACGAGAAATACTAGACTCAATTAGACGCCCAAACATCAGAATAATCGGCATCCCAGAAGTTGAAGAAACTAATAGCGGAATGGAAAATCTATTCCATGACATCTTGGAAGAAAATTTCCCAAGCCTAGAGAGGCACCGAGCCATCCGTACCCAAGAAATACAAAGGACCCCAAATAGAATCAACCCCAGAAGATCTTCCCCAAGGCACATCTTAGCCAGGCTGTCTAACGTCACAGAAAAAGACATGATACTAAAACTGGCAAGAGAGAAACGAGAAGTAACTTACAAAGGCCATCCCATAAGACTAACACCAGACCTCTCATCAGAAACAATGCAAGCAAGAAAAGAATGGGAAGACATACTGAAAGTGTTAAGAGAGAAACAATTTCAGCCAAGACTATTATACCCTGCAAGATTATCCTTCATTTGGGAAAAAAAGATTAAAATCTTCTCAGACAAACAAAACCTGAAAGAATTTGCCAACACCAGACCAGCTCTTCAAGAAATCCTGAAGAAAGTACTGTTCCAGGAAAACTAAAGACGCAACAGCCAGAAACAAAGAAATAACAGGCAACTAAGACAATGGCTAACTTAAATGTCGGTACAGATCCTGTAACATCGATAATAACATTGAATGTTAATGGGTTAAATTCTCCAATCAAGAGACACAGACTGGCTGAATGGATAAAAAAACAGAAACCCTCTATCTGTTGCCTACAAGAAACCCAACTCATGGAAAAAGACATACATAGACTGAAAGTGAAGGGTTGGAAAAAGGTTTTCCATGCAGTTGGGAACCAAAAAAGAGCTGGAGTTGCGATACTAATTTCTGACAAAATAGGCTTTAAAACAAAAAGTGTCCGAAGAGACAAAGAAGGGCACTACATCTTAGTAAAAGGCTCTATAGATCGAGAAGATATAACGCTTATTAATATCTATGCTCCTAACACAGGAGCACCCAAATATGTGAAGGAAAGATTGTTAGATCTGAAAGGGGAGATAGACTGGAACACACTAATTGTTGGAGATCTCAACACCGCATTATCCCCTCTGGACAGATCATCTAGGCAAAAAATAGGTAGAGAGATCAAGGATCTAAATGATACCATATATCAATTGGACTTAACAGACATCTATAGAACTTTCCACCCAAAAACCACAAGATATAGTTTTTTCTCACCCTGACATGGAACTTTCTCGAAGATTGATCACATCATAGGACACAAAGCAAGCCTCTGCAGATTCAGAGGCATAGAAACTATTTCCAGCATCTTCTCTGACCATGATGGAATTAAACTCGAGTTTAATTTCAAGAGAAATCCTCAAAAATACCTAAAAACATGGAAACTAAATAACCTACTCCTGAATGACTCCACTATTACCGAAGAAATAAAGTCCGAAATCAAAAGATTCATGGAAGCCAATGACAATGAAGATACAAGTTTCCATAATCTTTGGGACACTGCCAAAGCAGTCATAAGAGGGAAGTTCATAGCAATTAGTGCACATAAGAGGAAGACAGAGAAAAGGCTAATGGATCACCTAACATCAAGCCTTAGAGAATTGGAAAAGCAACAGCAAAAAAATCCAAAAAATTACAGGAGAAAGGAAATAATAAAGATCCGAGCAGAAATAAATGAAATAGAAAATAAACGTACTATACAGAAAGTAAGTGAAAGCAAAAGCTGGTTCTTTGAAAGGATAAACAAAATTGATACCCCACTAGCGAGACTTATTAAGAAGAAGAGAGAAAGGAACCAGGTGAATCAAATCTGCAATGAGGCTGGTAACATAACAACAGACATAGTAGAAATTCAAAACATCATTAGAGGATACTTTGAACATCTGTACGCTAAGAAACAAGATAATCTGGATGAGATGGACAAATTCCTGGACAAATATAATCTACCAAGAATGAGCCAGGAAGAAATAGAAAGTCTGAATAGGCCCATAACAAGCCAGGAAATTGAATCAGTAATAAGTAACCTCCCAACAAAGAAAAGCCCTGGCCCCGATGGATTCACCTCTGAATTCTACAAAACTTTCAAAGAAGAGTTAACTCCTATTCTGCTCAAATTATTTCTAAAGATCCAAAAGGGTGAATCTCTCCCTAATTCATTCTATGAAGCCTCTGTCACCCTCATCCTCAAAACAGATAAGGACAGGACAAGGAAGAAAAACTATAGACCAATATCTCTGATGAACATAGACTCAAAGATTCTCAACAAGATACTAGCAAATCGTATTCAACAACTTATACAGAAGATCATACACCATGATCAGGCAGGCTTTATTACAGGAATGCAAGGTTGGTTCAACATACGCAAAACCATAAACATAATACACCATATTAATAGGAAGAAAGACAAAAACCATATGGTCATATCGATTGACGCAGAAAAAGCATTTGATAAGATACAACATCCCTTCATGATCAAGACTCTTAGCAAAATTGGCATAGAAGGGCCATTTCTCAATACAATAAAAGCCATCTATGAAAAACCCATAGCGAACATCATCCTGAATGGAGAAAAGCTGAAAGCTTTCCCACTAAACACAGGAACAAGACAAGGATGCCCACTTTCTCCTCTCCTTTTCAACATAGTTCTGGAAGTCCTCGCCAACGCAATCAGAAAAGAGGAAAAAGTAAAGGGCATTCGAATAGGAAAAGAAGAGGTGAAACTCTCTCTATTTGCAGATGACATGATTGTATACATAGAAGACCCAATGGTCTCCATGGAAAAACTACTGGAAGTAATACATGAATTCAGTAAAGTTGCAGGATATAAAATCAATATACAGAAATCGATAGCATTTCTGTATACGAATAACAGGCAGACTGAGATAGAACTGAAAAAACTTATTCCGTTTACCATAGCCACTAAAAGTATAAGATATTTAGGAATAAATCTAACCAAAGAAGTTAAAGACCTCCACAAGGAAAACTATGAGAAGGTAAAAAAAGAAATTGAAAATGACACAAAAAAATGGAAGGACATCCCATGTTCATGGATTGGAAGAGTTAATATAATCAAAATGGCAATTCTACCCAAATTAATCTACCTATTTAATGCAATGCCAATCAAAGTACCAGACACATTCTTCACAGATCTAGAAAAGACAATCTTAAAATTTGTCTGGAATCATAAAAGACCCCGTATTGCCAAAGCACTTCTACACAAGAAGAATGGAGTGGGTGGCATCTCAATCCCCGATCCAAAAATGTATTACAAAGCTGTGGTAATAAAGACAGCATGGTATTGGCACAGAAACAGACATGTGGACCAATGGAACAGAATAGAGTCCCCAGAAATAAGTGCCCAAACATACAGTCAACTGATCTGTGACAAGGGGTACCAGTCAATCCAGTGGGAAAATGAAAGCCTCTTCAGCAAGTGGTGCTGGAAAACTGGACTTCCACTTGCAGAAAGATGAATCTGAACCCCTACCTCTCTCCTTTGACAAGAATCAAGTCAAGGTGGATCAAGGATCTAAATCTAAGACCTCAAACTATAAAGCTGCTCCTGGAGAATGCTGGGGAAACTCTGGGAGACATTGGTGTAGGGAAAGACTTCCTAAAGGAGACACTCAAAGCAGAGTCCATCGTCCACAAAATAGACAAGTGGGACTACATCAGACTAAGAAGTTTCTGCATGGCCAAAGACACAGTAGTTAGTGTGAATCGACAGCCCTCAGAATGGGAAAATATTTTTGTAAATGTTGCATCAGATAAGGGACTGATAACCAGAATACACAAGGAACTAAAAAAGGTGTTTGGAGAAAAGATGATCAACCCTATTAAAAGATGGGAGAAGGAGATGAAGAAAACACTCTCTAAAGATGACATACGAATGGCCAAAAGGCATATGAAAAAATGTTCAACCTCCCTCATCGTAAGGGAAATGCAGATAAAAACAACAATGAGGTACCACCTAACCCCAGTCAGATTGTCTAATATTAAAAAAACAAAAAATGATAAGTGTTGGCGGGGGTGTGGTGAAAGGGGAACTCTTTTACACTGCTGGTGGGAATGTAGATTGGTCCAACTACTGTGGAGAATAATTTGGAGATTCCTCAAAAATCTACAGATAGATCTGCCATATGATCCAGAGATCCCACTCCTCGGTATCTACCCAAAGGACAGAAGAATTCTTCATTGGAAAAGTGCTTGCACATCGATGTTTATTGCGGCACTATTCACAATTGCTAAGTCTTGGAACCAACCCAGATGTCCCCGTATGGAGGAATGGATTGAAAAACTGTGGCACATATACTCTATGGAATACTACTCAGCCATAAAAACCAACAGAGCCCTGGCTTTTGACAGAAAGTGGAAGAATATGGAAGATGTACTGCTGAGTGAGGCAAGCCAGACTATGAAGGAGAGAGATTGTATGTCCCCACTTAACATATACCGTTTGTCTGCATTCTATGTCTGAAACTGATTGACTAACAGTTGAACAAACACAAGAGATGGGTGTGAATGTCAGATGAGGTGTATGTGGAGGAGTGGGGCCCAACGAAAGACATTTAGAGAAGGGATACAGAGGTAGAGCATTGACGGGATGGGGAGGTGTGGTGTTATCTGTTGAAGATATTTCGATCAACGGGTCTGGGGAGAAATGTTCACATATCGAAATGGTCTCATTGTAAGCCAAACGATATGATTGAAAGCATATACAAAAATAAATAAATAAATAAATAAATAAATAAATAAATAAATAAATAAAATAAAAAGAGAGAGGGAATTATAAAAAAAAAAATTATTTCTCTCTTACACTTTCAATACATCTTCCCATTCTTTCCTTGCTTGCATTCTTTCCGTTGAGAGGTCCGGCGGTAGCCTGATGGGATGACCATTCTACATCACTTCTCTTTTCTTTGTTGCCAGTTTTAGTATCATGTTTTTAACTGTGGTCTTGGAGAGTCTGGCTAAGATGTGCCTTGGGGAAGATCTTCTGGGGTTGATTCTAACCTGGGTCCTTTGTATTTCTTGGGTCTTGATGCTTGAGTGCCTCTCTAGACTCAGGAAATTTTCTTCCAGGATTTCATGGAATAGATTTTCCATGCCGTTATTAGTTTCTTCACCTTCTGGGATGCCAATTATTCTGATATTTGGGCGTCTAATGGAATCTAGTGTTTCTCATTTATTATCCTTGTGGGTTTTTTGTTTGTTTGTTTGTTATTTTCTCTATCTTTTTGGTGTTTTTTTTAATTTACTTTTAATTTATTTCTTTTTTTATTTACATTTTTTTAATACATTCAATCACACTATTTAGCTTACAAGGTGATCATCTTAATATGTGAACATTTCTTCCCGGTTGAGTTGATCAAAATATAACAACACCACCTCCCTGTTTCAACAATGCTGTCTTCGTATCCCTCCTTCTAATGTTTTTCCCCATGCCCCACTCCTCCACACACACCACATCTGGCACTTACATCCACCGCTTGTGTTTATACATCCTTTGGTCCATCTGCTTCAGTTATAGAGTGCGGACATTCGGTTTATATTAAGTGGGGACATACAGAGTTTCTCCTTCATAGCCTGGCTTGCTTCACTCAGCAGTAAATCTTCCATATTCTTCCACTGTCTGTCAAAAGCCGGGGTTTTGTTGTTCTTAATGGCTGAATAGTATTCCATAGAGTATATGTGCCACAGTTTTTCAATCCATTCAGCCGTACGGGGGCATTTGGGTTGGTCCCATGTCTTAGCAATCGTGAAAAGTGCCGCAATAAACATCGATGTGCAAGCACTTTTACAATGAGAAATTCTTCTGTCCTTTGGGTAGATGCCACCTACCTAGGGGGTGGGCGCTTGGGCTGGGGGTCTGCAGGTGAGGTGAGGGAGCAAGCAATGCCCCTGCCTCTGGATCACTGGCTGGCCAGAGGCCTGCTGCTGGGGACAGGAGAGGCTGTCTCTTCTTGGTGTTTCTTTCTAGGTCAGAGGTTTTATCTTCTACATCAGAGATTCAATCTTCAGGATGATCTAATTGACTTTTAATACTTTCAAGGGAGTTTTTGATTTCCTCTATTCCAGACTTTATCTCTAATAGCTCCATCTGGTTCTTTCTCAGAGTGTCCATTTTTTCTTTCATATCTTAAAATGACTTTCTCATCTCCTGTAGTTCATTATCTCTTTTCTGTTCCAACTCGAAGAATTTGCTCACCATAAATGTTTGAAATTCTTTGTCTGGCATTTTGGTAACATCGTCCACTCGCACGAAAGATGGAGGGGAGTTACTTTGTACCTTGGATGGAGATGTATTTCCTTGTTTATTCATACCTGAGGCTCTTCTTCTACTTCTAGCCACTGGAAGATGTACTAACTTTTAAGTACCTGTTAGGCGAATGTTTCACTGGCTAGGAGTGTGTTTCCCTTTTGTTGGGAATTGAGGTCTGCCGAAGTCTCTGTTCTGTTCTTTTTAGTAATGTGGTCTCAAAAAAGATACTATAGTCAGGTGTCTGAAGAGCAGTAGCTCCTTTTTCACAGCTGGTTCTGTATAAGGGAGGAACCCATAGAACTTTACTTGACTAGAAAATTTCAGATCTCTGATTCTAGACCTAGCTAGTCTGTCTGGCAAGATGGAAGAAGGAGAAGAAAAGATAATATAAGGGAATAGAAAGGAGGGGAGAGGGGAATAAAAAAAAGTCGCACACCGCGCATTAGTGCGGCGCGTGATTTCGCCAGGTGTCTTCAGATGTACCAGGCTGCTGGCTGCTACAGCCAAAGGGGTAGTCTGTGGAGAGAGGGAGAGGAAGAAATTTACAAAAGAATGGGGGACGGTAAAGAAGAAAAAGATGGAGAAACTTTCTACCTGCCTATGGGTCTGGGTGGATCCTGGACTGGAGGGTCTGGATGGGAGGTGGTGGGGGCAGTGTTGCCCCCTTGCTGGCCAGGTGCCTTCAGATGTACCAGGCTGCTGGCTGCTACAGCCAAAGGGGCAGTCTGCCTATGGGTCTGAGTGGATCCTGGACTGGAGGATCTGGATGGGAGGCAGTGGGGGCAGTGTTCCCCCTTGCTGGCCAGGTGCCTTCAGTTGTCAGTTTTTATTCTTCTTTTTTTTTTTTTTTTTTGGAGAGGTTTTTGCTATAGGGCGCGTGCGCTCGCCAGACAGACAGAGAGAGACAGAGAGATAGAAAGCGAGAAATCACCCCCCAGGGGGGATGGCCACGCCGCAATCCCTTCTCTTCCATTCTCCTCCTGGGATCTTGGGCACGCACGCACACGCGCCCGGCGTGAGTTTAAGCCACCGGGTCCGGGACGCGAACCGCGGTCGACTACGTGGGAGTCCAGCGACATAGCCATTACGCTAACTGCTGGTCCCAGTTTATATTATTCTTAACTAATGCTGAGAGATTTGATCATAATTTGAAGCCAGTTTCCAAACTCATTGCTAGTCAGGAAGTCTTTTTTTTTTTTTTTTTTTTTTTTTTGAGAGACCGGCAGCCACTAATGTTGCAAAACTGGACCATACTGGGATCAGCAATTAGCGTAATGGCTATGACGCTGGACTCCCACATAGTTGACCGTGGTTCATGTCCCAGACCCGGTAGCTTAAAACTGACACCGGGCCCGTGTGCATGTGTGCCCAAGATCCTGAGAGGAGAATGGAGAAGGGATTGTGACGTGGCCATGCCCCCTGGGAGGGTGATTTCTCGCTTTCTGTCTCTCTGCCACTCTTTGGGACCGAGTGGTGGATGAACACTCTGTCGGGTTCCAGCTGGGTCTCTGCCTGCCTCCATGTTACTTTGCTGTGCTCAGCGTCTGAAAATCATGGCCTGTCAATTCCTTTGTGGTTACCCAGGGTCCAGAGCAAGGAGTCTTTCTCTATACAAGTGTGTCTGTAAAATATCAGAACCTGCTTGGTATGAACATAAAACTTTTGTTGTACTAACCTGACTCTGTTTGCGGGAACTGCTCCAATTCAGAAAGGATGTGGAAACCTATGTCACTCAAGCTCTGGGCAGCTTCAAATGAAATACTACTTTCTTTTGAAATATAGCAGCTGCCTTACACATTATGAGGTATACAACTGATATTTAATATGCTCTATAAATGTCTCCAGTGTTCTTCAGTGTAATTGGGATCTCAGAAGATTTGATTCAGAGCCACTCCAATAACACACTCTGTGTATTATCTCTGAGTTTTCTAAAAAAAAAAAAAAAAAAAAAAAAAAATCCCACACAGCAAAAAATTGTTTACTTTGTTGGACAGACCAAATCAGTTCTCAAAAAATGACTGGTACTGACCTGGTGGCTTAAAACTCATGCCTGTCTTGTGTGCGTGTGTGCCCAAGATCCCGAGAGGAGAAAGGAGGAGAAGGGATTGCAGCATGACCATCCCCCTGGGTGATGATTTCTCGCTTTCTGTCTCTATGTCTCTCTCTGTCTGTCTGGAGAGCGCATGTGCCCTATAGCAAAAACCTCTCTCTCTCAAAAAAAAGAAGAGGTTGGTCTAAATGATCCTGTTTCTTCCTACTTCTATACCCTTGCTTTATGCTATTTGCCTGATTGGTTGCTTCCATCTGTTTCTCAAAACCAGTGCAAATCCCACTCATGATTTGGCAGCACTACTCAGAACATGGGTCCAAGAAGAAGAGGATTTTGAACCAGATGACTGGCCTGCTTCTCCTTCATTGAGAGTATCAGGTCATGCTGAGTTCTGTGGGTTATGCACTTCCTAGCTCAGGCTTGATCCTTGGCCCCATGGTCAGGTGGGTGATGATGTCTCTGGTTAATTAGATGCACCTGGGGAACACCCAGATCAGCTAACCCAGCATCCCCATGCATCAGTGTATTCTGAAGACCCTGGCACAATTCTGTGCACAGCCAGGGCCAGAACCAGTGATTTGTGAACTGCACAAGTCACTTCCCTTCCAGGACATCTCTCTCTGTGTTGACTCACAACATGCTTCAGCTCACCTGACCCCCAACACAGCTGATTGCCAGTCTGGTGTCTGGGTATGTGGGGCCCTGTCCTGTCTTCAGCAATTATTACCTGTTTCTTTAACAAGTATATGCCAGTATGTGTTTAGGCACCACCTCTTACTTATTTGTGTTTTCCACCATGCTTAGAACTATGGTGCTCAGTAAACATGCCTTCAAAATATTTTACTTAGAAAACACTGCCCTTGGGGCCAGTAGGTGGGATAGTGCTTAAGGCACTAGACTCCCGCACATGGCCTACCACAGTTTGAGTCAACCTGGTGGCTTGCTTTCTCACTTTCTCTCTCTCTCATCAAATTGAAAAATAATAAAAAATAAAAATTCAATAATATAATTATTTAAAAGAAAAATGGTCAATCCCTTGCAGAAAAAAGTCCCTGAATGCCAGGTTTAAACAACGTGGACTTTAGTAACTGCTTCATAGCACCCTCTGGTGGTGAAACAGCACCATCTTCTGTTAAGTGAGGATTGTGGTTCATGTTAGCTGGAATGGAACAAACTCAAGTCCTTAGTATATTTCACACACTGTGAGTATAAACTGCTGGGAGGGTAGAAGGAAAAGGTAGCTTTCTAATTCAAACATTTTAATAAGATAAAGTCAGCTAATATGGAGAAGAAAAACAAAATATTTATTAGCCCAAATACATGAAATTAAAATTAAAAGCATACCCAGGACTCTGCTATGTCCAGTGCAGGTTCTTGGTAAACTTCTATGGAATGAGTACTCCTTTTATACTCACAGTAATCACAGCTGCTTGATACTGGCACCACCAGAGGGTTACTGGCACCACCAGAGGGTTTTAAACATGACTTTCTTTCCCTCTGAATAGAGGTTTGCTCATTTTCTCCAGTCTGCAATCTGAAAATCAAGCACTTTTGCATGGTAGATGTTGTTGGAAAACAATTACCTTTCTTTAATGAGCTTTATAGAGTGTGGAGGAAATAAATTTAAAAAAATTTAATTGTTTTACAGGTGCAATTGCTACTATGTCAACTTGAGGCTTAGTGGGCAGCATTGCAGGTAACTGGGCACCTTTAGAGCAAATGCAGATATGGACAGGCATTTACAGTGATTCCCCTGTTCTTTGTGATTGCAAACACATTTTTAGATTTACAGGTCTAACTCAAGGTTAAACATAATATTTAATGTGAACCTGTAATATTTTTATTGCTTTAAATGTTGTCTTATAAAGGTGACTCTAGTTTGTTTGGCCTGTACAAAGCTTACAAGTTGCACTGTTAGATGTCAGAATTAGGCAATAAAGGGTCTGAAGAGTAAATGGTAACTTTTTATTATTATCATAATCTTTTATATAGTACATTGAATCACATATAACTTCACAGTGTATTACATTTCTTTTTTCCAAAAGAAATACCATGCATATCAGTCAAGATAAATATATTACTATCAACATAATCATCAAATAGCTTGTCATTATTTTTCCAGATTATTATTATTGATATTTTCATTATTTTTCAAAAATATTCAATCACTATTTATCATTTTTCTTGTAAAAATAATTTACCCTGGGGTGCTTAAACTCACGCCAGGCGTGTGTGCATGCATGCCCAAGATCCCGAGAAGAGAATGGAGAAGGGATTGTGGTGTGACCATCCCTCATGGGGGATGATTTCTTGCTTTCTGTCTCTCTGTCTCTTTCTCTCTGTCTTTCTAGAGAGCACATGCACCCTATAGCAAAAACCTCTCAAAAAAAAAAAAAAACTTTACCCAACCTGAGATACTTCTCAGACCAGTCCAGTTGAGAATACTATACATGTTATCATCAATGGGTAATAAACCATTTCAGTGTCTAATATCATGACTTTCTATTAGTTCTCTTGCTATCCTCCCTACTCTTTCCTTCTCCTGCCCTGTTCCAAACTGTCTTCAGCTTCACTAATTATTTTCACTGCTTTTATGTCCTCCAATATTTAGATCTCTACCATAAAGTGTAGACAGTCAGTACATATTAAGTAGATACAGACAATATCTTTCTTTCATATCCTGGCTTGCTTCCTCAGTAGTAAATCCTCTATATCCCACCACTTTCTATTGAATGCCAAAGTCTAACTTTTTTTTAAAGGATTAGTAGTATTCCCTAGAGTATATGTGCTACACTTTTTTTTTTTTTGGAGAGGTTTTTGCTATAGGGCATGTGTGCTCGCCAGACAGAGAGAGACAGAGAGACAGAAAGCGAGAAATCACCCCCCAGGGGGGATGGCCACGCCGCAATCCCTTCTCCTCCATTCTCCTCTTGGGATCTTGGGCACGCACACACACGCACCCGGCGTGAGTTTTAAGCCACTAGGTCTGGGACGCGAACCGCGGTCAACTACATGGGAGTCCGGCGACATAGCCATTATGCTAACCGCTGGTCCCTATGTGCTACACTTTTTCAATCCATTCATCTGTTTGTGGACATTTGGGTTGGTTTCATGTCTTAGTGATCATGAATAATGCTTCAATAAACATTGATGTGCAAGCATTTTTCTGACTGAGCATTTTCCTGTCCTTTGGATAGATACCCAGAAATAGGATTTCTGGATCAAATGGTAGTTCTATTTGTAGATCTTTGAGAAACCGCCATGTTGTTCTCCACAGTGGCTGAATCAGTTTATGTTCCCACCGACAGTGGAGGAGAGTTCCTCTTTCATCACATCTCACCTAAGATTTATCACTTTATATATTTGATCTTTGCCATTCTGACATGAGTTAGGTGGTATCTCATTGTGGTTTAATCTGCTAAGCATTTCCTCATATGCTTTTTGGCTGTTTGTATGTCTTCCTTAGAGAGAATTTAATTCAGATCATTTTCTCATCTTTTAGTTGGGTTAATCCTTTTGTTTGTTTGTTTTTTTGAAAGGCACTTGAGTTTTCTGTGCATTCAGGTTATCAGTCTCTTATCTGAGGCATGTTTTACAAAAATATTCTCCCACTCTGAAGGTTATTGATTCACACTTGTTACTGTGTCATTTGCTGTGCAAAAACTTCTTCTGATATAGTTCCACTTGTCTATTTTAGGGATTGCTGCCTGTGCTTTGGGAGGCTTATTTAAGAAGTCTTTGCCTACTCCAATGTCTCCCAGAGTTTCCTCAGTATTTTCCACCAGTACTTTTATAGTTTGAGGTCTTATGTTCAGATCTTTGATCCATTTTTAGTTGACTTTTGCTATCAATTTAAAATTTTATTAATATAATAAAATAAAACAATGTTTTTTTGGAGAGGTTTTTTTGCTATAGGGTGACTGCACTCACCAGAAAGACAAAGAGAAACAGAGAGACAGAAAGCAAGAAATCACTCCCCAGGGGAAATGGCCATGCCACAATCCCTTTTCCTCCATTCTCCTCTCGGGATTTTGGGCACGCACACACATGTGCCCGGCGTGAGTTTTAAGCCACCGGGTCTGGGACTCGAACCGTGGTCGACTACGTGGGAGTCCAGCGACATAGCCATTACACTAACTGCTGGTCCCTGAAATAAAACAATTTGTAGATGATTAATAAAACAATTTTAAAAACAATTTTAACTTTATTGATTTATTGATTGATTGTTTCTTTCAACACTGACATTTTATTTTCTGAAGTTTCTCATTCTTACAAAACAAAACAAAACACAGGTAACAAAAACAGCAGTTTAAAGAATTCCTACACCAGTTTTCATATAAATCAGTGATTATAAACTGGTGCCCAGTGTAAAAAATAAACACACGCTAATCTCATTCTTGGTCACGTGATCAGGTGGTTTATTTTTGGAGCTACTATACAGGAATAATTTTTATAAGCACCAGTCATTTTTTGAGAACTGATTTGGTCTGTCCAACAAAGTAAACAATTTTTTGCTGTGTGGGATTTTTTTTTTTTTTTTTTTAGAAAACTCAGAGATAATACACAGAGTGTGTTATTGGAGTGGCTCTGAATCAAATCTTCTGAGATCCCAATTACACTGAAGAACACTGGAGACATTTATAGAGCATATTAAATATCAGTTGTATACCTCATAATGTGTAAGGCAGCTGCTATATTTCAAAAGAAAGTAGTATTTCATTTGAAGCTGCCCAGAGCTTGAGTGACATAGGTTTCCACATCCTTTCTGAATTGGAGCAGTTCCCGCAAACAGAGTCAGGTTAGTACAACAAAAGTTTTATGTTCATACCAAGCAGGTTCTGATATTTTACAGACACACTTGTATAGAGAAAGACTCCTTGCTCTGGACCCTGGGTAACCACAAAGGAATTGACAGGCCATGATTTTCAGACGCTGAGCACAGCAAAGTAACATGGAGGCAGGCAGAGACCCAGCTGGAACCCGACAGAGTGTTCATCCACCACTCGGTCCCAAAGAGTGGCAGAGAGACAGAAAGCGAGAAATCACCCTCCCAGGGGGCATGGCCACGTCACAATCCCTTCTCCATTCTCCTCTCGGGATCTTGGGCACACATGCACACGGGCCCGGTGTCAGTTTTAAGCTACCGGGTCTGGGACATGAACCACGGTCAACTATGTGGGAGTCCAGCATCATAGCCATTACGCTAATTGCTGATCCCAGTATGGTCCAGTTTTGCAACATTAGTGGCTGCCGGTCTCTCAAAAAAAAAAAAAAAAAAAAAAAAAAAAAAAAAGACTTCCTGACTAGCAATGAGTTTGGAAACTGGCTTCAAATTATGATCAAATCTCTCAGCATTAGTTAAGAATAATATAAACTGGGACCAGCAGTTAGCGTAATGGCTATGTCGCTGGACTCCTACGTAGTCGACCGCGGTTCGCGTCCCGGACCCGGTGGCTTAAACTCACGCCGGGCGCGTGTGCGTGCGTGCCCAAGATCCCAGGAGGAGAATGGAGGAGAAGGGATTGCGGCGTGGCCATCCCCCCTGGGGGGTGATTTCTCGCTTTCTATCTCTCTGTCTCTCTCTGTCTGTCTGGCGAGCGCACGCGCCCTATAGCAAAAACCTCTCCAAAAAAAAAAAAAAAGAATAATAAAAACTGACAACTGAAGGCACCTGGCCAGCAAGGGGGAACACTGCCCCCACTGCCTCCCATCCAGATCCTCCAGTCCAGGATCCACCCAGACCCATAGGCAGACTGCCCCTTTGGCTGTAGCAGCCAGCAGCCTGGTACATCTGAAGGCACCTGGCCAGCAAGGGGGCAACACTGCCCCCACCACCTCCCATCCAGACCCTCCAGTCCAGGATCCACCCAGACCCATAGGCAGGTAGAAAGTTTCTCCATCTTTTTCTTCTTTACCGTCCCCCATTCTTTTGTAAATTTCTTCCTCTCCCTCTCTCCACAGACTACCCCTTTGGCTGTAGCAGCCAGCAGCCTGGTACATCTGAAGACACCTGGCGAAATCACGCACCGCACTAATGCGCAGTGTGCGACTTTTTTTTATTCCCCTCTCCCCTCCTTTCTATTCCCTTATATTATCTTTTCTTCTCCTTCTTCCATCTTGCCAGACAGACTAGCTAGGTCTAGAATCAGAGATCTGAAATTTTCTAGTCAAGTAAAGTTCTATGGGTTCCTCCCTTATACAGAACCAGCTGTGAAAAAGGAGCTACTGCTCTTCAGACACCTGACTATAGTATCTTTTTTGAGACCACATTACTAAAAAGAACAGAACAGAGACTTCGGCAGACCTCAATTCCCAACAAAAGGGAAACACACTCCTAGCCAGTGAAACATTCGCCTAACAGGTACTTAAAAGTTAGTACATCTTCCAGTGGCTAGAAGTAGAAGAAGAGCCTCAGGTATGAATAAACAAGGAAATACATCTCCATCCAAGGTACAAAGTAACTCCCCTCCATCTTTCGTGCGAGTGGACGATGTTACCAAAATGCCAGACAAAGAATTTCAAACATTTATGGTGAGCAAATTCTTCGAGTTGGAACAGAAAAGAGATAATGAACTACAGGAGATGAGAAAGTCATTTTAAGATATGAAAGAAAAAATGGACACTCTGAGAAAGAACCAGATGGAGCTATTAGAGATAAAGTCTGGAATAGAGGAAATCAAAAACTCCCTTGAAAGTATTAAAAGTCAATTAGATCATCCTGAAGATTGAATCTCTGATGTAGAAGATAAAACCTCTGACCTAGAAAGAAACACCAAGAAGAGACAGCCTCTCCTGTCCCCAGCAGCAGGCCTCTGGCCAGCCAGTGATCCAGAGGCAGGGGCATTGCTTGCTCCCTCACCTCACCTGCAGACCCCAAGCCCAAGCGCCCACCCCCTAGGTAGGTGGCTAGTACTTTCTGCTTCTTATTCTCTTGTTAATTTCCTGGACTTCCTCCTCCCACAGCCTCTCCTGTCCCCAGCAGCAGGCCACAGACCCAGTGGCAGGCCTCTGGCCAGCCAGAGATCTGGAGGCAGGGGCATATTCCTGTGTTTTTTTTAATTTGCTTTTTCTTGTGTTGTTTCACCTAATACCCTCTCCTCTTCATCTTCCACCCTGCCAGAAGGACTAGACAGGTCTATAATCAGTTATCTGAAATCCCTTAGTAATATAACTTTCTCTGGGATCTTCCCTCGTACTGAGCCACCTGAGAAAAAGGAGATATTGCTTTTCAGACACCTCAGTAGAGTACCCCTCTTGATCCCACGTTGGTAAAAACAATAGAAGAGAGACTGCAGCAAACATTAATTTGCAGCAAAAGGGAAAGTCACTTACTCCTAGTCAGAGAAACGTTCCCGCAAGAGGTATTCAAAGTGAATACACCTTCCAATGGCTAGAAGTAGAAGAGCCTCAGGTATGCATAAACAAGAAAATACGTCTCCATCAAAGGTACAGAATAACTCCCCACCATCTTTCGTGCTAATGGACGATGTTACCAAAATGTCAGACAAAGAATTTCGAACATTTATGGTGAACAAATTTTTTGAGTTGGAACAGAAAAGAGACAGCGAACTACAAGAGATGAGGAAGTCATTCCAAGATATGAAAAAAGAACTGGACACTCTGAGTAAGAACCAGATGGAGCTATTAGAGATAAAGTCTGGAATAGAAGAAATCAAAAACTCCCTTGAAAGTATTAAAAGTCGATTAGACCATGCTGAAGATCGAATTTCTGATGTAGAAGATAAAACCTCTGACCTAGAAAGAACCACCAAAAAGATAGAGAAAATAACAAAAAAAAAACACGAGGATAATATACGAGAAATACTAGATTCCATAAGACCCCCGAATATCAGAATAATTGGCATGCCAGAAGGTGAAGAATCTAATAACGGCATGGAAAATCTATTCCATGAAATCCTGGAAGAAAAATTCCCAAGTCTAGAGAAGCACTCAAACATCAAGACCCAAGAAATACAAAGGACCCCAGTTAGAATCAACCCCAGAAAATCTTCCCCAAGGCACATCTTAGCCAGACTATCCAAGACCACAGATAAGGACATGATTCTAAAACTGGCAAGAGAGAAACGAGAAGTGACATACAAAGGTCATCCCATCAGGCTAACTCTGGACCTCTCAACGGAAATAATGCAAGCAAGGAAAGGATGGGAAAATGTATTGAAAGTGCTAAGAGAAAAACAACAAAGATTATTGTATCCTGCACGATTATCCTTCATATGGGAAAAAAAGATGAAAACCTTCTCAGACAAACAAGACCTGAAAGAATTTGCCAGCACCAGACCAGCTCTTCAAGAAACCCTGAAGAAAGTACTGTCCCAGGAAAACTAAAGAGCTAACGGACAGAAACAAAGGAATAAAAGACTGCTGTGACAATGGCCAGCTTAAATGTCGGGTCAGACCCAGTTACATCGATAATAACATTGAATGTGAACGGATTAAATTCCCCAATCAAGAGACACAGACTGGCCGCATGGATGAAAAAACAGAGACCCTCTATCTGTTGCCTATAGGAAACCCACCTCATTGATAAAGACATACATAGACTGAAAGTGAAGGGTTGGAAAAAGGTTTTCCATGCAATAGGGAACCAAAAAAGAGCTGGAGTTACGATACTAATTTCTGATAAATTAGCCTTTAAAACAAAAACTTTTCGAAGAGACAAAGAAGGACATTATATTGTAGTAAAAGCATCAATAGATCAAGAAGATATAACTCTTATAAATATCTATGCGCCTAACACAGGAGCACCCAAATATGTGAAGGAAAGACTGTTAGATCTGAAAGGGGAGATAGACTGCAACACACTAATTGTTGGAGACCTCAACACTGCACTATCACCTCGGGACAGATCATCTAGACAAAAAATAGATGAAGAGATAAAGGACCTGAATGATACCATAAATAAAACGGACTTAACAGACATCTATAGAACTTTCCATCCAAAAACCATGAGATACACTTTTTTCCTCACCCCTGCATGGAACCTTTTTGAAGATTGACCACATCATAGGGCACAAAGCAAGCCTCTACAGATTCAAAGGCATAGAAACTATTCCCAGCATCTTCTCTGACCATGATGGAATTAAACTTGAGTTTAATTTCAAGAGAAATCCTCAAAAATACTCATATACATAGAAACTTAATAACCTACTCCTGAATGACTCCACAACTACTGGTGAAATAAAGTCCGAAATCAGAAGATTCATGGAAGCTAATGACAAGGAGGACACGAGTTTCCATAATCTTTGGGACACCGCAAAAGCAGTCATAAGAGGGGAGTTTATAGCAATTAGTGCTCATAAGAGAAAGACGGAAAGAAGGCAAATGGATCACTTAACATCATGCCTCGGAGAATTGGAGAAGCAACAGCAAAATAATCCAAAAAACTCCAGGAGAAAGGAAATAATAAAGATCTGAGCAGAAATACATGAAATAGAAAATAAGTGAACTATACAGAAAATAAATGAAAGTAAAAGCTGGTTCTTCGAAAAGATAAACAAAATCGATACACCACTAACGAGACATATTAAGAAGAAGAGAGAAAGGAACGAGGTGAATAAAATCTGCAATGAAGCAGGAAATATAACAACAGACTAAGCAGAAATAGAGAACATCATTAGGGGATATTATGAACAACTATATGCCAAGAAAGAAGACAATCTGGAGGAGATGGACAAATTCCTGGACACGTATAATCTACCAAGATTGAGCCAGGGGGATATAGAAAATCTAAATAGGGCCATAATAAGCCAGGAGATTGAATCAGTAATAAATAGCCTTCCAACAAAGAAAAGCCCTGGCTCTGATGGCTTCCGCTCTGAGTTTAATAAAACTTTCAAAGAAGAGTTAACTCCCATTCTGCTCAAGTTACTTCTAAAGATCCAAAAGGGTGAATCTCTCCCTAATTCATTCTATGAAGCCTCTATCACCCTTATCCTCAAAACAGATAAGGACAGGACAAGGAAGGAAAACTATAGACCAATATCTCTGATGAATATAGATGGAAAAATTCTCAACAAGATACTAGCAAACCATATCCAACAACTTATAAAAAAGATTATACACCATGATCAGGTAGGCTTTATTCCAGGAATTGCAAGGTTGATTCAACATACGCAAAACCATAAATGTAATATACCGTATAAACAGGAAAAAAAGACAAAATCCATATGGTCATATCGATTGATGCAGAAAAAGCATTTGATAAGATACAACATCTCTTTATGATCAAGACGCTCAGCAAAATCGGCATACAAGGGTCATTTCTCAACACAATAAAAGCTATCTATGAAAAACCCATCGTGAACATCATCCTGAATGGAGAAAAACTGAAAGCTTTCCCACTAAAAACGGGTACGAGACAAGGATGCCCACTTTCTCCACTCCTTTTCAATATAGTACTGGAAGTCCTCGCCAACGCAATCAGAAGAGAGGAAAAAATTAAAGGCATCCAAATAGGAAAAGAAGAGGTGAAACTCTCTCTATTTGCAGATGACATGATTTTGTCCATAGAAGACCCAATGATTTCCATGAAAAAATTTCTGGAAGTAATGCACGAATACAATAAAGTTGCAGGATACAAAATTAATATACAGAAGTCTATAGTGTTTCTATATACAAACAACAGGCAGATGGAGATAAAACTGAAAAAAGTTGTTCCATTTACCATAGCCAAAAAAAATGTAAGATACTTAGGGATAAATCTAACCAAAGAAGTTAAAGACCTCCACAAGGAAAACTATGAGAAGCTAAAAAAAGAAATTGAAAATGACACAAAAAAGTGGAAAGACATTCCATGTACATGGATTTGAAGAATTAATATAACCAAAATAGCAATTATACCCAAATTAACCTACCTATTTAATGCAATGCCAATCAAAGTACAAGACACATTCTTCACAGATTTAGAAAAGACAATCATAAAATTCGTCTGGAATAATAAAAGACCCCGCATTGCCAAAGCAATTCTGCAAAAGAAGAGTAGAGTGGGCGGCATCTCACTCCCTGACCCAAAAATATACTACAAAGCTGTGGTAATCAAAACAGCATGGTATTGGCACAGGAACAGACATGTGGACCAACGGAACAGAATTGAGTCCACAGGAATAAATCCCCAATAATTCAGTCAACTGATTTTTGACAAGGGGTACCAGTCAATCCAGTGGGAAAAGGAAAACCTCTGCAGCAAATGGTGTTGGAAAAACTGGATTTCCACCTGTAGAAAGATGAATCTGAACACCTACCTCTCACCTTTGACAAAAATCAAGTCAAGCTGGATCAAGGATCTAAATCAAAGATCCCAAACTATTAAACTGCTTCTAGAAAACACTGGGGAAACTCTGGGAGACCTTGGGGTAGGGAAAGACTTCTTACATAAAACCCCCAAAGCACAGTCAATAATCCCCAAAATAGACAAGTGGGATTACATCAGACTAAGAAGTTTCTGCATGGCAAAAGACACCATAATTAGTGTGAATCGACAGCCCTCAGAATGGGAAAATATTTTTGTAAACTATACATCAGATAAGGGATTGATAACCAGACTACATAAGGAACTAAAGAAGCTGTTTGGAAACAAGATGATGAACCCTATTAAAAGATGGGAGAAGGAGTTGAAAAGAACACTCACTAAAAATGACATACAAATAGCCAGAAGGCATATGAAACAATGCTCAACATCCCTCATCGTAAGGGAAATGCAGATCAAAACAACAATGAGATACCACCTAACCCCAGTCAGAATGGCTAAGATCATAAAACCAAAAAATGATAAGTGTTGGCAGGGGTGTGGTGAAAGGGGAACTCTCTTACACTGCTGGTGGGAATGTAAATTTGTCCAACCACTGTGGAGAACCATTTGGAGATTCCTCAAAAATCTACAAATAGAACTGTCATATGATCCAGCAATCCCATTTCTCGGCATCTACCCAAAGGACAGAAGAATTTCTCATTGTAAAAGTGCTTGCACATCGATGTTTATTGCGGCACTTTTCACGATTGCTAAGACATGGGACCAACCCAAATGCCCCCGTACGGCTGAATGGATTGAAAAACTGTGGCACATATACTCTATGGAATACTATTCAGCCATTAAGAACAACAAAACCCCGGCTTTTGACAGACAGTGGAAGAATATGGAAGATTTACTGCTGAGTGAAGCAAGCCAGGCTATGAAGGAGAAACTCTGTATGTCCCCACTTAATATAAACCGAATGTCCGCACTCTATAACTGAAGCAGATGGACCAAAGGATGTATAAACACAAGCGGTGGATGTAAGTGCCAGATGTGGTGTGTGTGGAGGAGTGGGGCATGGGGAAAAACATTAGAAGGAGGGATACGAAGACAGCATTGTTGAAACAGGGAGGTGGTGTTGTTATATTTTGATCAACTCAACCGGGAAGAAATGTTCACATATTAAGATGATCACCTTGTAAGCTAAATAGTGTGATTGAATGTATTAAAAAAATGTAAATAAAAAAAGAAATAAATAAAAAGTAAATTAAAAAAAACACCAAAAAGATAGAGAAAATAACAAACAAACAAACAAAAAACCCACAAGGATAATAAATGAGAAACACTAGATTCCATTAGACGCCCAAATATCAGAATAATTGGCATCCCAGAAGGTGAAGAAACTAATAACGGCATGGAAAATCTATTCCATGAAATCCTGGAAGAAAATTTCCTGAGTCTAGAGAGGCACTCTAGCATCAAGACCCAAGAAATACAAAGGACCCAGGTTAGAATCAACCCCAGAAGATCTTCCCCAAGGCACATCTTAGCCAGACTCTCCAAGACCACAGTTAAAAACATGATACTAAAACTGGCAACAAAGAAAAGAGAAGTGATGTAGAATGGTCATCCCATCAGGCTACCGCCGGACCTCTCAACGGAAAGAATGCAAGCAAGGAAAGAATGGGAAGATGTATTGAAAGTGTAAGAGAGAAATAATTTGAACCAAGATTTTTTTTTCATTTCATTTTCTTCCATACATTCAATCACATTATTATTTGTCTTACAAAATGGATATTTCAACAGGTGAACATTTCTCCTTAGTACTGTTGATAAAACTACAAAATATCTTCAACAGATAATACCACACCTCTTTGTGCCATTAATGCCTTTCCTCCCTGTCCCTCCCCCAAATGTCCTTCCTCAGACCCTCCTCTTTCACACACGCTATATCTGCTATTTACATCTATGTACTGCATTTCTATATCCTTTAGACAAATAGTTTCAGTCATAGAGTGCAGACACTCGGTATATATTAAGTGGGGACATACGATGCCTCTCCTTCATAGCATGGCTTGCTTCACTCAGCAGTAAGTCTTCCACATTCATCCACTTCCTGTCAAAAGCCAGGGTTTTGTTGTTTTTTATGGATGAATAGTATTCCATTGAATATATGTGCCACAGTTTTTCTAACCATTCATCAGTTCGTGGGCATTTGGGTTGCTTCCATGACTTAGCAATCGTGAAAAGTGCCGCAATAAACATAGACGTGCAAGCACTTTTCCGATAAAGTATTCTTCTGTCCTTTGGGTAGATACCAAGGAGTGGGATTGCTGGATCATATGGTAGTTCTATTTGCAGATTTTTGAGGAATCTCCAAATTGTTCTCCACAGTGGTTGGACCAATTTACATTCCCACCAGCAGTGTAAGAGAGTTCCCTTTTCACCACACCCTCGCCAGCACTTATCATTTTTTGTTTTTTTAATCTTAGACATTCTGACTGGGGTTAGGTGATATCTCATTATTGTTTTGATCTGTATTTGTCTTACAATGAGGGATGTTGAGCATTTTTTCATATGCCGTTTAGCTATTCGTATGTCATCTTTAGAGAGTGGTTTTTTCAAATCATTCTCCCATCTTTTGATAGGATTGATTGTCTTTTTCTGGAACAGCTGCTCGAGTTCCTTGTGAATTTTGGTGATCAGTCCCTTATCTGACGCATAGTTTACAAAAATATTTTCCCATTCTGAGGGCTGTCTATTCACACTAACCACTGTGTCTTTTGCCATGCAGAAACTTCTTAGTCTGATGTAATCCCACTTGTCTATTTTGGGGATTATTGACTCTGCTAAGGGAGTCTTATTTAAGAAGTCTTTCCCTACCCCAATGTCTCCCAGAGTTTCCCCGGTGTTTTCCAGGAGCAGTTTTATAGTTTGAGGTCTTAGATTTAGATCTTTGATCCACCTTGACTTTATTTTTGTCAGAGGCGAAAGATGGGGGTTCAGATTCTTCTTTCTGCAAGTGGAGATCCAGTTTTGCCAGCACCATTTGCTGAAGAGGTTTTCTTTTTCCCACTGGATTGACTGGCACCCCTTGTCAAAAATCAATTGGCTGTAAGTTTGAGCATTCATTTCTGGGGACTCTATTCTGTTCCATTGGTCCACCTGTCTTTTCCTGTGCCAGTACCATGCTGTTTTGATTACCACAGCTTTGTAGCATATTTTTGGGTCAGGGAGTGAGATGCCGCCCACTCCACTCTTCTTGTTCAGAACTGCTTTGGCAATATGGGGTCTCTTATGATTCCAGACGAACTTTATGATTGTCTTTCCTATATCTTTGAAGAATGTGTCTGGTACTTTGATTGGCATGGCATTAAATAGGTAGATTAATTTGGGTAGAATTGCCATTTTGATTATATTAATTCTTCCAATCCAGGAACATGGGATGTCCTTCCACTTTTTTATGTCATTTTCAATTTCTTTTTTTTATCTTCTCATAGTTTTGCTTGTGAAGGTCTTTAACTTCTTTGGTTAGATTTATCCCTAAGTATCTTACATTTTTTTTGGCTATGGTAAATGGAACAACTTTTTTTAGTTCTATCTCAGTCTGCCTGTTGTTCATACACAGAAATGCTATAGATTTCTGGATATTAATTTTGTATCCTGAAACTTTACTGTATTCATGTATTACTTCCAGAAATTTTTTTATGGAAACCATTGGGTCTTCGATGTATACAATCATGTCATCTGCAAATAGAGAGAGTTTCACCTCTTCTTTTCCTATTTGAATGCCTTTTATTTTTTCCTCTTTTCTGATCGCAATGGCCAAGACTTTTAGTACTATATTGAAGAGGAGTGGAGGAAGTGGACATCCTTGTCTTGTACCCGTTTTTAGTGGAAAAGCTTTCAGCTTTTCTCCATTGAGGATGATGTTCGCTATGGGTTTTTCATAGATAGCTTTTTTTGTGTTGAGAAATGACCCTTGTATGCCGATTTTGCTGAGAGTCTTGATCATGAAGGGATGTTGTATCTTATCAAATACTTTTTCTGCATCAATCGATATGACCATATGGTTTTTTTGTCCTTTTTCCTGTTAATATAGTGTATTACATTTATGGTTTTGCGTATGTTGAACCAACCTTGCATTCCTGGGATAAAGCCTATCAGATCATGATATATAATCTCTTTAATAAACTGTTGTATATGATTTGCTAATATCTTGTTGAGAATCTTTGTGTCTATATTCATCAGGAATATTGGTCTATAGTTTTCCTTCCTTGTCCTGTCCTTATCTGTTTTAAGGATAAGGGTGATAGAGGCTTCATAGAATGAATTAGGGAGAGATTCACCCTTTTGGATCTTTAGAAATAACTTGAGCAGAATGCACGTTAAGTCTTCTTTGAAAGTTTTGTAGAATTCAGAGGTGAATCCATCAGGGCCAGGGCTTTTCTTTGTTGGGAGGTTATTTATAACTGATTCGATCTCCTGGCTCGTTATGGACCTATTCAGACTTTCTATATTCTCCTGGCTCAACCTAGGTAGATTATACGTGTCCAGGAATTTGTCCATCTCATCCAGATTGTCTTGTTTCTTGGCATATCGTTGCTCATAGTATCCTCTAATGATGTTCTGTATTTCTACTATGTCTGTTGTTATATTTCCTGCTTCATTGCAGATTTGATTCATCTTGTTCCTTTCTCTCTTCTTAATAAGTCTTGGTAGTGGTGTGTCAATTTTGTTTATCTTTTCAAAGAACCAGCTGTTACTTCCATGTATCTTCTGTATAGTTTGTTTATTTTCTATTTCATTTATTTCTGCTTGGATCTTTATTATTTACTTCCTCCTGGAGTTTTTTGGATCTTTTTGCTGTTGCTTTTCCAATTCTGTGAAGCATGAAGTTAAGTGATCCATTTGCCTTCTTTCCATCTTCCTCTTATGTGCACTAATTGCTATGAACTTCCCTCTTATGACTACTTTAGCCGTGTCCCAAAGGTTAAGGAAACTCATGTCCTCCTTGTCATTGGTTTCCATGAACCTTTTGATTTCAGTCTTTATTTCTTCAGTAGTTGTGGAGTCATTCAGGAGTAGTTTATTAAGTTTCCATGTATTTGAGTATTTTTGAGCATTTCTCTTGAAATTAAACTCAAGTTTAATTTCATCATGGTCAGAGAAGATGCTGGGTATAGTTTCTATGCCTTTGAACACATAGAGGCTTGCTTTGTGCCCTACGAAGTGGTCAATCTTCGAGAATGTTCCATGTCACGGCGAGAAAAAAGTGTATCTTGAGGCTTTGGGATAGAAAGTTCTATAGATATCTGTTAAGTCCATTTGATTTATGATATCACTTAGATCCTTTATCTCTTTACCTATTTTTTGTCTAGATCATATATCCAGAGGGGATAGTGCAGTGTTCAGGTCTCCAACAATTAGTGTGTTGCGGTCTATCTCCCTTTTTAGATCTAGCAGTCTTTCCTTCACATATTTGGGTGCTCCTGTGTTAGGTGCATAGATATTAATTGACGGGGCCATGCAGACAACACAAGCTGGTACGAGCCCTCCATTGTGTCACTTTACTGGCTTGCACTCAATTTCTCTGCCGTGAGCTTTACTGTTATTATGGTACCCTGCAAGAGTAAAGGCCCAGGGAACCTGAGACAGACTCCCCCACCTGCCTATCCTAAACTAAAATTAACATATGTTGAGTTAGTATAAGCCAAATTAGCGTTAGTAACATATGTAGACTAAGTTAGTTTAAGGCTAGTTTTATGTAAATACCCCTTGTTAAAGCTACAGGCCAAAGTTAACTTGTATTAGGCCAAATTAGCACAAGAATTCACTGATTAACAGACAAAGAATTCAGCAAATAAATATAGGGGCCCATGGGTTACTAGAGGGAGGACAGATCTGGCTAACAGAGACAGGATAAACAAACCTGAAGGCTCCAGAAGGAAGGGTAACTACCTTAGCTGAAAGTTCTTATCTGGTCCGAGGCAAGCAAGGGATAGCACCTAATTACAAGCAGTTTCTCCCCTGTGTGCTGTTAACTATGAAAAACTGCTAATAAAACACTCTGTGTTGTCTCCTGAGCTACAAGATCCTCTCACCCGAAAAGGCCCTGTCCGGCAATCAAGATTTAAAAAGAAAACGCACCAGACAAATAGACGCCTTCATCCTGAGAACTGTAATTGATTATACCTAATCATATAAGACAGACATCATGTTTTATGATTATTGATTCTGTGCCTTAAATTCCCTGTTTCTTAGAGTAAATCTTTTATTTCCCCCTCACCCCTCCTACTCCTGTAAGACACCCCTCAATAAATACGTGTGTTTGAAAGCTGCCATCATGGCAGCCTGGAGCTAACTCTGACTGTGGCCGGCTAAGAACATGCTAAAGGCATTGAGGTCTTAGTCTAATTTTTGTTTCTGTTCACCTTCGCCGCTTCCCACGAGTCAACCCACCCCCGCCGAGGCTGGACCCCGGCAGATTGGCGCCTCAATGTGGATTGCTTGAACAAGGAGGTGAGTAGGCGTTGGTAAGTATTTTTTTCTTTTTATTTTTTTTTAAGGGTAAAACTCCTGCGTAGGGTGCCTAGGACCCCCCGGTAGAGACAGACCGGGCTTAGAGGACGGGAGAAGAATCACTTCGGGTGTTAGTGATCAGGGATAGCGCTAGCACTAAGTGTAACCTCAGAACTTTTTGAGAAGTTTATTGCCTAGGTGCAAACTGCCAGGGGTAGTATTGCATCTAAGAATCAGAACTGTAGAGATGCCTTATTGCCTAGGTGCAAACTGCCAAGGGTAGTATCGCACCTAAGAATCAGAACCGTCGAGATGCTTTATTGCCTAGGTGCAAGCTGCCAGGGGTAGTACTGCACCTAAGAATCAAAACCATAAAGATAACCTAGTACCTAGGTGCAAGCAGTCAGGGGTATTGCTACACCTAAGAATCAAAACTATACAGAAGAATTAGTGCCTAGGTGCTTGTAGCCATGGTAAATATAGCATCTAAGGATAGGGCTTTATATGTAGACATTTTGAAACAAACGCTAAAACAAAAAGGCATCCGAGCCAGCAAAAAGCAATTGTCCACTTTTCTAGACTTCGTAAGGGAAATTAGTCCATGGTTCCCTGACGAAGGAACTCTAGATCTTGAGACCTGGGAACGAGTAGGTTCAAACATGACTGACTGGTATCATAAGAACGGAGGAGCTACCATGCCTATTTTTGCTTTCTCACTTTGGGGTATTATTAAACATGCCATGTTTTTGACCAGTGAGCCTGCACGCCCTCCTTCCTACTCTACCTCTACTCAGGAAAAACACCAACCTAGTGAGGTCGTTCTGTTGGTCCCGCAGGCTCCTTCTACCAAAGGCTCGGCCAGGGCACTGGAGGCTAAGCCCTCGTGCCCCCCCATGACTGTTTCAGTCGAGGGAGATTCCGGAGAGGAATCTGAGTCTGATGATCACCTAGACTCTGCTAATTTGGAAGATCTTGAAACAGCCGCTGCCCAATATCATCATGACTGGCTGGCTAGACTCTCTTTAAATAAACCTAAGAAATTTTCTAAATTCAAAAAGTGCCAAAGTGCCATTGGAATCAAGGGAGTGGCACCGCAGGCCTTACAAGCTGGTGACCCCACCTTTTGCCTTCCAATATCAATTAGTAACGATGGTGATCCTGAATGGGAGCCTGTTTCTTATAAATTACTGAAAGAAATTAGACAAGCTGTTAAGGATTTTGGGTCAACCTCCCCTTACACACAAACTTTACTGGAAAGTCTGAAGAGTCAGTGGTTAATCCCATATGATTGGCAACAACTAGCTAAGGCCCGTCTGCCTGGAGGTGATTACACCCTCTGGAAAATGGAATTTGAGGAATTAGTTAAATCTGAAATTGAAAAGTCTTACAATAGATTGCTATCTGACCTTCATGCAAGGGGAACAGGACGACCGCCCCCTAGCAGACTATGGACATAGCCTTTGGCAACGGTCCTTACAATTCTACAGGGGCACAAATGCAGCTTCCTAAGCAACATTTAACAACCATATCATTTTAGGCTTTGCCGGCATAGAAAAAACTCCCAGAATATCAAAAATATTTGTGTTCTAAAAACTCTAAAGGTATAAAAAATTCTTATTGTTTTCTACCATCCTTAAGTATATAATTAAAAATTTTTAAAAAAGGGATTACCCAAAAGGTATCAATGTCAAAATAACCCCAGGAAAATTGTCTCTTGTAATCTTGATGTGTGTGTATTTGTGTGTGTCTATGCATGCAATATGTCATGTTATGTACTATATGTTGTATGTCTGTGTGAAAACAGTATTCTATTCAATTTGGTTTATAAAAAAGAGCGCTCATAAAAATTAGTCTAAATGTTTCTCAAGTTCGTATAACTTTAACAACTGAAATGGCTTCAAATATAAAATAATAATAATACTAATAATAATATCATAAAATAATGAAAAATAATAATAATAAGTGAAGATTTTCACAATCTCCAACATATATTTTGTCTAAGTTTTTATTAATCAAACAACATCATGTTTATCTTAATATGGTTTGTTTAATAAAATAGCTAGTGTTTCTGACTTTAGTTTTAGTGCTAACAGAGAATCTTTAACCTCAAAGTAACTTTTGGATGTTTACAGAGGGCCCCTGAAACATCCAAAAGGGAGTTATTAAACCAACCAGGCTTATTGTTTATATGTTGGATAAAAATAAAACACATTGTCAAATTAATTAATTCTAATTTTCTTAATATTATATTTAAAGTAATACATATATACATATATGTTTATGTACATGTATATATGTATGTATGTGTGTATATGTGTGTATATATACACATATACATATATATATATATGTTAAATACTTGTATGCCTATATATACATTGAGTTCCAAAATAATTTAAAATTCCCAAGAGTTAATAGTAGGCTACTATGTTAAACTAACATATATAGTCAAATTCCTCTGTCAGTTGTGAATTTTTGTCGGATCATTAACTATGGCTAAAATCTTAATATTATGTCTTTAAATAAATTCACAAAGAGGGTAAAATAAATAAATAAATAAAAATAAATCTAATAATTAAACTGGATAAAATCTTCATTTTCTATGTAAATTGATTGGTTTTCTAAACTGTTAAGCCAAAATTGACCAAACAAAAGTAAAAAATGTTTCACAAAATTACATACTAAGTGGCCAATGCAATACACCTGAGTTAAAAAAGTAAATTGATATAAAAGACTATAAATTCAGTGTTAAACATAAACTCATAAAAACATATTGCCTGGTTCCCTCTGAGTCCTCCTTATAATTCTTGTTGTTAAAGTAACATGCTTTAGTTATTCTTATTGGTCTTTAAATTTTATTAAAATATTGAAAAGGTTTATTAGTAAGATTGTTCAGTTTTACATTGAAAAGTTGTTAAAACAAATTTTCTTATTGTTTGTACATGTTCATAAGCTGTTAGTATATGCTAAGATTTAGGGTCACCAAAAAACAAAAATTGCTCAATATAAATGTATGACAAGTTTAATAGTTCCTTTTTGTAATTAAACTTGTCTGTTAGATTAAAGCAATTTTTAATGCTAAACTTATAAAAGATAAAAACAAAAAATAAGATAAATACTGAAAGAAGGGTTATGGCTGTAAAAATGTATTTCTGGTGGAAAAGGTTAAAAACAAAGGTTTTTATGTAGAAGGAATTTTGTGTAGTGACTTTTTGTCTAAAGATAAAATGACTATATCAGAACATGAGAAGAAGAGGACAAAAACTAGAGAATGTAAAATACGTTGTTAAATGTTTGAATTATGTTGCAAAAGTCTCAGAAAGAATTACAGAAATTGATCAAGTTTCTGTTCTGGAGCTGGTTTTGCTATCTTTAAATATTATATACATTAATACAACTAAAAGAAAAAAGCTCCTTCAACTAGTCCAAATGGGGCCTCATATAGTTGTAAAGTTAACCTGTGAGTCTGTCTCACTAAAGCGAAACAGACTGCTTTCATGGATTTACAGGGGCCTTGGTCTGTAAGAATGAGCCAGGAGGGTCCTTTGTAATAGTGCTTCAGACACCAGAAAGCAACAGCCCTGCTCTGGTCACTCCAGAGACTGACTGCAAATCAGACATTGTCAAAATATGGCTCAGCGGCTTCACGACCAGATGGTCTGAAAAAGGACAGACTGCTGCTATTTCATGGCACAGTTAGAGTGGCCTCTAATATCAGTAAGCTCCTTGGACCTCGCTCCCATTGAGTACTCTATTCACTGACCGTGCGTCTAATCTTGTTTTTTTTTTGCTCTAATTTGCTCAGTTTTCTCACCCAATTTGTCTCCCACAGGATAAAGCCTTTTAATATTAAATGTTAGTTGCTTCTGGACCTAGACCCCAAGTACACCAGACACAACCCCATCATGGAAGAACACCTCCAAGACAAGTGAAAAATAAACAAAAACAACTTCATCTTAAAGAAGCACCTTCATCATAAACTCCTAGATTCCTGTGACTATAAACTTGGCTTCTCCTCTCTACCTAAGAGTAAACAGAGTAACTAACATTCCTATTGTCTTTAAACCCTACTCCTCTTAATTACCCTATTCATATTGGGATGTTGATGAAATAATTGTGACTACTAATCATTCTAAACTAATGGGGTGAGATCCTCTTGGACATGGACAGCCTCACATCTCAACTCCTTTTAACTTTTCAGCTTCCACAGAATCACTCCCCTTTTGCTTTTCAGCTTATGGTGTTAATTAAGCCTCTTCCATTTTGTGTTGCTCTTTCCACTATAATTCAAGTTATAGGTTCCCCTTTAGCCACAGGACAGCCACTTCCCTCCAGTTATAATGACCACACTCGTGATGCTTAAATCCTAACTTTCCTTTCTTTTACAGGATATAATAATTCAGTTTTAGCCACTGCACCTTCTATTCACCCACCTAAGTTACTTTCAGTTTGCCCAGCCTCAACAGAATATTCCTGGGACAGGATTTCTTCATGGTCTGGCTTTCCAAACTGGACCCCCTGTGTTTTTCCTAAATACATGGTTTGTTATTTCTTAAATAATTTTGCCTTCTCTTTGTTTGACAGCTTCCCACATTAACAAATTAATTCTTAATGTTTCCACTGCCTTGTTTAAACAGGAACAAATTGACCAACAACTGGCTGACAGAGTCAATGCCCTAAAAGAAATAGTTTTATATTTAGGACAAAAAATTCAAAATATTAAGGTCCGGTTGACTACTACCTGTCATGCTGATTATAAATGGATTTGTGTTACTCCTTTACCTTAAAATCATACACAAATTACCTGGGAACAAATTCAATCTCACCTCAGAGGGGCCTTCAACGACTCTCTCACCATAGACTTACAGAAATTACAGGCTGGGAACCAGCAGTTAGCGTAATGGCTATGTCGCTGGACTCCCACGTAGTCGACCGCGGTTCGCATCTCGGACCCGGTGGCTTACAACTCATGCCAGGCGCGTGTGCGTGCGTGCCCAAGATCCCGAGAGGAGTATGGAGGAGAAGGGATTGCGGCATGACCATCCCCCCTGGGGAGTGATTTCTCGCTTTCTGTCTCTATGTCTCTCTCTGTCTGTCTGGCGAGCGCACGCGCCCTATAGCGAAAAACCTCTCCAAAAAAAAAAAAAAAAAAAAAAAAGAGAAAAAAAAAAGGAGGAAAAAAAAAAAAAAGAAATTACAGGCTGACATTACAAAATTTCCAAATCCCATTTGGACTCCATAACATCCTCTGATGTGGCCAATGCTATTGTGACCTCCTTACTTGGTGCATTCACCAATTCCAAACACTCATTCTCTATGTTCTCTATGCTATTTCGGACTGATCTTTCTATGTTTGTTTTGCTTTCCAGTTATCATCAAACAACTCCATTCTGCCATATCATCAATAGAAACTGAAATTCACCTCTTCAAACTTCAAAATAAAAAAGGGGGAGATGGAGGAGTCCGACCCAGTGGGACCCTAGTTTCTGTCTGAGCCCCCTGACCTTTGAGCTCCGCTTCCGGTTGGTTCAGCAAGTTGGCAAGGCCACTGCTGTATGCCCCCCGACCTAGGAACAAAGCTTGGGTCCACTCAACATGTTTGGCAAGGCCACTTGTTGTACGCTCCAGAGACTGTGGTAGCCTTGCTGGGAAGTGACCCTCCTCTGACTCCCTAATATACTGCTATAAAAGAATTGCATAGCTCTCTTATACATCCTGAGTATATGATAAAATTTCCAAAAGTCCCCCGACCGCTCCCTTTGCTCTGACCACCTACTGTTAATTACAATACTTCACTCCAGACGGTCACAATAGAGGGTGTGCTGAAGTCACATCTAGGCAGAAATCTTCTTGACCTTTGGAAGGCCCTTCAAGATACATCTAACATACCGAGGAGTGGGATCTCTGGATCATATGGCAGATCTATCTGTAGATTTTTGAGGAATCTCCAAATTATTCTCCACAGTGGTTGGACCAATCTACATTCCCACCAGCAGTGTAAAAGAGTTCCCCCGTATCTACCCAAAGGACAGAAGAATTCTTCATTGGAAAAGTGCTTGCACATCGATGTTTATTGCGGCACTATTCACAATTGCTAAGTCTTGGAACCAACCCAGATGTCCCCGTATGGAGGAATGGATTGAAAAACTGTGGCACATATACTCTATGGAATACTACTCAGCCATAAAAACCAACAGAGCCCTGGCTTTTGACAGAAAGTGGAAGAATATGGAAGATGTACTGCTGAGTGAGGCAAGCCAGACTATGAAGGAGAGACATTGTATGTCCCCACTTAACATATACCGTTTGTCTGCATTCTATGTCTGAAACTGATTGACTAACAGTTGAACAAACACAAGAGATGGGTGTGAATGTCAGATGAGGTGTATGTGGAGGAGTGGGGCCCAACGAAAGACATTTAGAGAAGGGATACAGAGGTAGAGCATTGACGGGATGGGGAGGTGTGGTGTTATCTGTTGAAGATATTTCGATCAACGGGTCTGGGGAGAAATGTTCACATATCGAAATGGTCTCATTGTAAGCCAAACAATATGATTGAAAGTATATACAAAAATAAATAAATAAATAAATTAAAAAAAAAAAGATACATCTAACATAAGCTTAAAAATAATCTTTTAGGCCGAAATGGGCCCAGGGCATTCCTGCCCCACTTTGGCTTATGTTCTAACAAAATACATAACAGTGGCACCACAGGACAGTAGAACGTTTTAAGTATGCCACAACCCACTTTAAAGTTCTTCATTAACTTGTTGGTCACTTTATAGGCAGTTGAAAAAGCTGTCCCTGCCCTTACCTAATGAATAGTAGTTTTACCCCTTTTAGATATATTAGGATTCCTTGAATTAAGTTTTGGATTCCTATACAACTATATAAGTTCCATTCTTTATTGAAATCCATAAGAACTAATATTTATACTTGAGATTTTCTTTCCTCAGCATCGTGCTCGGTAATCACAAGATAGCTGCCATGTCACATCAGCTGATAATTATCTCTGCTTGCTGGAGCTGATTTCCCAAAACTGAATTCCATGAAGACCCACTGACATCAAATGAACAACTGCGGAACTGCAATAGACCCACCATTAATCAAATTCCGTATGAAACCTAGGTTCCCTGTTGTTAAAACTTTATAAACAGTCCTCACTAGACATGTAAGGACTGCAATTACATCGTTTGAGGCAGAGATTCACTTCTATAAATTATAAAACAAAAAAGGGGGAGATGACGGGGCAATGCAGACAGCACAAGCTGGTACGAGTCCTCCATTGTGTCACTGTACTGGCCTGCACTCAATTTCTCTGCCGTGAGCTTTACTGTTATTATGGTACCCTGCAAGAGTAAAGGCCCAGGGAACCTGAGACAGACTCCCCCACCTGCCTATCCTAAACTAAAATTAACATATGTTGAGTTAGTATAAGCCAAATTAGCGCTAGTAACATATGTAGACTAAGTTAGTTTAAGGTTAGTTTTATGTAAATACCCCTTGTTAAAGCTACAGGCCAAAGTTAACTTGTATTAGGCCAAATTAGCACAAGAATTCACTGATTAACAGACAAAGAATTCAGCAAATAAACATACGGGCCCATGGGTTACTAGAGGGAGGACAGATCTGGCTAACAGAGACAGGATAAACAAACCTGAAGGCTCCAGAAGGAAGGGTAACTACCTTAGCTGAAAGTTCTTATCTGGTCCGAGGCAAGCAAGGGATAGCACCTAATTACAAGCAGTTTCTCCCCTGTGTGCTGTTAACTATGAAAAACTGCTAATAAAACACTCTGTGTTGTCTCCTGAGCTACAAGACCCTCTCACCCGAAAAGGCCCTGTCCGGCAATCAAGATTTAAGAAGAAAATGCACCAGACAAATAAACGCCTTCATCCTGAGAACTGTAATTGATTATACCTAATCATATAAGACAGACATCATGTTTTATGATTATTGATTCTGTGCCTTAAATTCCCTGTTTCTTAGAGTAAATCTTTTATTTCCCCCTCACCCCTCCTACTCCCGTAAGACACCCCTCAATAAATACGTGTGTTTGAAAGCTGCCATCATGGCAGCCTGGAGCTAACTCTGGCTGTGGCCGGCTAAGAACATGCTAAAGGCATTGAGGTCTTAGTCTAATTTTTGTTTCTGTTCACCTTCGCCGCTTCCCATGAGTCAACCCACCCCCGCCGAGGCTGGACCCTGGCAATTAATAAGCGTTATATCTTCTTGATCGATTGACCCTTTTACTACAATATAGTGCCCTTCTTTATCTCTTTGAATAACTTTTGTTTTAAAGCCTATTTTGTCAGAGATTAATATTGCGACTCCATCTCTTTTTTGGTTCCCATTTGCGTGGAAAATCTTTTTCCAACCCTTCACTTTCAGTCTATGTATATCTTTATCCATGAAGTGAGTTTCCTGTAGGCAACAGATAGAGGGTTTTTGTTTTTTAATCCACTCAGCAGTCTGTGTCTCTTGATTGGCAAATTTAATCCATTAACTTTCAATGTTATTATCAATGTTACTGGATTAGTCCCGACGTTTAAGTTGGCCATTGTCTTAGCTGCCTTTTACTCCTTTACTTCTTTAGTTTCCATGGAACCGTACATTCTTCAGGGTTTCTTGGCAAGCTGGCCTGGTGCTGGTGAATTCTTTCAGGTCTTGTTTGTCTGAGAAGATTTTAAACTTTCTATCCCATATGAAGGATAATCTAGCAGGATATAATAATCTTGGTTGAAATTGTTTCTCTCTTAACACTTTCAATACATCTTCCCATTCTTTCCTTGCTTGTATTGTTTCCATTGAGAAGTCCGGTGTTAGCCTGATCGGGTGACCGTCGTATATCACTTGCCGTTTCTCTCTTGCCAGTTTTAGTATCTTATCTTTATCTGTGGTCTTAGCCAGTCGGGCTACGATATGCCTTGGGGAAGATCTTCTTCGGTTGATTCTATTTGGGGTCCTTTGTATTTCTTGGGTCTGGATGCTTGAGTGCTTCTATAGACTTGGGAAATTTTCTTTCAAGATTTCATGGAATAGGTTTTCCATGCCCTTATTAGTTTCTTCATCTTCTGGGATACCAATTATTCGGATGTTAGGACGTCTGATGGTATCTAGTATTTCTCGCATGTTATCCTCATGTTTTTTGGTTATTTTCTCTATCTTTTTGGTGGTTTTCTCTAGGTCAGAAGTTTTATCTTCTACATTAGAGATTTGATCTTCAGCATGGTCTAGTCGACTTTTAATAATTTCGAGAGAGTTTTTGATTTCTTGTATTACAGACTTCACCTCTAATAGTTCCATCTTATTCTTTCTTAGCGTATCCATTTCTTCCTTCATATCGTGTAAGGACTTTCTCATCTCCTGTAGTTCATTATCTCTTTTCTGTTCCAGCTCATAGTATTTGTTCAACATGAATGTTCTAAATTTTATCTTGGACATTTTGGTAACGTCCTCCATTTTTTTCAAAAAAAGGAAGGGAGTTACTGTGTTCTTTTGATAGAGACATATTTCCTGCTTTATTGAGACCTGAGGTTCTTCTTCTACTTCTAACCATTGGGAGATGTGTTCCCTTTGAAATACCTTTTAAGAGAAAGTGTCCTCGAATAGGAACAAGAGTGTTTCCTTTTTGCTGTGGAATGAAGACTGCCAAAGTCTCTCTTCTATTGTTTTTAGCAATGTGATCAAAGGAAAAGTATTCCCTTCAGCTACACAAAGAAAAGTATCTCCTTCTTCGCAGGTGTTTCAGTGAAAGGGATGATACCAGAAAGTCTTAAAATACTAGAATATTTCAGAACTGTAATTCTAGACCTATCTAAACTTTCAGAGAAGGTGTAGATAAAGGGAGTAAGGACCAAGTAAGTGGGAGGAAAATAGTAAAATAAAAAAAATAAAATAAAGAAAAAGTCGCAGCACACGGTTTTGCCAGGAGTTGAAAGATGGGAGTGCGGTGTCTGTAGGTCTAAGGGCTTTCCCATGTGCTAGTGAGAAAGAGAGAAATTTACAAATGAAAGAAGAGGAGATGGAGAGAAAAAAATTGTACCTGGCTGACAGGAGTTTCTGGCTTGGGGGTCTGGGGCTGGAGCTTCAGGGGGCAGTCCACCCTCGCAGTTCCTGTCCTAGAGGTCGAAAGATGGGAGTGAGGTGTCTGTAGGTCTAAGGGCCTTCCTATGTGCTGGCTGACAGGGGTTTCTGACTTGGGGGTCTGGGGCTGGAGCTTCAGGGGGCAGTTCCTGGCCCTGGGGTCGAAAGAAGGGGGTGGGCGAACCAAGATTATTGTATCCTGCAAGATTATCCTTCATATGGGATAGAAAGTTTAAAATCTTCTCAGACAAACAAGACCTGAAAGAATTCGCCAACACCAGACCAGCTATTCAAGAAACCTTGAAGAAAGTACTGTTCCAGGGAAACTAAAGAGCTACCAGATAGAAACAAAGGAATAAAAGGCTGCTGTGACAATGGCCAACTTAAACGTCGGGATAGATCCAGTTACATAGATAATAACAGTGAATGGGAATGGATTAAATTCTCCAATCAAGAGACACAGACTGGCAGAATGCATAAAAAATCAGAGACTCTCTATCTGTTGCCTACAGGAAACACACCTCATTGATAAAGACATACATAGACTGAAAGGGAAGGGTTGGATAAAAAGTTTTTCCATGCAATTAGGAACCATAAAAGAGCTGGAGTTGCAATAATAATTTCTGACAAAATAGGCTTTAAAACCAAAACCATTCAAAAAGACAAAGAACGGCACTATATCGTAGTAAAAGGCTCTATAGATCTAGAAGATATAATGCTTATTAATATCTATGCACCTAACACAGGAGCACCCAAATATGTGAAGGAAAGACTGTTAGATCTGAAAGGGGAGATAGACTGCAACACACTAATTGTTGGATATCTCAACACCGCATTATCCCCTCTGGACAGATCATCTAAGCAAAAAATAGGTAAAGAGGTAAAGGATCTACATGATACCATAAATTAATTGGACTTAACAGACATCCATAGAACTTTCCACCCCAAAACCACAAGATATAGTTTTTTCTTACCACCACATGGAACCTTCTCGAAGATCGACCACATCATAGGACACAAAGCAAGGCCCTATGGATTCAAAGGCATAGAAACTATTTCCAGCATCTTCTCTGACCATGATGGAATTAAACTTGAGTTTAATTTCAAGAGAAATCCTGAAAAATACTCATATACATGGGAAGTAAATAACCCACTCATGAATGATTCCACAACTACTGAAGAAATAAAGACTGAAATGAAAAGGTTCATGGAAGCCAATGACAATGAGGACGCGAGTCTCCATAATATTTGGGACACTGCTAAAGCAGTCATAAGAGTGAAGTTTATAGCAATTAGTGCTCATAAGAGGAAGATGGAAAGAAGACAAATGGATCACTTAACATCATGCCTCAGAGAATTGGAGAAGCAACAGCAAAATAAACCAAAAAACTCCAGGAGAAAGGAAATAATAAAGATCCAAGCAGAAATAAATGAAATAGAAAATAAGCAAACTATTCAGAAAATAAATGAAAGTAAAAGCTGTTTCTTTGAAAAGATAAACAAAGTTGATACACCACTAATGAGACTTATTAAGAAGAAGAGAGTCCTTTTGGCCGGAACCACCATCTTCCAGTAATTAACCAAAATGACGAACACAGAGGGAAAGAGGAGATGCACCTGATATATGTTCTCTAGGCCTTTTAAAAAACATGGAGTTGTTCCTTTGGCGACATATATGCAAATCTACAAGAAAGGTGATATTGTAGACATTAAGGGAATGGGTACTGTTCAAAAAGGAATGCCCCACAAATGTTACCATGGCAAAACTGGAAGAGTCTACAATGTTACCCAGCATGCTGTTGGCATTGTTGTGAACAAACAAGTTAAGGGCAAGATTCTTGCCAAGAGAATCAATGTGCGTATTGAGCATATTAAACATTCTAAGAGCAGAGATAGCTTCCTAAAACGTGTGAAGGAAAATGACCAGAAAAAGAAAGAAGCCAAAGAGAAAGGGACCTGGGTTCAATTAAAGCACCAGCCTGCTCCACCCAGAGAAGCACACTTTGTGAGAACCAATGGAAAGGAGCCTGAGTACTGGAACCTATTCCCTATGAATTCATGGCATGATGGGTGTTAAAAATAAACTAATCTGTGGAAAAAAAAAAAGAAGAAGAGAGAAAGGAACCAGGTGAATCAAATCTGCAATGAAGCAGGAAATATAACAACAGACAAAGCAGAAATACAGAACATAATTAGAGGATATTATGAACAACTATATGCCAAGAAACAAGACAATATGGATAAGATGGACAAATTCCTGGACACGTATAATCTACCAATATTGAGCCAGGAGAATATAGAAAGTCTAAATAGGCCCATAACAAGCCAGAAGATTGAATCAGTAATAAATAGCCTTCCAAAAAAAAAATAATAACCCTGGCCCTGATGGTTTCAGCTCTGAGTTCTATAAAATTTTCAAAGAAGAGTTAAGCCCCATTCTGGTCAAGTTATTTCTAAAGATCCAAAAGGGTGAATCTCTCCCTAATTCATTCTATGAAGCCTCTATCACCCTTATCCTCAAAACAGATAAGGACAGGAAAAGGAAGGAAAACTATAGACCAATATCTCTGATGAATATAGATGGAAAGATTCTCAACAAGGTAATAGCAAATCATATTCAACAACTTATAAAAAAAATCATACACCGTGATCAGGTAGGCTTTATTCTAAGAATGCAAGGTTGGTTCAACATACGCAAAACCATAAATGTAATACACCATATTAACAGGAAAAAAAGACAAATACCTATGGTCATATTGATTGATGTAGAAAAAGCATTTGCTAAGATACAACATCCCTTCATGATCAAGACTCTCAGCAAAATCGGCATACAAGGGTCATTTCTCAACACAATAAAAGCTATCTATGAAAAACCTATCGCGAACATCATCCTGAATGGAGAAAAGCTGAGAGCTTTTCCACTAAAAACGGATATAAGACAAGGTGCCCACTTTCTCCACTCCTTTTCAATATAGTACTGAAAGTCCTCACCAATGCAATCAGAATAGAGGAAAAAATTAAAGGCATCCAAATAGGAAAAGAAGAGTTGAAATTCTGTCTATTTGCAGAAGACATGATTGTGTACATAGAAGACCGAATGATTTCTATGAAAAAATTTCTGGAAGTAATGCATGAATACAGTAAAGTTGCAGGATACAAAATTAATATACAGAAGTCTATAGCATTTCTATATACAAACAACAGGCAGACGGAGATATAACTGAAAAAAGTTATTCCATTTACCATAGCCACGAAAAGTATAAGATACTTAGGTATAAATCTAATCAAAGAAGTTAAAGACCTCCACATAGAAAATATGAGAAGCTAAAAAAAGAAATTGAAAATGACACAAAAAAGTGGAAGGACATCTCATGTTCCTGGGTTGGATGAATTAATATAACCAAAATGGGAATTCTACCCAATTTAATCTACCTATTTAATGCAATGCCAATCAAAGTACAAGACACATTATTATTATTATTATTTTTTGGAGAGGTTTTTGCTATAGGGCGCGTGTGCTCGCCAGAAAGACACAGAGAGACAGAGAGACAGAAAGTGAGAAATCACCCCCCAGGGGGATGGTCACGCCACAATCCCTTCTCCTCCATTCTCCTCTCGGGATCTTGGGCACACATGCACATGCGCCCGGCGTGAGTTTTAAGCCACCGGGTCCGGGACGCGAACCGTGGTCGACTACGTGGGAGTCCAGCGACATAGCCATTACGCTAACTGCTGGTTCCCAAGACACATTTTTCACAGATATAGAAAAGACCATCATAAAATTTGCCTGGAATCATGAAAGACCCCACATTACCAAAGCAATTCTACAAAAGAAGAGTAGAGTGGGCGGCATCTTACTCCCTGACCCAAAAATATACTACAAAGCTGTGGTAATCAAAACAGTATAGGGATCAGCAGTTAGTGTAATGGCTATGTCGCTGGACTCCCATGTTTTCGACCGCGGTTCGAGTCCCGGACCCGGTGGCTTAAACTCACGCCGGGCGCGTGTGCGTGCGTGCCCAAGATCCCAAGAGGAGAATGGAGGAGAAGGGATTGCGGCATGGCCATCCCCCCTGGGGGGTGATTTCCTGCTTTCTTTCTCTCTGTCTCTCTGTCTGTCTGGCGAGTGCACGCGCCCTAAAGCAAAAACCTCTCCAAAAACAAAAAAAAAAGAAAAAGAAAAAGAAAAAAAAAACAGTATGGTACTGTCACAGGAACAGATATGTGGACCAATTAAACAGAATTGAGTCCACAAGAATTAATTCCCAATCATTCCATCAACTGATTTTTGACAAGGGGTACCTGTCTATCCAGTGGGAAAAGGAAAACCTCTTCAGCAAATGGTGCTGGAAAAACTGGATCTCCACCTGCAGAAAGATGAATCTGAACCCGTACCTGTCACCTTTGACAAAAGTCAGGTCAAGGAGCATCAAGCATCTAAATCTAAGATCCCAAACTATTAAACTTCTTCTAGAAAATCCTGGGGAAACTTTGGGAAACATTGGGGTAGGGAAAAACTTCTTACATAAGACCCCCAAAGCACAGTCAATAATCCCCAAAATAGACAAGTGGGGTTACATCAGACTAAAAATGTTTCTGCATGGCAAAAGACACAGTATGTAGTGTGAATCGGCAGCCCTCAGAATGGGAAAATATTTTTGTAAATTATGCATCAGATAAGGGATTGATAACCATAATACAGAAGGAACTAAAGAAGCTGATTGGAAAAAAGATGATGAACCCTATTTAAAGATGGGAGAAGCATTTGAAAAAAACACTCTCTAAAGATGACATATGAATAGCCAGAAGACATATGAAAAAATGCTCAACATCCCTCATCATAACGGAAATGCAGATCAAAACAACAATGAGATACCAAATGAGATACCAGTCAGATGTCTAAGATTAAAAAAAAAACAAAAAATGCTTAGTGTTGGCAGGGGTGTGGTGAAAGGGGAACTCTCTTACACTGCTGGTGGGAATGTAAATTTGTCCAACCACTGTGGAGAACAATTTGGAGATTCCTCAAAAATCTACAAATAGAACTGCCATATGATCCAGCAATCCCATTCCTTGGCATCTACCCAAAGGACAGAAGAATTATTCATTGAAAAAGTGCTTGCACATTGACATTTATGCGGCACTTTTCACGATTGCCAAGACATGGAACCAACTCAAATGCCCCCGTACGGCTGAATGGATTGAAAAACTGTGGCACATATATTCTATGGAATACTATTCAGCCATAAAAAACAACAAAACCGTGGCTTTTGACAGAAAGTGGAAGAATATGGAAGATTTACTGCTGAGTGAAGCAAGCCAGGCTATGAAGGAGAGACACTGTATGTCCTCATTTAATATACACCGAGTGTCCGCACTCTACAAGTGAAAGTGATGGGCTAAAGGACGTACAAACACAAGAGATGGGTGTGAGTGCCAGATGCGGTGTGTGTGGAGGAGTGGGGCCTGGGGAAAAACATTTGGAGGAGGGATCCAGAGACAGCATTGTTGAGACAGGGAGGTAGTATTGTTATATTTTGGTCAACTGGACTGGGGAGAAATGTTCACATAATGAAATGCTCCCTTTGTAAGCTAAATAATGTGATTGAATATATTAAAAAACTGTAAATAGAAATAAATAAAAAAAGAAAAAAACAAAGAATTGCTCTTCCAAAGAAATCTTAAGAATTAACTAACAACAACAACAACAAAAATGCCAGGTGCTATGTGACACAACGTATGCTGTGCTTAAACCTCAATCCTATAATAAGAGAGGGGCACATTTCTCAGCTAAGACCTGAGTTGAGAGATTTTTTAACATCAATGTGAATGAAGGAAATGTTTGGTAAAGGAGATCCCTGGAGAAAAGAATTAGAGAAGAGACAGGTTTGACTGGGAAATAGAGACTTAGAAACATAACCATAGGTATCTTCTCCTTGTGCATACTGATCCAGTGGGGTATCAAGTCATCACTCCTCTGATTGACTAGATACATCACTGCTCTTCCTTCTCCTTGTCTCTGCGTCTTTGCAATGGAGAACAGCATATAGTACTGAAAGAGGTCCCAACGCAAAGATCCAGAATTTCAAACACAACAGCAAAAGCTTGTAGTTTCTGTCTCTGTTTTAAATGCAAAGGCCCCAAACTTTTTTGGCATCTCATCTCTGGGCTTTCAGCTATTAGACTAGATGCCATTTCTCCTGACAATAGGTGGACCCATTTTATTAAGGACTTGGAGAATAAGAAAATGCATCCTAGAGTGAGTTGTTGCCCCTGCCCTTGAAGTGTGATCTCCTGTCCCATACCTCTGAACACACACACTGCCTTCACCTTGGACTGCATCCTGTCCTTGCCTGTGATAAATTCTGAAGCTCCCCCTGAGATTCAGGCAATGCCTTTGATTAGGCTGGTAGAAGCACCTTTGCCAATACCGAATGCGAAACATCTGAAACTATAGAAGGATAGTTAGAGACAGGCATTAAAGAGTGAAATGATTGAATTAACACATACTGTTCAAAAATACATAAAAGGATATTCCACTAATTTGTAAAAGGTTTTTGCCATGGGGTGCATGCACTCACTGGAGAGAAACAGAAAGGGATAGTGACAGGGAAAGTGAGAAATCACCTGTGGGGGTAGGGGATTCATGCTGCCATCCCTTCTCCACCATGTACTGGGTGCACTTTTCAAGTCACCAGGTCCAAACTAGAACTCCAGTCAGCCATGTAGAAGTCCAGTGTCATACCACTACACCCCACTGCTGGCCTCCAACAGTCTACTCTTGATCAAAAGTGTAATCACTACCATTTAATGAGCATATTCTTTATTTGGGGAGCTATAAAAATACCTTACACTTATGAAGCAACTTAATTATCACAAGATTCTGAGGAAGTTGGATTCTGCTTCATTTTTGCAGATAAGGAACTGAGGCCCATAGAATTGAAAAATTTGTCCATGATTAAATGGGAGAGCTGGTACTGAAACACTAATCTTTTTGACTACAAGATTCCCCTGGAAAACCATGGAAGAGACCGACACTATCCCAGTACCTGTCCAATACTGCTCTAGCACCTATCTTCCCTGGCAAGGGCCTTCTTTGGGTGTAGGCCTTCTTTGGCTCTTCTAACTGGAGAGGTTTTCTCATGCCCCAGTCCCTATGCACTAAATAGCTTCTTAACCACAATTTGGTTTTCCAAATAAACTTATAGGGCTGGCCCAGTGTGGAGAAGGCTGGATCCCATATGGCTGACCTCAATCTGAATCTCAGCCCCAGAAGCTTGAAAAACATGCCTGGCATGTGTATACAAGTGCCCAGCACCCTTATGTGAGGGAGAAACGGAGAAAAGAGAATTGGCTCATGACTAGGTTCTACTGAGTGGGAGGTGGGAATTGCTTTCTCTCTCTCTGGGATGCACACACCCTCTGGAATTAAAAATGAAATCACCTATAAACATAAAATACATTGATAATACTAATACAAGCATTTTTAGAACTTACACAGTTTTCACATTAATACACCGGGATATTGGTTTATATATCAGTCTCTTTTTGAGTTGGGTTCATGTGAGTCATCATCCCCAAGTCTACTGACATCAGCAATGTGTGCATGCCCAAGATCCCAAAGGGAAATGAAGGAGAAGGGACTGCAGTGTGGCCATCCCCCCTTGGGAACGATTTCTTACTTTCCCTTATTGTCTCTCTCCAGCCAGCACACATGCCCTTAGGCAAAAACCTCTCAACAAACAAACAAAAAACCCAACAACAACAACAAAGATCTGCTCCTACCCCAGTAACTCATCAGAAACAGAGTAGTCTCAGAAGGAAGGTAACAAATAATTTTTATAAATTTTCATACAAAGTATCTAACAACAAAAACCAGAGAAAATCCTCAAATATTGGGAAATTATGCACTGTACTTGTGAATTACACAGCCTTAAAGAAAAAAATTATAGTTAGAAAATAGTCTCAGAGTGGATGATGAAAGCAAATGACATATCCAAATTTAGAATTCAGCTACAGATATGCTTAAATATGTATGTATAAGTACATACATTAGAAAAGAAAGTATAAAAATGAATTACCTAAGCCCCCTTCTCAGGATATTAGAAAGAGAACAGCTAATAAGCCCAAGTAATACAAAAGAAAATAATAAAGATAGGAGCAGATAATAATGAAACAGAAAAGCAATCATATAATAGAGATCAACAAACTCAACAGTGCTGGTTCTGAAAAGATTATTAAAATTAATAAATACGTAGGGCAAGAAAAGAAATAGAAAAGATACCAGTAACCAACATCAGGAATAAAAAAGTAACATTACTACAGATTCTGCAAAATTTAATAATGTTATCAGAGGTTTTCAGAAAGCCCATGAGAGGCATGTTAAGGGGGGAAAATGCATGGATTTCACATTTTTTTGTACCAAAATAAGTTTGTATTTTAATTCTAATTTTCCATGGTCTTTTTGAAGTTCTCTCATAAAAGGCAACATGCCCTGGCAGCTTGAAAAACATGTTGGGAATATATGCATGCATGCCCAAAATCTAGACAGGATGGAGAAATGGAGAAGCAACTGCCGTGTGACCACACCCCACTGGGGAGTGCTTACTTTCTCTCTCTCTGGTGGGTGCATGTGCCCTGTAGCCATAATGTATATGTGTGTAGTCCAATAGCAAGCACCACACCTGGTGTATATATCTATATCTATATCTATATACATGCATATATATCCAGAAAAATATAAGAACATCTAAAAACATGAATAGTTAAAAAAAAAGAACTTCCCACAAAAAAATCTCCAGGTCCGGATGGCTTCACTAGCAAATACTAGTAAATACTCCAGAATAAAAATCTTTTAGAGAACAAGAAAGAAAGGAAATGTTAACAGCTCATTTTATGATGCCAGCATAGCATTTACTTCAAAACCTGACATAAGAAGAGAATGTTAATATTTCTCATGAAAAAAGATTGAAAATCCTAAGCAATTACTAGCCAACTAAATCCATAATACGTGAAAAAAAGCTACTACACCAAAACTAATTTAGTTTTATTCCAGAAGTGCAAGGTTGGTCTAATATTTAACAAAAATCATTATAACTCACACATTAAGAGAGTAAAGGAAAAAATCATATATTTATCTCAACAGATGCATACAAATGATTTGATAAAATTCAATAACCATTCATTGTATGAAAAAAAGAACTCTCAAAACAGAAATAACAGTGTTATTTCCTAATCTGATAAAAAAATCTCCTATCAAAAATAAATAAAACTTATACCAATTACTTCACATAATGGTACAATTTTTTTAAGAGAGATTTTTGCTATAGGGCACATGCATTCATCAGAGAGATAGAGGCAGAGAGAAAGAAAATGAAAAATCACTCCCCAGGGTGATGGCCGTGCCACAATACCTTCTCTTCCATCATCCTCTTGGGATTTTGGGCATGTACACATACTGGCCCAGCATGAGTTTTAAGTCACCAGATCCAGGACTCAAAGCATGGTTGACTACGTGGGAGTCCAGTGATGTAATATCAATATATTCCCTTTCAAATCCAAAATGAGATAAGGATGCCAAATATGGCTACTTAATTTTAGCTGTGTATTAGAGGTCCTTTCTAAGAAAACTTGGAAATGAAGAAAAATTAAAATGTAAGAATTGGAAAGGGAAGGGGCCAGTAGATGGCATAATGGTTATGTCACTGGACTCCCACATAGTCAATCATGGTGGTTTGTCTCCAGGACCCAGAGGCTTAAAACTCATGCTGGGTGCATATGAGTGCATGCCCAAAATCCCTGAGGGGAGAATGGAGGAAAAGGGATCGCAGAGTGGCCATTTCTCATGGGGGATGATTTCTTGCTTTCTGTTCCTTTCTGCCTCTCAGGAGAGTGCATGTGGCCTATAGCAAAAATATTTTTCTAAAAGGAAAAGAATTGAAAAGTCAACTGATTTTGTTTACAAACATGATTAGCCACAGAAAACCTAAGAAATCTGCAAATATCTATCTATTTATCTATCTACATCTATCTATCTATCTACACACACAAACACACACACACACACACACATTAGAGAGATTTTTTTGCTACAGAGTGTGCTTGCCAGAGAAACAAAGAGAGGAAGAGAGACAGGAAGTGAGAAATCACTTCCCAGGGAGGATGGCCAGCCACAATCCCTTCTCCTCCATTCTTCTCACGGGATCTTGGGCATGCACGCACACATATCCAGCATAAGTTTGAAGCCACCAGGTCTGGGACTCAAACGGCAGTGGGCCATGTGGGAGTCCAGCGACATAACCATCACACCATCTGCTAGTCCCACAAGGTCAACATTAAAAACAAGTATTGATGATTTCTTGCTTTCTGTCTCTCTGTCTTTCTTAGTCTTTCTGGCGAGTGCATGTGCCCTATAGCAAAAACAAAACAAAACAAAACAAAAACAAAAACAAAAACAAAAACAAAAAACAAACAAAAAAAAAAAAACAAGTATTGAGATAAATTTCTATACAGAAATAAACATCCAGTAGATAATGCCTAATAAATAAAATATTTAAAAATACTACTTAACATAGTAACAAAACACCTTGAAAAAAAAAAAACTAATGATATTCAGGAAGACCACTACATGGAATTGAAAAACATTACAGAGAGATTTTGTGGGGATTGATAGCTTAACAACATGAGTAAATTACTGATTTTGTGGGAAACCATGTTTCTCATCCTGGAGGAAGGAAGACACAAATACGGTTTCAGAGAAAAAAGAAAGAATGCTGTGTTGTTACTGTGGACGTAAGGATATCAATAAAAACACATTAAAAAAGATTTGTCAGGGGCCAGCAGGTGGCATGGTGGTTAGGGTGCCAGACTTCTGCGTGGTTGACTGTGGCTTGAGTCCTGGATCTGGTGGCTTGAAACTCATGATGAATGTGTGTGCATGCATGCCAGAATCCGTGAGAATGGAGGGTAAGGGACTGAGGTATGGCCATCCCCCTGAAGGGTGGTTTCTTACTTTCTGTCTCTCTGGTGAGTGCCCGTGCCCTATAGTGAAAATCTCTCTCTCTCAAAAAAAAAAAAAAAAAAAAAGTCAGTTCTGGGAGTCAGCAGGTGGCATGGTGGTTAAGGTGCTAGATTCCCATGTCTGACCACATGTGGGAACTGAGTCCCAGACCTGGAGGCTTGAAAATTATGCTGGGCACATGTACATGCATGCTAAAAATCCCAGGAGAAGAATTGGAAGAGAAGGGATTGCAGCATGGCCATCCCCCTTGGGAAATTATTTCTCACTGTCCCTCTGTCTCTCCAGCAAGCCCATGTGCCATATGGCAAAAACCTACACACACACACACACACACACACACACACACACACACACACCAGCTCTGTTTGCTGAAAATGTCTAGACTCAATGTCAGCTCAATACTGAGAACCAGACCTAGCATGCAAACATTGATTTTACTGACTGTTTTCACCAACAAAACAAGACCAAAAATAAATAAATAAAATAAATAATGGAAAACAAGGCTTCTTACAGAATGACTGACTACAGATATGGGAAAAGTGTAGGTGAGCTTGAAACATTCTGCGTTATAAAGAAAGTATTCACAGAGCAAAGAGACGAGCAAAGAAGACGTAAGAGCAGGATAAAGGGCTCCTGCCATGCAAATCTGGAAATGCTGAGACTCTGAATACACAATGCATTATATATTATAACACATTTAAAAATAGAAGAGGAATCTAAGAATACATACTGATAACAAAAGAAACAAAGGGGCTAGGGAGGCGGGAAAAAAGTAAAGATCTTTACAGTTGGATGCCAACTAACAAATGTGGAAAAGTGGATAGAATTGAAGTCACCATTTTGTCATGACTGATATTTTTTTAAATTTTTAAAAAATTTTATTTCAAGTTCTTATATACATTCAGTCACATTATTTAGTTTGCAAAGTAGATAGTCCAACATGTGTACATTTCTCCCCAGTCCAGTTGATAATACTATAAAGTTATCTTCAACAGATAATACCCCATTTCTTTGTCCCATTAATGCTGTGTCTCTCTATTTTTCTCCTTAATGTTCTTCCTCAACTCCATTCCTTCATCCACTCTCTTCTCACCCTACATCTGGCAAGCCAGGCTATGAAGAAGAGACATTGTATGTCTCCACTGAATATATACCGAGTATATATGAATGACTAAAGGATACTGAATGAAACTGAATTACTAAAGGATGACTGATATTGATTTGGGTAATAATCATGAGTGAGTTCTAAAACTACTGAGCAAACATTTGTTGAGAACCAGCTGCTCACTTATTTCAAAGTTATCTGTCAGACACTACCTACAATTAGCTGGTTAGGCTTATCACCAGGCCCAACGTTAGTTCTGTAATAATATTTCTACCAAAAATATTCAACATTAATCTCAACATGAGTTTCAGTAGTCAAACGGGTCCAGTGGTAGTGTGAAAAGCCACACAGCTAGCACTGGATGCTCAGATATCCAGGATCCCACTTACTCTCTCTAGAAATGTGTACATGTGGTTTTATGTGCACCCTCTTGCTTGTGAAAGAAAAAAAATAAATAAAAAAGAAAAGTCAAACAAACACAAATGGAGAATGTACAAAAGTAACTGGCTAGAATTCTTTCAAAATGCCAAATGTGGGCTTTCCTGCTAAGCACAGCCAGATTGCCCATGGCCAACAAGGGTTCAAGTCCTGGTCCTACAGCTTGGCACATACTCCATGTGCTCATGTCCAGGATCCTGACAGGATGGAGAACTGGAAAAAGAACTGTGGTGTGGCCAGGTCCCACCCGGTGGTGATCTCTCTCTCTCTCATGCATATGCATATGCATATGCACTGTGGCATGAAAGAAAAAAGTACCAGTGTCATGAAAGATAACAAAAAGCTGAGGTACTCTCCCAGAGAAGATTAAAAAGACATGACAATTAAATAAAATTCTGGTTCTTAAATTAGTTACTAGAACAACAAACAAACTTTATAAAGGCTGCTATTAGAAAAACTGGCAAATGTAGACTACATTTGGATAATGATATTATCTCAACATTAAATGTCCTAAAATTAGTAATTTTATTGTAGCTATTTAGTAGATTGAAAGTTAATTCTAAAACACTAAGAGCCACGTTGAAAATGAACAGAGTTGAGGACTCACTCTATTTAAAGTCAAGATTTATCACAAAGCTACATTATGCGGTATAATAATGGCATGAATCTAGATAAACACACAAGTGGAAAGGAATAGAGAATCCAGAAACAATCTGCACATGGCTATGTGCTCATTTGTGACAAAGATGACACACCACATCATGAGGAAGAGACAAATTTTTCAATAAATGGTACAGGGTCAACTTGATATCACATGGAAAATAAAAAATGAAACCTCATTTCTATCTCACAATATACAAAAATAAATTCTAGGTAACTTATAGATCTAAATGTAAAAGAAAAATAAAAATTTCTAGATAATAAAAAATAAAATATGTTCATGACCTTAGGTAAGTAAAGTCATTGAAGCAGGACACACACAAAAATACTAGTCATAAAAGGAAAAACTGAAAAAAAGGAGCCACATTAAAATGAAGAACAACTGGCCTGGCCTCAGTAGCACAGGTGCTAGTGCACTGAACCACAGACTGGAAACCACATGGTCTATCCTGGGTTTGGAATGTAAGTCAACCTGAAAACATGCCAGATGAGTGCACACCCAGGATCCAGATGAGCTAGAGGCCTGTGAGAAGGGATCCTGTGATGAGACGCTATAAGGGTGCCCCCTCAAATATGTGTATGGGTGTACTATGTCATGTATGAAAAGGTGAATTAAAAGAAAAAACAATTAAGAGGCGCAAAGTCCACCTACAGGCCTCTGGCCAGCAGGGATATTGAGGGAGAGTCATCTCTGACCCCCACCCCACTTCCAGACTCCACAGCCCAAGACTCCACCTCCTAGGTAGGTAGATAGAATTTTCCTGCAGCAGCTTTTTTTCTTGAAGCTCCTCTATTCTCTTGTTAATTCCTAGCTTTGCCTCTTTTCACAGACTCTCCTTACCTGCCAGCAGGCATAAGGTCCACCTACAGGCCTCTGGCGAAATCACGCACCACGCATTAGCGCAGTGAACCTTGCGCCTCTTAATTTTTCTTTTTTTAAATTCACCTAATTCTTAATAAAGAATTTTTCTTTATTTTTCTCTGTTGTCTTTCATTTCGTTTCATATTATCCTCTCCTCCTCATTTTTTACCCTGCCAGAGGGACTAGACAGGTCTAGAATCAGATATCTGAAATTCCCTAGTAAGTAAGTGTCTCTTGTATCCTCCCTCATACTGATCCACGTGAGAATGGAGATACTGCTTTTTAGACACCTCAGTAGAGTTCCCCTCTTGAGAGCACATTGGTAAAAACAACAGAAGAGAGACTTCAACAAACATCTATTCCCAGCCAAAAGGAAACACTCTTACTCCTAGTGGGAGAAAGGTTCCCCCAAGAGGTTTTCAAAAGGGAATACATCTGGGAACCAGCAGTTAGCATAATGGCTATGTCGCTGGACTCCCACGTAGTCGATCGCGGTTCGCGTCCTGGACCCGGTGGCTTAAAACTCACGCCGGGCGCGTGTGCATGCGTGCCCAAGATCCCGAGAGGAAAATGGAGGAGAAGGGATTGTGGCGTGACCATCCCCCCTGGGGGGGTGATTTCTCGCTTTCTGTCTCTAATGTCTTTCTCTGTCTGTCTGGCGAGCGCACGCACCCTATAGCGAAAATCTCTCCAAAAAAAAAAAAAAAAAAAAAAAAAGGAATACATCTTCCAATGACTAGAATTAGAAAAAGAGCCTCAGGTCTGAATAAACAAGGAAATATGTCTCCAAAGGAAAACACCCCTCCATGTCTCGTAAATATGGAGGACATTACCAAAATGACAGACACAGAATTTCGAACATTCATGGTGACCAAATTCTGTGAATTGGAACAGAAAAGAGACAACAAACTGCAGGAAATTAGGAAATCCTTCTAGGATATGAAAGAAGAAATGGATACTCTGAGAAAGAATCAGGTGGAACTATTACAGATGAAGTCTATAATACAGGAAATCAAAAACTCTCTGGAAAGTATTAAGAGCCGATTAGACCATGCTGAAGATCGAATCTCCGATGTAGAAGATAAAACCTCTGATCTAGAAAAAAACACCAAAAAGATCGAGAAAATAACTAAAAAACACGAGGATAATATACGAGAAATACTAGACTCTATTAGGTGCCCAAACATCAGAATAATTGGCATCCCAGAAGGTGAAGAAACTAATAGTGAAATGGAAAATCTATTCTATGAAATCCTGGAAGAAAATTTCCCAAGTCTAAAGAGTCACTCAACCATCCAGACCCAAGAAATACAAAGGACCCCAAATAGAAGCAACCCCAGAAGATCTTCCCCAAGGCACATCTTAGCCAGGCTGTCTAACACCACAGATAAAGACATGATACTAAAACTGGCAAGAGAGAAATGAGAAGTAACTTACAAAGGCCATTCCATAAGGCTAATACAGGACCTCTCATCAGAAACAATGCAAGAAAGGAAAGAATGGGAAGACATATTGAAAGTGTTAAGAGAGAAACAATTTCAGCTGAGATTATTAAATCCTACAAGATTATCCTTTATATGGGAAAAAAAGATGAAAATCTTCTCAGATAAACAAAACCTGAAAGAATTTGCCAACACCAGACCAGCTCTTCAAGAAAGCCAGAAGAAAGTACTGTTCCAGGAAAATTAAAGAATTAATAGCCAGAGACAAAGAAATAACAGGCAACTAAGACAATGACCAACTTAAATGTCGGTACAGATCCTGTAACATCGATAATAACGTTGAATGTTAATGGTTTAAATTCTCCAATCAAGAGACACAGACTGGCTGAATGGATAAAAAAAAAAAAAAAAAAAAACAGAAACCTTCTATCTGTTGCCTACAGGAAACCCACCTCATGGAGAAAGACATACATAGACTGAAAGTGAAGGGTTGGAAAACGGTTTTCTATGCAATTGGTAACCAAAAAAGAGCTGGAGTTGTGATATTAATTTCTGAGAAAATAGGCTTTAAAACAAAAACCGTTCAAAGAGACAAAGAAGGGCACTATATCGTAGTAAAAGGCTCTATAGATCAAGAAGATATAACGCTTATTAATATCTATGCACCTTAACACAGGAGCACCCAAATATGTGAAGGAAAGACCGTTAGATCTGAAAGGGGAGATAGACTGCAACACACTAATTGTTGGAGATCTCAACACCGCATTATCCACTCTGGACAGATCATCTAGGCAAAAAATAGGTAAAGAGATAAAGGATCTAAACGATACCATAAATCAATTGGACTTAACAGACATCTATATAACTTTCCACCCCCAAACCACAAGATATAGTTTTTTCTCACCCCAACATGGAACCTTCCCAAAGATTGACCACATCGTAGGACACAAAGCAAGCCTCTACAGATTCAGAGGCATAGAAACTATATCCAGCATCTTCTCTGACCATGATGGAATTAAACTTGAGTTTAATTTCAAGAGAAATCCTCAAAAATACCTAAAAACATGGAAACTAAATAACCTACTCCTGAATGACTCCACTATTACTGAAGAAATAAAGACTGAAATCAAAAGATTCATGGAAGCCAATGACAATGAAGACACGAGTTTCCATAATCTTTGGGACACTGCTAAAGCAGTCATAAGAGGGAAGTTTATAGCAATTAGTGCACATAAGAGGAAGACAGAGAGAAGGCTAGTGGATCACCTAACATCAAGCCTCAGAGAATTAGAAAAGCAACAACAAAAAAATCCAAAAAATTCCAGGAGAGAGGAAATAATAAAGATCAGGGTAGAAATAAATGAAATAGAAAATAAACGTACTATACAGAAAATAAATGAAAGTAAAAGCTGGTTCTTTGAAAGGATAAACAAAATTGATACACCACTAGCGAGACTTATTAAGAAGAAGAGAGAAAGGAACCAGGTGAATCAAGTCTGCAATGAGGTTGGTAACATAACAACAGACATAGTAGAAATTCAAAACATCATTAGATGATATTTTGAACATCTATATGCTAAGAAACAAGACAATCTGGATGAGATGGACAAATTCCTGAACAAATATAATCTACCAAGAATGAGCCAGGAGGATATAGAAAGTCTGAATAGGCCCATAACAAACCAGGAGATTGAATCAGTAATAAATAACCTCCCAACAAAGAAAAGCCCTAGCCCTGATGGATTCACCTCTGAATTCTACAAAACCTTCAAAGAAGTTAACCCCCATTCTGCTCAAGTTATTTCTAAAGATCCAAAAGGGTGAATCTCTCCCTAATTCATTCTATGAAGCTTCTATCACCCTCATCCTTGAAACAGATAAGGACAGGACAAGGAAGGAAAACTATAGACCAATATCTCTGATGAACATAGACACAAAGATTCTCAACAAGATACTAGCAAATCGTATTCAACAACTTATAAAAAAGACCATACACCATGATCAGGTAGACTTTATTCCAGGAATGCAAGGTTGGTTCAACATATGCAAAACCATAAATGTAATACATCATATTTACAGGAATAAGGATAAAAACCATATGGTCATATCAATTGAAGCAGAAAAATAATTTGATAAGATACAAAATCCCTTCATGATCAAGACTCTCAGCAAAATTGGCATAGAAGGGCCATTTTTCAATACAATAAAAGCCATCTAAAAAAATCCATAGCGAACATCATCCTCAATGGAGAAAAGCTGAAATCTTTCCCACTAAGCACGGGAACAACATAAGGATGCCCACTTTCTTCACTCCTTTTCAATATAGTAGTGGAAGTCCTAGCCAATGCAATCAGAAAAGAGGAAAAAATAAAGGGCATTCAAATAGGAAAAGAAGAGGTGAAACTCTATTTGCAGACGACATGATTGTATACATAGAAGACCCAATGGTCTCCATGGAAAAATTACATGAAGTAATATATGATAACAGTAAAGTTGCAGGATATACAATCAATATTCAGAAATTGATAGCATTTCTATATGCGAATAACAGGCAGACTGAGATCGAACTGAAAAAAGTCTGTTCTATTTTGATCTGGTAACTCTTTATTACATAACAGACACTATCCCACAGGACATTGGCCTTGGGAATGTATGACCTGTAACTCCCCCTGTGACCATCACAGTAATACAGGTCATGCCACTTTGATTCTAAAATGCTCTGATTAGACATATAAGCTAGTTAAAATTGTTCTCATCTGGGACCTGCAGATGGTGTAATGGTTATGTCATTGGATTCTCATGTAGTTGACCACGGTTTGAGTTCTGGACCTAGTGGTTTAAAACTCACACTGGGCACATGTGCATGTGTGCCCAAGATCCTTGGAAGAGAATGGAAGAGAAGGGACTGTGGTGTGGCCATCCCCATGAGTGGTGATTTCTCACTTTCTGTGTCTCTGTCTCTCCAGTGATTGCATGTGCCTAGAGGAAAAAGCTCTCTTAAAAAATGTACACATCACCCCCAGACCTTCCTGGACTGCCAGCAGGCAATAGCGTGTCCTGCAAGCCTCTGGCCAGCAAGGGATACTGAGGGAGGGTCACCTCTGACCCCCACCTCACTTCCAGACCCCCAGGCCCCAGACTCCACCTTCTAGACCTTCCTGGACTGCCAGCAGGCAATAGCGTGTCCTGCAAGCCTCTGGCCAGCAAGGGATACTGAGGGAGGGTCACCTCTGACCCCCACCTCACTTCCAGACCCCCAGGCCCCAGACTCCACCTTCTAGACCTTCCTGGACTGCCAGCAGGCAATAGCGTGTCCTGCAAGCCTCTGGCCAGCAAGGGATACTGAGGGAGGGTCACCTCTGACCCCCACCTCACTTCCAGACCCCCAGGCCCCAGACTCCACCTTCTAGACCTTCCTGGACTGCCAGCAGGCAATAGCGTGTCCTGCAAGCCTCTGGCCAGCAAGGGATACTGAGGGAGGGTCACCTCTGACCCCCACCTCACTTCCAGACCCCCAGGCCCCAGACTCCACCTTCTAGGTAGGTAGCCAGGATCTCCTTAAGGCGGGGTTTTTTTTTCTCTTTTCTTTTCCCTTGACCCCCCTGCATTCTCTTTTTAACACCTAGCCCTCCTTCTCCCCCCAGACCTTCCTGGACTGCCAGCAGGCAATAGCGTGTCCTGCAAGCCTCTGGCCAGCAAGGGACACTGAGGGAGGGTCACCTCTGACCCCCACCTCACTTCCAGACCCCCAGGCCCCAGACTCCACCTTCTAGGTAGGTAGCCAGGATCTCCTTAAGGCGGGTTTTTTTTTTCTCTTTTCTTTTCCCTTGACCCCCCTGCATTCTCTTTTTAACACCTAGCCCTCCTTCTCCCCCCAGACCTTCCTGGACTGCCAGCAGGCAATAGCGTGTCCTGCAAGCCTCTGGCCAGCAAGGGACACTGAGGGAGGGTCACCTCTGACCCCCACCTCACTTCCAGACCCCCAGGCCCCAGACTCCACCTTCTAGGTAGGTAGCCAGGATCTCCTTAAGGCGGGTTTTTTTTTTCTCTTTTCTTTTCCCTTGACCCCCCTGCATTCTCTTTTTAACACCTAGCCCTCCTTCTCCCCCCAGACCTTCCTGGACTGCCAGCAGGCAATAGCGTGTCCTGCAAGCCTCTGGCCAGCAAGGGATACTGAGGGAGGGTCACCTCTGACCCCCACCTCACTTCCAGACCCCCAGGCCCCAGACTCCACCTTCTAGGTAGGTAGCCAGGATCTCCTTAAGGCGGGTTTTTTTTTTCTCTTTTCTTTTCCCTTGACCCCCCTGCATTCTCTTTTTAACACCTAGCCCTCCTTCTCCCCCCAGACCTTCCTGGACTGCCAGCAGGCAATAGCGTGTCCTGCAAGCCTCTGGCCAGCAAGGGATACTGAGGGAGGGTCACCTCTGACCCCCACCTCACTTCCAGACCCCCAGGCCCCAGACTCCACCTTCTAGGTAGGTAGCCAGGATCTCCTTAAGGCGGGGTTTTTTTTTCTCTTTTCTTTTCCCTTGACCCCCCTGCATTCTCTTTTTAACACCTAGCCCTCCTTCTCCCCCCAGACCTTCCTGGACTGCCAGCAGGCAATAGCGTGTCCTGCAAGCCTCTGGCCAGCAAGGGATACTGAGGGAGGGTCACCTCTGACCCCCACCTCACTTCCAGACCCCCAGGCCCCAGACTCCACCTTCTAGGTAGGTAGCCAGGATCTCCTTAAGGCGGGGTTTTTTTTTTCTCTTTTCTTTTCCCTTGACCCCCCTGCATTCTCTTTTTAACACCTAGCCCTCCTTCTCCCCCCAGACCTTCCTGGACTGCCAGCAGGCAATAGCGTGTCCTGCAAGCCTCTGGCCAGCAAGGGATACTGAGGGAGGGTCACCTCTGACCCCCACCTCACTTTCAGACCCCCAGGCCCCAGACTCCACCTTCTAGGTAGGTAGCCAGGATCTCCTTAAGGCGGGGTTTTTTTTTCTCTTTTCTTTTCCCTTGACCCCCCTGCATTCTCTTTTTAACACCTAGCCCTCCTTCTCCCCCCAGAACTTCCTGGACTGCCAGCAGGCAATAGCGTGTCCTGCAAGCCTCTGGCCAGCAAGGGATACTGAGGGAGGGTCACCTCTGACCCCCACCTCACTTCCAGACCCCCAGGCCCCAGACTCCACCTTCTAGGTAGGTAGCCAGGATCTCCTTAAGGCGGGGTTTTTTTTTCTCTTTTCTTTTCCCTTGACCCCCCTGCATTCTCTTTTTAACACCTAGCCCTCCTTCTCCCCCCAGACCTTCCTGGACTGCCAGCAGGCAATAGCGTGTCCTGCAAGCCTCTGGCCAGCAAGGGACACTGAGGGAGGGTCACCTCTGACCCCCACCTCACTTCCAGACCCCCAGGCCCCAGACTCCACCTTCTAGGTAGGTAGCCAGGATCTCCTTAAGGCGGGTATTTTTTTTCTCTTTTCTTTTCCCTTGACCCCCCTGCATTCTCTTTTTAACACCTAGCCCTCCTTCTCCCCCCAGACCTTCCTGGACTGCCAGCAGGCAATAGCGTGTCCTGCAAGCCTCTGGCCAGCAAGGGATACTGAGGGAGGGTCACCTCTGACCCCCACCTCACTTCCAGACCCCCAGGCCCCAGACTCCACCTTCTAGGTAGGTAGCCAGGATCTCCTTAAGGCGGGGTTTTTTTTTTCTCTTTTCTTTTCCCTTGACCCCCCTGCATTCTCTTTTTAACACCTAGCCCTCCTTCTCCCCCCAGACCTTCCTGGACTGCCAGCAGGCAATAGCGTGTCCTGCAAGCCTCTGGCCAGCAAGGGATACTGAGGGAGGGTCACCTCTGACCCCCACCTCACTTCCAGACCCCCAGGCCCCAGACTCCACCTTCTAGGTAGGTAGCCAGGATCTCCTTAAGGCGGGGTTTTTTTTTTCTCTTTTCTTTTCCCTTGACCCCCCTGCATTCTCTTTTTAACACCTAGCCCTCCTTCTCCCCCCAGACCTTCCTGGACTGCCAGCAGGCAATAGCGTGTCCTGCAAGCCTCTGGCCAGGAAGGGACACTGAGGGAGGGTCACCTCTGACCCCCACCTCACTTCCAGACCCCCAGGCCCCAGACTCCACCTTCTAGGTAGGTAGCCAGGATCTCCTTAAGGCGGGTTTTTTTTTTCTCTTTTCTTTTCCCTTGACCCCCCTGCATTCTCTTTTTAACACCTAGCCCTCCTTCTCCCCCCAGACCTTCCTGGACTGCCAGCAGGCAATAGCGTGTCCTGCAAGCCTCTGGCCAGCAAGGGATACTGAGGGAGGGTCACCTCTGACCCCCACCTCACTTCCAGACCCCCAGGCCCCAGACTCCACCTTCTAGGTAGGTAGCCAGGATCTCCTTAAGGCGGGGTTTTTTTTTCTCTTTTCTTTTCCCTTGACCCCCCTGCATTCTCTTTTTAACACCTAGCCCTCCTTCTCCCCCCAGACCTTCCTGGACTGCCAGCAGGCAATAGCGTGTCCTGAAAGCCTCTGGCCAGCAAGGGATACTGAGGGAGGGTCACCTCTGACCCCCACCTCACTTCCAGACCCCCAGGCCCCAGACTCCACCTTCTAGGTAGGTAGCCAGGATCTCCTTAAGGCGGGGTTTTTTTTTCTCTTTTCTTTTCCCTTGACCCCCCTGCATTCTCTTTTTAACACCTAGCCCTCCTTCTCCCCCCAGAACTTCCTGGACTGCCAGCAGGCAATAGCGTGTCCTGCAAGCCTCTGGCCAGCAAGGGATACTGAGGGAGGGTCACCTCTGACCCCCACCTCACTTCCAGACCCCCAGGCCCCAGACTCCACCTTCTAGGTAGGTAGCCAGGATCTCCTTAAGGCGGGGTTTTTTTTTTCTCTTTTCTTTTCCCTTGACCCCCCTGCATTCTCTTTTTAACACCTAGCCCTCCTTCTCCCCCCAGACCTTCCTGGACTGCCAGCAGGCAATAGCGTGTCCTGCAAGCCTCTGGCCAGCAAGGGACACTGAGGGAGGGTCACCTCTGACCCCCACCTCACTTCCAGACCCCCAGGCCCCAGACTCCACCTTCTAGGTAGGTAGCCAGGATCTCCTTAAGGCGGGTATTTTTTTTCTCTTTTCTTTTCCCTTGACCCCCCTGCATTCTCTTTTTAACACCTAGCCCTCCTTCTCCCCCCAGACCTTCCTGGACTGCCAGCAGGCAATAGCGTGTCCTGCAAGCCTCTGGCCAGCAAGGGATACTGAGGGAGGGTCACCTCTGACCCCCACCTCACTTCCAGACCCCCAGGCCCCAGACTCCACCTTCTAGGTAGGTAGCCAGGATCTCCTTAAGGCGGGTTTTTTTTTTTCTCTTTTCTTTTCCCTTGACCCCCCTGCATTCTCTTTTTAACACCTAGCCCTCCTTCTCCCCCCAGACCTTCCTGGACTGCCAGCAGGCAATAGCGTGTCCTGCAAGCCTCTGGCCAGCAAGGGATACTGAGGGAGGGTCACCTCTGACCCCCACCTCACTTCCAGACCCCCAGGCCCCAGACTCCACCTTCTAGGTAGGTAGCCAGGATCTCCTTAAGGCGGGGTTTTTTTTTTCTCTTTTCTTTTCCCTTGACCCCCCTGCATTCTCTTTTTAACACCTAGCCCTCCTTCTCCCCCCAGACCTTCCTGGACTGCCAGCAGGCAATAGCGTGTCCTGCAAGCCTCTGGCCAGCAAGGGACACTGAGGGAGGGTCACCTCTGACCCCCACCTCACTTCCAGACCCCCAGGCCCCAGACTCCACCTTCTAGGTAGGTAGCCAGGATCTCCTTAAGGCGGGGTTTTTTTTTTCTCTTTTCTTTTCCCTTGACCCCCCTGCATTCTCTTTTTAACACCTAGCCCTCCTTCTCCCCCCAGACCTTCCTGGACTGCCAGCAGGCAATAGCGTGTCCTGCAAGCCTCTGGCCAGCAAGGGATACTGAGGGAGGGTCACCTCTGACCCCCACCTCACTTCCAGACCCCCAGGCCCCAGACTCCACCTTCTAGGTAGGTAGCCAGGATCTCCTTAAGGCGGGGTTTTTTTTTCTCTTTTCTTTTCCCTTGACCCCCCTGCATTCTCTTTTTAACACCTAGCCCTCCTTCTCCCCCCAGAACTTCCTGGACTGCCAGCAGGCAATAGCGTGTCCTGAAAGCCTCTGGCCAGCAAGGGATACTGAGGGAGGGTCACCTCTGACCCCCACCTCACTTCCAGACCCCCAGGCCCCAGACTCCACCTTCTAGGTAGGTAGCCAGGATCTCCTTAAGGCGGGGTTTTTTTTTTCTCTTTTCTTTTCCCTTGACCCCCCTGCATTCTCTTTTTAACACCTAGCCCTCCTTCTCCCCCCAGACCTTCCTGGACTGCCAGCAGGCAATAGCGTGTCCTGCAAGCCTCTGGCCAGCAAGGGACACTGAGGGAGGATCACCTCTGACCCCCACCTCACTTCCAGACCCCCAGGCCCCAGACTCCACCTTCTAGGTAGGTAGCCAGGATCTCCTTAAGGCGGGGTTTTTTTTTTCTCTTTTCTTTTCCCTTGACCCCCCTGCATTCTCTTTTTAACACCTAGCCCTCCTTCTCCCCCCAGACCTTCCTGGACTGCCAGCAGGCAATAGCGTGTCCTGCAAGCCTCTGGCCAGCAAGGGATACTGAGGGAGGGTCACCTCTGACCCCCACCTCACTTCCAGACCCCCAGGCCCCAGACTCCACCTTCTAGGTAGGTAGCCAGGATCTCCTTAAGGTGGGGTTTTTTTTTCTCTTTTCTTTTCCCTTGACCCCCCTGCATTCTCTTTTTAACACCTAGCCCTCCTTCTCCCCCTGACCTTCCTGGACTGCCAGCAGGCAATAGCGTGTCCTGAAAGCCTCTGGCCAGCAAGGGATACTGAGGGAGGGTCACCTCTGACCCCCACCTCACTTCCAGACCCCCAGGCCCCAGACTCCACCTTCTAGGTAGGTAGCCAGGATCTCCTTAAGGCGGGGTTTTTTTTTCTCTTTTCTTTTCCCTTGACCCCCCTGGATTCTCTTTTTAACACCTAGCCCTCCTTCTCCCCCCAGACCTTCCTGGACTGCCAGCAGGCAATAGCGTGTCCTGAAAGCCTCTGGCCAGCAAGGGATACTGAGGGAGGGTCACCTCTGACCCCCACCTCACTTCCAGACCCCCAGGCCCCAGACTCCACCTTCTAGGTAGGTAGCCAGGATCTCCTTAAGGCGGGGTTTTTTTTTCTCTTTTCTTTTCCCTTGACCCCCCTGGATTCTCTTTTTAACACCTAGCCCTCCTTCTCCCCCCAGACCTTCCTGGACTGCCAGCAGGCAATAGCGTGTCCTGAAAGCCTCTGGCCAGCAAGGGATACTGAGGGAGGGTCACCTCTGACCCCCACCTCACTTCCAGACCCCCAGGCCCCAGACTCCACCTTCTAGGTAGGTAGCCAGGATCTCCTTAAGGCGGGGTTTTTTTTTCTCTTTTCTTTTCCCTTGACCCCCCTGCATTCTCTTTTTAACACCTAGCCCTCCTTCTCCCCCCAGACCTTCCTGGACTGCCAGCAGGCAATAGCGTGTCCTGCAAGCCTCTGGTGAAATCGCGCGCCGTGCTAACGCGCGGCGCGCGACTTTTTCTTAATTTTTCTGTGTTGTCTTTCCTTTCATTGCATATTGTCCTCTCCTCCTTATTTTTTACCGTGCCAGACAGACTAGACAGGTCTAGAATCATATATCTGAAATTTCCTAGGAAAGTAAGTGTCTTTGGGATCCTCCCTAGTACTGATCCCCTTTGAAAAAGGAGATTCTGCTTGTTAGACACTTCTGTAGAGTTCCCCGCCTGAAAACACAGTGGTAAAAACAACAGAAGAGAGACTTCAACAAACAGCTATTCACATCAAAAAGGAAAGACTCTTACTTCTCGTGGGACAAAAGTTCTCCCAAGAAGTCTTTAAAAGGGAAGTAATCCTCCAATGGCTAAAGGTAGAAAAAGAGCCTCAGGTCTGAATAAACAAGAAAATATGTCTCCAACAAAGGAAAATGCCCCTCCATGTCTCGTAAATATGGAGGACGTTACCAAAATGACAGACACAGAATTCCGAACATTCATGGTGACCAAATTCTGTGAATTGGAAAAAAAAAGAGACAACGAACTACAGGAAATTAGGAAGTCCTTCCAGGATATGAAAGAAGAAATGGATACTCTGAGAAAGAATCAGCTGGAACTATTAGAGATAAAGTCTATAATACAAGAAATCAAAAACTCTCTGGAAAGTATTAAGAGCCGATTAGACCATGCTGAAGATCGAATCTCTGATGTAGAAGATAAAACCTCTGATCTAGAAAAAAACTACAAAAAGATCGAGAAAATAACTAAAAAACATGAGGATAATATACGAGAAATACTAGACTCTATTAGACGCCCAAACATCAGAATAATCGGCATCCCAGAAGGTGAAGAAACTAATAGCGGAATGGAAAATCTATTCCATGACATCTTGGAAGAAAATTTCCCAAGCCTAGAGAGGCACCGAACCATCCGGACCCAAGAAATACAAAGGACCCCAAATAGAATCAACCCCAGAAGATCTTCCCCAAGGCACATCTTAGCCAGGCTGTCTAACGTCACAGAAAAAGACATGATACTAAAACTGGCAAGAGAGAAACGAGAAATAACTTACAAAGGCCATCCCATAAGACTAACACCAGACCTCTCATCAGAAACAATGCAAGCAAGAAAAGAATGGGAAGACATACTGAAAGTGTTAAGAGAGAAACAATTTCAGCCAAGACTATTATACCCTGCAAGATTATCCTTCATTTGGGAAAAAAAGATTAAAATCTTCTCAGACAAACAAAACCTGAAAGAATTTGCCAACACCAGACCAGCTCTTCAAGAAATCCTGAAGAAAGTACTGTTCCAGGAAAACTAAAGACGCAACAGCCAGAAACGAAGAACTAACAGGCAACTAAGACAATGGCTAACTTAAATGTCGGTACAGACCCTATAACATCGATAATAACATTGAATGTTAATGGGTTAAATTCTCCAATCAAGAGACACAGACTGGCTGAATGGATAAAAAAACAGAAACCCTCTATCTGTTGCCTACAAGAAACCCACCTCATGGAAAAAGACATACATAGACTGAAAGTGAAGGGGTGGAAAAAGGTTTTCCATGCAGTTGGGAACCAAAAAAGAGCTGGAGTTGCGATACTAATTTCTGACAAAATAGGCTTTAAAACAAAAAGTGTCCAAAGAGACAAAGAAGGGCACTATATCATAGTAAAAGGCTCTATAGATCGAGAAGATATAACGCTTATTAATATCTATGCTCCTAACACAGGAGCACCCAAATATGTGAAGGAAAGATTGTTAGATCTGAAAGGGGAGATAGACTGCAACACACTAATTGTTGGAGATCTCAACACCGCATTATCCCCTCTGGACAGATCATCTAGGCAAAAAATAGGTAGAGAGATCAAGGACCTAAATGATACCATAAATCAATTGGACTTAACAGACATCTATAGAACTTTCCACCCAAAAACCACAAGATATAGTTTTTTCTCACCCCGACATGGAACTTTCTCGAAGATTGACCACATCATAGGACACAAAGCAAGCCTCTGCAGATTCAGAGGCATAGAAACTATTTCCAGCATCTTCTCTGACCATGATGGAATTAAACTCGAGTTTAATTTCAAGAGAAATCCTCAAAAATACCTAAAAACATGGAAACTAAATAACCTACTCCTGAATGACTCCACTATTACCGAAGAAATAAAGTCCGAAATCAAAAGATTCATGGAAGCCAATGACAATGAAGATACAAGTTTCCATAATCTTTGGGACACTGCCAAAGCAGTCATAAGAGGGAAGTTCATAGCAATTAGTGCACATAAGAGGAAGACAGAGAAAAGGCTAATGGATCACCTAACATCAAGCCTTAGAGAATTGGAAAAGCAACAGCAAAAAAATCCAAAAAATTACAGGAGAAAGGAAATAACAAAGATCCGAGCAGAAATAAATGAAATAGAAAATAAACGTACTATACAGAAAGTAAGTGAAAGCAAAAGCTGGTTCTTTGAAAGGATAAACAAAATTGATACTCCACTAGCGAGACTTATTAAGAAGAAGAGAGAAAGGAACCAGGTGAATCAAATCTGCAATGAGGCTGGTAACATAACAACAGACATAGTAGAAATTCAAAACATCATTAGAGGATACTTTGAACATCTATACGCTAAGAAACAAGATAATCTGGATGAGATGGACAAATTCCTGGACAAATATAATCTACCAAGAATGAGCCAGGAAGAAATAGAAAGTCTGAATAGGCCCATAACAAGCCAGGAGATTGAATCAGTAATAAGTAACCTCCCAACAAAGAAAAGCCCTGGACCCGATGGATTCACCTCTGAATTCTACAAAACTTTCAAAGAAGAGTTAACTCCCATTCTGCTCAAATTATTTCTAAAGATCCAAAAGGGTGAATCTCTCCCTAATTCATTCTATGAAGCCTCTGTCACCCTCATCCTCAAAACAGATAAGGACAGGACAAGGAAGGAAAACTATAGACCAATATCTCTGATGAACATAGACTCAAAGATTCTCAACAAGATACTAGCAAATCGTATTCAACAGCTTATACAGAAGATCATACACCATGATCAGGTAGGCTTTATTCCAGGAATGCAAGGTTGGTTCAACATACGCAAAACCATAAATGTAATACACCATATTAATAGGAAGAAAGACAAAAACCATATGGTCATATCGATTGACGCAGAAAAAGCATTTGATAAGATACAACATCCCTTCATGATCAAGACTCTTAGCAAAATTGGCATAGAAGGGCCATTTCTCAATACAATAAAAGCCATCTATGAAAAACCCATAGCGAACATCATCCTGAATGGAGAAAAGCTGAAAGCTTTCCCACTAAACACAGGAACAAGACAAGGATGCCCACTTTCTCCTCTCCTTTTCAATATAGTACTGGAAGTCCTCGCCAACGCAATCAGAAAAGAGGAAAAAATAAAGGGCATTCGAATAGGAAAAGAAGAGGTGAAACTCTCTCTATTTGCAGATGACATGATTGTATACATAGAAGACCCAATGGTCTCCATGGAAAAACTACTGGAAGTAATACATGAATTCAGTAAAGTTGCAGGATATAAAATCAATATACAGAAATCGATAGCATTTCTATATACGAATAACAGGCAGACTGAGATAGAACTGAAAAAACTTATTCCGTTTACCATAGCCACTAAAAGTATAAGATATTTAGGAATAAATCTAACCAAAGAAGTTAAAGACCTCCACAAGGAAAACTACGAGAAGGTAAAAAAAGAAATTGAAAATGACACAAAAAAATGGAAGGACATCCCATGTTCATGGATTGGAAGAGTTAATATAATCAAAATGGCAATTCTACCCAAATTAATCTACCTATTTAATGCAATGCCAATCAAAGTACCAGACACATTCTTCACAGATCTAGAAAAGACAATCTTAAAATTTGTCTGGAATCATAAAAGACCCCGTATTGCCAAAGCACTTCTACACAAGAAGAATGGAGTGGGTGGCATCTCAATCCCTGATCCAAAAATATATTACAAAGCTGTGGTAATAAAGACAGCATGGTATTGGCACAGAAACAGACATGTGGACCAATGGAACAGAATAGAGTCCCCAGAAATAAGTGCCCAAACATACAGTCAACTGATCTTTGACAAGGGGTACCAGTCAATCCAGTGGGAAAATGAAAGCCTCTTCAGCAAGTGGTGCTGGAGAAACTGGACTTCCACTTGCAGAAAGATGAATCTGAACCCCTACCTCTCTCCTTTGACAAGAATCAAGTCAAGGTGGATCAAGGATCTAAATCTAAGACCTCAAACTATAAAGCTGCTCCTGGAGAATGCTGGGGAAACTCTGGGAGACATTGGTGTAGGGAAAGACTTCCTAAAGAAGACCCTCAAAGCAGAGTCCATCGTCCACAAAATAGACAAGTGGGATTACATCAGACTAAGAAGTTTCTGCATGGCCAAAGACACAGTAGTTAGTGTGAATCGACAGCCCTCAGAATGGGAAAATATTTTTGTAAATGTTGCATCAGATAAGGGACTGATAACCAGAATACACAAGGAACTAAAAAAGGTGTTTGGAAAAAAGACGAGCAACCCTATTAAAAGATGGGAGAAGGAGATGAAGAAAACACTCTCTAAAGATGACATACGAATGGCCAAAAGGCATATGAAAAAATGTTCAACCTCCCTCATCGTAAGGGAAATGCAGATAAAAACAACAATGAGGTACCACCTAACCCCAGTCAGATTGTCTAATATTAAAAAAACAAAAAATGATAAGTGTTGGCGGGGGTGTGGTGAAAGGGGAACTCTTCTACATTGCTGGTGGGAATGTAGATTGGTCCAACCACTGTGGAGAATAATTTGGAGATTCCTCAAAAATCTACAGATAGATCTGCCATATGATCCAGAGATCCCACTCCTCGGTACCTACCCAAAGGACAGAAGAATCCTTCATTGGAAAAGTGCTTGCACATCGATGTTTATTGCGGCACTATTCACAATTGCTAAGTCATGGAACCAACCCAGATGCCCCCGTATGGAGGAATGGATTGAAAAACTGTGGCACATATACTCTATGGAATACTACTCAGCCATAAAAACCAACAGAGCCCTGGCTTTTGACAGAAAGTGGAAGAATATGGAAGATGTACTGCTGAGTGAGGCAAGCCAGGCTATGAAGGAGAGACATTGTATGTCCCCACTTAACATATACCGTTTGTCTGCATTCTATGTCTGAAACTGATTGACCAACAGTTGAACAAACACAAGAGATGGGTGTGAATGTCAGATGAGGTGTATGTGGAGGAGTGGGGCCCAACGAAAGACATTTGGAGAAGGGATACAGAGGTAGAGCATTGACGGGATGGGGAGGTGTGGTGTTATCTGTTGAAGATATTTCGATCAACGGGTCTGGGAGAAATGTTCACATATCGAAATGGTCTCATTGTAAGCCAAACAATATGATTGAAAGTATATACAAAAATAAATAAAGTAATAAAAAAAAATAAATAAATAAAATAATTAATAAAAAAAAATGTACACATCATATTACTTTATTTGTAAAAGACATTTTTAAGTCTTGAAAGCATTAATGGCACAGAGAAATGTGGTATTATCTGTTGAAGATATTTTGTAGTTTTATCAACTGTATGAGGGAGAAATGTTCACCTTTTGAAATATCCATTTTGTAAGACAAATAATAATGTGGCTGAGTGTATAAGAGAAAATGAAATGAAAAAATAAAAAAATAAAAGAAAGAAAACATTAGATAACTGGGACCAGCAGCTGGCGTAATGGCTATGTCACTGGACTCCCATGTAGTTGACTGCATTTCGAGTCTTCTACTGGTGGCTTAAATTCACGTTGGGCATGTGTGTGTACATACCCCAGATCCTGAGAGGAGAATGAAAGAGAAGGGACTGCTGTGTGGTCATCCCCCTGGGGGCTGATTTCTCGCTTTCATTCTCTCTTTCTCTCTCTATCTTTCTGGCGAGCACACATGCTCTATAGCAAAAACCTCTCCCCCCCAAAAAAAAGCAGTAGATAATCAAATGTTTCCTGGTAAAAACATTTTGTACACTGTGAAGATATACAGTGACTAAATGGAAATTTAAAAAGTGTTAAAAAGTAATAATTGTATAATTTTATGGATGTTAAAGTAAGTAAATAGGGAAAAATAAAATTGTTAATACAACAGAAAATAAACTAGATAATCAAGGATTAATAGGATGACAGAATTATTAACTTTTAGAGATATTTAAATTTGCAACAAAAACATTAAGTTTACTTTCATATGAATATTTGGAATAGTGTGACTATGTAAACATCCCTAAACATTCGAACCTTATGACCAGAAACTTGATGGTTGAAGCCCTAAAGATCCCTAATTCCAACTCCTCTCAAGTTAAGTTTTATGATTTGGACAAGAAATTTGCTTTCTTTGATCCATCTTTCCTTCTCTGTAGAAGACTTCAGCAGAGTTTTGAGGAGTCAATAAAACTGACCAATACTCTTTCGTCCCAGATAGATTATAAACCTCTTGCAAAGAGGTGACATGGGCAAACCATTTTCTTTCTACTGTTGTTTCTCCTGGCAGATAAATAATGCTAGACATACATCTGGAACTCTACATTTGTTGGAATAAATGCAATCCATGTACACATGAGTAAACAGATGAATGAATGCTTTTGATGAGGAAATTGGTATTTCACACAAGCTTCTGTCCCAATATCAACTGAGTATTCAGGGCATTTAATGCTGAAGGTCTAATAGGTGAGAAGTAGAATTAAGCACGCCCAGCCATATCTTACATTCTTTTTGGCCTTTCAGCGTAGGGTTTCCTTCCATCTCCTGGGAATAGTTCTTACCCCTGTTCTTTGAGAGGACTGCCCACACCCATTCTCAAGTACCCTGCACCCTCATCAAAAGGGTTTTTGTGACTCAGACAAGGACACTAGATAGGAAACATTAGCTGAGGGTCCCAGAAACAAAGGCAGCTGAGGCTGCATGCCCTGGTGGCAGAGCCCTGAGGCTGTCCTATAGCTTCTTCATCTAAGAGCTTCCCTAGTTTCCACCCTTATGGTTTCTGGAGCTTTTCTGGTTTCCACTCTTCCAGGATGAGTTTTTTAAATCAGTTTCTTAAATTCTCTGAGTTTTGGTTATCTGTAGGATGTCAAGCCTGTAAGGAATATGTAGTGAAATTATGTTTAATTTTATTGTAAAACAAATATACAAGTGAAAAAGCATTAAATATAAGAGAGATGCAAAAGATTTGTCCACTGTATGTGTCAAAGTATTTTTTTTCATACTTATCACTCCACAGAGAAATATTTTGCAAAGAAAACTATTTTAACTAAGTTCTCCCTCTCTTTCTCTCTCTCCTTCATTTATTTCTAAGATCTAATTATACAAACAGGTTAATTGCTCCCTAACCCAGTAAGGTCCCTGAGCGGGAGATTAATACCCAAAAGAAGATCAAAGTTATTTAAAAATCTATGTTTGGAGGCGATTGTAGTTCCTGCAATCACACAGGAAGTCACCATAAGGAAGCTTAGCACATTAGATTTGTGACATTTTATTGAAAAGTGACAATAAAAGAGACTTCAAACTGCAGGCTGATGGGGATTGAGGCAGGAAGACTCCTTTAGTCTGCTGAGGAGGGATGGGAAACTCCACTCAATAGCACTGGCCTATCATGTTCCCTGTTTGCCATGTAAGTGCCCAAATATTGTCCCTCACTTTTTATCTTGGTCTTCATTCTCTTCCCATTAGCACCAGCAAAGAAAGAGATGGGTGGGTGGGTAGGAAAGATAGACAGATGAGATGTGATTAGTAGAGGCTTAGGCAGTAGAGTACATTCACACATTCATTATTTAAATATCTGTGTTGGAATGGTTTGAACAAGTAGAAAAGAATCAAAATTTTTAAAACTAAGAAATTTGTAAAGAAGTTTTTACTATCCATAATCTGTATTTTCTGCTCCACAAAATTAGGATGTTGTTAGTTTGGACCTGGCTGGAGGGCCTAGAGATGACTCTTTTATTCCTCTCCTTGATTATATATTCGTGCACCCTTTTTGGAAATGTGCTCATCCTCATGGGAATCCTCTCCTCCTCTCGGCTTTACACTCTCATATATTTTTTTTCTTGGGAATCCTCTCCATCTTGGATCTGGGGTTCTCTTCAACCACTGTTTCCAAGATGCTGTTGAACCTTTCAGGGCAGAGTCAAAGGATCTATTTCCAGGACTGTGCTGCCCAGCTCTTCTTTCACCATTTCCTGGACTGCACTGAGTGCTTCCTGTACACAGTGATGGGCTTGGACCACTACATAACCATTTGTCATCCCCTGAGGTACACGGTCATCATGAATCCCAGGGTCTGCTCCATGTTGGCCACAGGCTCCTGCCTGGGTGGCTCTGCCCAGGCCATTACCTTAAGCTCCCTTACCTTCCAGTTACCCTACTGTGGGTCTAACAAGGTGGCCTATTTCTTTTGTGATGTGCCTGCAGTGTTACCTCTAGCCTGTGAGGACACATCTGTAGCCCAGAGGGTAGGTTTTGCAAAGGTCTTTTGGGTTTTACAGGTTTATTCTTCCTCTTTATTTCCTACATTCACATCGGGGTCTCCATATCAAAAATCCGCTCAGCAGAGGGCAGGCATCTGGCTTTCTCAACCTGCAGTGCCCACCTTGCTGCAATTTTTGTGCTTATGGGCCAGTGATAATCTTCAACCCAATCCCAGCCCCTTATTTGGTTCCTCAATTCAGATCTTCAATAAACTTGTAAGCCCCATGTTGAACCCCCCTCATCTACAGCCTGAGGAATAAGGATGTAAAGTCAGCCTTACACAATGTATTTACTAACACAGGCTTTGCTGTGGAAAATATATGAACAAACTTAATATTTTTCTGCACAAAGTTGATTCTTCATATCTTTTTCCTTTTTCTATAAGAGGGAGACTGATAGAAAGGGAAAGGCAGAGAGAGTGAGAGGTGTTTTTGATAGTCTCTTCCACGTCATCCTCCTTCTTGTTCCAGGCTCTCTATTTGCTCATATTTTAAGTGCACACTGGCCAGATCAGTTTTTTCAGGTTGATCTAGATCCAAACCCAGTCCTCCAAGGTGGTCGCTGGATCACACTGCAGTCCCTGTGACCCAGCAACTGGGCTTCATTCTCCATTTACTGGGTCACAATCTCAACTGAGGCAGTTAGGAATAAAATATCCTCTGCACCAACCTTCCACTTAACCTCATTATTTTAAAATTGTCTGTGTTATGTCATGGTATCAGTTAAAAAATATTCACAAATATAGAGGGAAGGGGAGACTCAAGGAAAAAATTTGAGAGAGCCTTAGCTAAATAGAGACTGTGAGAATTCCACATACTTTCTTTTTCTGAAATAAGCCTCCAATTTCTGCCAATACACACTAAATCTCAAACTAACTTACGTATTATTTAAGAGAAGATCACTCTAGTACATAGTTTCTTGTGTTTTTAAGATTTTTAGTGTTCTGGTTCATTGGAATTTGGGTACTCTCATGACTTTTTTAGAACCTGAAAGGCCATGAATCTGGATTATTTCTTACTTGCCACTAACATGATCAACTTCAGTTTTGTAAAACTGATTTTTTTAAAAAAGTCATATTTAAGTAAGTGATTTCAAGCTACTTACAGAATTTTACAAAAAAAACCTATTATTGAGCTAATGTTAGGATTTTTGTTTAAATACAAGGAAAAATAAAAAATTCTCCCCTCATGAGATATTTCTTTTTCACAATAAGATTTAGGGGCCAGCACATGGTGTAGTGGTTAAGGTGCTCGACTTTCACATGGCTGACTGTGGTATGAATGCTGGATCCAGTGACTTGAAAGTTACACCAGGCAAGTGTGGGTGCATACCTAAAATCCCAAGGGAAGAATGGAGGAGAAGGGATTGCTGCATGGTCATCTCCCTGGGGAATTGTTTCTTACTTTTCCTATGACTCCCTGTGGAGAGTATATGTACCCTATGGCAAACACCTCTAAATAAATAAATAAATAAATAAATAAATTTACATGATTTAGTTTGCTTTCTTTAATTTCTGTGTACTCTATCACTAAGGAGAAAAGTCCATTTTATTTGTAAAATGTATGTTAACTGTTATAACAAGAATATTTTCATTTCTTTTTTTCTGATACACTTTTCTGTCTGGATATAGCCAGTATCATGGCTTCTTTTGTAAGCAAAGTCTTTCTTAGAAAGAAGCAGAGTAGGGACCAGCAGATGGCAAAATGGTTACATCGCTGGACTCCCACACAGTTGACCACTGTTCAAGTCCCAGACCCGGCAGCTTCAAATTCATGCCGGGCACGTGCATGTGTGCCCAAGATCCTGAGAAGAGAATGGAGGAAAGGGGATTGCAGCGTGGCCATCTGTCTCTCTCTCCAGCAAGTGTTGCACCCTATAGAAAAATCTCTCTTAAAAAAAAAAGAAAAGAAAGGAAAGAAGCAGAATATAACCAATGGAAAGAAAGAAGGAAGAATAGAAAGGGAAAGAAGTGGAAAGGAATAAAGAGAGAGATGGTACAAGAAAGAGAAAGAGAGAGTAGGAGGAAGGGAAAAAAGGAAAGGAATGGAAAACATTCAACAGAACTGGCTCCCCGTACTTTAAAAGTGAAATCAAACTTTAGAAAAGAATGCCCTTATCTTAAATTCTGTCTAGCAACACAGGTGATTGAAAGTCAGTTCTCCAAGTGGAAATCATGCTATCATTCTTAGCATGGAGTGAGTCAACTAACAGAAAATACTACATGGGTCCAGTGATAGCATGTGGCAGTGCACTGTGCCATGCCAGAGAGAATCTCTATTGTGAGGTACTGTCATTGTAACCCACAGGCAGTTAGGTTGTCGTTCTGGCTAGAAATCAATGGACACCATAGTAACTCAATTTTAAGAAACCTTAGTGATGCTGAAATTCCTTTCAGATAAGCAATAATTGGATTAATACTAAGTACCTCAAGTGTTTAAAGATAAAATTTAAATAATAGCTTAATTTTCCCAGTGTCTTTAACATAAACATTGCAACATTAATAACTATTTATTATAACAAAGTTTATGTAATTCAAATGTTCTGTTCACTGGGAAAGAAAACGGTTATTCTAGTCTTAAATAATTATTTTTTCTTCTCTTGCCTTCTCTTTTTGGCAGGCAAATGTTCAAATGGGCATAAGAATGTGTCACAACCTTTACTCCTCTGTTCTTTAAACAAACACACATCTTTTTGTTATAATCATTTTACCACTTGTCAATATAAACACATAGCAATACTAAAATTTAATAAACACATGTAACATTAAAATGCCTTAGAAAATCTCTTTCAATTTTTCCATAATAGTTCTCCTTTATTGTTCATTAGATGTAATTCCCACTAGTCTTGTTTCTATCCTCTCCTCCATTTCCTTTGCTATTCTTTAGATGGCCAAGTTTGTAGACTAAAAGCCAGGATTCAGAACCTTTGTTACTGAATGGCAGGACCAAAAGTAGAATCCTTTTTTTCCCCCCGTTGGGTGATATGTGAGCTCACCAGAGAGAGGAAAAGTGAGAAACCATCTCTCAGAGGGGAGCGCCACTTCACAATCCCTTTTTCTCCCTTCTCCTGGGATTTTGGGCACGCACACACACAGATCTGTCATGACTTTCAAACCACCAGGTCTGGGATTCAAACCATGATTAGTTATGTGGGAGTCCTGCCCCTTAACCACCATGCCCCTTTTGCCACCAGAATCCCATTCTTTCCCTTTTCAGTTCAGCTCTCTTTCTGCTGTATGAGCTTATAATGCCAACTGTAAACTTCATGGATGAATCTGATGCTACATGACTTTACTACATCTCTGAACAGGTCATAAACACAAAGACAACTCTAAATAAAACTAACTTCATTTCACAGTAAGAGGGTATTTCTACTGAGTCACAGGTTTCATTTGTCCTAACATAAAACATTGAAAGCTTTTAAACATAAATTGATTATATATGAAAGACTTAATTTTTAACTTTCTGGTCTATGAAGCATCTCTGAAAACGTTGTCGAATTAATCTTTGGAAATTTAGACATAATTTAAAATGTACAGAAAATTTGAAAAAGTTTTACGAGTAATATTTAGCCATTATTTAGCTTACAAAATGTTATCATTTTTTAATTTTTTAAAATTTTTATATACATTCAACCACATTATTTAGCTTACAAAGTGAACATTTCAATATGTGAACATTTCTCCCCAGTCCAGTTGATCAAAATATCTTCAACCTATAACACCACACCTCCCCATCCTGTCAATGCTCTGCCTCTGTATCCCTCCTCCAAATGTCCTTCCTTAGGTCCCGCTTCTCCACACACACATTACATCTGGCACTAATCCCCATTTCTTGTGTTTGTACAACCTTAGGTCAATCAGTTTCAGTCATAGAGTGCAGACACTCGGTATATATTAAGTGGGGACATACAATGTCTCTCCTTCATGGATTGGCTTGCTTCACTCAGCAGTAAATCTTCCATAGTCTTCACTTTCTGTCAAAAGCCAGGATTTTTTTTTACTGCTGAATAGTATTCCATAGAGTATATGTGCCACAGTTTTTTAATCCATTCATCCATACGGGGGCATTTGGGTTGGAAAATGTTATCATTTTTTTACACTTGCTTTATCCTCTCCCTCCACTGTCCTCCCTCTCTCTCATACATGTGTATGAATATGTGTTTATGTATCCATTTTCTCCTGATATATTTAGAATGAGTGTCAAAATGAGCTGTAGAAACATATTCCTCTTCCTGGTGTATATTACTTAATTAAAAAAGAAAAGACATCCTCTCTCATAACATAATGTAGTTATTCAAACCAGGGAATGAACATTGATACAATACTGTAATCTAATCTACATCCTTTAGATTTTATGAACTGTTCCAATACTGTTATTAGGGGTTAAGAATTTGTCCTATTACTAGTGCCATCACTTTTGGATTTTTGGCAGGTAGTATCTGCCAGATTACTCACCTACAAAAGTATTCTTTTATGTTGTTAGTTAGTTAGTTAGTTAGCTTTGCTATAGGACATGTATGCTCTCAGAAAGACAGGAGTTAGAGAGAATCAGAAATATTGCCCAGTGGGAATGCCTATCCTGAAATTCTTTCTCCTCCATTCTCCTTTTAGGATCTTGGGTATGCACGAACATGCACCTGGTGTGCTTTTCAAGGTGAAAGGCCTGGGACTCAGCCCTCACAGTCAGCTATATGTGACCTAACCAAGTTAACCTTCATGCCACCCAGGTGGTTCCAAAGCTATCATCTTACCTTCCAAATTACTAATGATCTTCTTTTGGAGAGAGGAGTTCTTTACAATGATTAATACTCTGATTCCACATGGCTGTTTCCTAACTCTATGACAATTGATTATGCTGGAGAAATGAAAGGAGACATAGAAGAACAAGTGTAAGATTACCATAAGACAGAAAGAAGGAGTTTTTAACTAATATTAGTGAATTCGAAATAGAAAAATACCAATACATAACAAAAACAATCTCTCATTCATGTGCTTGTACTTTTGCAAACATCACATACACAACAGTGTGTAAGCACATCCACGAACATGGGCGAAGATTTGGAGAGCCCCACCCCCACCCCCCATGACACATCGCAGAGCAGTGCTCTTCATGCTGAAGCCACAGGAGAGTTTTGGATCTTCATCCCAAGGCCTCCCTGTAAAGGTACATGCTGGACACATGTGTACGTGTGTTCATGATCCTTGCTGTTGAGACTGGGAGGATTGCAGGCAAGGACCCTGTTAGGGGACCTCATTCCTCTCTTGCCCTCTTGTTGGTGATCCCTTTAGTGAAATAAAAAAGCATAAAATAAATAAGCAGATCTATTTGTTCTAATGACATAGAAGTAAAGTGGCACAGTCAGTGGACATTACAGAATGGTCAACAACCTTTATGGGACAGAAAATTTAAGATTCTTGGATGTAAATATCCCCAACCAACACAGAACTGCTCATGGGAATATGAAAATCAGTATATTTGCATAAGAGCTTCTGGAAACCTCACTGGATCTCTTCTGAGCCAGACTGCTGGTTACAACGCAAGTTTGGATCATTCCTATGTATAAACGCTACCAATGATCTCAGTCTGTTGCACATATGCTTCATCAATTTCAGCATCAACTGATCGTATAATATTATTGTAGTCCAATACACACTAGGTAGACTGAGAATATTATGAGCCCTCGATCATTGTTCTTTGGCTCTGTGGTCCATGGTGTCTGCTCTGAGTTTATCGTTCAACTCATGCTGCGACATTAGAACAGGACTCAAGTTTCCCAGAGTGCTCAGGGAATCCCATCCTTCACGTCAATCAGACTTTAGCCTCACTCTATAGCCTACAGTAGGAAATGCTGGTTTGGAATTTTGCATTTCTACAATCCATAATTGTCATGTATTCTCTTCACTGAGCCAGGAGTCATTTAAAACAGGATGGCTTTGCTCATTAACATCTCAGTATTAAATCTTAAAAGTTTTCCTTTAACCTGTGAGCACATGATGAGAAATGACCTTGTCTAAATCTGAATAGTGGGCAAGAAATAGTCCCGCAGCAATTCCCTAAATATCTGGGACCGTTTCTAAGGCATGGGCACTAGTAGTGTAGGATGCAGTGCTGTGCAATTAAACAGACAGCAAACCCTGCCAGGAGGGAAGGAGGCTGGGCTGCAGAGAGGCAAAGCTATGGCCATGGCTTCCACATGTACAAATATGGAGCGCCTTGGTCATGAGACATGTTAGAACCAGTGCAGTTCAGTCCAAATTAGTGTGTCAGAAATACAGGCTCAAAGGGAATGGAAATAGTTTAAGCATAAACTGGTTCATGAGTTATTATTTAACACATGTGTTTGATTGGCTACTCTGTAGAGTAGTCATGATGTGGGCATATGGAGTGAATAAAAATGATCATTGGCTGTACCTTAAAAAACTGATATTGGGAGGCCGGTAGGTGGCATGGTGGTTAAGGGTACTGGACTCCCACATGGCCGCCTGCGGTTCAAGTCCCAGAACTGGCAGCTTGCTTTCTCACTTTCTCTCTCTCTCTCTGTTCCTCTCTGGTCAAATGAAATAAATAAATAAAATAAAGTTTAAGAAAATTATCCTTAAAAAAACTAACATCAAATAAAGAAGGAAACTTTAATTAAAGCTGGGAGACTAAAATTTCACCTTAAATTTGTGACTATTTAGAAAACTGGTATGATTTTAAGTTACTCTAAGAAAAAAAAGAAGTCTCTCTAGGTGAATTCTCTCTCTGGACATTGCAGCCTATACTGCACAGACCTCTAAGCATGAGGTTTTGTACAACTGAATTCTAAATCAAGACTCACCATCTACGGGTTCCAGCAGCTGCACAGGCTGGCCAGCCCATTGACCGGCTGACACCAAAGTTTTCTGTCCACCCCCCACGCCGTCTCTGCCACATGCCTCCCTCCCAGAGCAACAGCTCTCTCACATGAGCATTACGACAGCAGGTGGGTGAAATTTTACCAGGTACTAAGTCTTGGGAATATTATGTTGCTTGGAATGTTACATGATGGCCTAACATCATTTTTTTAAAACACTTTAGGTGCTGAGCTGGTATGGGGATATCTAATGTTTCCATCTGGGAATGTGGAAACTAACCAATAGCTTGAATGCTGTAGCAATGCAAGTTTCTAAGTATAAGTAGGATGATTCAGATGAACTGCTTTTTACTCTATGTTTGGTGAAAGTGATGCACATTTCATAGAAAATATACAAGGAGACTGAAAAGTTAATGGGAAAAAGGGTAATAAGAATTTATTTTGTGCAAAAAATTTTGGAATACATGCAGTTTTTTAAATTATGCACATTTTCCATAATATTTTTGAAGATAATTTGTATTTTTACATTTTATTTTATAATTTCTTATTTTCAATCAATGATTGCACATCTCTGGAACACACGATATGGTTTTGCAAAGAATGCATGCAGTAGATGACAATCAAACCAAGGACATTACCAGGTACATCATTTTTAGCAGAGAGTTTAACCCGTGTTGTTCAATGCTTCATTCCTAAGAGATTTTTTTTAAATTTTGACATAATTCAGAACAACTTTCCTTTGGTTTCCAGGAGTATTTTCTAAACACTTCCCCAAAATCTGAGTTCTTTAGATTGAGCTCAGGCTAAATAACGGAGACAGGGCATGCCAGGATGTTTTCACCCTTGCACAGAACACAGTAGAAGAGAAGTGAGCTGGGCACCTGCAACGTGTCAGATGCCTCACACCTCAGAGTCTTGTTTAACCTCGAGTTTAATCTTTAGAATGTAACACTATCCCAATTTCAGATGTAAGTCAATTGAAGCCCTAGCAAAGTCATAAAATTACAAAAAACAACCCTATATTTAAAGCTGAGTCCAGGGGTCAGACTGTAGCATAGTGATTAAGGCAGCTGGACCCCAGATGGCAAATGCACAGGGTGAACTTCAGACCCAGCCCATGAGTATGCCAAAAATCCTAACAGGAGAGAGAAGTAAGAATAAGGGGTTGCATTGTTTCCATCCCTCATGGTGTGTATGGGGGAGTGGCTCCTCCCTCCCCCTCCCTTTCTGTCTAGCATGTGCACACAGCCTCTGGCAAAATGTTTAAAAGATAAAAAACAAAAATAAATAAAACACTAAGATTTAGTGGATAACAATACTATACAAAGCACAATTATAAGAACACTTCACATTTTCAGCAATATTTTCTCTTTCACTTGGTGGATTTCCAATACCTAACTACTTTTTCTATTGATTTCTTATGTATTCATAATTTAAAAGTCCCATATTGCACTCCACTTTTTCTGTGCCATCTGTTAAAATGTGTTCCTAGGGAATGTGTTAAAGTCCTACATGCAGCTTCCTGTTTGCCATTTCTGTTCATTGAGCCTCACTGAAATTGTTCAGAAACCTCCCAGAATGCCTGTGGCTAGAGATGACCGGTCAGACTATCGGGTCATCTGTTGGCCAAGTGTTCTTTAGTCAGTCACTTGAGCAAAAATACAGCTGACTTCATGGTCTGTTGATCCACCAATGGAAACAGACAAAAGATGTCTGGAGAAAAAAGTGAAGGAAACTGGCTACATTCCACAAGGAACCCAAAAGGATCCAGACATTCAAAGAACTCAATACAATAAGCAGACTCTCTATGAACTTGGCGGCACAGGACAATACTGTAGTAAATGGACTGCATTAATATAGTGTGATAATGCTATTCTGTATTTAATTACCACATGAACTGAGAGGTTTGCTCTAAATCGTGTACCTATGTTTGTAGAAATAATTTTTATCCCATTTGAGGTATTTTTACATTAGTTCCTTTCACATATTTTTCTCTTTGTTATTGAACTTTTTACTAGTCATTGTATTTTCATTTCCTTCTACTCAAGAAGGTTTACTCCCCTTCCTTAACTCTTCATCTCCATCCACCAATAACATTTTTTCCCACCTGCACTAGACATGTATCAATAACCAGCCATGATACAGACTTTTACGTCTGTAAAGTCAGACTTGCCCTGCCTTTCTAGGTCAGGAATTAGATTCCTCATATTTTAACAACATCTAAGTTCCTTTACTAGGCTTGGACTCTGAGACCTAAAGTGGATTCATGGCAACCATTGATTTCTGGGGTGAGTTAAAACAGACTTAGAATAGTAGGGCAAAAGGGATGATTGAGAGAGAGCGTTTGAAAATGTGATTGAGATCATGAATAAATAAATAATGATGATGAGGCATAAACACATTAATTGGATAATAGCACTAGTTCCTAAATCCTAGAGAGACAGTTATGAAAACCAGACATGATCCAGCCTTTCATTTTCATTCATTCATCTGATAAATATTTCAGCAACAGCTATTCACAGGTATTGTATTCATTCATTCATTGCCAATATTTGACTACAAATTACAGTCTTTATTCAAGAAATATTAGAACACGAACTCAGTGTCATCACTATTTCTTTTAGATATTTCTAGAGTTTTAACCTACCTTAGTAGTTCTTACTTTTGCTGAAGGTGAAAATATTAATCAGTGATCATTAATCATGAGAGAATGAGAGAAACTGACCAGGAATTACAATGAGAAGTCAGAGAAGTTATAACTAGATAATTTTCATATACTTTGTATTGGCAGTAAACAGATCATAAACATAAAACTGTGGTTATGTCTCTGGACTCCCACATGGCCGACCTGGTTCAAGGCCCATTGGAGTCCTGGACCAGTGGCTTAAAACTCAAGCAGGGCAAGTGTGCACACATGCCAGCCAAGATCCCAGGAGAAGAATGGAGGAGAAGGGATTACAGCGTGGCCATGCCCCACCCCAGGGGGTGATTTCTCACTTTCCTTCTCACTGTCTCTGTCTCTCTTTCTCTCTTTCTCACTGCTGTGAGTGCACGCATCCTATGGCAAAACCCCTAAAAAAATAGAGTCCCTATGACCAAGAAAATAGCAGGCGGTGGCCCGAGTCAGATGAGAAAGGAAACTGGAGAACTGTTAATACATGCAGTAGAGTTTAGATACTATATTGAGAGATCAGTTAAGTTCTAGAGATCTGTTACACTCTGCTGGGCTTTCAGCTAACAATATTGTATTGTACATTTTAAAAAGTGTTAACAGGGTAGATTTCAAGTTAAGTGTTCTTATTGCACCAGTTTTTAATAAATAAAATTATTTTTGAAATGGAAAATACACAAAAATTTGTAAAATTGAAATATTTTGTTTTTATTATGTTATGGATTCAAATGTCCCAATTTTTGGTAAACATTTAAAAATTCCTAAACCTTTGATGTGCATTATACAACTTGGCTGTGAATCTCAGAACTATTTTAAAGCCCATGATAGAAACCAAACTTGTCATTTCTAGTTTCTTAGCCAGTAAATGAACACTGTCAAAACGTTTAAGCTAAGGAGTATCTCCAATTAGATGATATTAATACACTCCAAATCAACGACCTTCCATTAAATCAGAATCCATTGTTTTAATCCGAGGTGTGCGAGAGCAAATAGACGGGCCATGCGTGGTGGCTGCAGCCAGCCCAGGGAGCTGGTGCAGGCCTCGCCACAGCCTCCCCGCCCTCACTTCTTTGGACTCTATGCAAGTGAGGAGGCTGCAGCTGCGAAGAACCTGCACCAGCCTGAGGTTCCCTGCCTATGGGGATCCCCTGGATGCCCTGAGGGACCTGGCCACCAGCGCAGAGAGAATGATGCAGCCAGTCCTAAGAAATAATGCAGCTTTCTGTGGGCCTGGCAAGCCTTCCTGCCTCCGTGAAGATGCCATGAGAGCTGATGATCAGTTTGACATAGATTCCTCCCAGCAAAACAAGTACAGTCATACAGTCAGCCACAAACCAACGGTTTGTTAGAGGCAAGACCCATTAAGTGAAACACACTTGCAGACTATGAATAACAGAAGCATAGGGATAAAAGATGAACTTAAAGAAAAAAAAAGACCTCAATTGATCTGGAGAATGTGGCCAGCCTTCAGGAACCACCAAATCACCTGGATGCTGGACCAGCACTGGCAGAACCCTGGGGACCACCAAAACGACTGGATGCAAGAAAGTCCAGGCAGACCTTTGGGTAAAACTAAAGTTGAGAGATACAAAGTCAGCCCAGAGAGCCTGTCAGGAACAAAGCAGCAAGCCTCAGGTGTTCCAGTGGTACCTGACATGATGAATGGACTTTATGATGCTCTTAACAGTCAGAGGTGTTGCGTTGCACGTGGTGTTGCATTGTGTGGTACTGCTCACTACACTCTGTGTGCAGTGGCTTCTGTGACAGTGACCTCAACAATATTAGCTTGCAGAAATCATAGAGAACAGTGCTGGATGACTAGTAATCACTCCTAACTTTCTAGCAGCTAAATTGCTATAAGAGTTTCTTCTTGAAGAAGCTTAAAATAGAAAACTTTCTAAAACATAATTTATTTCAGGAACCAGCAGTTAGTGTAATAGCTATGTTGCTGGACTCCCATTTAGCTGACCACGGTTCTAGTCTCGGATCCATGGCTTAAACTCACTCCTGGCATGTGTGCGTGCATGCCCAAGATCCCAAAAGGAGCATGGAGGAGAAGGGATTGCTGCGTGGCCATCCCCCTAGGGAGTGATTTCTTGCCTTCTGTCTCTCTCTTTCTGGTGAGTGCACGTGCCCTATAGATAAAACCTCTCAAAAAATTATTTAATTTTATTTATTCATTCATTTATTTTCATTTGACCAAGAAAGACAAACATACAGAAGGAAGGAGGTTTAGAAAGGAAGCCACCAGTTCTGGGACTGGAACAGTAGTGGCCACGGGGTAATGTCTAGCACCTTAACCACCATGCCACCTGCTGGCCCCAAATAAAAAACTTTTTAATAATTTACTCAGAACAGTATAATTTCTGACACACACAAATGCTAGCATTTTTATTCATATGTTAATCTATCCACTTTTCTTATGTATTGTCATGTAGCAGTTTTTCTAGATGATGCTTAGAAACCTTTCAAGGGGACACCAGATTGCTGATGGCTGCAGGCCCCAGTGGCCAGGACCACCACTCATTGTTCACCCCTTCTCCACTTGTCTTTGGAGTGTCATAATTTCAGTGTTTTGAATAGCCTGTGGCACGCAATACACACTGTGTGATTTATTCTTTGTCTTGAGGTCAGTTGGTGACTCACCACTCCTTAGAAACAGGGAGGCCTTTGGGTCACCTAGGACCAGTGACAACAGTACATAGTACTGGTGAGCAACAGGTAGGCAGACCAGAAGAGAAATCATCAATTTTCTAATCCTGCACATTTTTGAATACTCAGAGATACCTTGAATAAGTTAAGGAGGAACATATTGATCACCTGATGACTAGGAACAATCGCAGAGGCTCAAGAAATATTAGCAGCCTACAAAAGGCCTCTCCCTCAGGGAAATCATCAAGCCCACATCACCCACAGTCAATACAATGGATGTCATGGACATGTCAGATACAGAATTCAGAATATTTGTGGTGACCAAACTAACAGATGGAAGAGAAAAGAGACAATGAACTCTAGGAGACAAGGAAATACCTTCATGACTTGAAAGAAGAAATAGACACCTTAAACAAGAACCATATGGAACTTCTAGGGTTGAAGAATGTGATACAAGAAATCAAAACCTCACTTGAAAGTATTGAAAGTAGATTATTAGATCAGGTAGAAGATCAAATCGTAAATGTAGAAGACAAAACATCAGACCTAGAAAAAAGTATCAAGAAGATTAAGAAAACAACCAAGAAAAATGAGGATAATATACTAGGAATACCGGATACCATCAAGCACCCCAACATCCAGATAATTGGTATCCCAGAAGAGGAAGAAAATAATAAGGGCATTGATAATTTATTCCATGAAATCCTGAAAGAAAACTTTCCAAACCTAGAAAGGCATTTGAATATCCAGACCCAAGAAATAGATAGGACCCAAATAGAAACAACCCAAGAATATCCTCTCCAAGGCACATCATAGCCAGATTGGCATAAACAACTGACAAAGACAAGATACTAAAGTTGGAAAGAGGGAAATGTCAAGTTATTTACACAGGTCTTCCTATCAGGCTAACATTGGACCTCTAGGTGGAAATAATGCAGGCAAAGAAAGAATGGGGAAATATAGTCAAAGTGTTGAATGAAAAACTATTTCAACCAAAAATACTATACCCAGCAAGATTACCTTTCATATGGAAAAAAAAAGATAAAAACATTCTCGGATAGACAAAATCTGAAGGAATTTACCAACTCCAGACCAGCTCTTCAAGAGGCTCTGAAAGGTGTGCTATACGAGGAAAACTAAAAAGTCAGATGGACAGTTATAAGAGAACAAAAAGCAACCAAGAAAGTGGCTCATTAATGATAGAAACAGGTCCATACATATCGATAATAACATTGAATGTCAATTTATTAAATTCTCCAATTAAGAGACACAGACTGGCTGAATGGATAAAAAACAAACAAACAAACAAACAAAAACCCACAAACCCTTTGTTGCCTACAAGAAACTCACCTTATGAATAAAGACATACATAGACTCCCTGTCCCCCCCCCCCAAAAAAAAATCTCATGCCAGGCGCGTGTGCGTGCGTGCCCAAGATCCTGAGAGGAGAATGGAGGAGAAGGGATTGCGGCGTGACCATCCCCCCTGGGGGGTGATTTCTCGCTTTCTGACTCTATGTCTCTGTCTGTCTGGCAAGCGCAAGCGCCCTATAGCGAAAACTTCTAAAAAAAAAAAAAAAAGAATTGTGATTGTGTGTATGTGAGTGTGTGTGTGTGTGTGTGTGTGATTAATATACATTACTTTGCTACCTTATTTGCATTCTTTTCAAATTCTGAAATCTCTAAATGATTGATACTAGGATGCAGGGATGACTTTATTGAATTCCTAAAAAGCACAAATGATCATGTTGCAAAAAAGCCTAGGAAAGTAAATAGTTTAAACACTGAAAAAACAAAGACATACATAGACTAAAAGTGAAGGGCTGGAAAAGGATATTCCATGAAAATAGAAATCAAAAAGGGCTGGAGTAGCAAAATTGATTTCAGAGAAAATAGACTTCAAGTCAAAGACTGTAAGAAGAGACAAAGAAGGACATTATATAATAGTAAATGGGGTAATCCAGCAAGAAGACATAATGCTTATAAATATCTATGCACCCAACTCAGAAGCACCTAAATATGCTGCTGGAGCTACAAGGAGAGATAGGGAGAAACACTATAATTGGTGGGGATCTCAACACCCCATTATCTCTTTTAGACATATCTTCTAGGCAGAAAATAAATAGATACAGGACCTAAATGATACTATAAATCAAATGGGCTTGATATATATCTATAGAACTTTCCACCCTAAGTTCACAAAATATACATTTTTCTCACCCTGGCATGGAACATTTTCAAATATTGACCATATGTTAGGACACAAATCAAGCTTTACAGATTCAAAGCACAGAAACTAAATCCAGCATCTTCTCTGACCATGATGAAATAAACTCAAGATTAATTTCAGGAAACACCCTCGAAAATACACAAACATGGAAACTGAACAACCTACTTCTGAATGACTCCTTCACTACTGAAGAAATTAAGTCTGAAATAAAAAATATTATGAAAACAAATGATAATGAATACACAAGTTTCCATAATCTATGGGACATGGCAAAAGCAGTCATAAGAGGGAAGTTTATAGCAATTAGTGCGTATAAGAAAAGGATGGAAAAATGTCAAATAGATAATCTAACATCATGCCTCAGGGAATTAGAAAAACAACAACAAAAACAAAAAACAAAATGCCAGGTGAAAAGAAATAATAAAGGTTTGAGCAGAAATAAGAGAAATATAAAATAAATGAACTATACAGAAAATAAAGCAAAAGCTGATTCTTTGAAAAGATTAACAACAGTGATGCACCATTGGCTAGGCTGATAAAGAAGAAGAAAGAAAGAAACCGGATAAATCAAATATATGATGAAACAGGCAACATTACAACAGACATAATAGAAATACAAAATATCATTAGAGGATACAATGAGTGTCTATATGCCAACAAACGAGATAACTTGGAGGAGATGGACAAATTCCTGGATACATATAATTCACCAAGATTGAATTAGGAAGACATAGAAAACCTGAATAGACCCATAACATATCAGAAGATTGAATCAGTAATAAATAACCTCCCAACAAAGAAAAGCCTAGGTCCAGATGGCTTCACTTCTGAATTCTACAAAACTTTTAAGGAAGAGTTAATCCCTCTCCCACTCAAATTATTTCTAAAGATTCAAAAGGAGTGAAACCTTCCAAAATCATTTTATGAAGCCTCTATCATCCTCATTCCCAAAACAGATAAGGACATGACAAAAAAGGAAAACTACAGACCAATATCGTTGATGAATATGGATGCAAAAATTCTCAATAAGATACTCGCAAATTGTATCCAACAACATATAAAAAATGATTATTTATCATGACCAGGTAGGCTTTATCCCAGGGATGAAAGGGTGTTTCAACATACACAAGACCATAAATGTAATACACCATATTATCAGAAAGAAAGACAAAAACCATATGATCATTTCAATTGCTGCAGAGAAAGCATTTGATAAAATACAACATCCTTTCATGATTAAGACCCTCAGTAAGATTGGTATAGAAGGGTCATTTCTCAACACAATAAAAGCCATCTATGAAAAACTTACAGCTAACATTATACTGAATGGAGAAAAGTTAAAAGCCTTTCCACTAAAAACTGGTACTAGGCAAGGCTGCCCACTTTCCCCACTGCTCTTTAATATAGTACTCTTTAATATAGACATAGCTAATGCTATCGGGAAAGAGAACAATATAAAAGACATTCTAATAGGCAAAGAAGAGTTGGAGAGTGGAGGAGAAGGGATTGCGGTGTGGCCATCCCCCTCCCCGGGGGGTGATTTCTCCCTTTCTGTTTCTCTGTCTCTCTCTGTCTATCTGGTGAGTGCACATGCCCTATAGCAAAAACCTCTCTCTCTCTCTCTCTCTCTCTCTCTCTCTCTCTCTATATATATATATATATATATATATATATATATTTTTTTTTTTTTTTAAGATGTCATGATGGTATACCTAGAAGACCCAAAGGTCTCCATGAAAAACCTTCTTGAAATAATAAGTGAATACAGTGAAGTGGCAGGATATAAAATCAACATCCAAAAATCTATAGCATTTCTATATATGAACAACAAATTGAACAAAGTAGAGCTGAAGGAAGGAATCCCTAGGACACAGATATGGTTTATTACCTGTTGATGATGACGTGTATTTTATTCTCAACTGGATTGGTCTGAGCAGTATTTTATGTTGGGGAAAGTCTTTTTACAAGCAAAATGAGAAATAGTAATTGATGGTTTAAAAAATAATTGGAATACTGGATCATATGGTAGTTCTATTCGTAGACTTTTGAGGAATCTCCAAATTGTTCTCTACAGTGGTTGGACATTCCCACCAGCAGTGTAAGAGTGTTCCCCTTTCACCACACCCATGCCAACACTTATCATTTTTTGTTTTTTTAATGAAATGCTATTGGTTGATGAAACGGGGATTTTAATGTCTCTGTATTGACTGACATGCATAGTATTCCTTCTGAAAAAAAAAGAAAAGAAATGTAATACACTGTAAAGCTATATGTGATTCAATGTAATATAAACAAGAATATGATGATAACAAATAAATAAATAAAATTAAAAAAAGAAATCTTTCAAGCTATTGTCTAAAGACAGTTCCATTAAATGTTCTGCTATAGAATAATATACACCGCTGTCAAGGATTTTGTTGTATGTTGTATATTATAGTAGGTCCATTTGACATATACCTTTCACACCTGATTTTGTTACACGTAGCCTACCCCCCCCACCAGACCTTTCCTGTAATAATTTCCCTCCAGCACATCTACTCAGTGGTGCTGTGCTGTGTCAGAATATAAAGCAGGTGTATCATTGTACAATGAATTTTGTATACATGTTTATGAAATGGTGAAATCAACTAGAATAGTATGCTCATAACAGTGTTTATCATCAGGAGCTGTGTCCCAGGAAAAAAAGAAGGCTAATGGCTGCCATTGTGAATGGATAATACCATTTAGAAAGCTAAATTTACCGTTCACATGAACAATTACCTAGAGTATTAGATCTCATCTCCCTCTTCTACTTAACTTTTCTCCTTGTGAATGGTTTCCTGGTGCCGTCCTGAAGAGAAAGACATCTAAATAACATGGATGAAGTCTTAAAATAGAAAATATTTTAAAGATTACATTGTACAACTTTTGAAACTGTCTATTGTCATGATAAACACTGAAATAGCACATTAACAGTTGCATTTACTTACATATAATTGGTAGGGAAAACTGGCCTTTCCCCCCACCATATGCTAGTTCTTTGAAAGGCAAATTGCTAATATTTTGAGTACTGACTGCATCTTCGAGTGATTGTGTAAATGCTTGTAAAAGAAATCAGGAAAATAAGACTAACTACAACTAATAATCCAATTGGTTTACTAGAGGGCATTCATTATTATAGTAGCAGATGGATTTATAATGTGCAAATTTGTTTGGTACTGAGATCTTTTGTTTCCTATCAGTCCAGTATTTTACCATCTTAATATTTCTTTTGGCTCTGTATCTGTATTCAGGAAAGATTAAAGGTTGAGAAAGAAATGGTTACATTTGGCATATCTGGTTAACTATCCAAAAATGTCTTTGGCAGAAACCTAATTCAGTTCTTTGTGTTCCAACAGACAGGCGACAATGAAAGGGCTAGTACTGCATCTGTTAACACTGAGCCTCTGAGTTCACATTTACATATCTGCTGTGAAAACTCAGACGTCCAGGAGCATGAGGGATCACACACAGCTGACCGAGTTCATTCTCCTAGGAATACTTGAGACAGATGAAGGGAGACTGTGCTCTTTGTTATCTTCTTCTTCATCTATCTCTTCGCCCTGTTTGGAAATTTGCTCATCCTAACGGAAATAATTTCTTTCTCTACTCTTCACACCCCCATGTATTTCTTCTTGGGGCTTCTATCTATTTTTGACATAATGTTCCCATCTGTCACCTGTCCCAAGATGTTATTCTATCTCTCCAGTCGGAGCCGAGCCATCTCCTATGAGTGATGTCCTGCACAACTTTCCTTCTATCACTTCCTGGGTTCTAGCAAAGGCTGCCTCTACTCTGTAATGGCTATGATAAATTTATGTCCATTTGTCACCCCCTAAGATATACACTCACCACAAAACCTGGAATCTGTGTTGCTTTGGTCATGGAGCCTAGTTGGTGGGTTGTCTTCAGGCCACCACCTTGACCACCTTTCCCTTTCAGTTAACCTACTGTGGCCCCAACCAGGTCTACCACTTCTTCTGTGACATTCCTGCTGTCTTACCCTGGCTTGTAGTAACAGCTCCCTGGCCCAGAGAGTGGGTTCCATCTATGTGGGCTTCTTTGCTTTAGTGTTGTTTACTGTTTGTGTCTCCTCCACCTGCATTGGGAATTGCCATTTTGAGAGTCTGCTCAGCAGAGGACTGAAAGAAAGCTTTTTCCAACTGCAGTGCCCACCTCACTGCCATCCTCTGTGCCTACAGACCTGTGATCATGATCTATCTGCAACCTACACCAAACTCCCTGCTTGGGGTCATAGTGCAAATACTAAACAATATTGTCTCCCTCATGCTTAACTCATTAATCTGTTTCTTATGGAACAAGGAAGTGAAAAGTTCTCTAAAAAAGGTTTCAAAATGATTTATATACTTTTTGGAATAAATTATGGAATTTGTGATGGATATTAGAAATGTACTCTCTCTTGGGACCAGCAGTTGGCGTATTGGCTGTGTCACTGGACTCTCATGTAATCGACCACGGTTCAATTGCCATACCCAGTGGCTTGAACTCACGCCGGATGCGTGTGTGTGCATGCCCAAGATCCCGAGAAGAGAATGGAGGAGAAGGAATTGCAGCATGGTCATCCCCTCTGGGGTGTGATTTCTCGCTTTCTGTCTCTGTCTTTCTGGCGAGTGCACACACCCTATAACAAAAAACCTCTCCAAAAAAAAAAAAAGAAAAAAAAAAGAAAGAAATATACTCTCTCTCAATATCATCTTCAATTTTCTCTATAAATCAATAGGCACTTAATATAAAACACTTTTTCGGAAAACATTATACTTTTGTTTCTTAATAAAATTGTCTGTGTTTTTGTACTTCTGTAATCTCTGAAGCCCTAAAGATGGACTATAAATTATATTTTCTATAATTTTAGGTAAGAAAGGCAAAGATAATACCAAGAAGCTAGAGACAAATTTCTCATGATTGTAATAGGAAGCTAATTTTGCCTAGAGGAATATAGAGATGCTCTGTTGAAGACCACGGATCACTCACTATCACCCTCTCTAGGCCAAATCAGCCTTCATTTCATTGATTTGTTCTACTCAGCAATATAATTGTTCCTTTCTTTTCCCTAAAAGCATTTCAGTTTCTCTTTTATTCTGACAAGAGTATTAACTAACATCTATAGTTTGTGATCTGTCTTCCAGGGACAGATGAATTTCTCACATATAACATTTCATTTAATGTTTATATTACCCACAAAACTTAGAGTTTCCATTTCATAAAAAGAGCTTTGTGGGCTCGATGCTATACACTATGGAGAAATACAGACTTCAAATCCAGATTCAGCTATGTCCACAGACCCTGATCTTCCTTTTAAAAAGAGTTATTTATTTAGTTAATTTTATTTGTTATCATTACTTATTTTTTAATTTGACCAGAGAGAAAGAGAGAGAGACAGAGAGAAAAGGAAAGTGAGAAAGCAAGCTGCCAGGACTGGAACTCAAACTATTATCAGCCACATGGGAGTCCAGCACCTTCACTGCCATGCCCCCAGCCAGCCCCCAAACCCTGCTCTTCATCCCTCCACCACTGGTTGTTATAAATGGTCAGTTTGGAAGTTTGCTCATTTTCATTACATCTCTCCAGAGCTCATGATACAAATAAGGTGTGCAATAAACACCCTGTGAAACAAGCGACTGAAGTCATGATGATGTACCGCCTGTGCTATTATTACCACTTACTCTGTTATACTGCCCATTGTCCCGTTAGACGGGTCGCTGTCTTGCCCTGTGTGTCAAGTTTAGCTGTGAATGAGCTGGGCATAGGCCTGAGAATCCTAAACTCTTACTGTGCTGGGGATTTCCTACTGCACCATGCTGCCAGTACCCCAACTTATTCCTCATCGTACACACAGTGCAGCCAGAAGCCCTCCCACCCAAGGCTGTTGATGCGAAGATAGCCTAATTACAGGGTCCTATTAGCCTGCTCATTGTGTCTTCTCAATACATTATGTTTTCTCCTTGGCATCCAATGAGACTGAAGTTAGTAATTAGTCCTCAACATTCTTGTAATCCAAGGAGAAAGATGGCATAATCCATACTGGGAATCTCACAGATATACCAGCTCCTAATTTGCATAGCATTTTATCATTTGCAATATTTACCTGCAAAAGTTCCCATCTATTTGAAATCATTAAAACTAAAAAAGAAAGTGAGACTCTTAAATAACATGAATTACTTCCTATAACAAGCATGAGGCCAATACCATAATGAAGACCATATATCATTTATAATTGATTTTTCATGCAAAATGAAGATTCTATAGCTTCTCCTAACCTAACTGGAAAACAATCCACGATTGCACAGACTCCAATTCCCACATTTTAAGGTTGTCTGGCCTAGATGTTATGCTGGAGCCAAACTATTACCATATTATTTTGCTGTGTTTTAGTGCAGATATCAGGAGAAGAATCTATGGCCATGGTTCCTGCCTGAGTCTATGTAGTGTTGATGGACAGATGGTCATCACATTGAAGTTCAATGTGTTTCTTTTCTAGATCATGCAAAGTTCCATTAGAGTAGACACTCTGTTTGTTTTATTCTCTGTTTTATGCTCTGTTTTTTTTTTTTTTTTTGAGAGGTTTTTGCTATAGGGCGCCTGTGCTCGCCAGACAGACAGAGAGAGACAGAGAGATTAGAAAGCGGGAAATCACCCCCCAGGGGGGATGGCCACGCCGCAATACCTTCTCGTCCATTCTTCTCTCGGGATCTTGGGCACGCACGCACACGTGCCTGGCATGAGTTTAAGCCACCAGGTCCGGGACTCGAACCGCGGTCGACTATGTGGGAGTCCAGCGACATAGCCATTACGCTAACTGCTGGTCCCTCTCATTCACTGTTGTATCCACAGGGCACAGCCCAGTGACATAGTAAGGTTGTAGGCTTGTTGTACAGAAGAATAAATAAATGTGACTTAGAGATTGAAATTATGATGTAATTGCACAGTTAGTGACCAAAAAAAGAGAAATGTGTGTGAAAAATGAAGATACAGAATAAGATGCCTTGTTTAGGTACATTAATATTTAAGTAAACTTTACTATTTATAAACTACAATTTGAATTATTTATTATCCAAGACTGGCTTTAGAATTTTTAACATCAAAACTCCTTTTGTAAGTCTTCTTTTTATTTTCTAAAGTCACTCTCATTATTTACTGTATTTCTTTCATCTTTTCATCCAGTTTATTCAAATTTCTCCTTGCCAATACAATGATTCAATAAAGTAAAGGCTTAGGGAATATGGGAATTTTCATAGCAAGTGGAAGCCATGAAAGGATCTTCTGTTTTTTTTTCCTTCCAATCTAACCATGGACAATACAAATGGATTATTGAGTATTTCACCAAAATGTTTAAAAGAACTAATCCTGCCATTCTACAAGTATTTGTCTGAAGGAAAAGAAACTAGTATATTGCAGAGATATCTGTAATCCAACATTTACTGTAGCATGTTTATGACAACCTGTATATAGAATCAATGAAAAAATGGATAAAGAAAATATTATACCAACATGTGCATGCACACATACTCTATGTCACACATTAGAAAGAATCAAATCCTGACATTTGAGGCAACATCATTGAGCCTGGAGAATACCACGTTCAGTTTAATTAGCCAGACACAAAAAGAGAAATACTACATGTTCTCACTGAAAGGCAGAAACTATAAAAGATGACCTCAAAGAAGTAGAGAATAGAACGGCGATTCCTGGAGGCAGGAGGGTTTGGGAGAGGTGGATGGAGAGATCTGGATTAAAGAATACAAAATTGCACATAGAGAAGAGGAACAAGGTCTAGTGTCACATAGTGCTCTAGGGGTTCAATCATTAACAATAAGTATGTAAACTCAGATTAACTGAAAGAGAGGACTCTGGAATTTTAGAGATGGTGGATGTGCTATTTACATTAATATGATCATATCACATTGGTTTCTCATCCTGAAAAATCCCACCATACCCTCTAAATATGCACACTTACTATGTGTCAACAATAACAATTACAATAATACAATCCCTTCTCCTCCATTCTCCTCTCGGGATCTTGCTCATGCACGCACACATGCCCAGCATGAGTTTAAGCCACTGGGTCTGGGACTTGAACCACAGTCGACTACATGGGAGTCCAGTGACATAGCCATTATGCACGCTAACTGCTGGTCCCGGGAATTTTCATTTCTTTATCTACACCTTCTATGTTACTTTTATTATTTTTCAATGAATTTGTAACATTTATTTTTCATAATTTTTGTCCAAAAAGAAAAAAATAAGTACATCTCAGTTTATGTACGAGAGGCTGACTGGGACCAGTAGATGGTGTAATGGTTACATCGCTGGACTCCCACATAGTTAACCGTGGTTTGAATCCTGGAACAAGTGGCTTCATACTCACACCAGGCACATGTACATGCATGCCCAAAATCCTGAGAGGAGAATGGAGGAGAAGGGATTGCAATGTGGCCACTATCCCCTGACTTGCCAGGGTCAACTTCACACTTTCTGTCTCTCCATCCCCCCTGGAAACACACGTGCCCTATAGCAAAAATCTCTCTCAAGAGAGAGACAGAGAGAGAGAGAGAGGCTGATTTTCTGAACTCCAAAAATTTTAGGAGAAAAAATAAAAAATAAAAATAAAAAATAAAATCCAGCATAGTTTGTTGAGAGAAAAGTGTCATTTCTAAATTCAATAAGAAAGTATTAATGATGTTGTTTACAAATTTGCCAGAACTCATCTGTAATAAAATGTTCTAACCCCTCAGAGGAGGCTCTATTATTCTCAGCTCCTCTCCTCTGTTGATATGAAACCTCAGGGTGCTCCCAGAAGACACCTTTGTGGGGCCCTTACCTGACACATAGATCAAACTGCTATTATCACTGATTCTCACTCAGGTATAAACATTTAAAAACCAAGAATGAAGTTCTGTTCTCAAAAATGAGACTAGGCTAATGCAGGGCCTTCACCCACAGGCATGCCCCGAAATACCCAGTGACCGTCAGTTCTCATTGCTAAATTCTGCTGTCCAGGGATCTTTCTGTCCCATCTCCCTGCTCTTTCTTATCTGTCTCCCCAACCTTTCTCTCCTCACTGTATCTGGGATCACCTCTTCAATTCTCTTTCTCCTGTAACGCACTGAAACACGATGCTGCTTTAAATAACTGTATAATTTCTTAAACTTCCTGATACAGAGACCATAATCTTTTTAAAAATTCTTATAATTTTCAAGGTGTTGGTCATAGGGCACATGCACTCATCAGAGAGTCAGTGAGAGGTGAAGTAAGAAATCACCCTCCGAGGAGCATGGCCATGCTGCAATCTCCTCCTCCATTTTCTCCCAGGGATTTTGGGCATGAATGCATGCATGTGTGCCTGGTTTGAGTTTCAAGCTGCCAGATCCAGGATTCGAACTGGGGTCCACCATTTGGGAGTCCAGTCCCTTAATCACCATGCCATCTGCTGGCCACTGATTTGTTGTTAACATTCAATAATTATACATCTCTGTAGCACACAGAATTATTTTCAAGATACACATGCAGTACACAGCATCGGATCAAGGATATTACCTACATGATTTTCAACAGAGAATTTTACATTCTTTTGACTTGTCAATTGTTTCCTCCCAGAGCCCCTCCCAGTCACTGCTCCTATCCACTCCACTTCTGTAGTTCCTGTCTCTGCACTTGCCCTCTCTAATAAATATGGTGACTTCTCACCAACTGAGACCATGAGCTTTAATGTGACCCTTGGAGACCCAAATTTACCTCATCTCAAGCTTTATCTCACAATGCTTTCTCTTTATTTCCTTGAACTCTTCAGATATGCTATACTCTTTTCCAAAAAAAATTCTTTGTGCATGCTTTAATTACCCCTGCTGAGAACAATTTTTGCCTCCTCTTACTTGAACTCTTACTCTTCAGATCTCAGCTAGGAGACCATTTTTCTCAGGGAAGTCCTCCCCCACCTTGAAGGAACTCCACATAACCATCTAAATATCTGTAAATATATATTTACCAGCATGAAAGAGGAATATGAGTAAACTATTCAGAGTGCAAACTCTCTCCCATTATAACTTTTCAATTTATTTAATTTTGATTAACATTTCTCTTCCTCTACTAGACTGTAGACACTTTGGGAACAGATACTGTGGCTAATTCCTGTCACCAGAATGTATTGGCTTTTAAAAATTAATTAATTAATTAATTATTTTATTTATTTATTTTTTATATACATTCAATCACATTGTCTAGCTTACAAACTGAACATTTCAATATGTGAACATTTCTCCCCAATCCAGTTGATCAAAATATCTTCAACAGGTAACATCACACCTCCCCGTCACATCAATGCTCTGCCTCTGTATCCCTCCTCTAAATGTCCTTTCCTAGGCCCCACTCCTCCACACACACCACATCTGGCATTCAAACCCATCTCTTGTGTTTGTACATCCTTTAGTCAATCAGTTTAAGTCATAGAGTGCAGACACTCGGTATGTATTAAATGGGGACATACAATGTCTCTCCTTCATAGCCTGGCTTACTTCACTCAGCAGTAAATCTTCCATATTCTTCCACTTTCTATCAAAAGCCAGGGTTTTTTTTTATGGCTGAATAGTATTCCATAGAGTATAAGTGCCACAGTTTTTCAATCCATTCTTCCGTATGGGGGCATTTTGGTTGGTTCCATGTCTTGGCAATCATGAATAGTGCCACAACAAACATTGATCTGCAAGCACTTTTCCAATGAAGAATTCTTCTGTCCTTTGGGTAGATACTGAGGAGTGGGATTGCTGGATCATATGGTAGTTCCATTTGTAGATTTTTGAGGAGTCTCCAAATTGTTCTCCACAGTGGCTGGACCAATTTACATTCCCACCAGCAGTGTAAGAGAGTTCCCCTTTCACCACACCCGCACCAACACTTATCATATATATATTTTTTTAATTTTCGACATTCTGACTGGGGTTAGGTGGTACCTCATTGTTGTTTTGATCTGCATTTCCCTTATTATGAGAGTTGTTGATCACTTTTCCATATGCTCTTTGGCTATTAGTATGTTATCTTTAGAGAGTGTGTTTTTCAACTCCTTCTCCTATCATTTAATATGGTTGATCATCTTTTTTCCAAACGGCTTCTTTAGTTCCTCATATTCTGGTTATCAGTCACTTATCTGATGCATAATTTACAAAAATGTTTTCCCATTCAGAGTGCTGGTGATTCACACTAATTACTGTGTCTTTTGCCATGCAGAAACTTCTTAGTCTGATGTAATCCCACTTGTCTATTTTGGGGATTATCGACTGTGCTTTGGGGGTTTTATTTAAGAAGTCTTTCCCTACCCCAATGTCTCCCAGATTTTCCCCAGTGTTTTCCAGGAGCAGTTTTATAGTTTGAGGTCTTAGATTTAGATCCTTAATCCAGCTTGACTTGATTTTTGTCAAAGGTAAGAGGTAGGGATTCAGATTCATCTTTCTGCTGGTGGAAATCCAGTTTTTCCAGCACCATTTGCTGAAGAGGTTTTCCTTTTCCCCACTGGATTGATTGGTATCCCTTGTCAAAAATCAGTTGACTGTATGCTTGAGAATTTATTTCTGGGGACCCTATTCTGTTCCATTGGTCCATGTGTCTGTTTCTGTGCTAGTACCATGCTGTTTTGATTACCACAGCTTTGTAGTATATTTTTTGGTCAGGGAGTGAGATGTCTCCCACTCTGTTTTTCTTGTGTAGAATTGTTTAGGCAATACGGGGTCTTTTATGATTCCAGATGAATTTTCTGATTGTCTTTTCTAGATCTGTGAAGAATGTGTCTGGTACATTGATTGTAGTGGTTTTGACACATCATGGCAGCTGTTAATGAATTTTTGTTGAATGAATAAATGGCCACAGAGAAACCTCCAATTGGTACACATTATGTTTTTGCCTATAAGTCCGTCTTGTCTTTGCATCTTATCTAATCCATGTTTCTTGACCTTTACTGCTATTATTTCCAAAGCACTGAGATCCTCACCTCCTTCTAGCCCAGGCTTCATATCTTGCTACCTGCTCCAATTCTCCACACACCTGTTAACCATTTTTAGAGAAAAATCAAAAACCAGGGAATTGAGCAGCACTGCAAATTCATTATTGCCTACCTCCAGTTTTAGCAGCGACTCTGTTACTTTTGTTCAGTGGGATTGCTCCTTGTCCTCATTGGAATGACCTTTGATATGGGTTTGGAGCCTCAGACTTTTTTACTCAGTTCCTAGCTTCTAACACACAAAGAATGAAAGCAGGATTCACCAGCAAATGGAGGGCAAATAAACCAGCAAGATTTAAATATCCCCCATCACAGGGCTCTTGGTAATGAGTGGAAAATGTGACTTAGATTGAGTACAGGTGGGAGCTTTTATTCTTGGCTGAATTGGAGTCAGCAGACCCAGTAGCACAGGAGCTTCCTGGTTTACCCTCCCACCTATGGCAGGGGAGAAAGTCAGAACAAGGACAGAAGGGGAGACACCTTTCTCCCTCACGTGTGCTCCTTACTCCATCCCCTGCCTCTGTCCCACTTTGAAGCCTAGATCAAGTAGACCTCGCTACTATTTTGTTTTCTGTATAATCTTCACTCTCAGGAAACCTTTGTGAATAAATGTCAGTCTTTAATAAAATTTTATAATGGAAAAATGCATTTTTTGCATGATAACACCCTTAATGTGTTTTGTATCTGTTGAAGAAAATCAAAATCCTGCGTAGCCAAGTGTAGAAACCATTTATATGTCCATTAATAGATTAATGGATAAAGAAAATTTTATTTATATACATATGTGTGTGTGTGTGTGTGTGTGTGTGTGTGTGTGTGTATTTTCTGGTTATTGCAAAAACATGGATGAACCTGGGGGACATAATATTACATGAAATAATCCAGAGCCTAGAAAAATAGTTATTGCTTGGTCTCTCTTCAAGGTGGAGTCCAAAAATGTTGTTCCTGGAGTTGAGAGCAGAATCATGCTCCAAGGGATGAAAGAAGGGGTGGGAGATGGTGATTAAAACATACAAAATTTGGGGACCAGCAGTTAGTGTAATGGCTATGTTGCTGGACTCCCACATAGTCGACCATGGTTTGAGTCCCGGACCTGGTGGCTTAAACTCATGCCGGGCGCATGTGCGTGCGTGCCCAAGATCCCGAGAGGAGAATGGAGGAGAAGGGATTGCAGTGTGGCCATCCCCCCTGGGGGGTGATTTCTCACTTTCTGTCTCTCTGTCTCTCTCTGTCTGTCTGGCGAGCGCACGCGCCCTTTAGCAAAAACCTCTAAAAAAAAAAAAAACCCAGGGTTTTGTTGTTCTTAATGGCTAAATAGTATTCCATAGAGTACATGTGCCACAGTTTTTCAATCCATTCATCCGTACAGGGGCATTTCAGTTGGTTCCCTGTCTTAGCTATTGTGAAAAGTGCCTCCATAAACATCAATATGAAAGCACTTTTCCAATGAGAAATGCTTCTGTCCTTTGGGTAGATGCCGAGAAATGGAATTACTGGATCATATGGCAGTTCTATTTGTAGATTTTTGAGGAATCTTCAAATGGTTCTCCACAGTGGTTGGACTAATTTACATTCCCACCAGCAGTGTAAGAGAGTTGCCCTTTCACCACATCCCTGCCAACACTTATCATTTTTTTTTTAATCTTAGCCATTATGACTGGGGTTAGGTGGTATCTCATTGTTGTTTTGATCTGCATTTCCCTTACAATGAGGGATGTTGAGCATTTTTTCATATGCCTTCTGGCTATTCATATGTCATCTTTAGTGAGTGTTCTTTTCAACTCCTTCTCCCATCTTTTAATAGGGTTCATCATCTTTTTTCCAAACAGCTTCTTTAGTTCCTTGTGAATTCTAGTAATCAGTCCCTTATCTGATGCATAGTTTACAAAAATATTTTCCCATTCTGAAGGCTGTTGATTCACACTAATTACGGTGTCTTTTACCATGCAGAAACTTCTTAGTCTGATGTTATCCCACTTATCTATTTTGGGGATTATCGACTGTGCTTTGGGGGTCTTATGTAAGAAGTCTTTCTCTACCCCAATATCTCCCAGAGTTTCCCCAGTGTTTTCTAGAAGCAGTTTAATAGTTTGGGGTCTTAAATTTAGATCCTTGATCCACCTTGACTTGATTTTTGTCAAAGGTGAGAGGTAGGGGTTCAGATTCATCTTTCTACAGGTGGAAATCCAATTTTTCCAGCACCATTTGCTGAAGAGGTTTTCCCACTGGATTGACTGGTACCCCTTGTCAAAAATCAGTTGACTGATAGAACTCAGAGCTGAAGCCATTAGGGCCAGGGCTTTCCTGTGTTGGAAGATTATTTATTACTGATTCAATCTTCTGGCTTGTTATGGGCCTATTTAGACTTTCTATATCCTCGTGGCTCAATCTTGGTAGATTATATGTGTCCATCTCATCCAAATTGTCTTGTTTCTTGGCATATAGTTGTTTATAGTATCCTCTAATGATTTTCTGTATTTCTTTGTCTGTTGTTATATTTCTTGCTTCATTGTAGATTTGATTCACCTGGTTCCTTTCTTCTTAATAAGTCTTGCTAGTGGTGTATCAATTTTTTTTATCTTTACAAAGAACCAGCTTTTACTTTCATTTATTTTCTGTATAGTTCACTTATTTTCTTTTTCATTTATTTCTGCTTGGATCTTTATTATTTCCTTTCTTCTGGAGTTTTTTGGATTTTTTTACTGTTGCTTTTCCAATTCTCTGAGGCACAATGTTAGTTGATCCATTTGCCTTATTTCCATCTTCCTCTTATGAGCACCAATTGCTATAAACTTCCCTCTTATGACCACTTTTGCAGTGTCCTGAAGATTATGGAAACTCGTGTCCTCATTGTCATTGACTTCCATGAATCTTTTGATTTCAGACTTTATTTCATCAGTATTTGTGGAGTCTTTCAGGAATAGGTTATTTATTTGAGTATTTTTGAGGATTTCTCTTGAAATTAAACTCAAGTTTAATTCCATCATGGTCAGAGAAGATGCTGGAAATAGTTTCCATGCCTTTGAATCTGTAGAGGTCTCCAACAATTAGTGTACTGCAGTCTATCTCCCCTTTTAGATCTAACAGTCTGTCTTTCACATATTTGGGTCTCCTATGTTAGGCGCATAGATATTTATAAGAGTTATATCTTCTTGATCTATTGATCCTTTTACTATGATATAGTGCCCTTCTTTGTCTCTTCGAACAGTTTTTTTTTTTTTTTAAAGCCAATTTAGTCAGAAATTAGTATTGCAACTCCAGCTCCTTTTTGGTTCCCATTTGCATGGAAAAACCTTTTTCCAACCCTTCACTTTCAGTCTATGAAATGTCTTTATCGATGAGATGGATTTCCTGTAGGCAACAGATAGAGAGTCTCTGTTTTTTTATCCATTCAGCCAGACTGTGTCTTTTGACTGGAGAATTTAATCCATTCACATTCAGTGTTATTATGGACATAACTGGATCTGTCCGGACATTTAAATTGGCCATTGTCACCGCAGGCTTTTATTCTTTTGTTTCTGTCTGTTAGCTCTTTAGTTTTCCTGGAACAGTACTTTCTTCAGGGTTTCTTGAAGAGCTGGTCTGGTGCTGGTAAATTCTTTCAGGTCTTGTTTATCTGAGAAGATTTTAATCTTTTTTTCTCCCTCATATGAAGGATAATCTTGCAGGATACAATAATCTGGGTTGAAATTGTTTCTCTCTTAGCACTTTCAATACTTCTTCCCATTCTTTCCTTGCTTGCATTGTTTCCGTTGAGAGGTCCAGTGTTAGCCTGATGGGATGACCTTTGTACCTCACTTCTCATTTCTCTCTTGCCAGTTTTATTATCATGTCTTTATCTGTGATCTTGGATAGTCTGGCTAAGATGTGCCTTGGGGGGAACCAGCAGTTAGCGTAATGGCTATGTCGCTGGACTCCCACATAGTCGACCGCGGTTCGTGTCCCGGACCCGGTGGCTTAAAACTCATGCCGGGCGCGTGTGCGTGCGTGCCCAAGATCCTGAGAGGAGAATGGAGGAGAAGGGATTGCGGCGTGACCATCCCCCCTGGGGGGTGATTTCTCGCTTTCTGTCTCTCTGTCTCTCTCTGTCTGTCTGGAGAGCGCACGCGCCCTATAGTGAAAAATCTCTCCAAAAAAAAAAAAAAAAAAAAAGATGTGCCTTGGGGAAGATCTTCTGGGGTTGATTCTAACTGGGGTCCTTTGTATTTCTTGCGTCTTGATGCTTGAGTGCCTCTCTAGACTCAGGAAATTTTCTTCCAGGATTTCATGGAATAGATTTTGCATGCCATTATTAGTTTCTTCACCTTCTAGGAAGTCAATTATTCTGATATTTGGGCATCTTATGGATTCTAGTATTTCTCGTTTATTATCCTCGTGGTTTTTTTTTTTTTTTTTTTTTTTTTTTTTTTTTTTTTTTTTTTTTTTTTTTGGTATCTTCTCTATCTTTTTGATGTCTTTTTTTCTAGGTCAGAGGTTTTATCTTTTACATCAGAGATTCGATCTTTGGCATGGTCTAATAGACTTTTAAAACTTTCAAGGGAGTTTTTGATTTCCTCTATTCCAGACTTTATCTCTAATAGCTCCATCTGGTTCTTTCTCAGAGTTTCCATTTCTTCTTTCATATCTTGGAATGACTTTCTAAGCTCCTGTAGATCATTGTCTGTTTTCTGTTCCAACTCTAAGAACTTGTTCACCATAAATGTTTGAAATTCTTTGTTTTACATTTTGGTAACGTATTCCATTTGCATGAAAGATGGAGTGGAGTTTCTCTGTACCTTGGATGGAGATATATTTCCTTGTTTATTCATACCTGAGCCTCTTCTTCTACTTCCTGCGACTGGAAGATATCCTAACTTTCAAGTACCTCTTAGGAGACTATTTCACTGGCTAAGAGTGTGTTTCTCTTTCATTGCAAATTGATGTCTGCTCCAGTCTCTGTTCTGTTGTTTTGAGTAATGTGGTCTCTAAAATGATACTATATTCAGGTGTCTGGAGAGCAGTATCTCCTTTAACACAGCTGGTTCAGTACAAGGGAGGAACCAATAGAACCTTATATGACTAGAATATTTCAGATCTTTGATTGTAGACCTAGCTAGTCCATCTAGTAAGATGGAAGAAGAGGAAGAGAAGATAATATAAGGGAAAAGAAAAGAGTAGAGAGGGGAATAAAGAAAACGTTGTGCTCCGTTGCACTAATGCGCGGTGCACGATTTCGCCAGATGCCTTTAGATGTACCTGGCTGCTGGCTGCTACAGCCAAAGGGGCAGTCAGTGGGGAGAGGGAGAGGAGGAAATTTGCAAAAGAATGGAGAACAGTAAAGAAAAAAATGGAGAAATTGTCTACTTGCCTATGGGTCTGAGTGGATCCTGGACTGGGAGGTCTGGACGTGAGGCAGTGGGGGCAGCGTTGCTCCTGCCTCTGTGTCCCTTGCTGCCCAGATGCCTTCAGATGTACCTGGCTGCTGGGTGCTACAGCCAAAGGGGCAGTCTGTGGGGAGAGGGAGAGGAGGAAATTTATAAAAAAAAATGCAGAAGAGTAAAGGAAAAATAATGGAGAAACTGTCTACTTGCCTATGGGTCTGGGTGAATCCTGGAATGGGGGATCTGGAGGTGAGGCTGTGGGGGCAGTGTAGCCCCTGCCTCTGTGTCCCTTGCTGCCCAGATGCCTTCAGATGTACCTGGCTGCTGGCTGCTACAGCCAAAGGGGCAATCTGTGGGGAGAGGGAGAGGAGGAATTTTACAAAAGAATGGAGGACAGTAAAGAAAAAAAAATGAAGAAATTTTCTACTTGCCTATGGGTCTGGGTGGATCCTGGACTGGGGGGATCTGGAGGTGAGGCAGTGGGGGCAGTGTTGCCCCTGCCTCTGTGTCCCTTGCTGCCCAGATGCCTTCAGATATATCTGGCTGCTTGCTGCTACAGCCAAAGGGGCAGTCTATGGGTCTGGGTGGATCCTGGACTGGGGGGTTTGGAGGTGAGGTGGTGGGAGCAGTGTTGCCCCTGCCTCTTTGTCCCTTGATGCCCAGATGCCTTCAGATGTACCTAGCTGCTGACTGCTATGGGTCTGGGTGGATCCTAGAAAGGGGGGTCTGGAGGTGAGGCAGAGGGAGCAGTTTTGCCCCTGCTTCTGTGTCCCTTGATGCCCAGATGCCTTCCTCATTAAGAGATTCCTAAGACCCCCGCTTCAGGCTGGTTTCTCAGGGTTGACCCTCACACCTGAGAAAGCTATGTGGGAAAGATGTGTCTTTGTCTTTGCAGCAGACATGATCCTAAGTGACTACAAGGTTATGTGACCAAACTCTCTCACACCAATGTGAGAAATCTGGATGAGCCTTTGTTTAGTTTAAAAATGTTGAGCCTTGTTTTGTCCCTTAGACTCATAGGTGTATTGGGGATTAATAAAATTTCATACTGTATGTGAAGAATGGGAGCGGATGGCCAGTCCTGAGGCTGCTTGTTGGGGCTGTGCTGAGGCGTGTCCTCAGTCAGGCTGCCCTGCAGAGATGCTCAGAGGAAGATGCGGGCAGATACTTATTAAGACGAGAGAAAGGAAACAGGTAAATCAAATTTGCAAAGAAGTTGGCAATATAACATCAGACATGATAGAAATACAAAACATCATTAGAGAATCCTATGAACAACTATATGCCAAGAAACAAGAAAATCTGGAAGAGATGAGCACTTACACTCTACCAAGATTGAGCCAGAAAGATATAGAAAGTCTGAATATGCCTATAAAAAGCCAGGGGATTAAATCAGTAAGACATAACCTCCCAACAAAGAAAAGCCCTTGTCCTGATGGCTTCATCTCTGCATTCTGCAAAACTTTTTTTTTTTTTTTTTGAGAGGTTTTTGCTATAGGGCGCATGCGCTCGCCAGACAGACAGAGAGAGACAGAGAGATAGAGAGCAAGAAATCACCCCCTGCGGGGGTGGCCATGCCACAATCCCTTCTCCTACATTCTCCTCTCAGGATCTTGGGCACACATGCACACATGCCTAGCGTGAGTTCTAAGCCACTGGGTCCGGGACACAAACCGCGGTCGACTGCATGGGAGTCCAGCAACATAGCCATTACGCTAACTGCTGGTCCCAGTTCTGCAAAACCTTTAAGGAAGAGTTAACCCCCATTCTCCTCAAGTTATTTCAAAAGATCCAAAAGGGTGAATATATCCCTAATTCATTCTATGAAGCCTTTATCACTCTTTATCACCCTTATCCTTAAAACACCTTTATCCTTAAAACAGATAAGGACAGGACAAGGAAGAAAAACTATAGACCAATGTCTCTGATGAATATATATGCAAAGATTGTCAATAAGATACTAGCAAATCATATCCAACAACTTATAAAAAAGATTATACATCATGATCTGGTAGGCTTTATTCCAGGGATGCAAAGTTGGGTAACATATGCAAAACCATAAATGTATTACAACATATTAACAGAAAGAATCAGAAAAATCATATGATCATATCAAGTGATGTAGAGAAAGCATTTGATAAGATACAACATCCTTTCATGATCAAAACTCTCAGCAAAATTAGCATAGAAGATCATTTCTCAACACAATAAAAGCTATCTATGCAAACTCATAGCAAACATATTATTCTCCACAGCAGTTGGACCAATTTACATCCCACCAACAGTGAAGTTTTCCCCTTTCACCACATCCCCTCCAGTACTTATTATCATTAATTTTTTTAATCTTCACTATTCTGACTAGGATTAGGTGATATCTCATTGTGGTTTTGATCTTCATCTCCCTTACAATAAGTATTGGCACAGAAATAGACATGAAGACCAATGGAACAGAGTAGAGACACCAGAAATAAACACTAAAACATACAATAAACTCATATTTGAAAAAGGGTACCAGTCAATCCTCTGGGAAAAGGGAAACTTCTTCAGAAAATAGTGTTGGAAAAACTGGGTATCCACCTGCAGAAAGATGAATCTGAACCCCTATCTGTCACCATTAACAAAAATCAATTCAAAATGGATCAAAGATCTAAACCTAAGACCGCAAACTATAAAACTACTGTTGGAAAACACTGAGGAAACCCTGGGAGACATTGGGGTAGGCAAATACTTCTTAAGCAAATCCCTAAAGTACAGGCAATAATCCCCCAAATAGACAGGTGGGATTACATCAAATTAAGGAGTTTCTGCACAGCAAAGGACTCTGTAATTGGTGTAAATCAACAACCATCAGAATTGGAGAGAATATTTGTTAATTGTGCCTCTGATAACCAGAATATGCAGGGAACTCAAGCAGCTTACCCAGAAGAAAATGATTAATCCAATTAAAAAATGGAAAAATGAGCTGAACAAACACTTTTGTTACATATGTTAGCATCAGGGTTTTTCATATCAAAGACCCACTCAGCAGAAAGCAGGCATCAGGCTTGCTCAAACTGCAGTGTCCACCTCGCTGCACTTCCTTGTGCTTATGGGCCAGTGATCATCATCTTTCTTTAGGCAAATCTGAGCACCTTATTTGATGTGACAATTTTGATCTTCAATAATCTTGTAACTCTCTTATTGAACCATCTCATCTATAGCCTGAGGAATAAAGATGTAAAATCAGCCTTATTAAATGTATTTGGCAAGACAGGCTTTGCTGTGGAAAATATATAAAAAAATACTTAATTTTCTTCTAGACAAAGTTTAATCATCGCTTCTTTTTCAATGAGAAGGAGACTGGTAGAATGTTAAGATCTAAGACCAGTCCTGCTATGTAGTCCCCAGGTCACATTGAAGCACCCTGCCCCTGTGACAGAGTCACTGGGTCTCATTCTCCATTTATTAGGTCACATTCTCATCTGAGGTATTTTGGAATGAATTACCCTCTGCACCAACCTACCACTCAACTTTATTATTTTAAAACATGTCTATGTTTTATCATGGTATCAATTAATAGTGCATTTACATATATCTAGAGAGAAACAGGAGCTATAGGAGAAAATTTGAGCGACCCTAAGCTAAATTGAGACTGTGAGAATTCCATATACATTCTTCTTGTAAAATATTAACACCAAATTTTGGCCGATCCACACAAAATCCCAAACTAACTTACATATTGTGAAAGAGAAGATCAATCTACTGCATGGTCTGGGGTGATTAAGATGTTTAGTGTTGGGACCAGCAGTTAGTGTAATGGCTATGTCACTGGACTCCCACGTAGTTGACCACAGTTCGAGTCCCGTACCCAGTGGCTTAAACTCACACGCTGGGTGCGTGTGCGTGAGTGCCCAAGATCCCGAGAGGAGAATGGAGGAGAAGGGATTGCGGTGTGGCCATCCCCCCCTGGGGGGTGATTTCTCGCTTTCTGTCTCTCTGTCTCTCTCTGTCTGGTGAGCGCATGTGCCCTATAGCAAAAACCTCTCCAAAAAAAAAAAATTCAAAAAAAAAAAAGTTGTTTAGTGTTTACGTTTATTGGGATCTGGATTTTTTTTTTTTTAGAATTATTTTATTTTACTTTATTTATTTATTTATTTAATTTGACCAGAGAGGGACAGAGCAAGAGAAAGTGAGAAAGCAAGCCACCAAGTCCGGAACTTGAACCTCAGTCGGCCATGTGGGAGTCCAGCTCTCTTAACCACCATGCCACCTGCTGGCCTGGGATCTGGATATTTTGTAGCATTATGAGACTCCTGGAAGGTCATGAATCTGAATTATTCCTCACTTCCCATCAAAATCATTGGCTTAAGTTTCGTAAGATGTGGATATATATATATATACACACACACATATATATATATATATATATATACACACACGCACATATATATATATATATATATATATATATATATATATATGTGCGTGTGTGTGTGTGTATGTTCAAGTATGTTGCTCTAAGGTATTTATGAATTAAAGAGAACATTGATTTATCTCTATATCAGTCAGGAAGCCCATGTTAGAATTTTTGTGTAAATGCAAGGGACAAGAAAATATTCTCCATCTCATGAGAAAGATTATGTTTCTTTTTTTTAAATATACAATTTACATAATTTAGTTTCCTTTCTTTACTCTTGGGGAAAAGTATATTTTATTTGTAGAAGATATGGCAAATAACAAGCATATTCTCTTTTTCTGATTTAGTTTTTTGTTTATTTTTATATTTTACTTAGAGGTGGTCTAAGGCTTCTCCTGTGAGCAAAGTATTTCTTTGAAAGAAGCAGAGGATAACTAATGGAATGAAAAAAAGAGGAATGGGGAGGGAGGTGAGAGGGAAAGGAAAGGGAAGAACTCAAGAGAGCTGGGTAGGTGTGTTTTAGAACTCACTTTATAATGGCGCTCTCTTACCTCAATCCCTGTCTATCAACACACTTGACTGAAAATCAGTTGAGTGGAAACTGTAAGTCACCAGTGCACTGTGCTGTGCCAGATATAGTCTCTTTTGAGATACTGTCACTCTAATCCACAGTTAGGTCATTCTGGTTAGAAATCACTGAACACCACACTTGGAAAAAAAAAGTTATTTCTGCCTTTTTTTAAAAGAGAGCTTTTGGCTAAGAGGCTCATATGCTCACTGGAGATGCAGAGAGAAAGAGGGAGAGAGAGAGAGAGAGAGAGAGAGAGAGAGAGAGAGAGAGAGAGAGAGAAGAGAAGAGAAGAGAAGAGAAGAGAAGAGAAGAGAGAGAGAAACCACTCACTTGTGGGATGTCATGTTGTAATACCTTCTCCACTCTCCTCTCAGGATTTGGGCATGCATGCATGCAAACCTAGTGTGAGTCTCACCCTGCTGGGTATGGACTCAAACCATGGTTGACCACATGGAAATCCAACATTTTAACCGCTACACCACTGATTGGTCCCTCATTTTTTTTTATTTTTTAAATTTTTGTCTTTTATTTTTCTTTCTCAGATTAATTAAATTCACATTTTACATAAAGTCCCCATTATGATGTATACAATATACATACATATATATATATATATATATATATATATATATATATATATATAGTTTTCAACAGAGAACTCTACATTTTTTTGGTGTTAAATGTTTCTTCCCTTTGCCCCTCATGCCCACTCTCTACCACCCACTCCCCTCCCTTGCAGCCTCTGGTATCTACATTTATCCTTTCCACTATCATATCTTCAGATCTTTCTCCTTTTGCCAGAGTGCTGATATATTTTTTTATCATTGCACATCTTTACAGTGTACAGCATGGTTTTTCCCAGCATGAGTACAGTGTACATTAGTCAAGACAATGATATTACCATATACATTATCAACAGACAACTTTTCATTTTTGTGTCTATTAAGTGTATTGTTTGTTCCCTGAATCCCTCCCTTCCGCCCTCTATTACTCATTCCCATTACCTCTCCCATACTGTCTCTAGCAGCTGCAGTTGCCATCCCTGCTATTATACCCTCCAGTTCTTTCAGTTTTTTTTTTTTCAATTATCAGCTCATATAATTTTCAACAATAGAGAACACAGATTCTATTCAGGGTTGGATTAAGGGTGGGTCTCGTGCAGTTCCGCAATTGTAGGTGAGTCTCCATGGAATACAGTTTCAGGAAAGCGGTTCTGGTAAGCAGAGATGGTTATCAGTTGATGTGGCTCAGCATCCATCTTGTGATTACCGGGAATGGTGTTGTGGGGATCTGCAACGTGAGTCATCCTCAGGTATCTGGCTTCCTTAAGAATGGTAAAGTAGTTCTTGTTTTTCCCTGAGGTAATGCAGGGCTGGTAACCATCATCTTCGCACTGTCCATAGGCAGAGATAATCCTCCTATACAATATATTTCTCAATTGGTTTAAGACAGCTAAAGTTTCTTTCTGTTGCTTATAGTTGCAAGTTCTTAATCCTTGTTTTCGGCTTCAGTTTGCTGCCTGCGGCTGACGGCCATGCGCAGGCGCAGGCCTGGCTGCCATGCGCAGGTCCGGGGGCCACGTGCAGGTGCAGGCCCAGTGGCCACGCACAGGCGCAGGCCCGGCGGCCACGCACAGGCCCGGCAGCCACGCTCAGGCCTGGCGGCCAATCGCAGGTGCAGGCCTGGCTGCCATGCACAGGTCCGGGGCCAACGCGCAGGCGCAGGCCCGGTGGCCACGTGCAGGCACAGGCCTGGCAGCCACACGCAGGCCCGGTGGCCACGCACAGGTGCAGGCCTAGCGGCCATGCGCAGGCCCGGCAGCCACACACAGGCTCAGGCCTGACGGTCACACGCAGGCCCAGCAGCCACGCGCAGGCGCAGGCCCGGCAGCCATGCTCGGGCCTGGCTGCGACGCGCAGGTGCAGGCCTGGCGGCCACACACTGGCCCGGCGGCCACGCGCAGGCCCAGTGGCCACGCACAGGTGCAGGCCTGGCGGCCCCGCACAGGCCTGGGGGCCATGCGCCGGCCCGGCGGCCACACGCCAGCCCCTAGCACGCGAATGCATGCGGGTCCCTGTGCCACCTCCCGCCCACCCGCCCGGCCAAAGAAAGGAAGGACGGTGACCTCGGCTGATCCGCGCTGCCGGCCTGCGTCGGCGCCGAGTGCGGGACACACCCAGCGCCGGAGAGGCAGCGGGGGCCAGGCGGTCCGGGCCGTGGCACGAGGAGCAGAGCCCTGGCCAGGCTGGCCCTCCAGCCAGGGCACACAGAGCAGAGCAAAAGCACACAGAGCAGGGCACACGCAAAGCAGAGCTCCGGCCACACAGGCCGGGCTGCGCAAGCCCAGCCGGCACGCGAAGCAGAGCCCCACGCCCTGGACCGCCTGGCGCAGGCGCCTCATTTTCATCTTAAATAAATATACTTTCTTTATTTTCCTTTCCTTTTCAGCAGGCAAATGTTAAAATACTCTTAAGAGTGTTTTGCAGTCTCCAATCCTCTATTCTTTCTTTTTTTAGAGAGATTTTTCCTATGCAGAATGTGTTCTCACCAGAGAGACAGAGAATGGCAGAGATACAGGCAGTGAGAAATTACACCCTCCCTTCCCCCCGAGGGCATGGCCATGCCACAATCCTTTCTCCTTCATTCTCCTCTTGGGATTTTGGGCATGCATGAGTACATGCCCGGCATGAGTTTCAAGCCTCTGGGTCTGGGACTCAAACCACGGTTTTCCATGTGGGTCTTCATTGTCTTAACATTGCACCACCTGCTGGCCCCTGCTCCTCTGTTCTTTAAACACACACACACACACACACACACACACATTTTTCTTATAATCATTCTACCACTTGTCACTACAACACAACATATGACAACACTAAAATGTAAAGAGCCCATATAAGATTACAATGCTTTAGAAAATCTCTTCCAATTTTATCAGAATAGATTTTCTCTATGGTTCACTAAAATGTAATTCCATCTGTGATTCCTGTCTCTAGTCTCTCCTTCAGCTCCTTTGCTGTTCTTCAAATGGCCAGGTTTGTGGGTTCAGAAATTTCCTTAGTGAATCGCAGAATCAAATGTTTCTTCTGGTCTGCTCATGATACAAACAGGGTGTTCAATAAATAACTGTAAGAGAAGCACTGACTGAGATCATGATGACATACTGATGGTGCTATTATTCCCACTTATTCTGCAGTACTGCCAATTGTCCTCTTAGAGAGGGGGTTCTGTCTTGTCCTGTGTGTCGTGTTTCGCTAAGGGGTGGGTTGGGCCTACACCTGAGCATCCAGAAATTCTACTGTGCTGGGGATTTCCTACTGCACCATGCTGCCAATACCCCAAATTACTCATCGTACATGCAGTGCAGCAGGAAACCCTCCAACCTAGGGCTGTTGATGAGAAGATAGCCTAATTACTCATTGTGTTTTCCCAACTTATTATATTTTCTCCTTGGCCTCCAATGAGACTGGAGTTAGTAATTAGTTCTCAACATTCTTGTAATCCAAGGAGAAAGATGGCATACTACATACTGAGGATCTCACAGATATACCAGCTCCTAATTTTCATAGCATTTTATCATTTGCAGTATTTACCTGCAAAAGTTCCATCTATTGAAATTATTAAAACAAGAAAAGAAAGTGAAACTCTGAAATAACATGAATTACTTCCTTATAACAAGCATGAGTCCAATGCCATAATGAAGACCATATATGATATAAATCATTTTCCATGCAAGATGAAGATTCTGTGGCCCCTCCAAACCTAACTGAAAAAAGTCTATGATGGCATAGAATCTAATTCTCCACTTTGTAGTTGTTTATCCTAAATACTATGCTGGATCCAAACTATTCCAATATTAATTTGCTGGGTTTTAGTGCAGATATCGGGAGACAAACACATGTGTTATGGTTCCTGCCTGATCTGTGTAGGGATGATGGACAGATGGTTATCATACTGAAGTTCAATGTGTTTCTTTTCTAGATCATGCAAGATTCCAACAGAGTAGGTATCCTGTTTGTCTTACTCACGGTTTTATCCACAGGACACAGCCCAGTGACATAGTAAGGATGTAGGCTTGTTGTATGAAAGAATAAAAAAATGTGACTTAGCCATTGGAATTATGATGTAATTGCACAGTTACTGGCCAAAAAGAGAAACGTGTGTGAAAAATGATGATACAGAATAATAAAGCTGCCTTATTGAGATATATTAATATTTAAGTAAACTTTCCTATTTACAGACCACAATCTGAATAATTTGTTATCTAAGACTGGCTTTAGACTTTTTAACATCAGAACTCTTTCTGTAAGTCTTCTTTCTATTTTCTAAAGTCACTCTCATTATTGTCTATTTTTCTTTCATAATTTCATCCTAGTTTATTCAAATTTCTCCTTCCCCAGTACAATGATTCTTTAAAGTAAAGGCTTAGAGAATATGGAAAGTTTCATAGCAAGTGGAAGCCATAAAGGTATCTTCTGATTTTTTTTATCTTACCATCTAAATTTGACCATGTACAATAGAAATGGATTATTGAGTATTTCACCAAAATGTTGAAAAGAAATAAATCTGCCATTCTACAAGTGTTTATCTGAAGGAAAAGAAACTAGTATGTTGCAGAGATAGCTGTGCTTCCATGTTTATTGTAGCATGTTTATGACAACCCATATGTAGAATCAATGGAAAGACGGATAAAGAAAATACTATACCAGCATGTACATGCATACACACTCTGTGCAATACTAGTCAGACATTAGAAAGAATAAAATCCTGACATTTGAGGCACCATCGCTGATCCTGTAGAATACCATGTTCAGTGAAATGAACTAGACACAAAAAAAGAAATACTACATGTTCTCCCTGAAATCTGGAAAGTATAAAAGATGATGTCCAAAAAGTAGAGAATAGAATGGTTATTCCTGCAGGCAGGAGGGATTGGGGAAGTGGGTGGAAAGATCTGGATTAAAGAATACAAATTTCACATAGAGAAGAGGAACAAGGTCTGGTGTCACATAGTGCTCTAGGGGTTCAATCATTAACAATAAGTACATAAACTCAGATTAACTGAAAGAGAGGACTCTGGAATTTTTGAGATGGCAAATGTGCCCATTACACTAATATGATCATATCACATGGCTTTTTCATCATGAAAAACTCCACCATACCCCCAAATATGCACATTTACTATGTGTCAAAAATAACAATCACAATAATACAAAATTTAATTTTAAATTTTAAACTGAGTAACCTGACTTTGGGGATTTTCATTTCTTTATCTACAATAAATTTATCTTGCAATGAATCTGTAACGTAATTTATTTCCAAGAAGAATAAAAAAGGACATCTCACTTTATGTAAGAGAGGCTGATTGGGACCAGCAGATGGCGTAATGGTTACATCGCTGGACTTTTTCACATAGTCAACTGAGGTTTGAATCCCGGACCTGGTGGCTTCAAACTCACACCAGGCACATGTACATTTGTGCACAAAACCCTGAGAGGAGAATGGAGGAGAAGGGATTGTGGTGTGGCCATCCTCCCCACCAGGGGTGATTTCTCACTTTCTGTCTCTCAATCCCTCCATTGAGCACATGCACCCTATAGCGAAAATCTCTCTAGAAAAGAGAGAGAGAGAGAGAGAGAGAGAGAGAGAGAGAGAGAGAGAGAGAGAGAGAGAGAGCCTGATAATCTGAACTCCAAAAATTTTAGGAGAAAAAATCAATACAGTGTAGTTTGTTGAAAGAAAAGAGTCATTTCTAAATTCAATAAGATAGCATTAACAATGTTGTTTACAAATTTGTCTGAACTCATCCGTAATAAAATGTTCTAATCCCTCAGAGGAGGCTCTATTATTCTAACTCAGTTCCTCTCCTCTGTTGATCTGAAACCTCAGGGTGCTCCCAGAGGACACCCGTGTGGGGCCCTTACCTGACACATAGATCAAACTATGATTCTCACTGATTCTCATTCAGGCATAGACACTCAAAAAGCAAAAGTGAAGATCTGCTGTGCTTGTCATGAGACTAGGCTGACAAAGGGCCTTTCCTCACAGGCACTCCCCGAAGTACTCTCTGACCCAGTAACCGTCACTTCTCCTTTCTTACTGATCTCTAAATTGTGCTGTCCAGGCATCTTTCTGACTCGTCTCCCTTCTCTTTCTTATCTATTTCCCCACCTTATTCTCCTCATTGTAGCTGGAATCACCTCTTCATGTTCTCTTTTTCCTGTAACACGCTGAAACACGATGCTGCTTTAAATGACTGCATAGTTTCTTAAACTTCCTGATACAGAGACCATAATCTTTAAAAAAAATTTATGATTCTTTTAAGGTGTTGGTCATAGGGCACATGTACTCATCAGAGAGAAAGTCAGTGAGAGGGAAAGTGAGAGATTGCCCCTGTGGGGACGGCTATCCACTTCTGCCCAGGATTTAGCTCCATCTAAGAGGAAGTAGAAAGAAAGAGACAGAGACAGAGTAGCAATGGACACAGGTGGCTTGAGCATAAGCAGCCCAAGCAAATTGTGTCACCTAGACAAACTGGGCACCTTTATTTATAGGGCAAAGCAACATTACATACATGTGTTTCATGACATTCCATAGATAAATTGACATGTTACAGACAATAAGAAGCAGGTAACGAATCTATAAGGGCTTAGACATACTGGGCTAGGCGTATCTCTTTAGTACCTCCATATTAAAGAGAAATCCCAATAAACTTCTTACCTAGTGGAGAGACTTCTATCAACAGGTATGGGGAGGATACTTTCTTGCAAACATCAAAGGGGTGTTAATAAGGCTAAAGAATCTTACAGAGGCAGAGTAGGGGTTGGACTTTACCAATTGGGGTCAGGATGTCTTCTGAATTCCATCAGATGTATCTGTTGGAAGGCCCCTAGAAAATGCCATCCTTTGCTATGCTTGCAGTAAGGGTCAAGGAAAGGATATAAGACCCCCAAAGTGTAGTTGTTAATTCCCAAATTAGAGAAGTAGGATTACATCAAACTAAGAAGTTTCTGCATGGCAAAAGACACAGTAATTAGTGTGAATCAACAGCCCTCAGAATGGGAAAATGTTTTTGTAAATTATGCATCAGATAAGGGACTGATAACTAGAATACACAAGGAGCTAAAGAAGTTTGGAAAAAAGATTATCAACCCTATTAAAAGATGGGAGAAAGAGTTGAAAAGAACACTCACTAAATATGACATACGAATAGCCAGAAGGCATATGAAAAAATGCTCATCATCCCTCATTATAAGGGAAATGCAGATCAAAACAACAATGAGATACCGCCTAACCCCAGTAAGAATGGCTAAGTTTAAAAAAACAAAAAGTGATAAGTGTTGGTGGGGATGTGGTGAAAGGGGAAATCTCTTTCACTGCTGTTGGGAATGTAAATTATTATTCCAACCACTGTGTAGAACAATTTGGAGATTCCTCAAAAGTCTACCAATAGAACTACCATATGATCCAGCAATCCCACTCCTTGGCATCTACCCAAAGGACAGAAGAATTCTTCATTTGAAACGTGCTTGCACATCGATGTTTATTGTGGCATTTCTCATGATTGATAAGACATGGAACCAACCAAAATGCCCCCGTATGGATGAATGGATTGAAAAACTGTGGTATATATACTCTATGGAATACTATTCAGCCATAACAAAAAACAAAACCTTGGCTTTTCAAAGAAAGTGGAAGAGTATGGAAGATTTACTGCTGAGTGAAGCAAGCCAGGCTATGAAGGAGAGACATTGTATGTCCCCATTTAATATATACCGAGTGTCCCCATTCAATGACTGAAACTGATGGGCTATAGGATGTACAAACACAAGAGATGGGTGTGAATGCCAGATGTGGTGTGTGTGGAGGAGCGGGGACTGGGGAAGGACATTTGAAGGTGGAATACAGAGGGAGAGCATTGTCGGGACGGGGAGGTAGTGTTGTTATCTGTTGAAGGTATTTTGATCAACTGGACCGGGAAGAAATGTTCACATATTGAAATGCTCACTTTGTAAGCTAAATAATGCAAAAAAAAGTAAATAAATAAATTAATTAAATTCAAAAAAAGAAGGGCTCTATACAACCCCCCAAATGCAAACACACACACACACACACACACACACACACACACGCTTTCTGTCTTTCCTGACAAATAAATGTGACATGTAACTGACAGTCATTATTTGTTGAAATAAGCTAAATCCATGCAAACGTAAATGAACACATGAATGATTGCTTCATAAAGGAATTTGAATTTGAATTTGTTTTTAAATACAAACTCCTGTCCAATATTTATGGATTGTCCAAGGAATTTAACACTGAAGCTGTAATAGTTGCCCAGTAGTATAACACAACACTCCAGTGAGAGCGGTCATTATTTTTGCCTTCTCAGCATACTCCTTCCTCCTCTCTCCTGTCAAGTCGGCCCTTTGGGATGACTGCCCACATCCATTGCATTGTAATCTCCACGGTAGTCACAGGGCTGTCATTCAATTAGACAAGGAAATTTGATTTTACTCTTAGCTGAGGGTCAAAGAAACCAAGACAGCTGAGGCCGGATCACCTGGAGGCAGAGCCCTGAGACCACACCTCAGCTTCTTAGATGTAAGATCCTAGAGCGTCCCTGGTATCTGCCTTTCCAAAAATAGCTTTTCATCAGTTTCCTTTTTTTAAAAAAATTTTTATTATCATCATATTCTTCTTTATATTACATTGAATTACATATAACTTTACAGTGCATTACATTGCTTTTTCAAAAGGGAATGCCATGCATGCCATTCAGTACAGAGACATTAATCTCCCCGCTTCAACATTCAATATCTTTTCTATGTTTTCCCCAATCATTATTATTATTATTCTAATTATTTTTTAAAGCAGTCAATCGCTATTTCTCATTTTGCTTGTACAAATACTTTGCCCATCATGAAATACTTCTCAGACAAATCCAGTTGAGAATACTATACATGTCAACATCAACAGTTAATAAGCCATATCTGTTTCTCACTAACGTCCTGCCTCTCTATTGTTCACTTGTTATCTTTCTCTATCCTCTTCTCTTCACTTCCCCCATTCCACACTGTCCTATTCTCATTAAGTACCTTCACTGCTTTTATATTTGTCCCTTTATACTCACAAAAATCACACTTGGTATTAATGTGTTGTATCAGTGAATGTGAAGAATGATAAGTAGGAAGTGATTCTATAAGGCATGTTGGTGAGGCTGTGCTGGGAGGCATCTCAGTCAGGCTGCCCTGCAAAAGAGCTCAGAACAGGGCAGACAGGCAGAGCACAGCAGCGCTATCAGGGAGCACCACTCTAAATACTTAGATCATTGGCTGCTTCTCCATTTTATAGATCTAAACACAGCTAATGTATGCACATGTAACCTGAAATATGCATTTGTTTTCCCAGATGCCCAAGAGATAATTCTTTCATAAAAATGAGAAATTGCACAATGGTGACTGAATTCATCCTCCCGGGGACCCCTGAGTCGGAGGGCCTAGAGACAGCCATTTTATTCTTCTTCTTGTCAATATATTTGTGCAGATTCTTAGGAAATGTGCTCATCCTCATGGCAATCCTCTCTTCCTCTCGGCTTCACACTCCCATGTATTTTTTCTTGGGATACCTCTCCATCTTTGACCTTGCTTTCTCTCCAATGACTGCTCCCAAGATGCTGTTGAACCTTTCCGGTCTGAGTCAAAGGATCTCTTTCCAGGACTGTGATTTCCAGCTCTTCTACCATTCCCAGGGCTGCATAGTGCTTCCTGTACACAGTGATGGAATTGGGTCACTTTATATCCAATTGTCGTCCCCTGAGGTACAGTGTCATCATGAATCCCAGTGTTTGCTCCATCTTATCCACTGGCACCAGGGTGGGCGGCCTTGTGCATGATGTTATGCTAACCTCCCTCACCTTCCAGTTACCCTACTGTGGGTCTAATAAGGTGGCCTATTACTTCTGTGATATACCTGCAGTGTTACCTCTAGCCTTCGAGGACACATCTCTAGTTCAGAGGGTAGGATTTACAAATGTTGGTCTTTTGGCTTTTACATGCTTATTCCTCATCTTTGTTTCCTACATTTGTATCGGAGTCTCCATATCAAAAATCCACTCAGCAGAGGGCAGGCATTGGACTTTCTCAACCTGCAGTGTCCACCTTGCTACAATTCTTTGTGCTTATGAGCCAGTGATCATCATCTACCTGCAGCCCAATCCCATCCCCGTATTTGTTGCCACAATTCAGATCTTCAATAATCTGGTAACCCCCATGTTGAACCCCCTCATCTACAGCCTGAGGAATAAGGATGTAAAGTCAGCCCTGAGGCATATACTTGCCAAGAGAAGCTTTGCTGTTGAAAATAAATGAAAAAAAAAAAACTAAAGATTTGTAGGACAATTATTTTCCATTTCTTCATTTTTTTTTGAATAAGACCAAGGAAGAGATGGTTATTTTAAGATGGTCTCACCAAGTCCTGATTTCCTGCCCCAGGCTGAGGGTTAGCCATCTGTATAAGCAGGGCCATCAAACCAGGCCTATTCAGGTTTGCCTGGGATTCAAACCTGGTCCTTCCATGTGGCCTGAACCTCCTGAAGCAGTGCACTATTCTCTCTGTCACTCCAGCAGGGCCTAGTTCTCCATTTATGAGGACAAATTCTCTTCTGCAGCTTCCATGTCACATGAAAATGAAATTATTTTGAATCAATCTACCACTTACTGTTAAAAAAATAAAGCGTTAAAAGAAAGTGTCTGGTTTTATAATTCCTTATGTTTTATAATGACATGTAATAGATGGAGTCACTTAGCAGACAGTGCACTGATTCTCATACTGTGTGGATTGTCTCCCAGCAACACTGTTTCCCCTGAAACATGTCTAGTTCTTTAAATATTTGAAAGTGTTAAAAGAACACACTTGCTTTCAGTCCCAGAGACTTTTCATCTTGCAGAACAGAAACTACAGCATTAAACAAAGCCCCATTCTCCTTCCAGATTCCTAGTCCTGGGCAACCAGAATTCTATTTCTTGTTTTTCTCTGAATGTGGCTCTTCAAGAAACCACATATAAGTAGATGTCTACAATGTTCATATTTTCCCCACTGGCTTAATTATCATAATGTCCTCAAGTCTCAACCATGTTACAACAGTTATCAGAGGCTCCTTTTTATGGCTGAATAATATTCCATTGTGCATATTCACCAAACTTAATTTTTCCATTAGAGCCATGGACATGTAAGCTGCTTTCACACTTATTTCAGTTCTCTCACTTTTTTTTTTTTATTTAGAGATTTTTAGTATAGGGTGTGTCCACTTACCAGAGAGACAGTGAGAGACAGAAAGGCAGAAAGAGGTAAATCACCCCATGGGTGGATGGCCACACAGCAATCCCTTCTCCTCCATTCAACATTCAAGATCTTGGGCATGCATTCACATGTACCTAGCATGAGTTTTAAGCCACCTACTCTGGGACTTTAATATGGCCAGCTATGTAGGAGTGCAGTGATGCAACCACTATGCCATCTGCTGTTCCTTATTTCAATTCTTTTAGATACATTTACCCAGAAATTAAATTTCTGGATTATATGGTAATTCAATTTCTAGATTTTTGAGTAACGATAGTTTAATTTTCCATATTGACTACTCACTTTTGATTCCACCAATATTGCCAAATGTTTCTGAATTGTTTGAAAAAGAATGGAAAAATGGTATGTGGGTATGTGTGTACAAGGGAGTTTAAGTAAAATGTTGTGTTAAGTCCTGTTAGATATCGGAAAGGCCTTAATCTTTCTGCCAATGCCAAACAGTCATCACAGCCCTTTCTGAGAAAGGGAATAAAGTGGTCACTCAGATTTTGACTTTTAGATGTCTTTAATTTTATTTAAATTTGATTATATATTTAAAATAGGGCATGTTATGGTTCTGTATCCGCATTATTTTACTCATGATTTTTTTTTTTTTGAGTTACCAGAGGATGTGTACTCACCAGAGAGTGACAGAGAGAGGGAGAAAGCACCCTCCAGTGGAGTGTATTGTGATTGTTCTTTTTTTTTCTTTCAGTTTTTGCTATAGGGAACATGCACTTGCCAGGGAGAAAGAGAGAGCAAGAGAGAGAGTAAGAAATTAGCCCTTCAGGGAGAAGGCCACACTACCCTCTCTTCTCCTCCATCTTCTCTCTGGATCTTGGGCTCACCCACCCAGCATCGTTTCCCAGCTGCTGCTCCAGTACTGGACACATGCAGTCAGCTATGTGGGATCCAGTACTTAACTCCCATGCCACCTTCTGGTCCTTTGTTTGCTCTTTTAATTTATTAATTAATTTATTTTTAAATTTGGCAGAGGGTCCATGTGCTTGCTGGATAGAGACAGAGAGAGTAAAACAAGAAAGCACACCCTCATGAGGCATGGTCACACTGTAATACACACATATTCAGTGTATTTCTCAAGGCACTGGGTCCAGGACTTGAACTGTGCAGTCCCCCTATGTAGGATCCAGCCATCTTAATCACCATGAGCTGGTCCTAATTAATTTTTTAACAATATATTTTAAATGCATCTTCCAAAAGTATGAATTTGTGATGGATTGGAAATTTTTTAAAAATATAATTCACTACTAGTGTTGGGAACCAGCAGTTAGCGTAATGGCTATGTCGCTGGACTCCCACGTAGTTGACCGCGGTTCGCGTCCCGGACCCGGTGGCTTAAAACTCACGCCGGGAGCGTGTGTGTTCGTGCCCAAGATCCCGAGAGGAGAATGGAGGAGAAGGGATTGCGGCGTGACCATCCCCCCTGGGGGGTGATTTCTCGCTTTCTGTCTCTATGTCTCTGTCTGTCTGGCGAGCGCACGTGCCCTATAGCAAAAAACTCTCAAAAAAATATAATTCACTATTAGTGTTGATGTCCACCGACAAGCTTAAGGGCAATATTTCTCAGGATGGTAATGCTGTCATCATCTGCCCTCAGGGCTTGGTCCTGTGTAGGAGAGAGTTAGAAAAAAGGAAGGAAAGAAAGATGCAGAAGCAGAAATGCAGGTGAACACAGACAAGCTGTGCTACAGAGTCATGCTGAGCTTCTTTATTTATGCATTTTACCAGGCACAGTGAACTGATTGCAAGCTTTCAAGGATGTGGTTGAAGTTCTAAAGTTAGAGCTAAGAACATTAGTGTAGACGATTTTTCATCTTCTTGCTATCATGTGTGATTCTATTATGTGTCATAGGTCAAGCCAGATTACTTATGCTGTTCTCCTGCAACTCTGAGGAAGATTATCTGAGTATGCATCAAAGAGGGTAATTTGTAAGCCATAAACATTATATAGAACAGGAATCACATGAACTAGCCAGGGTCAGGATGTTTCCCATTTTTCACAGATGTTTCCACAGGACCTCTGGCATCTAAAGCATGTGTCAGCCAGCTCAAACGAATAATTAACAAGGCATGCAGATAATTACTTCATACTGCCAGGGTGCATATCCTCACATATCCCATTTTCTTGTTTTAAAAGCCAACGTGACCCTCTCCTGTCTAGAAAGAAGGGGCCGACATGATGAGATGCATAAGGACACCACATGAATACAGCAACAAGAGGTTAATAGAACAATTAATAAAAATATAGCTCCAAAGAATAATTGTTTAAAGCAGTAGATGGTGGAAGGGGTAGGAACAGATATAGCAGGATACAACAAAGTATCATAGAGTTTACAGTAAGTTTTGCACACATGGCAAGAACCAGATTTTCAAGGTTCAGTTCCTTTTTCATCTCTGTCAGCATTTCTGGGGCATGCCTTGATGTCTCCAAGTGCTGATGTTAGCTTCAGTCAGCTTCTTCTCTCTCTTACTCTCAGCATCTGATGCCAGCTCATAATGTGCAGGGCATACGTACTGAGAGAGTGCCCAAATTGGACCTGTAGGAGTAAGCACAGAGAGAAATACCCTTCCCCAGGTTATTAGAGAAGCTGGACCTTGCCAGGTTGGATCTGGTGGAATTTTAAAAAAGACTTGCTTGGGGATGTTTTTGTGTTGTTAAGTAGTACTCCATTGATGTAATTTTGAGTCAAAAGTCAGATTTAGATTATTCAACTTAAATATGGTTAAAGAAAGCAATTTGGCAACATGATGGGGGGGAGCCTAGATTCCCCCTTTTTTGTTTTAAAAATATGGAGAGGATTAGGTTTATTAAGGTCACTACAGGCTATCTTGTGTTTTTAAGTTTTAAGCATGCCTGTCTTTTAGAGGTCCTGATAGCTGACTAACTACTAGGAAGCCCTTTCCTGACAAACTTAAACATCCTCTTGAGCAATCAAATCAATGCCAGCACATCCAGCCATAGCATGAATGTAGTCATAAATTTCTGGGTCAGTTGTTTGTTTGGAGCTCTCATCTGTTACTTGGTTGGACTGAGACAAGAATGAGACTTCCTTGGGTCTTAAGCTGGAAGTGTGCCCGGTATTGGGTTTCCCGGACACATCAGTGGAAGAATGGCACTGGTTAGTCCAGTGCAAGCCTTTATCATAGCATTTACATTTGGAGGAAGGCTTCCTTAGTTTTCCCTTACAATCCTTGATTATATCTCTTAGGTTTAATGTTCTTTATGGCCTTAAATGGAGGATGAGAAGTAGAAGAGAGTTAGTAGGAGGTGTAAGAGCTGGTGAACAAGAAGGAGTGGAGGGACTAGGAGTTAATGCTTCCCTTTCTTGGGACAGTTTTCTTTCTGACATTAATGTGGGAGTTCCAAACAGAAATATAGCATTATGACATAAATGCCAGACATGGAGGGTTTCAATAGGAGCATGAGGATCTTTATGCAAGCAAATACAAATTTTCTCCCAATGTTCAATTTGAAGGGATCCCTTTTCATGATACCAAAGGCATGATAAGTCAATTTCTTGTAACATTTTAGATATAGTTCGAGAGGAAACAAAATGCTCTGCTTATGCTAGCAAAAAACAAAGTTCATTTCTACGAGCTGTTCTCTTGGGAGAAAGCCGATTCCCCATATTGAGATCCTGGGATCTCCACAGAGATAAGGTGCACCTTATAACCCCATACACAAGCATGGGTCTCAATATGCCAGTGTTTTATATGCTAGCCACCTGTTTCTTCGCCAGTTTAAAAAATATATATTTTATAATTAACCTTTGGGATCAAATGCCAATAAAGCTACCTCAAGGCTATTTCAAATAGAGTCTGAACTCCCAGTTTAGGGATGGACTGAAAACTACATATAACTTTCCCAAATCTCTGCCTTCAAAATGGCAGCTGAAAGGTGACTGATACAAAACAACTATGAGAAATCTTACCAGCTCTCTGGCAAAGTCTGCTCTACAGTAACCTTTCTGGTGAACTTCTCTAGAAGTAAATTGAAATAAGCAATGGCTGAGAACAATTACAGCCTTGTGGAAGGCAAAGTATTCTAATCTTAAATTAATTCCTTGTCACTCCAAGCCCAGGGACCATGTATCTCCTTTTTAAAGAATTCTCCTAAGAACTTCAAGCTCAGGTGGCGTGAAAGCAAAAGTAGTGATAGAATACAGGAATCTGGAGTCAATTCACCTGGGAAAGAGAAGATGCCCAGTCAATTAGATATCACTTGATGTGGCTATTGAACTTGCTATGTTAACTTCACTGCGTGACAAACTCAGGCAAAGACAAAGGGAAATCTCTCCAGGGAGAAAAGCAGTAGGGTGTCTGCCTGGCCACGTTCCCAGAGGAACTTTAAGGAATCTCTTGGCTCTGGTAATTGGCTATAAATCCGCCACCAGATCAGGCGTGCAGGGAGGGTACGAGACCCCCAATGTCTGATTTTACAGTAAGGCCATATGAGAATCTCCATGGAACTGAAGGGAAGCACTCACTCAGACCTCATAGCAAGAAAGCCGTGGGACTATAAACACTTTGATTCACTCAAACAAACAACAAGCACACCAGGGATTAGGGAACCCCATGAGTATGAGATCTAGGAGCTCTGGGAATTGATCCTCGGTTTTGGCACCAGTCTGTGCTGCTTATACAATGAGGCATAAGTTGGGATATGGATGGCATGGTGCAGTAGAAAATCCATGGCACAGTAGAGTCCAGAGTGCTCAGGTCTAGACATGCCTTGACCATATCCTGATGTGACATACAGGGCAAGATACTTACTGTCATGTCTCAGTTTCATCATCTACAGAGGGGAACTATGATCCTGAATACATAGAAATTAAGGGACAACCAATACATAAATTAGATCTATGTCAGTTCTCATTTTACTAGTTATTTGCTGAATGCCTTTGTTGTGTAATGAGATCTGTAAGAAAGCAATTTGGATGACTAAATTGCCAAGCATTTCATTTAGGTCTGCCAAGTGGTGGAGAGACTAAGAGCAGGGGTTTTGGTGTAAACTGGATCTGAGTTTGAGGCTTGGTTTGCTGCTTAATGTGCAACCTCAGATCTATTAATGCTTGAAGTCTCTAAGCCTCAAAGCTCTTTGACAAAATGTAAACTATCTGGGGGTGATGTAAAGCTTATATAAGATTATTTACATGAACTGCTCACAAATGTCCAGAAGACAAATCACTCCATATAAATATAGTCAGTAGTTTTTTTTAGCATAATGGAGGAACTGAAATGCTTACAAGTGGATAGAGAAATACATTATAAGTGGAGCAAAGAACAATGAAATGGAATTTTGTCTGGCCTAGAGGGGGCCTATTGGAGAGTGCTTCTTGGGCTGCCACAGATCCTCTTATCTTCGACCAAGCAAAATAGCCTCCCTATTATAAGCCTAAGAAATCTGTCTCTAGTTGCTAGCTATACTCACTAGTTTCCTTACCCAGAATTAATAAATAGATAATATTATTTATATGTCATGTTTAGGGTCTCAGGTATTATAGAGGCAAATATGCACAGAAAATCTTATTAGGTGAACAAATTATGGTGGTTTTAGAGGGAGCATTTCCATTACATGTTTATTTATTTGAAAGTAGTTAATATGAGGATGATGTTTGGACATATAAAGTTCTAAGCTCTCTTATAAAATTCACAATTTATTCCTGAATTGAAAGTACATTTTGGAGCACTCTTTTCAGGGATCTTTTCACTTCCTTGTTCCGTAAGGAATAGATTAATGAGTTAAGCATGGGGGAGACAATATTATTTAGTATTTGCACTATGGACCCAAGCAGGGGATTGGGTGTGGGTTGCAGATAGATGATGATCACAGGTCCGTAGGCACAGAGGATGGCAGTGAGGTGGGCACTGCAGGTGGAGAAAGCTTTCTTTCTGCCCTCTGCAGAATGGATTCTCAAAATAGCAATCCTAATGCAGGTGTAGGAGACACAAACACTGAACAAAAGAACTAAAGCCAGAAAGCCCACATTGATGGAACCCACTCTCTGAGCAAGGGAGCTGTCAGTACAAGCCAGGGGTAAGATAGCAGGAATGTCACAGAAGAAGTGGTTGACCTGGTTGGGGCCACAGTAGGTTAACTGAAAGGGAAAGGTGGTCAGGGTGGTGGCCTAAAGACAACCCACCAACCAGGCTGCCATGACCAAACCAACAGAGACTCCAGGTTTCATGGTGAGTGTATATCTCAGAGGGTGACAAATGGCCACAAATCGATCATAAGCCATCACAGAGTAGAGACAACCTTAACTAGAACCCAGGAAGTGATAGAAGAAAAGCTGTGCAGCACAGCCTTTGTAGGAGATGGCTAGGCTCTGACCGGAGAGATAGAATAGCATCTTGGGACAGGTGACAGATGGGAACATCATGTCAAAAATAGATAGGAGCCCCAAGAAGAAATATATGGGGGTGTGAAGAGTAGAGGAAGAAATGATTGCTATTAGGATGAGCAAGTTTCCAAGCAGGGTAAAGAGATAGATGAAGGAGAAGATGACAAAGAGCACAGTCTCCAGTCCCTCTGTCTCAGGTATTCCCAGGAGAATGAACTTGGTCAGCTGCGTGTGATTCCTCATGTTCTTGGAGAGGTGGTCTGGGTTTTCACAGCAGACATTTAAATGGGAATTCAGAGGCCGATTGCAATAGATATATTATGAATCTATTCATCATTATCAATCTTTGTTTAAACATAAAGATGATGGTAAAATTAATAATTAGAAACTCATTAAAGACAATTAGGGTAGTAAAACATATGTAAATCTTCGTATCTCAAGATATTTCCTTTCTTGAACAGAAATACAAAGCAAAATGAAATAGTAACATGGTAAATTATTGGATGGGTTCAGAAAACATAGATTTTAATACTGAATGAGTGCATATAACTTAATGAAATTCTACCACCAGTTATACATAAATGGATGCCCTAAAATAGACCAACCTTGAAGTACGAGACTCCTGATTCCTCTTCCGAGTGTTTTTGCAGTTATTCAAAGATGTGGCCAGATACTCTAAATATTATAGGTTTAGTTGCTCTCCCATACTTCTAATTAGATCAATGGGTTGTGATATATAGCAAACAACATTGGAATTTGGGTTATAGTAATGTCACTCTAACTGGATATATTCCTTAGTTTTAACATTTTCTTGTTTAACAATGTTCACTTGCTTCTAAAGAAGCTAACAGTAACAAATTTGCTTATTAACATGGAGTTTTTAACTGTCAAAACTTACAGGCTAAAGTGAATAATGTGGATTGAAGGTTTCAGTGAACTCACGCCATATGTAAAAAGATATGGAACATTTAGTGTTTTCTAACAATAGAAATTTTTGAGTACTTAAAAGTTGAGCTAAATCATTTTAGTTCTGCAGCTATTTTTGTGTTTTCCGCTTTCAAAAAATTTTTGTGTTTATTTTTCTGTGGTAAGAACTCAACATGAGGTCTACTCTCTTAGCAGAGTTTTAACTGTACAATACCATATTGTTAGCTATGGGGACAATGTTGTGGAACCAATGTCTAGGACTTGTACTCAACCTGTGTTACTAAAACTTTATACCCTGTTGACTAGCAATTTCCCTTTCCCTCTCACTCTGCCCATGTCAATCACTTTTCTGCTCTCTGCATCTATGAATTTGAGTTATTTGTTTTATATTCAAGGAAACAGAAGTCAAGCAATTGGGTATTTTGAGATTTTGAACTTGCCACTGGAGTGTGCTGTGATCAGCGGTTCACAATGCTTGAGTATAAAGCCTCTTAAGAACTCCCCAGGAAGATACAATGTTTTCACTTTCAGTTTTTAGTTTTATAATGTATTTTTGGATATCTAAAGTATATAAAAATTGTTTAATTATTAATGCTCAGATTTTTAATTATAGATCATGGTCAATTTCACTGGTACTCTCTTATAATGAATAGTTGCTAGTGTTCATTTTATCTTTCATAAAATTGGAAGATAACATTGGTAAGATAGGTTAATGCTATCCATATCTCTAGACAAGAAATATATGCAATGGAGTTTGTGTTGTATTAGACTGTAAGATCTCTTAAAGACCTTAATTTTTCATTAAATTTGCAGCTTTTTGTGCAGTGCCTGTGATTGGCTGATAGTTGACTGATGAATGAATAGAAAATTGGTAGTTCATTATGGATATGTTCTGACAGTCCGTTTCTAGAGTCACCACTATGTCTCTAGGGATAAGAAAGTAGTAGCACCCGTGAGTGTGATTATTTCAATGAAAGTTTTGATGATCTGATTAAACTTTTTTTGTTCTTTGCTATTATAAAGTTTTTCTATTAACTTCAGAAAGCAATGATTATAGTGAGGCTGACTTTGGCTTGAGAGTTCATGTCACTGAAGAGAATTTAGAAATTATTAAAATGTCCCTAGAGTATGTAATTCCTGAGCTAGGAGAGAAGATAAACTGAGTATCTTTAAAATTGCTGGTAACTCATAATTGCCTCTTCCTGGAGGAAAGAAAGATAAATTGCAGATGGGGCAAAGAATTAAAGAAGAAAAATAGGCCTCCCTGAAGGGAAAAAAGGAGAAAGTCATGACTAATGAAAAGTTCTATAACAAAAATTAATTTAGTGTAAAAATAACTGCAATAAAGCAATTATTCATACAATAATAAATATTGGAATTATATGATTTATGTCAGTATATGTGATAATTAAATATAGCACAACATTATCATAATATATTAGCAAAATTTATTTACTTTGTTATTGTTTATGCTGCTGAGTCTATAGAGACTCTGTTGGACTGGGTTCTTTGAGTCTTTGATTTATTTTGGGTTTCTTGTTGGAAGTAAGCCAGTAGCTTTCATTTATTTTTCCAGACTTCTTTTGTCTGCTTCCCTTCTCTAGACATGAAGTCACCTGCTTTCTGTTCAAGTGACTGACATAAATGTGCATGGCCCCTAGGGGGCCCCATGGTCTGGACTAGTGATCTCTGAACAAGCATCCTGGCAGGTTTCTGAACAATTTCGATTAGGCTTAAAGAACAGAGATGGCACACAGAAAACTACTTTTTAGGGAGTTTAGCATATTCCCTGGATTACGTTTTAAATCCCATGGCAAAGAAAAAGTGGAGTGCAATGCCTGGCTTTTAAATTATGAAACTGTAGGCAATTAATAGAAAAATTTGGGCCAGTGTGGTGGTTAAGGCAGCTGGATCCCACATGGATGACTGTGTGGGACCCAGGATTGGACCTGGTGGCTTGAAAAGCATCCAAATCTTGAGAGGAGATAGGAGGAGAAAAGACTGTGGAATAGCCATCTCCCTAGGGGGTACCTTCTCACTTTTCCCTCTCTCTCTGTCTCTTTCTGGTGAGTGCAAGTGCTCTACAGTAAATTTAAAAAGAAAAGGAAAAAGTGGGTATTTTAAATCGAGATCAAGTGAAGGGAAAATACCAAAGTGTGAGATGTCCTTACAATTGGGATGGTGCAGGGGAGTGCCCACTACATGTTTGCTTCTATTTTTTTTTTTTTTTTGAGAGGTTTTCTCTATAGGGCACGTGCACTCGCCAGACAGACAGAGAGAGACATAGAGACAGAAAGCGAGAAATCATCCCCCAGAGGGGATGGTCATGCCACAATCCCTTCTCCTCCAAATTCTCCTCTCGGGATCTTGGGCACGCATACACACGCGCCCGATGTGAATTTTAAGCCACCGGGTCTGGGACGCGAACCGCGGTCGACTACGTGGGAGTCCAGTGACATAGCCATTACACTAACTGCTGGTCCCCCCAACTAATTTTTAGTCTCAATAGACTGTGTGGTGTTTGAAACATGACAGATGCTAAATTAATTAGTAAAGAATGCAAAAAGAATACAGAAATGCATTTCTTCACGCTTATGAGAGTGTGAATAGAGGGACAGACCCTGCTTATTACATCAAATGGGAAGAAACTGCCCCCCACCATGGTAATTTCTTCTATTGCCCTGCTACCCAGTTCCACGAAGGGAGGGTAAAAAGTAAAAATTTATGTAGATGGGGACACTCTGAAGCACTTACATGGACAAAAAGCTCAAGTTTGGTTCAAAGCAGGAAAACAAGTGATTTTTTTCCCTTTTATCTTCAGTTTCTTCTCTAAAGTTTGGGTATCTCCATGCCAAAATCTCTCTTCCCTATATACCAGGGAACTGAGCCTGGGCTTTCTATCTGTGGCCCTCAAGCAATTTTCTTTTTCATTCAGAATTACACAGAAAGAGGTTTCTATATATCTGATGGTTGCCGATCATCTAGAGTGATTTCCTCAGAGTTAGCAGAAGTAAAAATATCTCCTACCTTTGTGGTTTTTAATTGTCTCATAGTCCCTCTGGAGTTTCATCCATGATATATCCTGAGACTGAGGGAGTAGGAGCTCTCTGAGCACAGGTAGTAATTATATGCCAGATGTTGAGAGAGTTTTAAAAATAGTACATAGCAATCGAGATAATCCTAAAAGAAATTGGGAATCGAAGAACTTGTGGATCTCTGCTGACTATTGTATTTATCTGTTTTGGGTAGATATCCCACTCACTCCTTTTGTTCTCAGGGAAGTGGTCTGTCAAATCTGTCATTTGTCCAGTTTCTAACTGTTCCCTCACCTGTTATGGTTGTGAGTGAAACAGTGACATGATAAAAAGCAAATTCACTTTGGAGCCAGAGGGTTCTAGGTGTGAAAAGAAAACCTGTTCCTTATTAACTACATGTTCTTGAGCAGGCTAATGGTTCTCTATGAACCTTTATATTGTATTTTGCAAAAAAGGAGTTACATGGGGCAGTATGTGGCATGGTGGTTAAGGTGCTGGACGCCTACATGGCTGACCACTGTTCAAGTCCCAGACTAGGTGACTTAAAAAATCACTCTTGGTCTCTGTGAGTGCATGCCCAAAATCCTGAAAGGAGACTGGGGCAGAAAGGATTGGAACATGGCCACATACTTGGATAGTGATTTCTCATTTTCCTTCTTGGTCTCTCTCAGTATGTCTCTTTGACAAAAGCATGTACCAATGGCAAAAACCTTCAAAAAAAGAGAAGTTACAATAGAATTTCATAGGATAATTGTGAGGATTAACTAAGATAATGCTTAGCAACTTCCGGACATACTACATGATCTTATGATATTTTTATTTCTTAAAATTGGATGGGACATAGATTTCTTATTTTCATAATTTTACTGGTAGGATCATCATCCCTTTCCCTTCCTTATTTTTTCCCACCTTTCATTCATCATTTTAAAGTAAAATTTTTAGTTTTGGCTTTTTGTTCGTTTTTCATTTTATTTATTTTTCATAAATTCTTATTTACATCTAATTGCTGTACATCTTTGTGGGTACAATATAACTTTTCATAGCAATATTCAGTGTGAGATTTTCAAATCAAGGACATTATCATATTAATCATTTTCAAAGAACACTGTATTAAGGTGTGTATCTTCAATTTTGGCTCTATTATCTTTCTTGTTTTTATTCCTTTTTTTTGAGGTATATGTAAAAAGTTGGCAATGCCTCATTTTTTTCTGTTGTGGTTTGCTGCCTTATGCCCATTTGTCCCATTTACATTTATTCTTTTGTCTGTCAAATGCGTCTTTCCAAGATCAAGCAGTCTCTGGTATCTATAGTAACCCTCTCTACTTCTGTGTTCAAATCTTTCCACTTCTGTCATAAAGTGAAGACATTTGGTATATATGAGTGTTTGTCTTTCATAATGTAGCTTATTTCACTTAGCATTAAATCTTTAAGAATCATCTACTTTGTATCAAGACAGAATCTCACTGTTTTATATGGTTGACTAATATTCCATAGTGTACATTTATCACTTTTTTATAATTCTGTCATCAGTTATTGGACACTTAGTTTGATTCCATGTCTTAGCTGTTGTGAATAATGCTTCAATAACTACAAATATGTAAGTGTATTTCCAACTGAGTGACTTCCTATCCTTTGGGTAAAACCCAAGAGTAGAATTACTGATTTATACGGTATGTCTATTTGTAAATTTTTGAAGAATCTCCATGTTGTTTTCTTTTTCTTTTCTTTTTCTTTTTTTGAGAGTTTTTGCTATAGGGCATGTGAGCTCACCAGAAAGACAGAGAGAGACAGAAAGACAGAAAGCGAGAAATCATCCCCCAGGGGGATGGCCACGTTGCAAACCCTTCTCCTCCATTCTCCTCTTGGGATCTTGGGCATGCACATACACATGCCCTACATGAGTTAAGCCACTGGATCCGGGTCTCGAATCATGGTCAACCAGATGGGAGTCCAGCGATATAGCCATTACACCAACTGCTAGTCCCATGTCCCATCTCCATGTTGTTTTCCACAGTGGTTATACTAATTAACGCTCCCACCAAAAGTGTAGAAGGATTCCCTTTTCTCCACAACCTCAGCAGCATGGGTTGCTATTTTGAAATTGTGGTATGTTTATTTCTATTTTGTCTTGTTTGATCACATGTATTCTGACTGAGGTTGAGTGATACCTCATTGTGGGTTTGATTTGCATTCCCCTATGATAAGAGGTGTTGAACATTTTTATAGCTTTTTGACCATTTGTATGTCTTCCTTGAGAGTTGCTTGATCAGATCAATTGCCCATTTTAAAATTGGATTATTAGTATTATTGTAGGCGAGCTGCTTGAATTCCCTTTATATTAGGGTTATCAAGTCTTTATCTGAAGCATAGTTTGCAAATATTTTCTGTCATTCTGGTGGTTGTCATTTTATTTATTGTACCCTTTGTTGTGTAGACACTTTTTAGCTTGATATAATTCCCGTTGTCTATTTTTGGAGTTGTTGCTCTAGGTGTAGGGGTCTTATTTAAGAAATCTTTGCCTGCTCTTAATATCTTCAAATACTTTCCCTGTGTTTTCCACAAATAGTTTTAGTTTGAGGTTTCATACTTAGGTCTTTGATTCATTGTGCACTGATTTTTGTTAATGGTGAGAGCTAAGGGTCCAATTTCATTTCTGAAGGTGGCTATCCAGTTCTTCCAATAACATTTTCTGAAAATATTTTCTTTTTTCTACTGAATTTTTTATAACCTTTATCTAAATCAGTTGGGCGTATGTTTTGGAAGTTATTTATGGATTCTTTATTATGTTTCATTCATCTACATGTCTGCTTCTTTGCCAGTACCATGCTGTATTGATTATCACAAATTTGTAATATATGTTGAAATCAGGTAATGAAATACCTTCAAATTTATTGTCTTTGCACAGTATTACGTTTGAGATATGGGATCTTTTATGATTCAGACAAATTTATGATTGTTTTCATCTATTTCTGTGAAGAATGTCATTGGTACTTTGTTTTTTCCTTTTATTTTGATTTTTGTTGTTGTTATTTATTTATTTATTTTTGCTACAGGGTACATGTGCTTGCTGGAGAGATAGAAACAGAGAAACAGAAAGCAAGAAATCATCTTTCAGGGGGAATGGCCGTGCCACAGTTCCTTATTCATGCTTCTTTTGGGATTTTGGGCATGCACGTACATGTGCCCAGTATGAGTTTTCTTTTTCTTTCTTTTTTCTTTTTTTTTTTTTTGGAGAGTATTTTGCTATAGGGCACATGCATTCGCCAGAAAGACAGAGAGAGCATAGAAACAAAAAGCAAGAAATTACCCCCCAGGGGGGATGGCCATGTGCATGCCTGCATATACATCTGGCATGAGTTTAAGTCACCAGGTCTTGGACTCAAACTGTGGTCGACTACATGAAAGTCCAGCGACATAGCCTTTATACCAACTGGTGATCCCATGCCTGGTATGAGTTTTAAGCCACTGGGTCTGGTACTTGAACTACAGTTGACTACATCGGAGTCCAGCAACATAACCACTACACCATCTTTGATACTGTCACTGGAACTTTAATAAAAATTGCATTGGATTTGTAAATAAATTTTGGGTAGAATCAATATTTTAGTTATATTGATTCTTCCAACTCAAGAACAAGGGATTTATTTCCTTTTTTATGTATCATTTTTAATTTTTCCTTCAATTTTTTTTTAGATTTTCTTGTAGATGTCTTTTACCTTTTTGGTTAGATTTATTCCTAGGGTTTTTGGGTTTTTTGGTTTTGGCTATTGTGAAAATTGGTTGTTTTAACTTCAAGTAATTACAGGGAAAAGAATGGAGAGTATCAAAAAACTAAATTAATATTACTAAGTTTAGAAAAATATAAGAAATATCAGATTCTTTTTTATTGATATTTAGAAATCTAAATAGCATATGGTTCTTCAGATTCTCAGGCTGTAGGAAGAAAAGTTAGGAAAACAGAGGAAAAGTGAAACTAACGTTCAGAGAGTACTGGTGACAGATGCCTTAATAAAATCTTCTTATTTAATCATTTTTTTCCTTTTTTTAGAGTTTTTTCCTACAGGGCATGTGCGCTCGTCAGAGAGACAGAGAGAGACAGAAAGACAGAAAGCGAGAAATCACCCCCTGGGGGGAATGGCCACACCGCAATCCCTTCTCCATTCTCCTCTTGGGATCTTGGGCACGCACGCACAGGCGCCTGGCATGAGTTTAAGCCACCAGGTCCAGGACTCGAACCACGGTCATCTACATGGGAGTTCAGCGACATAGTCATTATGCTAACTTCTGGTCCCCTTATTTAATTATGATGGTATACATTCGGGGAGGGTGCTATTAATCCACTTTTCAAGTGATGATATGGACTCATAGAAGTTAAATTATTTTCCCAAGATAACACAATGCTTTTATTTACCAAGATAACATAATTACTAATAGAAATAGAAATAGAAATCAAGCCTCAGTTTTCTTGAATCTAAAGCTCACATACTTAATTCTGTGAGAGAATCAAATTGATCCTAATACATCAGAACCTATTTCCTAGTTTCCTGTATAATTTTTTACCCTCTGGATTAACAGGTATATCCTATAATAGTCCTCAGAGTTTAAGCTCTTGTGTTTCATATTGTCCATCCCCTTTGGCACACATTTATACTTTTGATTTATCAGAAGGATATGTACTTGTAAGGGGTAATAATTGTTATTCTTAAGCAAGCATCACTGATTTTTATGGATTTTTGACAGATGACTAAATGGCTTTGTGATAACAGGTATTATTCCTGTCTGAAATTAAAGCTGTTTGTCTTACTATATAATATAGTGACCACCAGTTCCTAGTCAATATGTAGTAATGATATAAAGACATGAAATATCAGGACGGTGACAGAAAACATATATGCTGGAAAAACTATGAATGGATTTCAAATTTTCTTGCACAAAAAATGAACTCATACTTTAATTTCATCTTCCATGAACTTTCTGAATTCCCTTTGTGTGCATGTGTTAATTTTGTGTGTTAAATCAGTCCTATCTATCCATCTGTGATCATAAGTTTCTGCTGAACTTAGTTTATACATGATCTTTCTATACACCAAAATTACAGGTTATCAGTGATCATATAAAAATGATGTGTATTAATTCTAAGTGTTATCAATAATAAGTCAGATAAATGTTGTGAGACTTGCATACATGTGTAAGCATTTGTTGCTTAATCTTGAAATCTACCTTAGAATATCTACAGTGGATAACAATCACATGGCCTAAGAGAAGATATATACAACCACCAGCATTTATATGTATTTATTAACTAATCAAATAGGGCACGTACGCTCGCCAGACAGACAGAGACAGAAAATGAGAAATCATCCCCGGGGGGATGGCCACGCTGCAATCCCTTCTCCTCCGTTCTCCTCTTGGAATCTTGGGCACGCACGCACACGCGCCCAGCCTGAGTTTTAAGCCACCGGGTCTGGGATGCGAACCGCAGTAGACTACGTGGGAGTCCAGTGACATAGCCATTACGCTAACTGCTGGTCTGAAACCCCAAGATCTTAAAAATAGAATAATGAGAAAAGAAAGCAGGTGGTCTTGAGTGCTGAAGTGAATTGGATGCTATTTTCATAACACACAAATCTCTTTCTGTTTTATGCAAACATGTTCTTCACATTCAAAAGAAGATCATTCCTTAAAAGTCTACTTATTTTTATTGATCAAAACCAGGTGTCGGATAAAGGTTGTATGTCATGGAGCCTAAAGAGCTTTATAAATCATGAAGAAATGTATTCCTTCATATAAAAGTCTGTGCTGCTAATAATGGCTCTGCTCGCTAAGCATCTCAGGGATTCAGGATCCTCTGACTTGTTGCTTCTCCATTATTATGTGTTATTTTCCTAGTTCTTGTGTCCAGGATAGCTCAGAATACACCTGCATTCCCAAGAGTGATCAGGATGATGCTAAAGTGAAGAGGAGGCCATACTCTTTTCTTTGTTTTCATTTCTTTGCATTGCACATATCTTTTCTTGTATCCCATGGGCCAGGTTTAGTCAGAAAGTCCTACCAGCTTTAAGGGAAGTTGGGAATGCCTTTATTCTGAATGGCCATAGACTTAGCCAAACTTGGGGTTCGCATTAGTATAAAAAGGAAGGCAAGAAATCATCTTGGGGAATACCTAGCAACACTAAGTCATAGGCTATTCCTTTGAGTAGAGGTACCTAATCTAAAGTAGCCGTTATTTATTTGCTATTATACTATTTTGTTGTCTTTACACATTTTCACTGCCAGATATTTTCTTCTTTACTTATTTGATTATGTTTTTTGATTATTTCTTGCCCTTACAATGTATACTACAGGTAGAAAGGATTTTTGCCTGTCTTGTGTATTGCCTAATGCCATGTCTGGAACACTCCCTTGCATTTAGAAGCCCAATAAATATATTTTGACTGACAAAATGAATCACGTGTTTTTCTTTTAAAAGTTAGATTATTAGACTCATTAATGAATATTTTGTATGAAAAGAATGAAATTATCCACAACGTTTAAACAAGATATGCATAAACATAAACAAAATGAATTCATATTTTTCATAGCTAGTTTTTTTTTCTGTAGTGATTTTTGCTTTATGGTCTATGTTCTCACTGGAGAGAGAAAGAGACAGAGACAGTAAGAGAGAAAGTGAGAAATCACTCCCCAGAGAGAATGGATACATGCAACCCCTTTTCCTCCATTTTCTTCCTGGGATCTTAGGCACACACACACTTGTACCTGGCATGAGTTTCAAGCCACCAGGTCTGGGACTCAAGCCGCTATTGGCCCTATGGGAGTCCAGTGACGTATTGCTACACTATCTGATGGCTTCCATAACTGGGTATAATTTGATATATTGTGTCCTCCCACTAAGCAGCACCATATGGGTGTTTTCTGATTCAACTCCTTCTCACCTGCCACATCCAATCTGCAGTAGCCTTTTTTTCTAAGCTCTTGCCACAGCTGGATCAGATAATGATCTCTGCTCACTTTTCCAATGTCTTCCTTTCATTGTCCATAAACCTCAACTAATAGGAGGTACAACCATGAGAAAATTCCAGGTGTGATTTATATCCAAAGAAAAGGATCATTCCCTCACATAATTAGTTTGGTCTACATAAAAACCATGGTTCTAGGGCCTAGTACTGATAAAACAGAACAAATGTTCATATTGTGCTTTACTAAATGTGTACATATGCACGTATGTACATATATGTGTGTATAAACACACCTCTTCAATCTTTGAACAGCACAGGGGTACTGTGTGACACAGAGCCCAAAATGCTCTATAAGCCATGAAGAAACTTTTTACTGTCTCATATAAAAGTATTTGCTGATAACAGTGACTCTACTCCATGAGCGTCTGTCCTGTTAATTCTTCATTCTTTTGAAACACATACTCTGTCAACCTTTGAACAACACAGAGATTAAAAATCCACATGAAACTTTTGACTCCCCAAGACCGAATGAGTATATGTATTGTATACTATATTTAATAAAGCAAGCTACAGAAAATGTGATAAAGACAATCATAAGAAGAGAAAATACATTTATAGTATTTTTTTCACTTTTTTATTTTAATTTTCATATAAATTCAATCATAATATTTAGTTTACAAAGTGAACATTTCAGTATGTGTGTGAACATTTCTCCCCAGTCCAGTTGATTAGAGTATCTTCCACCAATAACACCACACTTCCCCATCCTGTCAATGCTCTCTCTGCGTATCCCTCTTCCAAACGTCCTTCCTTAGGTCCCTCTTCTCCACACACTCCACTTCTGGCATTAACCCCCATCTCTTGTGTTTGTACAACCGTAGGTCAATTACTTTCAGTTATAGAGTGCAGACACTTGGTATATATTAAGTGGGGACATCCAGTTTATAGTATTTATTGAAGAACACCTGTGTATTAGTAGATTCGCACCGTGCAGACACGTGCTGCTCACAGATCAACTATATATTTACATCCTCTATTTGAGCATTCCTAATCTGAATATCCAAAATATAAAATGCTCCAAAATCTGAAATTTTTTTTTGAGTGTATACATGAGACTGTAAGTGGAAAATTCCACACCCGACCTCATGTGACAAGTTAAAGTCAAAACACTATCGCACAGCTTATTTAACATCCTAGAGGGAAAAAAGATCTTCTCAATCCTCTTCTATTGCTCTATTTCTTTACCAAGCCCACATCCCCCTGTGGAACATGTCCAAAAACCTTTCATATGATAAATACTTAAAATATGGGGGGCCAACAAGTGGCACGGTGGTTAAAGGTGCTGGATTCCCACATGGCTGACTGCAGTTTGAGTCCCAGACCTGGTGGCTTGCTTTCTCACTTTCCCTTTCTATCTCTGTCTGCCTTTGGTTAAATTAAAGAAATAATAATAACAAATGGAATTAAATAAATAAATAATTTTAAAAAATTGTGTAAAATTACCTTCAGCCTAAATGTATGAAGTACATAGGAACCTAAAGGAGTTTCAACGTTTACACTTGAGTTGGATCCCAAGCCCCAGATATCTCATTATGCATAATATGTAAAAAATTTCAAAATCCAAAGAAAACAAAAGAAAAAAAGAAATAATCTAAGACACATCTGGTCCCAAGGATTTAAGATAAGGGATACTCAACCCATACATAGTTTCCTATTCATTAAGATCTATTAGATCTTAGGGTCAGCAGATGGCATGCTGGTTACTCCACTGGACTCCCACATGGCTGATCATAGCTTGAGTCCTGGACCTGATGACTTGAAAATCACATTGGGCACGTGTGCATGTGTGCCCAAGATCCCAGGCAGAGAAGGAAGGATACAGGATTGCGAGGCAGTCATCCCCCCTTGGGAGTGATTTCTTACCTTCCCTCTCATTGTTTCTCTCTCTCTCTGGCAAGTGCACACACCCTATAGCAAAAACCTATAAAACAATAAATCTATTCTTCTTCTTCTTCTTTTTTTTTTTTGGAGAGGTTTTCGCTATAGGGCATGTGCGCTCGCCAGACAGACAGAGAAAGACATAGAGACAGAAAGCGAGAAATCACCCCCCAGGGGGTATGGTCACACCGCAATCCCTTCTCCTCCATTCTTCTCTCGGGATCTTGGGCACGCACGCACATGTGCCTGGTGTGAGATTTAAGCCTCCGGGTCCGGGATGCGAACCGTGGTTGACTACGTGGGAGTCCAGCGAAATAGCCATTATGCTAACTGCTGGTTCCCTAAATCTATTATTCTTTTTTTTTTTTCCTAAATCTATTATTCTTAAAAACAAACCCAGGAAGGTAGATATGCCATTATCCCCATTTTATAGATAAGAGAACAAATCACCGAGCGAGGTAAAAACCACAGGAAATAAATACATAAGGCAAATCAAAGTCCAGTGTTCACCTTAGCAGAATCTCAACAGCAATAGGGCTGTCTTTAAGCCCCGATTTAAGGAAAAGGAAAAGGAAATAGGAAAAGGTGTAGGAAACTCTATTGCTTCTATTGGCCTTGACCAGGAAAATGGACACATGCTCTCAGTTAGTTCACTGTCATCACCTCGACCCACCCATAATTTGTAGGGGTATTTCATTACTGCATGAGGGACCCATGAGTGAAGACTTGATCCACTACAGCTGGAAGTTCTCCTTCAACACAGGAGTATGTGCCTTGCCCTCCTCCTCTTCCCTGCAGCAAACAGGGCAAGGTCCTGGAGTAATTGACGAATTCCACTGGAGTCACTGAGCCACTGTTCTTATCAGCAGGGCCTCTACTCCTTAAACCCCGGTAAAGAGATCTACCATAGAGACAGGGGGTCTGATGTCATCATTGATGTTATTACTGTTGCAGAGCTTTCACCTGAAAAACAAATTTCTTCCTTTGCCTTTCCTCTGATTATTCTCCTCCCATTGCTCCTTAGAGAAGACCAGGCAAGGAAAAAAGTAAATATTCCAAAGGTGAAGACTTTCCGCTGAGTTCAGAGAAAAGGGAAAGTCCAAAACATATTGAAGACTTTCAGTGGATCCCTAGGCCACAGTTGTACATTACAGCGGGTCCCTAGGAGGCAGCGGGCCTTCCTGGAGATGGCACTGCTTGTTTTCACTTTGTTGTCCAGGTGCTCTCCCCACCTTGGAGGCCCTGGGTCAGGGTCACAGCTGCACCTGAGGACAAACAGCCCAGCTGCCCTCCCCCGCTTCTCCGATCTGTCAGAGACATGTCACTGTAAACCAAGGTGGGGAATTGGACCCGGGTTCTGCGACAGGCGCGGAGGAAGTCTCGCGCGACTGTGAGAGTTAGCCACCTCCTAACTGCCCCAGGCCCCACTTTCCACTCTGCTTCCTTTTACTTTCCTCCTCTTCCTCCTTGCTTGCTTCCTCATCTAGACAAGTCCTGTTTTCTGGTTTTACTTAAGTGTATCTTTGGAAATGCGACTTCCACCCAAAGGCAGCCCGTGCCCCTCTCTGTAGGGATTTCAGAGGCCAGCTGTCCCTCTGTAAGTGCCGGGACTCCAGGAGCCTGGAGCTGGGTTGAAATCATAGCCTGCACCTGTCCCCGCCTAGCACCCCCGCTCCTGGAAGCCTCCGCGCCCTCTCCTCCCAGCCCCAGGCTGCAGGGTGGCCGCCCAGCTCCCAGCTCGGGCACCCTGACACTTCCGAGCGTCCCCCAGATCCAGTCACCTGCTCCGCGCAGTGCCCTCTGTGTTCCCATCTCTTGGGGTCATGCCAGTCTTTCTGAAGCCCCCCTGGAGAAGGAGCTAGCCCCTACCACATGGCGATTGTCAGGGAGGAGACAGGAGCACAGAGCACAGCCCCGCCCCAAGGGGGTCTGTCTTTCCAGGGAAAGCTGGTCTCTGCCTGCTCCTACCCTCCCTTGGCAGCCCTCAGTGAGCCCCTGCGCAGCCAGAGTTCTGCCGCCCCCCTCCCCCCCCCACCAGCGGCCTCTCAAGTTCCCTGCAGTGGCAGGAAAGTCCCCCATCCCAGCCCTGCAGCCTGCCTTCTGTCCCCACAGCTGACACTGCCCTCTGCCTTGTGTAAGTCCTGAGCCGTTTTTTGAGTCACTCAGCTTTAAACCAGCTGTTCAAAATAAACACAGAGCACAGAAAAGCCTGACAGCAGTTTAGCATAATGGCTATGTCGCTGGACTCCCATGGAGTTAACTGCGGTTGGAGTCCTGGACCTGGTGGCTTAAACTCACGCTGGGCGCGTGTGTGTGCGTGCCCAAAATCCCAAGAGGAAAATGGAGAAGGGATTGTGGTGTGGCCATCCCCCCTGGGGGGTGACTTCCCGCTTTCTGTCTCTCTGTCTCTCCCTGTCTTTCCGGCCAGCACACGTGCTCTATAGCAAAAACCACTAAAAAAAAAGCATGACTTATGGGTGTTGATTGTGGAGTGAGGCAAGGCCTGTGAGAAGCATCACCAATTGATGGGTGATCTCAGAGACTGGGTTTTGAATTGGGGTGGGGCTCTGGGTTGTAAATCATGATGGGGGAGGAGCAGGTGGCCTGGTGGTTAAGGCTCTGGACTCCCACCACGCCTATTGCAATTTGAGTCCCAGGACCTGGTGGCTTGAAAATCACGCTGGGATCCTGTACCAGCCTGCCCCAAATCCTGGGAGAAGAATGGAGAAGGGATTCCAGTGTGGCCATCCCCTGGGGGAGTGATTTCTCACTGTACTGTTCTTTTTCACAGTCTCTTTCCTATGAGGCATGTGTCCTGTGCAAAAACAAACATCAACCACCACCAGCAACAATAATAAATGACGATCGGGTGAACACTGAGGCCTAGAACCTCCATGGGGCAGTTCTAGAAAAGCTGCTGCACAGCAAAACCTCAACGCAAATTTGCAACAGGGGAGGGAAAAAGAACCAAACTTCCAAGGCCTGCTTTTTCTCTTAAAAGTACTTTAAAAAGGAAAGTTGGTTTGTGTTTTTTATTGCCATTTTGTTTTTGTACATATCATTAGGGATCAGACTTGTTGAATGATCTTGAATGTCCAGATGCCTCCTCTGTCCTGTTTCAGCATTACTTGTGGTATGCCCATGTTCACTCTATCTCAAAGGAGAAAAAAAAAAACATGTGAAAAAAGCAAGAAACAACAACAACGAAAAATCTTATTCTGAGTATCCCAGTACCTTTTTTGCGTGTGCTATAAGTAGTTGGTTTGTATATGATGGTTAAAAAGGCCAAAGATATAAGGCTTCACCCCTCCTTTTTTTGTCTATGAAGTTGCTGTTTATTTTATTTATTTAACATTAATTTATTTATTTAATTTTCTTTTTAAAAAATTTTATTTAATTTTAAATTAAAAGAAAAAAAAAGAGAAAGAAAGCTGCCTTTCTCATGAGTCCTTCTGTTTTTTCAGTAAGTTGGTACTTTCTCAATGACTCAGCTGTCCCTGGGCCTCTGGACAAGCACATTAGTTTCATTTTACTCTGCATCCTCTGTGTGCTGGCAGTGCCATGTAGCTCCCAAAGCTGTGTTTGCAGGGAAAATGCCCTTTCCTGTGCTGGAGCTGCAGATCAGGTCATGCATTGACAGAGTGGGGAAAGGCCCCATTCAGAATGGTTGGAGGTGTCACTAGCCCAACCGTCTCCCTACAGAATCTGGATAAAAGAAGTGTAATGTAAATCATAACCTAGAAACATCAAACGTATCTGTTTGTTACCACATCATGTGAAATGGCTGTCTTGGGTTATGATAAAATTTGGGAGCTATGTTTACGAGAGCCTGATTTAAAATAGTGGGCACATTGCCTATATAAGATTGACATTAGAATATCTTAGAGAAAACCCACAGTGGTATCAATTATGAGCCTCAGAAGAAGAGTTCTAAGTTGCAGGAGTCAGTTGGGATCATACAGCTTCCCATCTTCAGTCTCTGAATAGTATGAACCAAAGCAGGCCCAGTGGCAGTTTCCTGAACAACTGTAGCAGTGATAACAGGAAACAATACTGGCATCTAGGACATGGACTGCTTGCCTCTGTGCCTGGCATGGTTGAGGGCCTTCACATGTATTAATTCACATACAATGTGTATGTATGATGTTCTCACTTTAAAAGGAGAGTATCGAGGCTCAGGGGTAAGGTACTGATACCTATTTCAATATACCAAAGGAGTTGAGATCTTGGTCTCCCTCTTCCCAGCTCCCACATTAACCCTCAGAATGTATTCTTAGGCTAGAGAGGAGCGTGCAAGATTTGGTGTTTGAATTTGGCTTCTAACACATCACTCTGTGATGTCTTTTCAGCGGAAACACTGCATTACCATGGTGTCTCCCTGTGGCCTCCTCACCCTCCAGAAAGACCCAGGTAAGCCTGGTTCAAGACTCTTCCCTGCCTTGTATCTTTGCTGCCTACTCAGTGCCTGGCCTGTGGGAAGCATTCTATCATTTACTCTAGAATTCTGTTTTGTCCCCAGTGCCTCTGAAGAGCATTTCCGTGATCTTGTCTATTTATAAGTTCGTGGCTGGTGTGTCTGCAACCTTACACTATGAGAAAGAAGAGAAAGTTCCTCTGGAGACCTTCTTTGTGTTCCCCATGGATGAAGACTCTGCTGTCTATAGCTTCAAGGCCTGGGTGGATGGGAAGAAAATTGTGGCAGAAATACAGGACAAGATGAAGGTCAAGGGATGAGTGGATTACCTCCCTTGTTTCTTTCTCCCATGCTCTCTAAGGTCTCTATAAAAGGCAGTGTTATAGAAAATCTGAAGTCGAATGTTCTTTCCTTCATATCCTTCTGTTGTTTTCCTAAAACCATTTTTGAGGAAAAACTAATTAGAGGCACTGGAAGTATAGCTGTGTCCTTGATAAGACAGTTCCAGTTCCTCCTACCTGTCTTTGTTCCTGCACTACTCACCTCTTACCCGTGATGGTAAATTCGAAGGTTACTTTTTTTTCTCCATCCATCACCCTGTTCTCCTTAGGCCCACATCAAATATGAGAATGCCCTCTCCCAGGGCCACCAGGCCCTCCTGCTAAAGGAGGACAAGTACTCCAGGGATGTCTTCCGTTGTAACATAGGGAACCTCCAGCCTGGGTCAAAGGCCCCACTCACACTGTGGTATGTGCAGGAGCTGCCCCTGGAAGCAGATGGGGGCCCTGTGCTGTGTGCTCCTGGCCATTCTGAATCCTTAGATATTAGCTCTCTGGTAAGTATCGCTCCCCTTTGAATGCTGGGCATGGTGACATCGTTGGGGAACTCTTCAGGTTTCTGGTATGTTAAAAAGTGTTGGTAGGAAAACTGAACTCAGGTAACCTTTGTAGGAAGACTGAGGACAGTTGTGTTAACATGAAGACTCTGATAGTTCCTCCGGAGGACCTGCCCTATACACTCAGCATGGTCACCACTATCAGTTCCCAGCATGGTATTGAAAGGGTGCCGTCCAACCGCTCCTTGAGTCCTGTCAAGTACCTGGGAGATGAAAAGACTGCTGCTCAGGTAGTTAGTGAGAGAGCTGTATTGTCACCAGCACCTCTGTTCCTCCAACTTGACCCAGCCCTTCCCGAATGTTCCTTGCTTTTCCCTATAACCCAGAAGGAGCTGCACTGTGTGCCTTCCTTAGCTCATTAATGTCCAGAACTTTCCCTCCATTGTCACCTTTGCTTCCTGATCAGCTCACTCTTGGAAGATGACCATAGCCTTCTCCTTTGATTTCAGCTTCAGGAAGGAAACAGTGATAGTTCTAATGTGGCTTCCTTAGCCTATCCCCTCCTCAGGTCTCCTTGGCTGATGGACACAAGTTTGATCAAGATGTGGAACTCCTGATCTACTACAGTAGGGTGCAGGCCCCCACTGTAGCTGTGAAAACAGGGATGCTTGCCATGGAGCCAGGTACTCCTTCCCTCCTTTGTAGTCACATAGGAGGGAACTCTCTATCTGGAATTACTCTCAAGTTACTCTTACTTTTCTTTCCCCCTATCTGGTAGCGGGTAAAACATATTGATTGGAATAGCTTACACTAGCATATGCAGAAATGGTTAGATTTAATCAATATCATGTGATGATGTTTTGTGGGCAAATAGAAGTAGATCGCTAGATAATTGGGCAAAAGACATGAACAAATAATTCACAAGAGAAAACATAGCTAATTCGTAAACATGTAATGGTCAGCCTTGACAGAAATACAACAAAAATAATCTTAGCATTTCCCTGACATTTTCACCTTAGCATTTGCCTGTCTTTCTTCTAGACAGCTAGATATGTTCATTCTGTCATATTCATGGCAGCCTTGCTGACTTCTCAGTATTGTGCCAGTACCCCTTCTCCACCAAAAAAGTGCTACTTGTAATCTGGATTGTATAATCAGAACTGGTTGTATAAACAATTTTTTTAAAAAAAGAATTTTACCGGGACCAGCAGTAATGGCTATGTCACTGGACCCCCACGTAGTCGACTGCAGTTCGAGTCCCGGACCCGGTGGCTTAAACTCACGCCGGGCGCGTGTGCGTGCGTGCCCAAGATCCCAAGAAGAGAACAGAGGAGAAGGGATTGTGGTGTGGCCATCCCCTCTGGGGGGTGATTTCTCGCTTTCTATCTCTCTGTCTCTCTCTGTCTGTCTGGCAAGTGCATGTGCCCTATAGCAAAAAACCTCTCAAAAAAAAAAAGGTTTTTACCATAGAGCACTTGTGCTCACTGGAGAGAAATAAAGAAACAAGAGAGAGGGAAAGTGAGAAGTCACCCCACGGGGAGGATGGCCACACTGCAGTCCCTTCTCCTCCATTCTCTTCTCAGGATTTTTGGGTACACATGCACACGTACCTGGCATGATTTTCATTTTTTTTTGAGAGGTTTTTGCTATAGGGCATGTATGCTCACTAGAGAGACAGAAAGCGAGAAATCACCCCCCAGGGGGATGGCCATGCTGCAATCCCTTCTCCTCCGTTCTCCTCTCGGGATCTTGGGCACGCATGCACATGCATCTGGCATGAGTTTTAAGCCACTGGGTCCGGGACATGAACCACGATTGACTACATGGGAGTCCAGCGACATAGCCATTACGCTAACTGCTGGTCCCCCCACAATGTGAGTTTTAAGCCACTAGGTCAGGAACTTGAACTGGGGTCCACTGCATGGGAGTCCAGTGACATAGCCACTCTGCCATCTGCTGGTCCCAGAAAAAAGTATATTCTATGTTCTGTTATATTCTCTGAACTATAAAACTACATCTGACATAATCTTGTCATTCTCATTTAATCTGTTTTGATACTAATGATTAGATTTCCACATTTGCTTTCACTTGCTTTTAATAATAACTCACAGCTATGCTTTGACACCTCATAAAGCAGGCAGGTGGCCCAGTATGCCCAGGGCTGCCTTCTCTGGCAGTGTGCTAAGTGCTTCCTCCTGGAGCCAGACCCCTTCATGTTTAAAATGTGCATTACACTCTTAGCTACTCTAGTGTCGGCCTAAGCCTCGCCCAGGGAACATGACATGTTCAAGTTGTAATGAAGGTCTTAAACAAGGGCCCAGTGATTAATTTCCCAGGGATTTGACTTAACAAGAAGGTTTGTCTCTGCAAATAGACTTATCTGATTTTTTGACAACTGCTGAAAGTTTTTATTTTTAGATTTTTATCATAGGGCACATCCGGTGGTGGCCAGAGAGAGACAGAGAAAATGAGAGAGGGAAAGTGAGAAGTCATCCCCCTTGGGAAGACCATGCCTCCATTCTCCTCTTGGGGTTTTGGACATGAATACACACATATCCAGCATATTCTTCAGGCCGCCAGGTCTGGGACTCAAACTGCAGAGTGGGCGCTGTGGGATCCAGTGCCCTAACCTCCAGGCCACCTGCTGGCTCACTGCTGGAACATTTTAACCCAATGCGTTTTACTCATTTATCTGGCATCTGGTCACAGTGCTTTAATTCTTACCTCTGCCTGCTGACTTTCTATGCTTGTTCTTTTCTTTTCTTCTTCTTTTTTTTTTTTTTTTTTTTTTTTTTACCATTTCTGACCTGCTTTTTGTCTTTTTATATGATTATAGCACATCTCAACCTTTTTGCACACAGATACGGTGTGAGAATCAACCACAGTGTTTTAGATTTGAGTTCCCTTGGCTCCCTATTGAACTCACTGCAGTTGATGCTTGGGGGTTTTAGGATCTCGAGTTCCTCTGTTTCTTACAGTGCCTTCGCTTTCTATGCAAGAGTGTTTGATGGGAGACCCATCAGCAATGGTGAGCTTTTATCCAGATATCCCAGAAGCTCAGTCACCTGTCTGTGGAGAATTTGTCTTCCTTGTGAACTGCTTGGGAAGTATGCAGTCCCCAATGAGTGTCCAGAACAGATCTCAACTGCGTATAGAGGCAGCCAAAATAAATACTGTACCTTTGGATTTAGAAATGACCGTATAATTTTTCTCCCATGGTGATATTGTGTTTTTTTTTCTTAAAACTTTCTGGCTCCAGTAATAAGTCTCGGCTGATACTAAAATATCCTTTTTTTCTCCTCTTGGAAAAAGCTTATTAAAAATAAATTTGATAGGGCTAGCAGGTGCCATGGTGGTTGAGGCTCTGGACTCCCCCATGGCTGACTGTGAGTCCAGTTCTGGACCCAGTGGCTTGAAAATCATGCCAGGTATTTGTGTGTGCCCAAACCCAGGGGTAGAATGGAGGAGAGAGGACTGTGGTGTGGCCATCTCCCTTGGGGGGTGATTTCTAACCTTCTCACTGTCTCTCTGGTAAGCACACATGCCCTATGGCAAAAACCTAAATAAATAATTTTTATAAATTAATTGGAAAACAATAAAAATAGAAAAGAAATCTATTTAGCAAAGTACAAATCCACTGAAACCAGATTACTCATTTTGAAGTTCTATATATTATTATTATTGACATATTAACTGTATTTACTTGTGGGGTAAGTGTTATTTTTCAATATAAGAATTCAATGTGATGGAATCATGTGAGTGTAATTAGCATATCCATTATTTCAAAAACATCATTTTCTGTGTGTCAGGAACATTCAAAGTTTTTTTTTTTTCCTTTAATTTTTTTTACATTAATTCCAGAGTTCAATCTGGAAGATTGAACCACAACAGAAGAAAGATTAAGTACATGAGACTGAACTGATGAAACAGCATTCTGTGACTTGACTAAAATATTGCTGCTTTTCTTCTAAGCTTTGTTGTCCAGTTTTAAGAATTTTTGTCCTGTCTTGAGCTGTCAATAGATTCATGTACCTACTATTTGAACAGAATACTAATCTGTTTCTAGGCTTTAAGTTTCAAGGAAATATCCTTACCAGTTCAAAACTGCTTTTCTTGAAACCACCAGCTGAACTTGCTATTGAAAGGAGTTAGATTACTTATGATATTGTGTGATCAACAAAATGTTGGGGGAAAACGAATGGAAGACAACTGTAGACAGCAGAGATAGTGTAATAAGAGAGTGGAAAGGGCAGAGAGTCAGACATGGGGTAAAATATATACACACACACACACACACATATATATATGTATATATATACATATATATATGTATATATATATGTATATATATACATATATATATACACCCACATACACACATACATGAAAGTAGAAATGGAATATTATTGATGATAAAATGCATGGTTAAGCCACTATGCAGTTTACTCTAGAGGGGAAACCACATTTAGTATGTTGTGATGATACTCAGGGAATAAATGTAAATTAATAAAAAAAAAGTTTTAGGACAAAAAAAAAAACCCCAAAACACTAAAACTGTTCTTATCGAAATTAAAAAAAATGCATATTTGATGACCGCAGTAAGCTATATCCCCAGCTAGGTACTACTTTATAGTATGTTCATTCTACTCACTGAGGTTTATGCCTAAAGTCAGACTTGGGTTCATGTATAGGTATATATCAGCTGCGCTTGCTATTGCAAATATTTAGACTAATTAAGTTCATTAGCAAATCAATTAAATGGGGGAGAAAGGCATAGAAAGCAACCATGGATACCAGAGACAATATGGGAGGAGGGTGGGACACAGCAGAGGGTGAGGGATAGGGAATCAAGGATGGCAAAAAAAAAAAAAAGGAAAATATACAAGACATAAGAAATGGAAAATTATTTGTTGATTACATGTATGTTGATGTGCTTGATTGAGCCAGTATACAGTATATTTTGGATGGAAAATTCATTTTGTATGCTGTAATGATGTATAGTGAATCAAAGTTCTTTTTCTCAGCTATTCAGTTATGGTATTGTTAGTCATTGTAACCTTAGTATATTATACTAAAATTTGTTCCTCTTATCCAGGTAGTAATGTATTACTTAATCCACATCACTCTATCTTTCTCCCTGGAACAACTTCTACATGTCACTCTTCTATTATCTGCTTCTATGAGGTCATCTTTTTTAGCTTCCACATATCAGTGAGAATATTCTCTCTGTGTGTCTGGCTTGTTCCACTGAACATAATGTCCTTGTCTTACACAAGTTTCCTCAAATGTCCTGATTTCATTCTTTCTAATGGCTTAATATTATATACACACATACTGAACAAAAGTAATGTAGTTTCATTATCCATCTGCCCATTGATGAAGAAGTTATGTCACCTATCTTGTCTATCATAAATAGTGCTACAATAAACATTGGAGTACATATATCTCCACAGCATATAGTTGTTTACATGCTTAGAAATAGGATTGTGACATTATTCATTTTTATTTTATTATTAATATTTTTATTTAATCATTGCACTTTTTTTACAGCATGCGACATGGTTTTCCCAGCATGCATGCAGTGGTAGTTGTGGAGGGGGGAGGGAGACTCTCAGGAAATAGATAGCCAGTATACAAAGTACATTTTCCCAGTATGAGCATTACAATTAGTCCAGTCAAAGATATTACCAAACAATCACATTATCATCGACAGGTACTATTCCATTTTTTGTGCCCATTAAATGCTTGGCTATATTTTTCCCCTGATCACCTCCCTTGCACTCCCCCACCTCACTGTCTCTAGTATTCATAGTTCATGCTCTCCATACATTTATACATTTCAGTCTTTCAGTTTCTGCCATAGAGTGCAGACACTGGGTAAAAATTAAGTGGGGAAATATAATGCCTCTCTCTAATAGGCTGAATTACTTTGCTTAGCATTAAATCTTCCATAGTTATCCACTTTCTATCAAATGCCAGGGTCTCATTGTTTTTTATGGTTGAGCAGTATTTCATAGTATATATGTGCCATACTTTCTTAGCCCATTTTGTTCTTAGATATTTGGATTGATTGCATGTCTTTGCAATAGTTAACAATGCCTTAATAAACATGAATGTGCAAGTACTTTTCCAACTAAGTGTTTGGGTAGATTTCCAGGAGTAGAATTGCTAGATTGTATGGTAGTTCTACTTGGAGGTTTTGGAGGAATCTCCATATTGTTCTCCACAGTGGCCGTACTAATTTACATTCCCATCAACAGTGTAGGAGTGTTCCCTTTCACCACATCCCCTCCAGAACTTATTAGTTTTTTGTTTTGTTTTGTTTTGTTTTGTTTTGAGAGTTTTTTTGCTACAGGGTGTGTGTGCTCACCAGAAAGACAGAGAGAGAGACAGAGAGACAGAAAGCGAGAAATCACCCCCAGGATGGATGGCCATGCCGCAATCCCTCCTCCTTCATTCTCTTCTTGGGATCTTGGGCACTCATGCACATGTGCCTGGCATGAGTTTAAGCCACCGGGTCCAGGACTTGAACCATGGTCAACTACATGGGAGTCCAGCGACATAGCCATTACCTGATCTGCTGGTTCCCAGTTTTTTTTTTTTTTTTTTTTTTTTTTTTTTTTTTTTTTTTTTTTAATCTTTGCCATTCTGACTGGGATTAGGTAGTATCTCATTGTGGTTTTGATCTGCATCTCGGTTCCCAGTTTTTTTTTTTTTTTTTTTTTTTTTAATCTTTGCCATTCTGACTGGGATTAGGTAGTATCTCATTGTGGTTTTGATCTGCATCTCCCTTATGATAAGGAGTGTTGAGCCTTTTCATGTTCATTTTGACTGTTCATATGACTTCCTTAGAGAGTTGTCTATTCAACTCACTTGTTCATCTTTTAACTGGAATTATTATTATTATTATTATAATATTATTTTCTGGTAAGCAGCTTGAGTTCCCTGTATAGTCTGGCTATCAATATCTTATCTAAGCTATATAATATATTATGTATATTATCCAATTCTGAGGGTTGTTGCTTCACAATTTTTTTTTTTGAGAAGTTTTTACTACAGGGCGTTTGCACTTGCCAGAAAGACAGAGAAAAACAGAGACAGAAAGAGAAATATCACCCTCCCGCCCTGACCCAGGGCAGATGGCCATGCCTCAAACTCTTCTCTCCTCCATTCTCCTTTCGGGATCTTGGGCATGCACACATACACGTGCCTGGCGTGAGTTTAAGCCACCAGGTCTGGGACTTGAACTGCAATCGACTACATTGCAGTCTAGTGACTTAGCTATTACTCCAACTGCTGATACCGCTTCATGCTAATTATTGTTTCTTTTGCCATGCAGAAGCTTTTAAACCTGATGTAATTCCACTAGTCTATTTTTGGAATTATTGCCTGTGGTTTGGAGGTATTATTTAAGAAGTCTCTGCCTCCTCTGATGTCTTCAAGAGTTTCCCCTGTGTTTTCACCAGGAGTTTTATAATATGAGGCTTAGATCTTTGATCTATTTTGAGTTAATTTTTGCTAGTGGTGAGAGACAGTTTCAGTTTTTGCAGGTGGATATTCAGTTTTCTCAGCACCTTTTGTTGAAGAGATTTTCTTTCCTCCACTGGGTTGTCTTGTGCCCTTTGTCAAAAATCAGTTGATTGTATGTTTTGGGAGTTTATTTCTGGGTTATCTGCTCTGTTCCGTAGGTCTACATGCCTGTTTTTGTGTCAGTATCACGCTGTTTTGATGATCACAGCTTTGTAATGTACATTGGGGTCAGAGAATGAGATGCCTTCTACTTTATTCTTTTTGTACAGTTCTGCTTTGGTAATATGGGGCCTTTTATAATTCCAGAAAAATTTGATGATTGTTTTTCTAATTCTGTGAAGAATATCTCCAGTAATTTAATCAGGGTTGCATTGAATTTATAAATTAATTTGGGTAGAATTGTCATTTTGATTATATTAATTCTTCCAATCCAGGAACATGAGATATCTTTCCACTTTTTTGTATCATTTTTAATTTTTTCTTTTCTAGTTTTTCATAGTTGTTTTTTTTTTAATTTTTTTTATAGAGCCCTTTCATCTCTTTGGTTAATTTTATAAACTAGATATGCTATACTTTTTGTAAAATAGGATTGTTTTTGAAAATAGCATTGTTGTCTTCAGTTCTACATCAGTCTGTTCATTGTTGGGGTATAGAAATGCTATACATTTTTGCATGTTGATTTTGTATCCTGCCACCTTACTATATTTATTTATCACTTACAGGAATTTTTTTTTCTTTTTTGGGGGAGGGGAGGAATTCTTTGAGTTTTCAATGTATATAATCCCATCATCTGCAAGTATACATAATGTTACTTCTTCTTTCCCTATTCTAATACCTTTTTAAAATTCTCTTGTCTGATTTCAGAATTTTCAATACTATATATAAAAGGAGTGGAGAGAGTGCGTAGCCTTGTCTTATTCCAGTTTTTCTCCATTCGGTATGATGTTAGTGATGGATTTTTCATATAGGGCTTTTATTGTGTTGAGAAATGTCCTCTCTATGGCAATTTTTCTGGAAGTCTTAATCACAAAGTGATATTGTATTTCATCAAATGCTTTTCCTGCATTGATTGATATAATCATATGGTTTCTATCTCTCCTTCTGTTAATGCATTACATTTATTTTTTTGTGTATATTGGATCATCCTTTCATCCCTGGAGTATAGCCTACTGGTCATGGTGTATAATCTTAAATGTGTCATTGGAAAAAATTGGTAGTGTTTTGTTGAGAATTTTAGCATCAGTATTCATCAGGAATATTGATTTGTAGTTTTCTTTTTTTGTTATTTCCTTGCCTATTATTGGAATAAAGGTAATGGAGGATTCACAGAATAAATTTGGGGGGGCTCATCGTTTTTGGATCTTTACAAACTGCTTGAATGGGGTTAGATCTTCTTTAATACTTTTGTAGAATTCAGAAGTGAAGCCATCAGAACTTGGGCTTTTCCTTTTTTGGGAGACTATTACTGATTCAATCCCATTGCTTGTTATTGGTCTATTTAGTCTTTCTATTTTTTCCTAATTCATTTCTTTTTTTTTTCATGTTTAACAATCTTTAATTCAAATGTAAAAGGTTTTTTTATGTTTTTGTTCACATTTTATTTAAATTTTTTTATATACATTCAATCATATTATTTAGCTTACAAAGTGAATATTTCAATATGTGAACATTTCTCCCCAGTCTAGTTTATCAGAATATCTTCCACCAATAACACCAAACCTCCCCAACCCATCAATGCTCTGTCTCTCAATCCCTCCTCCAAATGTCCTTCCTTAGGTCCCTCTTCTCCACACACTCCACCTCTGGCATTAACCCCCATCTCTTGTGTTTGTACAACCTTAGGTCAATCAGTTTCACTTAGAGAGTGCAGACACTCGATATATATTAAGTGGGGATATACAGTGTCTCTCCTTCATAACCTGGCTTGCTTCACTCAGCAGTAAATATTCCATATTCTTCCACTTTCTGTCAAAAGCCAGGGTGTTGTTTTTTATGTCTGAATATATTCCATAGAGTATATGTGTCACAGTTTTTCAATCCATTCATTCATATGGGGGCATTTCGGTTGGTTCCATGTCTTAGCAAGCATGAATAGTTCCCCAATAAACATCGATGTGCAAGCACTTTTCCAATGGAGAATTCTTCTGTCCTTTGGGTAGATACCGAGGAGTGGGATTGCAGGGTCATATGGGAGTTCTATTTGTAGATTTTTGAGGAATCTCCAAATTGTTCTCCACAGTGGTTGGACCAATTTCCATTTCCACCAGCAGTGTAAAAGAGTTTCCCTTTTACCACACCCCCACCAACACTTATCATTTTTATTTTTTTAATCTTAGACATTCTGACCGGGGTTAGGTGGTATCTCGGTGTTGTTTTGATCTGCATTTCCCTTACGATGAGGGATGTTGAGCATTTTTTCATATGCCTTTTGGCTATTCGTATGTCATCTTTAGAGAGTGTTTTTTTTTTCCAACTCCTTCTCCCATCTTTTAATAGGACTGATAATATTTTTTTCCAAACAGTGGCTTGAGTTCCTTGTATATTCTGCTTATCAGACCCTTATCTGATGCATAATTAACAAAAATATTTTCCCATTCTGAGGGCTGTCAATTCACACTAATTACTGTGTCTTTTGCCATGCAGAAACTTCTTAGTCTGATGTAATCCCACTTGTCTATTTTGGGGATTATTGACTGTGCTTTGGGGATCTTTTTAAAGAAGTCTTTCCCTACCCCAATGTCTCCCAGATTTTCCCCAGTGTTTTCCAGGAGCAGTTTTATAGTTTGAGGTCTTAGATTTAGATTCTTGATCCACCTTGACTTGATTTTTGTCAAAGTTGAGAGGCAGGGGTTCAGTTTCATCTTCCTGCAAGTGTAAATCCAGTTTTTCCAGCACCATTTGATAAAGAGGTTTTCCTTTTCTCACTGGGTTGACTGGTATCCCTTGTCAAAAAATCAGTTGACTGTATGTTTGGGCATTTATTTCTGGGGACTCTATTCTGTTCCATTGATTTTCCTATCTGTTTGTGTGCCAGTACCATGCTGTTTTGATTACCACAGCTTTGTAGTATATTTTTGGGTCAGGGAGTGAAATGCCACCCACTCCACTCTTCTTGTGTAGAATTGTTTTGGCAATATGTGGTCTTTTATGATTCCAGATGAATTTTATGATTGTCTTTTTTTGATCTGTGAAGAATGTGTTTGATACTTTGATTGGCATTGCATTAAATATGTAGATTAATTTGGGTAGAATTGCCATTTTGATTATATTGATTCTTCTAATCCAGGAACATGGGATGTCCTTCCACTTTTTTGTGTCATTTTTAATTTATTTTTGTAGCTTCTCATAGTTTTCCTTGTGGAGGTCTTTTTTTTTCTTTTCTTTTTTTTGGAGAGGTTTTTGCTATAGGGCGCATGTGCTTACCAGACAGACAGAAAGAGACAGAGAGACAGAAAGTGAGAAATCACCCCCCGGGGTAGGTGGCCAAACCACAATCCCTTCTCCTCCATTCTCCTCTCAGGATCTTGGACATGCATGCACACACACTCCGCGTGAGTTTAAGCCACCAGGTACGGGACTTGAACTGTGGTCAACTACATGGGAGTCCAGCGACATAGCCATTATGCTAACTGCTGGTCCCACTATACATCATTTAGATTGTAAAGAGTTTTTACCCAATACGATAAATGCCACCCACTGGGCTAGCTGAGAATACTATACAGGACATCATCAACAGGCAACAAACCATATCTGTGTCCCCAAAATATCTTACTTCCCCATATATTATCAAATTTCCCTTCCTGTGCTCTTCCCCTCTTCCACCCCTCCTTTAACTTTTTAACAATTTTCAATGCTTTTATGTCCTTCAGTCTTTCAGTCTCTACCATATAGTGTAGACAGTCAGTATTTGTTAAGTGGAGACATATAATGTTTCTGTTTCATAGCCTGACTTCCTTCACTCAGCAATAAATCTTCCCTGTTTGTCCACCTTCTATCAAATGTTAGAGTCTTGTTTTTTTATGGCTGAATAATATTCCACGGAGTATATGTGCCACATCTTTTTTAATCCAATCATCTGTGGACATTTGGATTGGTTCCGTGTCTTACCAATCGCACATAGTGCGCCAATAAATATAGTTGTGCAAATGCTTTTCTGACTGAACATTGGCCTGTCCTTTAGGTAGATACCCAAGAGTAGAGTTGCTTGATTATATGGTAGTTTTATCTGAAGGTCTTTGAGGAACTTCCATATTGTTCCCCAGAGTGATTGGACTGGTTTGCATTCCCACCAGCAGTGCAGGAGAGTTTCCCTTTCATCATAACCCTGCCAGCACTTATCATTTTTTGTTTGTTTGTTTGTTTTTAATCTTTGCCATTCTTACTGGGGTTAGATGGTAACTCATTGCAATTTTGATCTGCATCTCCTTTAGGATGAGAGATATTGAGCATTTTTTTCATATGCTTCTGGCTATTCTTATGTCTTCCTTAGAGAGTTGTCTATTCAGCTCATTTTATCTTCTTTTAATTGGGTTAATCATTTTCTTCTGGGTAAGCCACTTGAGTTCCCTATATATCCAGATTATCATTCCCTTATATGAGAAACAGTTAACAAAATTTTTCTCCCATTCTAAGAGTTGTCAATTCACATTAATTACTGTGCCCTTTGCTGTACAAAAGATTTTTAATCTGATATAATCCACCTGTCTATTTTGGAGATTATTGTCATCCTTTGGGGGTCTTGCTTAAGAGTCTTTGCCTACCCTATGTCTCCCAGAGTTTCCCCAGTGTTTTCCACTGGTAGTTTTATAGTTTGAGGTCTTAGGTTTATATTTTTGATCCACCTTGAGTTAATTTTAGTTAATGATAACAGATAGGAGTTCAGATTCATCTTTGTGCAGGTGGTACCCAGTTTTTCCAGCAACATTTGCTAAAGAGGTTTTCCTTTTCTCATTGAATTGACTGGTATCCTTTGTCAAAGATCAGTTGCCTGTATGTTTTGGGGTTTATTTCTGGGGTCTTTACTCTGTTCCATTGGTCCTCATGTCTGTTTTTTGTGCTAATACCATGTGGTTTTGATTATCACAGCTTTGTAATATATTTTGGGATCAGGAAGTGAGATGCCACCCACTCCACTCTTTTTGTTTAGGATTGCTTTGTCAGTACGGGGACTTTTATGATTCCAGACAAATTCTATGATTGTCATTTCTAAATCTATGAAGAATGTCTTTTGTAATTTTATAAAGATTGCATTAGATATGTAGATTAAATTTGGTAGGATTGCCATTTTGATTATATTAATTCCATCAATCCAGAAACATGGGATGTCCTTCCACTTATTTGTGTCATTTTCAATTTATTTTTTTAAGCTTCTCATAGCTTTCTTTACAGAGGTCTTTGACTTCCTTGGTTAGTTTTATTACTAAGTATCTTGTACTTTTTGTGGCTATAGTAAATGAGATTGCTTTCTTCAGTTTTGTCTCTGTCTGTTTGGTGTTGATATATAGAAATTCTATAGATATTTATAAGTTAATCTGGTATATTGCCACTTTAGTGTATGCATTTGTGACTTCAAAAAGGTTTTTCATGGATACTATTGGGTCTTCTATGTATACAATCATGCCATCTGCAAACAGAGATAATTTCAGCTCTTCTTTCCCTACTGTAATGCCTTTTATTTTATTCTCTTGTCTGATTGCATTGGCTAGGCCTTCCAGCACTATATAGAATAGAAGTGGAGAAATTGGGTAGCTTTATCTAGTACTAGTTCAGATAAGGCTATACCATTCAGTATAATGTTAACTATAGGTTTTTCCATAGATAGCTTTTATTGTGCTGAGAAGCGATATTTCTATGCTGATCTTACTGAGAGTTTTAATCATGATGGAATGTTGTATTTTGTCAAACGCTTTTTCAGCATCAATTGACATGATCATATGGTTTTTATCTTTCTTTATGTTAATATGGTGCATTACATTTATGGTTTTGTGTATGTTGAACCACCCTTGGATCCCTAGAATAAAGCCTACCTGGTCGTGATAAATAATCTTTTGTATATGTTGTTGAATATGGTTAGCATGTATCTTTTTGAGAATTTTTTCATCTATATTCATCAGAGATATAGGTCTGTAGTTTTCCTTTTCTGTCGTATCCTTATCCATTTTGGCAATGAGGGTGATGGAGGCCTCATAGAATGAGTTTGAAAGTATTTCTTCCTTTTGTATCTCTAGAAACAGTTTGAGTAAAATGTGGGTTTCCTCCTATTTAAAAGTTTTGTAAAATTCAGCAGTGAAGCCATTGGGACCTGGACTTTTTTTTGGTGGGTGTGGGGGGGAGGTTATTTATTACTGATTCAATAGCATTGCTTGTTATGGGTCTATTCAAAGTTTCTGTGTCCTCCTGAGTCAAACTTGGTAGATTACATACGTGTCCAGAAATTTGTCCATCTCATCCAGGTTTTATTTGTTGGCGTACAGTCACTCATAGTATCCTCTAATGATGTTTTGTACTTCTATTATGTCTGTTGTAATGTTGTCTGATTCATTGTGAATTTGATTTATCTAATTCCTTTCCCTCTCTTTTTTAAAAAAAACTTTATTTCTTTTTATTTTTATTTCTTTTATACATTCAATCATGTTACTTAGCTTACAAAGTGAATATTCCAACATGTATACATTTCTCACCAGTCCTGTTCAACATACTAGAATGTTATCTTCAATAGATAATAATCCATTTTTTTGTCCCATAAATGCCTTGCCTCTCTATTTTTCTCCTTAATGTCCTTCCTCAGGCTCTACGCCTTCACCTGCCCTCTTCCCACACTGTATCTGGTATTTATAATCATTTGCTTAGTTTCTATACCTTTAGTCATTCAATTTTGTGCATAGAGTGTAGACACTTAGTATATACTAAGTGGATACATACAATGTCCCTCTTTCATTGCCTGACTTGCTTCACTCAGCAGTAAATCGTCCATATTCATTCACTTTCTTTCAAAAGCCAAGGTCTTATTGTTTTTGATGGCTGAATAGTATTCCATAGGGTATATATGCCACAGTTTTTCAATCCATTGATCTGTTCATGGGCATATGGGTTGGTTACATACCTTAGCAATTGTATATAATGCTACGATAATCATGGATATGAAAGCACTTTTTGGATTAAGAATTCTTCTGTCCTTTGGGTAGATACCAAGAAGTGAGATTGCTGGATCATATCATAGTTCTATTTGTAGGTCTTTGGGAAATCTCCAAATTGTTTTCCAGAGTATCTGGACCAATTTACATTCCCACCAACAGTGTATGAGAGTTCCCCTTTCACCACATCCCTGCTAGCACTTATAATTTTTGTTTTTTAAATCTTAGTCATTCTGACTGGGGTTAGCTGTAATCTCATTGTGGTTTTGATCTGCATCTCCCTTACAATGAAGGATGATGAGCATTTGTTCATGTGCCTGTCGATGGAAAAATAACCAACTGTAAAATTAATAATTAATACTTAATGTGGTTTATTTCCAAGCCAAATATGAGTGACTCAGGCCTGGAGAAGAGACATACATGCCTTTCTCAGGGTGATCATGTACAGGGGTTCCTTTTATTTGTTTTTGAGATTGACAGACAACATTTAGTGAAAAGATTTTCCATTGGTCTGGCCCAAAAAGGCAGGACATGTAGAAGCAGGGGCTTGTAGGTTATAGGTGGGTTCCACAATTCTTAGGTTGGTGATTGGAAGGGAAGATCTGTGTCTTGGGAAGAGATTAGTTAAAGAAAGGCTTAATATACATCTCAAGGAAAGGGAAGTTCTGTGTCTTGGGAAGAAATAAGCAAAATAATATACTGTAATCGGTTGAAATATACATCTCAAAGACACTATGCCAGGGACAGGAGGTAGGAAGAATTCTGCTAATAGAAAATAAATGGTCTGTTAATGTTTGTGGGCATGATTTCCCTAGTCCCTTTTGAAAAGATTTTGGAAAAATAGGAAAAGTAGTCAGACTTCTGTCCACAGTCCCCCCTGTTGGCCAAAAATCATTCCTCTGAATGCATGTGTAGGCCACAAAATTGACAGGTCCCACAGTTTTATGAAGGCTCCATCCCTAGTAGTCAGGTCCCATGGTGCTAGGGAGACACATCCCTAGGAGTTATGTCCACAGTGTTAGGGAGACTCATCCCTAGTAGTCAGGTCCCACTGTGTTAGGGAGACTCATCCCTAGTAGTCAGGTCCCACGGTGTTAGGGAGGCTCATCCCTAGTAATCAGATCCCACGGTGTTAGGGAGGCTCATCCCTAGTAGTCAGGTCCCACAGTGCTAGGGAGTGGTGTCCTGGGGGAAGGACATGTCTGACACAATAGCCACTTGTCTCTGGGTGAAGGAAAAAGTCAGGCCTAAAAGTTCATTGGGGAGGGAAGCAATTTTCAGAAGTATGAATGGCAAAAAAAAAAAAAAAAAAAAAAAAAAAAAAGAAAGAAAAGAAAAGAAATAAAAAAAGAAAAAAATGTATAAATAACTTGACAGCAGTTCAGTACAATAGAGGTAAATGAGGAAACAAGTTTTCCTGTCATACACAGTGATTTGAGATAAACTTATAAGTGAGTGTCATTTTAAGAGCATTAATTTCATAAATTAATGATTTGAACATATTAGTACCAATAGTATGTAAAAAAATAATAATAATAATTACAGTTGACAAATGATCCTTTCATAAACTGATATGTCAGGTTAGCTTTTACAAAAATGAGATGCATCTTTTGAGGTTTTCCAGGGACCCTACTGGAAAAACCCAAAAAATGAACACTTAGATTTCAGAAAATAATTTTTTTTTTTTTTGGAGAGGTTTTTTGCTATAGGGCGCGTGCGCTCGCCAGACAGACAGAGAGAGACATAGAGACAGAAAGCGAGAAATCACCCCCCGGGGGGATGGTCACGCCGCAATCCCTTCTCCTCCATTCTCCTCTCGGGATCTTGGGCACGCACGCACACGCGCCCGGCGTGAGTTGTAAGCCACCGGGTCCGAGACGCGAACCGCGGTTGACTACGTGGGAGTCCAGCGACATAGCCATTACGCTAACTGCTGGTTCCCAAGAAAATAATTTTTGAAAAAAGAGAAAGAAAAAGAAAAGCTATATTAAAAACATGTTAGAAAACTCAATACAGTATTGGGATACAACAGGATTATAAGTCACAGAATATAATCAAAAAAGTTACACAATTTAAAAATCTATAATTTTTTAAAGCTCTATTTGTAATCAAATTTTACTAAATACAAACATTAAGCATAAAAATATTTTTTATATTTTTAAGCATGGTACTAAGTTGGAGAAGTCCTTTGTAGTTTATTGAGAGATTAGTACCAAAATCTTGATTTTAAGTACAGGACCAAAGTAACTTTTATTTATTTATCATTTATTTTTGTAGGAAAATATATATAGTGCTTTCTTTAATTTTAGCCAACTTGTTATATAAAGCTCAATCATAATTAAATTTTTTTAATGAAATTTACTTTTGGTTTCTATTTTGTTTTACTCAAATTTTAACTTAATATCTCTTGATTTAGTATTTGTCCTTTTTTTCCTAATTAAAAATGTATTTGTTTTAGTCATCTGGCTTTAGCACAAATACTTTATTTACCATACAGTAATATTTTTTTTGAGAAGTTTCTCCTATCGGGTGCGTGCACTTGCCAGACAGACAGAGAGAGACAGAGAGACAAAAAGTGAGAAATCACCCTCCAGGGGGGATGGCCATGCTAATCCCTTCTCCTCCATTCTCCTCTTGGGATCTTGGGCATGCAGGCACACACGCTCGGTGTGAGTTTTAAGCCACCGGGTCCAGAACGCGAACTGCGGTTGACTACATGGGAGTCCAGTGACATAGCCATTACGCCAACTGCTGGTCCCGACCATACAGTAATTTTTTTACAAACAAAAACAAGAATTCTTTTTTCCTTTGGAAAAGTTTGTTATAGGGGCATGCACTCGCCAGAAAGAGAGACAAACAGAAAGCGAGAAAATCATCCCCCCAGGGGTGGGGGGGATGGCCATACCACAATCTCTTTTCGTCCATTTTTATTTTTTTTCGGGATCTTGAGCAATGCACGTACATGCACCCTGTGTGAATTTAAGCCATCTGGTCTGGTCCGGGACTTGAACCGTGGCCGAATATGGGAGTCCAGTGACATAGCCATTAGTGTTAACTGTTGGTCCCAACAACAACAACAACAACAAATTCTTTTTCTTTTTCTGTTACTTTGGATTAGATTGACTTTTGAAGACTTTTGGGAACCTCCCCTCAGAAAAGAAGAATAAATAAATAAATAAATGAGAGATTCTTTTAACAAACTCTGACCAGAGCCTTGTATTTACTGTCAAGCAAGTCCACAGAACTGTTGCATCTTATTACCACAGATGGGCTTAGGCCACAATGGCATGTTATTTAATCAAGGTGTCAGCCATTTGTGTGACCTTACCCATCCATACTAAGACAGCCTTTTAGGTAAGATGGGCTTTAACAATTTTCGGCCTTTAGATCCTTCTCTAAGGGTTTTATGTAATGCACTTAATATAACATTAATAACTTTTTATTTAGATTGTCCCCACAAAAATGTTAAAAAGAAAAATATTTGTATGCCTAACTTGTAGATTTTTACTCAAATGAGATTTCAATGTTTTGTGACTTTGTATGTAGAATAACATATATTAACCTTAATTTTTACTCTTCTGTAACCTTAATTTTTTTAAAGAACAATGTAAAATTCTACCAGAGAGAGAGCAAGAAAGGAGGCTGTCAGGTCTGGGATTTGAACTACTTTCATCCATGTGGGAGCCCAGTATCTTAATACTTAGCCATTTGGGAGCCCAGTATCTTAACCATCATATCACCTGCCAGTCTTCTTATCCTTTATTTTTTATAAGTAAGCCATTTGACTTGTCATTTATTTTTAATAATTTTTCTATTAAGACAAAATAACTGTACGAGTCAGAAACCAAGTGACCCTGTATTGCCTAAACAATTCTACACAAGAAAAGCTGAGTGAGAGACATCTCACTCCCTGATCCAAAAATATACTACAAAGCTGTAGTAATCAAACCAGCATAGTACTGGCACAGGAACAGACACGTGGACCAATGGAACAGAATAGGGTCCCCAGAAATAAATGCCCAAACATACAGTCAACTGATTTTTGACAAGGGATACCAGTCAATCCAGTGGGAAAAAGGAAAACCTCTTCAGCAAATGGTGCTGGAAAAACTGGATTTCCACCTTCAGAAAGATGAATCTGAACCCCTACCTCTCACCATTGACAAAAATCAAGTCAAGCTAGATCAAGGATCTAAATCTAAGACCTCAAACTATAAAACTGATCCTGAAAAACACTGGGGAAACTCTGGGAGACATTGGTGTAGGGAAAGACTTCTTAAATAAAACCTCCAAAGCACAGTCTATAATCCCCAAAATAGACAAGTGGGATTACATCAGACTAAGAAGTTCCTGCATGGCAAAAGACACAGTAATTAGTGTGAATCAACAGCCCTCAGAATGGGAAAATATTTTTGTAAACTATGCATCAGATAAGGGATTGATAACCAGAATTCACAAGGAACTAAAGAAGCTCTTTGGAAAAAAGATGATCAACCCTATTAAAAGATGGGAGAAGGAGTTGAAAAAAACCACTCTCTAAAGATGACGTATGAATAGCCAAAAGGCATATGAAAAAATGCTCAACATCCCTCATCATAAGGGAAATGCAGATCAAAACAACATTGAGATACCACCTAACCCCAGTCAGAATGTCTAAGATTAAAAAAAAAAAAACAAAAAATGTTAATTGTTGGTGGGGGTGTGGTGAAAGGGGAACTCTTTTACACTGCAGATGGGAATGTAAATTGGTCCAGCCACTGTGGAGAACAATTTGGAGATTCCTCAAAAATCTACAAATAGAACTCCCATATGATCCAGCAATCCCACTCCTTGGCATCTACCTAAAGGACAGAAGAATTCTTCATTGGAAAAGTGCTTGCACACCAATGTTTATTGCGGCACTATTCATGCTTGCTAAGACATGGAACCAACCGAAATGCCCCCGTACGGATGAATGGATTGAAAAACTGTGGTACTTATACTCTGTGGAATACTATTCAGCCATAAGAAAAAACAAAACCTTGGTTTTTGACTGAAAGTGGAAGAATATGGAAGACTTACTGCTGAGTGAAGCAAGCCAGGCTATGAAGGACAGGCATTGTATGTTCCCACTTAATATATACCATGTGTCCGCACTCTATGACTGAAACTGATTGACTAAAGGATGTACAAACACAAGAGATGGGTGATAATGCCAGATGTGGTGTGTGTGGAGGAGTGGGGAAAGACATTTTGAGGAGGGATACGGAGACAGAGCATTGTCGGGACAGGGAGGTAGTGTTGTTATATTTTGAACAACTGGACCGAGGAGAAATGTTCACATATTGAAATGTTCACTTTGTAAGCTAAATAATGTGATTGAATATATTTAAAAATGTCAATAAATAAATAGGTTAATAAAAGAGAAAATATGGGGACCAGCAGTTAGTATAATGGCTATGTCGCTGGACTCCCATCTAGTCAACTGCGGTTTGCGTCCTGGACCTGGTGGCTTAAAACTCATGCCGGGCACATGGGTATGCGTGCCCAAGATCCCGAGAGGAGAATGGAGGAGAAGGGATTGCGGCATGGCCATCCCCCCCGGGAGGTGATTTCTCACTTTCTTTCTCTCTGCCCTTCTCTGTCTGTCTGGCGAGCGCATACAGCCTATGACAAAAATCTCTCTCTCTCTCAAAAAAAAAGAGAAAATTAAAAAAAAAGAAGAAGGTGGGGTCCTAGTCTTGGGAGTGTGGAAATGCGCTGGGGGCAGTGGTGCCTCAGCCTCAATTTCCCTTGCTGAGAAGTGGGCTAGAGATGGAATGGGAGAGCTCCTGCAGGGCAAGGACCTGTCCTGTCTGTGGGACCTGGAGACAGTTTTGATTTCCTTCTTCAAATGTTGTTTTGCGAAAGATACTATTAATAAATTCAACTCATGGTGGTGTAAAGATTTTTTAATGAAATATATCTTTTGTAGGAAATGATCATGGCTGAATTCTTGGTATTTGGAGCATAGTTCATGAAGTTGTTTGGTTTTGTGGCCAGAAATTGGGCACCAGCTACCTGCATTTACATCTGCTGTGAGCAATGTTGTCCTCAGGAATGAGTCAGTACTTTTAGTTGTTGGTATAACTTCCAATATGCTTTTGAAGGAATGTATAACATACAAAGTATGTAAGAAGTGAAGCATTTTAATATGCTCTATCCATTTAATTCTTGAGAACAAGAGTCACAATTCAAAGCATTTTCAATTTTTTTTAAATGTACGTATTTTGAGCACAGAACAGAATTAACTTCCCCTGGGCTCATTATAAAAAACAAATCATGGGACTAGCTGGTGGCTTGGTGGCTAGTGCATTGGATCCCACATGGCTGACTTTGTGGTTCAAGTCCCAGACCCAGCAACTTGAAAAACACTCCAGGTGAATGTGTGTACATGCCTCAAATTCCAAGAATCCCAAGAGGATAATGGAAGAGAAGGGATTCTGGTGTGGCTATCTCCCCTGGGGGGTGATTTCTCACTTTCTTCCTCTTTCTGTCTCCCTCTAGCAAGCACACACATACCTTATGGCAAAAATCTACAATAAATACAAATAAATACAATAAAAACAAACCAAATCATAGTCACCATCACAGAAAATCCTCTTTTTATTTCTTCTTGTTCTTTGGTTTATAATAGGAGGTTGGGTTAGGGCTGTCTAATTTAGAGGAACATGTGTTAACCTGAAAGACAGTGTAGAGAGAAAGAAAGAAATATGCTGATGTCTTAGATAAGCTATATTGGCATGTGCTTTCTTTTGCCATCTTTGTGGTAACAAGTTCAAAGATCAAATTTGTGAACGAACTCTGAGGTTTAAGAAATATGTGGGTGGCATAGTGGTTGAGGCATTGGACTCCCATATGGTCAACTGTAGTTTGAGTCATGGGCCTGAAGGCTTGAAAATCATGCCACATGTGTGTGCATGCCCCAAATCCCAGGGAGTAAATAGAGGAGAGAGGATTGTGGCATAACCATCCCCTTGGAGAGTGATTTCTCATTTTCCCTCTCACTTATGTCTCTCTGTTAAGCATACTTGCCCTATGGCAAAACCTTTAAAAAGAAAAAGAATATGCAGGTTATATTGTCTCCAATGACTTAATGAGGATCCACTGGTTTTAATATAGTGATTCTTTTGAAGACTTCTGCTACGTATTTGCCCATTATTACTATTACTTTGCTTGTTTATAATCCATCAAAAGTCAGCTCAAATGCATTTATAGTACTCATTAACTAATTTTGGTATTCAAGAGTCAGTATATTGAGCTATTTTTTCAAGGTTTTTTGTTTGAACTAATAACAAGAAATTCAGACTTGGCAAAATGCTATCCAGATCTGGCCTTCTCCCTTCTTTCCTATCATAGTTCACCCTCAAACCACCAGTTCTGCTCAGCTGGAGTGATATCCCTGTAATCACCCTTACCATCCTTTTGTGGTCTTCTATTGTGTAAAGGGGAACACAGTGGTGATTGCCTTTTTTAAAATTAATTTTTAAAATAAAACTATTTATTTATTTATTTAAATTTGACCACGGAGGGACAAAGTGAGAGTCAGAGTGAGAGAGTGAGGGCGAGCAAGAGATAGAGACACAGAGAGAGAAAGTGAGAAAGCAAGCCACCAGGTCTGGGACTCAAACAGTGATCAGCAATGTGGGAGTTCAGCACCCTTCATCACCATACCACCATGCTACCTGCTGGCCCTGGTGATTACTTTTTAAACATTGAGAAGAATGATGCCTCATTGCCCATGATAAAGGAGTTTAATCTTCTCATGGTGGAATTAGACTGGGAGGACACATGTTCCAATGAGATTGATGATTATGGGACAGGTTAGTTCTGGGTGAACCAAAGTGTGCCTGGAGTTGGTAGCATGGAGGTGGTTGGGTGAATGGGGGTCTAATAATTGCATTACAAGGTTGTCAACAGGAGCTCGTTTTCTCGTTTCAATCCAGCAGGTGTTTAATTAGGCCAGTCTTTTCTGCTTCTCTTAGAGGTATTCAAGAACATCCTGGGTGCTGAAGAATTTCAACACTGCTGGAACCAGCAGATGGCGTGACAGTTACACTTCTGGGCTGTTGCATAGTTGACAGTGGTTCGAGTCACAGACCTGGCAGCTTAAAACTCATGCCAGGTGCATGTGTGTGTATAAGTGCCCAAAATACCAAGTAGGAGAAGGGATTATGGTGTGGCTATCCCCACAGAGGATGACTTCTTGTCTCTCTGTCTCTGTCTCTTTGGTGAGCTTATGTGCCCTATAGCAAAAAAACTTTCTTAAAAAAAAAAGAATTTCAGCTCTGCTAGTTCATTTTCCATTCCAACCCAGTCAAAGGTCAGCTGAAATACATAACTATACACTTATTAAAGGTGTCAGGCTTGCAGGCCACCTGTGAAGCTGCTCTGTGTGGTTTGAATCTACCCTCCTAAGGGTAGGGCTACATACAGTAGCAGTGTGAATGGGAGGGTAGCGAGGAGAGGTGTTGGGTGCTATAGGCAGTTCGGTTGTGTGTACAAACAAGGTGACAGGTGAATTAGGGTAGCCCTGTGCTTTTGATCGAGAAGTATAGAAAGCAGAAGACAGGCATAGCTCCAACTTCGTACCAGCTTGAGGCAGGCTAGGGCAGTTGTTTCCATTCTTCATAGATCTGAAAAATTAGTCTCTGTGTGTTTTCTGATCTGTTGTGGCAATTTCCATTGAATTTTTTTTTTTTATTATTTTCCTAATTTGCATTTGCAAAGAAAAAGCTACAGTAAAAAACTAATATATATTTATTTGTATGTGTATATATATATATATATATATATACACACACACACACACATAATATGTATGTTTTATATATATATGTGTGTGTGTATATGTGTGTGTGTATGTGTGTGTATATGTATGTATATATATATATATATATATATATATATATATATATATAAAATAAAGCCCTGTACAAATAATAGATGCCATAAGGCCCTTTAAAAGGAAAGAAGTCATTCCCTAGACATGCTAGTGAAGAACATAAAAGAGGAACAACATTGTTATAGTATATATTTTGTTCAAAATTTTTACTTGAAGTCATCTGATGAATATGTCAGACTAAACCAGTGATTATTTTGTTTTGAATTAAAATTAATTTGTGTATTTACTCAAACTCTAAGTTATGCAGAAAGAAAGATGTGGAGCCAAAGTCATCTCTAATTTGGGAGTCAGTTTTATACAGTTTATTCCTGAAGCACTTTCAGCAAATCACCCACAGCCTTTTAAACTATTGAAATAAAATAAAGCTCAGATGAAGCAGAGTAGAAAGTCTTGAGTATAAGTTTTGACTTCTCATTTTTGTTTTCTTGAGCTTAGATCCAATTTAGTGCAACAGCCAGACTAGTGATAGAAGTGTACGCAGCTAACATTATGAGACCTTGGGAGAATCAAGAGCCTACTAGAAAGTACTGAGTTGTTGGAAAAGTCATGATGCATACTTGCATAGATAAACAGAAAAATACATCATGCCTTTTCTAACAACTCAATACTTTAGAATGTGGAAGATCAGTGGGACCAGCAGTTAGCGTAATGGCTATGTCGCTGGACTCCCATGTAGTCGACCGTGGTTCGAGTCCTGGACCCGGTGGCTTAAACTCACGCCGGGCGCGTGTGCGTGTGTGCTCAAGATCCCGAGAGGAGAATGGAGGAGAAGGGATTGCGGCATGGCCATCCCCCCTGGGGGGTGATTTCTCGCTTTCTGTCTCTCTATCTCTCTCTCTCTGTCTGGTGAGCGTATGCGCCCTATAGCAAAACCCTCTCAAAAAAAAAAAAAAAAAAAAAAAAGAAAAGAATGTGGAAGATCAGGAAGAAATTTCAAGTATGGGGTGGTAGATTACAATAGCTTGAGAAAGTCAATCAAACGATGTTGATGATAAAAGTTGTCAAGTGTATTTTTAGAGCACAGACTATGAAGTTACTAAAAACAACTATCAGTGATTTCTTTTTCTAAAATACTTTAGCATAACATATTTCTGGGTAAGTCATTATTCTGATAAAGTTTTAATTTTTGTTTTAGTTTGGTTGGTACCTTTCTCAATACCAGTTACATTATCTTCTATGTGTGTGATGAATGCATACTTATGCATTATATAGAAGTTTATATATACATAGACGATACAGAAGCAGTATAATCCCAATTTCCAAGACTAAAAATATTAGATGTTCCTTGACCTATGTTGGAATTATGTCCCTATAAATCCTTCCTAAATTGAAAATGTTGTAAGTTGGGAAAATGAATTTAATACACCTAACTTACCGAACACCACAGATTAGCCTACCTTAAACATTCCCAGAACATTTTCTTTAGTTTATACTTGGGGAAAATCATTTAACACAAAGCCCATGTTGATTATTTCATGCAATTTTTTGAATGCTGTACTGGAAATGAGAAACAGAATAGTTGCATGTACTTATCATTTTCCTATGGTCATAAAGTGGAAACATTACACATCAAACTATTATTAAGCCAGGGAACACATTATAAAGAAGTAAAAATGTGTTCCAAATAGTAGATACTTAATATTTTGAGTAGTTGTGAGGTGCGTAAGGAAAACTCTTCCTTCTTTAAAAGCCCTTAGCCATTCTATAGAGAAATATATTAGTAAAAAACCATGATGACATAACAGTACCCACTTTCCATAATCTCCTTCTTATGACACCCTTGGGAAATAAGAAGGTCAGGTGGCATTGTTATTCCACATGCTGATGAGGAAACTACAGTTTAGAGTTTGAAAAGGCTTGTTCACAGCTGGTAAGTGACAAGACTGATATGGCTCCAGTTAGAAGACACTAAATTTTGTGGGAATTTTTTTTTTTGCCACTTTGGATTGCTATCTTGTGCATACATGCATGTGTGTGTGCATGTGTGTGTGTGTGTGTTGAGGGTGTTTTTTTTTTTACCATTCAACTTTTTGTTATCATGCCACATGACTGGTTGTGGAATAATCATTGAAAAAGAAACTGTGAAATGATAAAAGGGGATTATAAAAGAGATAGATAGACTTCACTGAAAAGCTACAGGGTCAATTCTTTGTGTTGGAGAATATTCTTAGGTGAGAACTTTGATCTTTTGTGTGCTTTTGCACATGTGCACACGCTTCAAAAAGACATGAGTGAGTTTAGCAGTAATAAACATTTCAGCCTCCACTCTTCATCTGCTCAGCTCTGGGCTCTTGATTATTTATGTAGAAATTACCAGTGGAACAACAAATAGGACAAAGAGGCAGCAAGGAGTTTCTTGGCAGAAATGCAGCCCAAAGAACTAAAACAAACTTGCACACCAGGGTTATGTTGTTCTTGAACCTAGGGAAAAATAGCTAAGATAGAGAGATCCATGTTTTACCAGGGAGACTCTCCACCTGGACTCTTTTTTCTGCATATGTCCTTTTTTCCTATGGCATACAGCCTTTGAGACAGTAGAACATAATCTAATATTTTTAAGTGATTATCTCTCTTCCCTTTCATTGTCACACATTGGTGTAAAATGTAAGATTTGCAGATGTATTATGCTCTTAACCTTTTCTGCAGTCCAGAAGTTGACCACAGGGATACTACAGTAACATTTTCTGTTTATGTAATGTATTGTGCCTGAGAACCATTTGTGCTTTTGGAGATGGCCCAGCAATGTGTCCTTCTGCCTTCTATTCTTGTCCAGCAACAAGAGCTGAAGTGCTGTCTTGAGAGCTCCTGCTTCTAAGGGAGAAGGACTGGAAGTGGTTGCTAAGCCCATTTCAGAAACCTGGTACATGGGTGTGTTGCTTGAGCTCTTGAAGGCCCATGTGAACAAGAAGATGTAGCCTCTTAACTTGTGACTGTGAGGAGGAAACAATGTTTAAGAAACTCCTTTATTCCTAGTTCTGTTTTCAGGGAAGCAGCCAAAAATACCTCCTATCAAATAAGCTTCTTTGCTTTCTGTAAGAGCACCCTGATTCCTGAGCCACAACAGATGAGACAAGAAATTGGATGCACTGGGACCTGCAGATGGTATAATGGTTAGGTTGCTGGACTCCCACATAGTCTACTGTGGTTCGAGTCCCAGATTCAGAAGCTTAAAACTCATGCCAGGTGCTTGTATGTGTATGCTCAAAATCCCTAGAGGAGAATGGAGGAGAAGGAATTGTGGCATAGCCATCCCCTATGGAGGGGTGATTTCTCCCTTTATGTCTCTCTCTGCCTCTCTGACAAGTGCACATGCACTTTAGCAAAAATCTCTCTCTCAAAAAAAAATCAGATGTACTCATCTAATAAGGGAAATTACAGATATACTAGATTACTAGATAAAAGAGAATCCCATGACTTGTGAAGCAGCAGGCTCCTTAGTGAATATTGAGTGTGATCTTCTCTTGGGGAGTTTTAACATGACACCTAGACACAGAGAGAGCAGTAAAACAAAAAGTAGTACAAGATAAGGTAGACATAGAAACTGAGTCTAAGAGGGACTCAGTAGAGCCCCTGAAGTAGGGATAGAGGCAACCTCTGATAAGGTATCCCAGTTAGCAGAGCTGCCCCAGTATTCTGAGCAATAATGGGCCATTGTATCTGTTCTGGATTTGTATTTCTTTTCCCATAAAGGGCTATATTGAGTATCATTCACATTGAATAATCTACACACACTTAATGTGTAAATTTGATAGATTTGACTGATATACACAGCTCTGAAATCATCATAGCCAAGATAATGAACATATTCACTACTTCCCAAAGTTTTCTTGCCCCCTTTCGAATCCAACCCCTACCTCATCTTCTCCCACTTTCCCTAAGCAATTTCTCATCTGATCTTTGTCATTATGAAGTCTCTTGAATTTTCTGGAATTTTATATTAGTGGAACGATATATTGAGTTGTTGGGAAAGTCATGATGCATTTTTGCATAGTAAAACAGAAAAATACATCATGACTGTCCTGATGACGTAATAGTATATACCCTTTTGTCGTTTGTCTCCTTTCATACATCATTGTGTTTATATTAATTCATTTTTTTTTCTTGGAGAGGTTTTTGCTATAGGGCGCACGCGCTTGCCAGAAAGACAGACAGAGACAGAGAGACAGAAAGCGGGAAATCACTCCCCCGGGGGGAAGGCCATGCCACAATTCATTCTCCTCCATTCTCCTCTTGGGATCCTGGGCACACATGCACACGCGCCCAGCATGAGTTTAAGCCACCGGGTCTGGGACTTGCACTGCGGTCTGCTACATGGGGGTTCAGTGACATAGCCATTATGCTAACTGCTGGTCCCTATATTAATTCATATTGTGGTCTGTATTAATGATTATTCCCCCTTAGTGTTGAGCAGTATACCATTGTGTGGCTATATCACAAGTTTAAAAAAATCCATTCATTTGCCGATGTGCATTTAGATTGTTTCCTGTTCTTTGCTATTACAAATAAAACAGCTATGAACATGTGTAATACAATTGTTTTTATGGATCTGTGCAACTTTTCCTATGCCTATTTGCCATCCATGTATTTTAATATCCTGTGGGTCAAAAAAGAAATTAAAAAATTAGAGAGTATTTTGAACTGAATAAAAATGAAATTGCAACATATTATAACTTGAGAGATCCTGCTAAACCATTACTTAGAGAGGTATTTATAGATCTAAATGCCTAAAATAGAAATGAAGAAATCTTACTCAAGTTAATTACCTCACCTTATACCTTAAGAAACTAAGAAAAAGAAAAACAAAATAAATGCAAGTTATGGAGAAAAAGGAGATAATAAAGATCAGAATGAAAATTCGGACCAGCAGTTGGCATAATGACTATGTTGCTGTACTCCCATGCAGTTGACCGCGGTCGAGTCCCAGACCTGGTGGCTTACACTCACATGCCGGGCGCATACAGGTGACCAAGATCCCGAGAGGAGAATGAACGAGAAGGGAATGCAGCGTGTTCATCCTTCCTGGGATGATTTCTTACTTTCTGTCTCTCTGACTCTTTCTGGCGAGTGCACATGCCCTATATCAAAACCTCTTAAAAAAATTCAATTCAATTAAAAACAGGGCAACAGTAGAGAGAAACAATAAAACTAAAAGCTAGTTATTTAAAAAAATCAATATAATTTATTAAGTTCAACCAGACTGATCATGAATAAGAGAAGACAGAAACTACCAACATCAAGAATGAAAGAGGTGATGTCACTAAGGAGTCTACCGCTCAGCGTGCCCAGAGGGTGGGCAGGCTGTGCCCTAGGCCTAGGAGGAGGAAGTGGCCAGCAGCAGCGGGTGCGGAGCTGGAGAGCGCGCCAGCTCACCATCCCTGCGCGTCAGCGGACAAGCTTTTGTCAGCGGTAACCTCTAAATAGTTTGCTGTGGCCACAGCCGCTCTGCTCTGTCCGAGCGACTGGAGACAGGATGGACGCCCTGGATGGTGGGAGTGAGTGGGCCTAGGAGTGGTGTCTGGCCTCCGGCGTCGCAGACAGCGCCTCTGAAAAAGTCGCCAGAGCCTGAGGCCTGGAGTTGTCCGCAGACCACAGCTTGGCTTCTCGCCATGGCGATGCGATGCTGTCCGGTGGCACTTCATGGGAGTCTGAAGCTTTTCTTCCGAGGCCCTGGACTCGTTAAACTCGGAGAAAAGTCACGATCTATGTAATGGATTTTATAGATTATTTTGCTTTATTCTGGATATCATGGTAACAATACAGGACGTATCCATAATTTCTCATTTCTACGAGTAGTCATGAACACTGAAGAAAGAAATTTTTAAAGCCACAGCACAATTTATTTTGTACCTATTATGGAATTTCTGATTTTTTGTTTCCTTAATTTTTGATAACTTTCTGCAAAAGATATGAACCAGCAAAGAGCTCATCTTGTTAGGCAAGTCCACAGTAATAAGAATGCCTAGAAGAGGACTGATCCTGCATACCCAGGTCCACTGGCTAGCATTGCTATGAAGTTTGGTATTATTCATGTACCTTCTGGAATGTACACCTCAAAATGATGCAAGTGCATGTCTTTCTGGTGGCATTGGGGAAAATTATGGTAAAGAGTATTATCAAGCCCTCCTAGAGGAGCAAGAAGAACATTATCAAACAAGAGCAGCTAGTCTGAAACGCCAAATTGCCCAACTCAAACAAGAATTACAAGAAATGAGTGAGAAGATAAGATCATTTCAAGAGAGAAAAAATGTAGGAGCTAATGGTGTCAGCTATCAAGGCAACAAAGAGCAAACACCTAGTGACCCATTAGAGTTTATTCATTCCCAAATCCACAAAGCTGAAGTTAGTGTGGGAGCCAAATAGCACAGTGAATATGGAGTCATTCCCTTTGAAAGTTTTACCTTAATGAAAGTATTTCAATTGGAAATAGGTCTCTCTTGACATCCTGAAGAAAAGCCAGTTAGGAAAGACAAACTAGATGAATTGGTAGAAGTCACTGAAGCTGCCTTGGCAGTCATTAATAATCCTGATGAAGATGATGAACAGGAGGACGAGGAGGGTCCTCTTGGAGAGAAACTCGTATTTAACAAAAATGACTTCATAGAAGGTTATTATCACACTGAGAGAGATAAGGGCACACAATATGAACTCTTTTTTTTTTTTTTTGGAGAGTTTTTTTGCTATAGGGTGCATGTGCTCACCAGAAAGAACAGAGAGAGAGAGAGAGAGAGACAGAAAGCAAGAAATCACCCCCCCCCCCCCAGGGGGAATGGCCACACCACAATCCCTTCTCCTCCATTCAGCTCTCGAGATCTTGGGCACGCAAACACACACACCCAGCGTGAGTTTAAGCCACCGGGTCCGGGACTCGAACTGCGGTCGACTACATGGGAGTTCAGTGACATAGCCATTACGCTAACTGCTGATCCCACAATATGAACTCTTCTTAAAGAAAGCAGACCTCGGGACCAACAGTTAGCATACTGGTTATGTCGCTGGACTCCCATGTAGTTGACTGCGGTTCGAGTCTGGGACCCAGTGGCTTAAACTCACACCGGGCGCATGTGCGTGCGTGACCAAGATCCCGAGAGGAGAAAGGAGGAGAAGGGATTGCGGCGTGGCCATCCCCCCTGGGGGGTGATTTCTTGCTTTTTGTCTCTCTGTCTTTGTCTGTGTGTCTGGCGAGTTCATGGGCCCTATGGCAAAAACCTTTCCAAAAAAAAAAAAAAAAAAAAAAGAAAGCAGACCTTATGGAATATAGACATGTAACCCTCTTTTGCCCTTTGCCCTTTGGACCTATCATGAAAGTAAAGAGTGAGATGATTGACATTACTAGATCGATTTTTTTTGGTGTATAACTTTTTAAAATTAATTGATATATATCTTTTTTCAATTCATTTTCCTTGATACATTCAGTCACATTAATATTTGTCTTACAAAGTGGATATATCAACAGGTGAACATTACTCCTTAGTACAGTTGATAAAACTACAAAAATCTCCAACAGATAATAGCACATCTCTTTGTGCCATTAATGCTTTGCCTCCCTCCCCTTCCCCCAAATGTCCTTCCTCAAACCCTCCTCTTTCACACACACTGTATCTGCTATTTAGATCTATATACTGTGTTTTTATATCTTCTAGTCAATTAGTTTCAGTCATAGAGTGTAGAAACTCGGTATATATTAAGTGGAGACAAACAATGCCTATACTTCATAGCCTGGCTTGCTTCACTCAGCAGTAAGTCTTCCATATTCATCCACCTCCTGTCAAAAGCCAGGGTTTTGTTGTTGTTGTTGTTGTTGTTTTTATAATGGCTGAATAGTATTCCATTGAGTATATGTGCCACAGTTTTTCTATCCATTCATCTGTTCGTGGGCAATTGGGTTGTTTCCATAACTTAGCGATTGTAAATAGTGCCGCAATAAACTTCGATGTGTAAGCACTTTTCTGATAAAGTATTCTTCTGTCCTTTGGATAGATACCAAGGAGTGGGATTGCTGGATCATATGGTAGTTCTATTTGAAGATTTTTGAGGAATCTCCAAATTGTTCTCCATAGTGGTTGGACCAATTTACATTCCCACCAGCAGTGTAAGAGAGTTCCCCTTTCACCACAACCTCGCCTCACCAGCAATATTCTCTCTCTCTCTCTCTTTTTTTTTTTTAATCTTAGACATTCTGACTGGGGTTAGGTGGTATCTCATTGTTGTTTTGATCTGCATTTCTCTTACAATGAGGGATGTTGAGCATTTTTTCATATGCCTTTTAGCTATTCGTATGTCATCTTTAGAGAGTGGTTTTTTCAACTCATTTTCCCTTCTTTTAATAGGATTGATTGTCTTTTTCCAGAACAGCTGCTTGAGTTCCTTGTGAATTCTGGTTATGAATCCCTTATCTGACGCATAGTTTACAAAAATATTTTCCCGGGACCAGTGGTTAGCGTAATGGCTATGTCGCTGGACTCCCTCATAGTCGACCGCGGTTCGTGTCCCGGACCCGGTGGCTTAAACTCACGCCGGGCGCGTGTGCGTGCGTGCCCAAGATCCTGAGAGGAGGAGAATGGAGGAGAAGGGATTGCGGCATGGCCATCCCCCCTGGGGGGTGATTTCTCGCTTTCTATCTCTCTGTCTCTCTCTGCCTGTCTGGTGAGTGCATGTGCCCTATAGAAAAAAATCTCTCCAGAAAAAGAAAAAAGAAATATTTTCCCACTCTGAGGGCTGTCTATTTACACTAATTACTGTGTTTTTGCCATGTAGAAATGTCTTAGTCTGATGTAATCCCACTTGTCTATTTTGGGGATTATTGACTGTGCATTGGGAACCTTATTTAAGAAGTCTTTCCCTACCCCAACATCTCCCAGAGTTTCCCCTGTGTTTCCCAGGAGCAGTTTATTGTTTGGGGTCTTAGATTTAGATCCTTGATCCAGCTTGACTTGATTTTTGTCAGAGGTAAGAGGTAGGGGTTCAGAATCATCTTTCTACAAGTTGAAATCCAGTTTTTCCAGCACCATTTGCTGAAGAGGTTTTCCTTTTTCCACTGTATTGACTGGTACCCTTTGTCAAAAATCAGTTGATCATATGTTTGGGTATTTATTTCTGGGGATTCTATTCTGTTCCATTGGTCCACCTGTCTGTTTCTGTTCTAGTACCATGCTGTTTTGATGACCACAGCTTTGTAGCATATTTTTGGGTCTGGGAGTGAGATGTCACCCACTCCACTCTTCTTGTGCAGAATTGCTTTTGCAATACGGGGTCTCTTATAATTCCCAACAAACTTTATGATTGTCTTTTCTAGATCTGTGAAGAATGTGTCTGGTACTTTGATTGATTGGCATTGCATTAAATATGTAGATTTATTTGGGTAGAATTGTGATTTTGATTATATTAATTCTTCCAATCCAGGAACATGGGATATTTTTCAACTTTTTTTGTGTAATTTTCAATTTCTTTTTTTTTATCTTCTCGTAGTTTTCCTTGTGGAGGTCTTTAACTTCTTTGGTTAGATTTATCCCTAAGTATCTTATACTTTTTGTGGCTATGGTAAATGGAGCAAATTTTTTTCAGTTCTATCTCAGATTTCCTGTTGTTTGTATGTAGAAATGTTATAGATTTTTGGATATTAATTTAGTATCCTGCAGCTTTACTGTATTCATATATTACTTCCAGAAATTTTTTCATGGACATCATTGGGTCTTCTATGTATACAATCATGTCATCTGCAAATAGAGAGAGTTTTACCTCTTCTTTTCCTATTTAAATGCCTTTTATTTTTTTCTTCTTTTCTGATTGCATTGGCCAGGACTTCCAGTACTGTATTGAAGAGGAGTGGAGAAAGTGGGCATCCTTTTCCTGTACCCATTTTTAGTGGAAAAGCTTTCAGATTTTCTCCATTGAGGATGATGTTCGCTATGGGTTTTTTATAAATAGCTTTTATTGTGTTGAGTAATGACCCCTGTAGGCCGATTTTGCTGAAAGTATTGATCAAGAAGGGATATTGTATCTTATCAAATGCTTTTTCTGCATCAATTGATATGACCATATGGTTTTTATCTTTATTCCTGTTAATATGATGTATTACATATATGGTTTTGCATATGTTGAACCAACCTTGCATTCCTGGAATAAACCTACCTGATCACGATGTATAATCTTTTTTATAAGTTGTTGGATATGATTTGCTAGTATGTTGAGAATCTTTGCGTCTATATTTATCAAGGATATAGGTATATAGTTTTCTTTCCTTGTCCTATCCTTACCTGTTTTGAGGATAAGGGTGATAGAGGCTTCATAGAATGAATTAGGGAGAGATTCCCTCTTTAGAAATAACTTAAGCAGAATGGGTGTTAACTCTTCTTTGAAAGTTTTGTAGAATTCGGAATTGAATCCATCAAGGACAGGGCTATTCTTTATTGGAAGGTTATTTATTATGGATTCAATCTCCTGGCCTGTTCAGAGTTTCTATATCCTCCTGGATGAATCTTGGTAAATTATATGTGCCCAGGAGTTTGTCCATCTCATCCATATTTTCTTGTTTCTTGGCATACAGATGTTTATAGTATCCTCTACTAACGTTTTGTATTTCTATTATGTCTGTTGTTATTCTGCCTGCTTCATTTCAGATCTTTTTCACCTGGTTCCTTTCTTTCTTCTTCTTGATAAGTCTTGCTAGTGGTGTATCAATTGTGTTTATCTTTTCAAAGAACAAGCTTTTACTTTATTTTCTGTATAGTTCGTTTATTTTCTATTTCAGTTATTTCTGCTGGGATCTTTATTATTTCCTTTCTCCTGGAGTTTTTTGATCTTTTTACTGTTGCTTTTCCAATTCTGTGAGGCATGATGTTAGGTGAACCATTTGTCTTCTTTCCAAGGTCCTCTTATGTGCACTAATTGCTATGAACTTTCTTCTTATGTCTGCTTTAGCAGTGTCCCAAAGATTATGAAAACTCGTGTCCTCATTGTCATTGGCTTCCATGAATCTTTTAATTTCAGTCTTTATTTCTTCAGTAGTTTTGGAGTCATTCGGGAGTAGGTTATTTAGTTTCTATGTTTTTGTGGATTTCTTTTGCAATTAAACTCGTTTAATTCCACCATTGTCGGAGAAGATGCTCGGTATAATTTCTATATCTTTGAATCTGTAGAGACTTTCCTTGTGCCCTATGATATGGTCAATCTTCGAGAAGATTCCATGTGGGGATGAGAAAAATGTGTATCTTGTTGTTTTTGGATGGAAAGTTCTATAGATGTCTGTTAAGTCTATTTGATTTATGGTATCATTTAGATCAATTAGCTCTTTTCCTATTTTTTGTCTAGATGTTCTGTGTAGAGGGGATAGTGCAGTGTTGAGGTTTCCAACAATTAATGTGTTGCAGTCTATCTCCCCTTTTAGATCCATATTTTCACATATTTGGGTCTCCTGTGTTAGGCACATAGATATTAATAAGCATTATAACTTCTTGATTGACCCTTTTACTACAATATAGTGCCCTTCTTTGTCTCTTCAAACAGTTTTTTATTTTTTTCTTTTTTTGGAGAGGTTTTTGCTATAGGGCGCGTGCGCTTGCCAGACAGACAGAGAGAGACAGAGAGATAGAAAGCAGGAAATCACCCCCCAGGGGGGATGGCCATGCCGCAATCCCTTCTCCTCCATTCTCCTCTCGGGATCTTGGGCACGCACGCACACGCGCCCGGCGTGAGTTTAAGCCACCGGGTCCGGGACTCGAACCACGGTCGACTATGTGGGAGTCCAGTGACATAGCCATTATGCTAACTGCTGGTCCCCAGTTTTTGTTTTAAAGACTATCTTTCTAGTAATTAGTATCACGACTCCAGCTTTTCTTTGGTTCCCATTTGCATGAAAAACCTTTTTCCAACCCTTCACTTTCAGTCTATGTATGTGTTTATCCATGAAGTGTGTTTCCTGTAGGCAACAGAGAGAGGATTTCTGTTTTTTAATCCATTCAGTCAGTCTGTGTCTCTTGATTGGAGAATTTAATCCATTAACATTAAATATTATGATCAATGTTACTTGACCTGTCCCAATGTTTAAGTTGGCCATTTTCTTAATTGTCTTTTATTCCTTTGTTTCTGGCTGTTACTTCTTTAGTTTCCCGGAACAGTGTTTCTTCAGTGTTTTTTGAAGAGTTGGTTTGGTGTTGGAAAATTCTTTCAGGTTTTGCTTGTCTGAGAAGATTTTAATCTTTTTTTCCCATATGAAGAATAAACTTACAAGATATAATAATCTTGGTTGAAATGTTTTTCTCTTAACTCTTGCAATACATCTTCCCATTCTTTTCTTATTTGCGTTGTTTCCATTGAGAAATCCAGTGTTAGCCTGATGGGATGACCTTTGTAAGTCACTCATCATTTCTCTCTTGCCAGTTTTAGTATCTTTTCTTTATCTGTGGTCTTTGCTACTCTGGCTAAGATGTGCCTTGGGGAGGATCTTCTTGGCTTGATTCTATTTGGGGTCCTTTTTATTTCTTGGGTCTGGATGTTTGAGTGCCTCTCTAGACTTGAGAAATTTTCTTCCAAGATTTCATGGAATAAATTTTTCATGCCCTTATTAGTTTCTTCTTCTGGAATACTGATTATTTGGATATTACGACGTCTAATGGAATCTAGTATTTCTCGTATGCTATCCTCATGTGTGTTTTTTTTTGTTTGTTATTTTCTCTATATTTTTGGTGTTTTTTTTTCTTGCAATCCTTGCATAGTGTTTTTTCACAACATGCATTTCCCATGAATTCTTCAAAGACCCCTTGTATATTACAATTGTTTATCAATTGATAGTACAGCATGAGTGAGAGAGACTTATCAAAGGAATATGAGATTGAAGAAAACTGAAAATCAATGTAATTCACTATGACAGATGGAAAGGATACAGAATGAAACAAAACAAAAAAATATAATTGTCTCAATGGAAGAAAAAATATTTGATAAAAGTCTAACATCCATTTCTCATAAAATTCTAGGCAAACTGGGTTTGTAGGGTCACTTCCTCAATTTGATCAAGGGCATACACAACTATTATCATACTGAATGATAAAATATTTAACACTTTTTCTCTAAAATTATCAACAAGGCTAGGCTGTCTGTTCTTTCCACATCTATTCAACCCTGTACTGAAGACACTAGCTCTGTTAGTACTTTGATTTAGGACTTGTAGCTTTTGTAACTGAGAGAGAATACATTTCACTTATTTAAATCATTCACTTTTATCTTTGTTCCAGGAATCTTAGAAAATTATTATATATTCCCCCACACCTTTTTCATGTCATGTAAAAAAAGGTTGGGAAACACAGTCTAGAAAAATAGAAAGTTTTGCAACTGTGGATTGGGCTTAATTGTTTAGACAGACAGAGAGTATAGGTATAATGGAAAAATATTGACAAATTGGACTTCATCAAATTCAGCCCTTTTGATCATTAAACAATCAGTTTTTTTTTTTTTTTTTTTTTTTTTTTTTTTTTTTTTTTTTTTTTTTTTTTTTTTTTTTTTTTGCTATAGAGTGTGCACACTTGCCAGAAAGACAGAGGGAGACAGAGAGACAGAAAGCGAGAAATCACCCCCCAGGGGGGATGGTCACGTCTCAACTCCTTCTCCTTCATTCTCCTCTCAGGATATTGGGCACACACACACACGCGTGCTCGACATGAGTTTAAGCCACCAGGTCCTGTACTCGAACCGTGGTTGAATACGTGGGAGTCCAGCGACATAGCCATTACACCAACTGCTGGTCCCAACAATTTGGTCTTTTAAGATTATTGTTAAGAAACTGAATACAGAATCCACAAGCTGAAGGAAAATTTTTGTAATACGTGATTTAACAACTCATCCAGAATACATATAGAACATCTACAATTCAGTAATGAAGAGGCAACCCAGTTTATAAGTGAGCAAAAGACTTGAACTGATTTCATAAAGGAAGATACTTGACTGGCTAATATGTATATACATGATAGATGCTCAATATTCTTAATCATCAGAGAAATGCAAAGTAAAACTTAAGTGGATACTACTATACATCCACTGGTATAAAAACAGTGATGACACCAAATGTTGACCAGAATGTGGAGCTAGTGGGAGTGTCAAATGGTATGACTACTTTAAAAAAGACTGCTATAAAATCAACTGAGAAAAAGAAAACAAAAAAGCAAAGCAAAGAAAAGAAAAGAATAATAAAAAAAAAAGACTGCTGTCAGGACCAGCAGATGGTCTAGTGGTTATATCACTGGAGTCCCACATATTCAGCCACAGTTCGAGCCTGCGCACATGTGTGTGTATGCTCAAAATGCCAAGAAGAGAATGGAGGAGAAGGGATTGCAGCTTGGCTATCTCCCAGGAGGGTTATTTCTTGCTTTCTGTCTTTCTCTCTCTGGTGAGTGCATGCACCCTATAGCAAAAATTTCTTAAAGAAAAAAAACCAAAAAACAAAAAAGCAGACTTCTGCCTTCTCTAAAGTTAAGCATATTCCTACCCTATATCCTCACAATTTCATTTGTAGTTACAAATCAAAGAGAAATGAAAACATATTTATATAGAAATACCTGTATACAAATGCTTATAGCTCCAAACTGAAAATAATCCAAATGTTCTTTATGTAGAGATGAGATAAATATTAGGTCATCAGGAAAGTCAGAATGTATTTTTCTATGCAAAAATGTGTCATGACTTTCACAACGACCCAATTCATTGTGGTGCATTTATACAATAACATCCTATTCAGCAATAAAAATGATGAAATATGATAGTCTCAACAATATAGATGAGTCTTGAAAACATCATGCTGAGTGAATAAAGTCACACACACAAAATTGTATGTCTTGTATATGAAACTTTGGAGCAAAAGCATAATTGACCTATATTGATAGAAATCAGATCGGCAAATTCCTGGCAATAGAGCTGTGGGAGATTTACTTCAAAGGGGCATAAGTGACCTTTTTAAGTTGAGAGACTATATCCTGATAGAAATATATGTTACATATGTATATACTATGTTAAAACTCATCAAACTAATAAAATACACTATCTGCATATTTTACTATTGTAAATCCACCATGTATGTGTGTGTGTGCATGCACATACATGCATACATACATGTTAGAGGGTTACAGCAGCTGCCTAAGCACTGTGCATAATTTGTTCACAAGAATTTGTCTTCTGGACTCCAGCTTTCTTATGCAAAATAAGGAGTTGGACAGCTTCAAGCTTTCTAAACTAGAGTTCATCTGAACATTAAAGTCCTTTCAAACTCTAAAATTTTGTGTGGACTGCTATTTGTATTGCTTTGATTCATCAGGCCATCTGTTAGAAAACTGTTAGACCCAATTGCACCCTGAATGAATTAAAGTAGAGCTGCTGGGATAAGGGTAGAAAATCTTAGCTATCAGGTAATCAGGAAAGTCATGATATATTTTTTTAAGAATTATTTAATTTTATTCATTTATTCATTCATTTATTTTGACCAGAGAGAGACACAGAGACAGAGAGAGAGAAAGAAAGCCACCAGGTCTGAGACTTGAACAGTGGTCAGCCCTGTGAGAGTGTCCAGTGCTTTAACCACCACGCCACCTGCTGGCCCTGTGATTTTTTTTATGCAAAAATGCATCATGATTTTCTTCAATGACCCAATGTTTCATGTTCCACATGGTAGAGACCAGAAGAAATGACTCTTTTCATTCATGTGGCTAAGTCAGTATGGAGAACCTCAGTCAAGTGAGTGAATACCTCATTTGAGGAAACATCTTTTAATAAATTCTCAAGACTGGGACCCTTTAGTATCTTGTAAACTTTGTGTATACAAAGACAGTCCCCATGTAAGTATGTGGGTAGCTGACTGCCAAAATGTAAAGCATATATTGTCCTGTGTCCAGGATCATTTCCCAGAATCCTAAACTCTTACCCAGCTAGTTGATATGTAGGCAAATCAAAGAAACCACACCATGAGCCTTTGTAAAGAAAGTGAATTCACATATTGGAAAGCCTTAATAAAAGAAATGTTGAAAATCCAGGTTCTGGACACTCCTACATCTTTGCAAGAATGTGGACAATATTGAAATAAGCACTTTTTACAAGCCTCCCCAGAATTGTCTTAAACTGCTTGTGTTTGGCATGATCATTACCTTTATTGTCTTCTCAATTCTTACTCAGAGTGATCTTCCTATGGGCGCTGGCCACCTATCCTCAACACTCATGCTCCCTCCTTATCTTTTACAAAAAGTACACTGTACTTTCTATTTGCCTTTGTTTAACTGATTTAACTAAGGGTGATAACTACAGTCATCTTTCTCTGCAGTATGTATCCATTACGTTGTTCTTAAAATGAGGTGATATATACAAAAACCTGGTTGGGACAAAATCACAGATAGCAACTAATGAGAAAATGTCATTATGGCTTAAAGTTAACATTTTAGGGAACAAACTGGGTTGTGAGTTTACAATAAAATCTCATCTATTTTTTTTACCATATTTCAGTAACATTTCAAAGGAAATTATTTCATTGGTAGGTGGTATCGTGATTTGTGGGTTATTTAACATTTCTTTGTTGCTTTTAAAGAATTAAGGCAGCTCATTTATTGTTGCTCAATGGTTAGAAATGCATTGTATTCATAACCCAGCACTTGATGTAAGAGTATCCATTATATATTGTTTTCACTCAAATTATATTAATCCAAAATGGTTTTTGAGATCAAGCTTGTGACAGTATGTATCCATTACATTGTTCTTAAAATGAAGTGATATATATTCAGCTGAAGGCAAACTCTCCCTCCTTGAGAGTCCCATACCATATTATACCATTAATATGACCTGGAATTAGAAGCTGGTAAACGTTCAAAAGGTGAAAGCTATGTCCTTGAACCCTGATTATAGTTAACTATGTAGCTAACTTTCCCTCACATCAATGATTATCTCTGGAGAGAAATAGAGAAAAAAGGATTGTAACATGACCATGCCCTGTTGAGGGGTGCTTGTTCGCTCACTATCTGAGGACTGCATGTGTCCTCTGAGAATAATAATAATAATGAGTAGTAAGAAAAATACAAAAAATTAATATATATTTATAAAGAAGATTAAAAGAAATACTTGGCTTACATGGGTGATATAAGCTGGCTGACTTTGGCAGGAAGTAAGTGGAAGATTGATTCAAGTCAATGGAATATTGAGTAAGAAAAGGTGAGAAAGTTAGGGCCAGAGTCATCTTATTCACTCCTTTTCTAGAAAAGAGTGATCACCCACCTTTCCAATTGACCTGGGCTGTTTGGGGTCGAGTTCCAAATATAAGAAGAAAGGCTATTAAAGACCCTGTACCAGTCAGGGCACTTGATCATAAATATACAGAATGTTAGTTTTGGCAGAAAAGGCAATTAAATTATTTAAAGACTATCTGGAAGGGCTAGGGAGTCAGGCTTGACAGCCATGCAGCCAAGAACACCATCTAGATCATACTACCTGCTGTACTAGTAGAGCTCTAACTGCTATGATCACTTGACTTCAAATTGTTTCACAAATATTCAGCCAAGAACACTACCAATAGGATCTTTGCCCCATTCAGAAGCTTCTTCCTCTGAAAGATGAATCTCTCTCAGTCCTCACCAGACTGGGTTCTGCATTATGATTGCCCTCTTTATGTCATTCTCTTCAGACTTGGGGTCTTACTCAGAAGCATCTGAGAAACTAAGTCCAGGTCATGTGTTTGTTTTCTAGCTGCAAGGGAAGCAAAGCAAGGATCATCTTGGCTTCTCTCTTGGGACATGAGACTCAAAAGGAATGAAATTCTCCATCCACACAAAAAGTATACAAAAGGTTCTGAGTAACCAACAATGAAAACAGATGTTATTATTTAGGACCTTTGCCTATCATCTAAATCCTTAGCTTATATTTCTTTTTTTTTTCTTTTTACATTTTTATTTATTTATTTATTTATTTATTTTTTATTTAATTTAATTTTCTTCCATACATTCAATCACATTATTATTTGTCTTACAAAATGGATATTTTAACAGGTGAACATATTTCAATCTCTACTATTTAGGCTTGACAGATTTTTTCTTTACTCATTGTTGGCCAGAAAAATCCTGACTGCTATACATATAATCATTATTTTTACAAATACAGTCTTATGCATGTGCTTTGAGAATATTAAAATATTATTCTTTCTAAGAACCCAAGACACCTTTATGGCTCCTGAGAACTAGTTATTTCAGGGGAATAAGTGAAATGAAGATTTTCCACTGATAATTCAGCCTCCAGCTCACAAGCTTGAGTGGAGAGGCAAAGGAGAAGGACTTCAGAAGGCACTTTCATGGCTCCTGAGAACTAGTTATTTCAAGGGAATAAGTGAAATGAAGATTTTCCACTGATAATTCAGCCTCCAGCCCACAAACTCGAGTGGATGCGCAGATTAAGGTTCAAGTGTGGGAAGAAACACATCATGTCAGCGTCTGCCTCAGGGCTTGGGTCTAGCTGAATCATGATCAGGGGGCCGCTGGTGAGGAAGAGAAAGAGGATGAGAAAGAGAAAGCCCTCCATCTTGCCAGGACCGGGGAAATTGGAAAGAATGAGACAAAGAGATAGAGTAGAAATAGACACAGGCAGCCTGAGCCTAGGTAGCCCAAGCAACTCAAGATGTACTTGAGCCACTGCTGAGCTGTTGCTTGAGCTGCTTGAGCCACCCAGACAAACTGGGCCTCTTTATTTATAGTACAAGAAGACATTACACATGTATGTTTTATGACACTTCATAGATTGGTTGCCAGGTTACAGATAATATGAAGCAGTTAACAAATCTATAAAGGCTTAATCATACTGGGCCAAGTGTATCCCTTGGTGATAATCCCATCAAGAGAAAGTCTCATCTTCTTTTCTAATGCAGAGAAACCTAGCTGTTAGGTGTAGGGAAGAAACTAAAAACTTCTCCATAAGGAGTGTACCACCACACCCAGAGAAGGCTAAAGAACCTTTCAGATGCAGAGCAGGGATTGGACTTTACTAATTGGGGTCCAGATGTTTCTTGAAGTCCATCAGATGTGTCTGTTGGAATGCCCCTAGTAATTTCCACCCTTGCTCTGTCTGCAGCAAAGGTCAAGGAAAAGATAAGTTACAAGGTTCTGCCAAACCCCAAAAGAGCAGTTGGTGGTTGCTCCGAGCATGTCCCCACACCTCAGGTTCTTTCTAAATGTGTCCCCACAACATCATCCATTAGATGACTAGAAATCACTGCAAGACCACAGAAATATGAAAAAGCAAGAAAATGCCTCTCCTCCAAGGGAAAAGAATCACTCCTCTTCATCCACAGAGAGTTCAATGGAAATCATGGAAATGTCTGATAAAGAATTTAGAACATTCATAATTGTGAAGCTAACAGAGATGGAGGAGAAGAGAGACAACAAACAGTAGAAGAGAAAGGAGCTGACAAGTTTCAGGAGGTGAGGAATTTCTTGCAAGATGTGAAAGAGGAATTACACACTTTACAAAAGAACCAAGTGGAACTGTTAAAGATAAGGCTATAATACAGGAAGTCAAAATCTCCCTTGAAAGTATTAAAAGCAGACTAAATCATACAGAAAATAGAATCTCAGATGTAGAAGAGAAAATTGCTGGCCTAGAAAAATCCACCATGAAGACTGAGGAAATTGCCCCAAATTTTGAGAATAATATATGACAAGTACTAGATATCATCAAGCATCCAAACATCCAGATAATTGGCATCCCAGAAGATGAAGAGACTCCTAGGGACACTGATAATCTATTCCATGAAATCCTGCAAGAAAACTTTCCAAACCTTGACTGGCATTCAAAGATCCAGTCCCAAGAAATATAAAGGACCCCAAACAGAATCAGTCCAACAAGATCTTCTCCAGGACACATTATAGCCAAATTGACCAAAAACACAGACAAAGACAAGATACTAAGATTGGCAAGAGAAAAACAGCAAGTTACCTACAAAGGATATCCCATCAGGCTAACAGCAGACCTCTCATCAGAAACAATGCAAGTGAGGAAAGTATGGGAAAATATATTCAAAGTATTAAGGGAAAAGTAATTTCAACCAAGAATAATGTACCCGGCAAGATTATACTTCATATGGGAAGAAAAGACAAGAACATTTTCAGATAAACAAAACCTGAAATAATTTGCCAGCACCAGATCAGATCTAAAAGAAGTTTTCAAGAGAGTGCTATGTCAGGAAAATTAAATGCAGACGCAACAGAAATAAGAGTTCAAAAACTAAGAAAATGGCCAACTTAATCATAGGGACAAGTCTGGAGTTGAATATTATATCCCAGAATTCAATCGGGAAGATTGAACCACAACAGAAGACAAATTAAGTACATGAGACTTAACTGGTGAAATAGCATTCTGTGACTTTTGACTAAAATATTGCTGCTTTTCTTGTAGGCTTTGTTGTCCAGTTTTAAGAGTTTTTGTCCTGCCTTGAGTTCTCAATAGGTTCATGTACCTATTATTTGCACAGAATACTAACCTGTTTCCAGGCTTTAAGTTTTAAGCAAATTTCCTTACCAATTCAAAACTGCTTTTCTTGAAATTACCAGCTGAATTTGCTATTGAAAGTAGTTAGATTATTTAAGAAATTGTGTGATCAATAAAATGTGGGATGAAAAGGGATGGAAGACAACTTGTAGACATGAGATATAGTGTGAGAAGAGGGTGGGAAAGAGCAGAGGGTCAGACATAGGGGTAAATTTTATATATATATATATATATATATATATATATATATATATATATATATATACATACATATATGAAACTAGAAATGGAAAATTATTGATGATAACACACATGATTAAGCAGTATATTCTGGATAGGAAACCACATTTTGTATGCTGTGATGATGCTTAGGTGAAGAATGTAAATTGATTACTTAAAAAAAATAATTTCGGGAACCAGCAGTTAGCGTAATGGCTATTTTGCTGGACTTCCATGTAGTTGACCGTGGTTTGCGTCCCGGACCCGGTGGCTTAAAATTCACGCCGGGCACGTGTGCGTGCGTGCCCAAGATCCTGAGAGGAGAATGAAGGAGAAGGGATTGCGGCGTGACCATCCCCCCTGGGGGGTGATTTCTCACTTTCTGACTCTATGTCTCTCTCTGTCTGTCTGGTGAGTACACATGCCCTATAGCAAAAACCTCTCAAAAAAAAGAAAATAAAACACAAAACAAAACAAATAAATAAATAAATAAATAAATAAATAAATAAAAAGTTTCAGGAGAAAAAAAAATACAAAAACTGTTTTTCTTGAAATTAAAAACAATGCATATTTGATGACTGCAGTAAGCTATATAGCCCCAGCTAGGTGCTACGTTATAGTATATTCATTCTACTCACTGAGGTTTATGCCTAAAGTCAGACTTGTGTTCATGGATATGTATATATCAGTTGGGCTTGCTATTGGAAATATTTATAAGTTCATTAGCGAATCCATAAAATGGGGGGAGAAGGCATAGAAAGCAATCATGGATACCAGAGGCAGTGTGGGAGGAGGGTGGGAGATGGCAGAGGGTGAGCGATAGGGAATCAAGGATGGCAAAAAAGCAAAATATACAGAAAATAAGAAATGAAAAATTATTTGTTGATGATAACATGTATGTTGATGTGCTTGATTGAGCCAATATACAGTGTATTCTGAATGGGAAATCTCATTTTGTATGCTGTAATGATGTGTAGTGAATGAATGTAAATAAATAAATTTAAATAAAAAACAAAAAAAAAGAATAGCCCAATTAAAAGATGGGAAAATGAGCAGAACAAAAATCTCCCTAAGGAAGACATATGAACAGCCAAAAAGCATATGAGGAAATGCTCAATATTCCTCATCATAAGGGAAATGCAGATTAAAAGCACAATGAGATACCACCTAACTCCTGTCAGAATGGTGAAGATTAAAAAGACAGAAAGTGATAAGTTTTGGCAGGGTTATGGTGAAAGGGGAACTCTCCTACACAGTTGGTGGGAGTGTAAACTGATTTAGCCACTGTAGAAAACAGTATGGAGGTTCCTCAAAGATCTACAAATAGAACTACCATTTGACCCAGCAATCCCACTTCTGAGTATCTACCCAAAGAAAAGAAGAATGCTAAGATGGAAAAGTGCTTATGCATCAATGTTTTTTGAAGCATTATTCACGATCGCCAAGATGTGGAACCAACCCAAATGTCCACAAATGGATGAATGCATTGAAAAAGTGTGGCACATATATTCTATGGAATATTATTCAGCCATAAAAAAACAAGACCCTGGCATTTGATAGAGAGTGGTCAGGTATGTAGGATATATTGCTGAGCAAAGCATGCCAAGATATGAAAGAAAGATAATGTATGTATCTATTTAATGTATACTGACTTTATGGTAGAGATCGAAATATTGGAGGGCATAAAAGCAGTAAAAATAGTTATGGATGCTAAAGACAGTGTGGAACAGGGTGGGAGAAGGGAAGACTATGGAGAAGGATAGTCAGAGAACAAATAGAGAGGCATGACATTAGCGGGACACAAAAATGGTTTATTACCTGTTGATGATAACATGTATAGTATTCTCAACTGGACTGGTCTGAGAAGTATTTCATGTTGGGTAAATTCTTCTAACAAGACAAATGATATACAGTGATTGGATGTTTAAAAACTAATAAGATAATAATAATCTGAAAAAATGATGAAAAGCTATTTGATGATGAGAATGTGGAAATAATATCTTTGTCTTAACTAATATGCAAGGTATTTCTGCTGGAAAAAGAAATGTAATACACTGTAAAGATATATGTGACTCAATGTAATATAAACAAGATTATGATAATAATAAATAAATTTAAATTAAAAGAAAAGAAAGTGAGTGGTCTCAGATGTGCTTGGTCTTGCCATCTGCTTACCTAAGTGCTTCTTTACTCCGTCTGCTTAAGGAATGTGGTATATGTTAAAGAATTCACTAATTTAGACCAATATCTTGAGTGTCGGTCCAAACTTATGTAGAAGCTAGAGCATATAATATTAAAAACAAATAATAGCTCTGGTACCCACAGCTCTTTATGTTGTCGCATTTTAGTGTGGGCCGAGACCTGATGACTGCTTAGAACTACATTTGAGGGTCCAGCAGGTGGGTTGGTGGTTAAGGCTCTGAATTTTCATATAGCTGACCCTGGATCCAGGGACTTGAAATACTACACTGGGTGCATATGCATGCATGCCCAGAGTCCCAAGAGAAGAATGGAGAAGGGATTGCAGTGTGGCCATCCCTCCATTGGAGGTGGTTTCTCACCTTTTGTCTGTCTCTTTACAGTGAATGCATACACCCTATGGGAAAAAAATAAAAATAAAAATAAAAAAACCAAAACTGCATTTGGTGAGGAATAATGTGTAATTAGAGACATAAGCTAGGCTTCCACTGGAGTTATACAGAAGTGGCTAGTGTTAGTAAAAAGTGACCTGGCCTTAGACCACTGAAGCATTGTCAAGACAGGGACAATTTCTGTTAATATTAAAAAAAAATTGGGGCATGCCAGGAAGAATATGATCCAAAGTTAATGTTCCTGCTTTTTCCTTTATGTTATAGCTGGCTATCCTTTCTTCTTTTGTTGCCTGGCTCTCTTTCTCTATCACTTATCATCTATTTATCTACCACAATCTGTCTGTCTATCTATATATATCTATCTACCTTCCTGTCATCTATCCATTTAATCAATAAAGCAGGATGAAATAGTTTACAAAATTTTAGGAGTATAATAACATATGTGGGAACTAGGCCAGCCTGGCCTCTCTACTCTTGTCTCAAACACTTGATGTATTTAGTTTCTATTGCTTAAAACAATTCTTTTTCCTTTTTAAAAATTTATTTTTTCATTCATTTATTTTAATTTGACCAGAGAGGAACACAGAGACAGAGAGAGAGAGGGAAAGTGAGAAAGCAAGCCACTAGGTCCAGGACTTGAACGATGGGCAGCCATGTTGGAGTGTCCAGTGCCTTAATCACCATGCCACCCGCTGGTTCATGTATTTTTATTTTTTATTAGCATATAATGATTGTACATAATTTTGGGGCACAGTGTAAATTTTTGGTACTAGAGTACAATACATAATGATTAAATCAGTGTAATTAGTATATCTAGCATTTTAATTGTAACCATTTGTTATTACTTGGTGTTGGGAAAACTCTTTTCTTTTCTTTTTTTAAATTTACATTTCTTTAATACATTCAATCAAACATTTAGCTTACAAGGTGATCATTTCAATATATGAATGTTTCTCCCCAGTCCAGTTGATCAAAATATAACAATACTACCTCCCTGTCTCAACAATGCTGTCTCCGTATTCCTCCTCCAAATGTTTTTCCCCAGGCCCCACTCCTCCACACACACCACATCTGGAATTTACACCCATCTCTTGTGTTTGTACATCCTTTAGCCCCTCAGTTTCAGTTATAGAGTGTGGACACTCGGTATATACTAAGTGGGGACGTACAGTGTCTCTCCTTCATAGCCTGGCTTGCTTCACTCAGCAGTAAATCTTCCATATTCTTCCACTTTCTGTCAAAAGCCAGGGTTTTGTTGTTTTTTTATGGCTGAACAGTATTCCATAGAATATATGTGCCACAGTTTTTAATCCATTCATCTGTACAGGGGGCATTTGGGTTGGTTCCATGTCTTAGCAATCGTGAAAAGGGCCACAATAAACATTGATGTGCAAGCACTTTTCCAATGGAGAACTCTTCTCTCCCTTGGATAGATGCCAAGGAATGGGATTGCTGGATCATATGGTAGTTCTATTTGTAGACTTTTCAGGAATCTCCAAATTGTTCTCCACAGTGGTTGGAATAATTTACATTCCCACCAGCAGTGTAAGAGAATTCCCCTTTCACCACACCCCTGCCAACAGTTACCATTCCTTGTTTTTTTAAACTTAGACATTCTGACTGGGGTTAGGTGATATCGTATTGTTGTTTTGATCGGCATTTCCCTTATGATGAGGGATGTGGAGCACTTTTTATATGCCTTTTGGCTGTTAGTATGTCATCTTTAGAGAGTGTTTTTTTAACTCCATCTCCAATCTTTTTTTTTTTTTTTTTTTGAGAGGTTTTCGCAATAAGGCGCGTACGCTCACCAGAAAGACAGAGAGATAGAAAGCGAGAAATCACCCCCAAGGGGGATGGCCACACCGCAATCCCTTCTCCTCCATTCTCCTCTTGGATCTTGGGCATGCACGCACACGTGCCCAGCGTGAGTTTAAGCTGCCGGGTCCAGGACTTGAACCGCGGTCGACTACATGGGAGTGCAGCGACATAGCCATTACACTAACTGCTGGTACCTCTCCATCTTTTAATAGGGCTGATCATCTTTATTTCAATGAGCTTCTTTAGTTCCTTGTGTGTTCTGGTTATCAGTCCCTTATCTGATGCATTATTTACAAAAATATTTTCCCATTCTGAGGGCTGTCAGTTCACACTAATTACTGTGTCTTTTGCCATGCAGAAACTTTTTGGTCTGATGTAATCCCACTTGTCTATTTTGGGGATTATCGACTGTGCTTTGGGGGTCTTATGTAAGAAGTCTTTCCCTAAAACAATGTCTCCCAGAGTTTCCCCAGTGTTTTCTAGAAGCAGTTTAATAGTTTGGGGTCTTAAATTTAGATCCTTGATCCAGCTTGACTTGATTTTTGTCAATGGTGAGAGGTAGGGGTTCAGATATGTCTTTCTACTGTTGAAAATCCAGTTTATCCAGCACCATTTGCTGAAGAAGTTTTCCTTTTCCCACTGGATTGACTGGTACCCCATGTCAAAAATCAGTTGACTAAATGATTGGGGATTTACTCCTGTGGACTCAATTCTGTTCCAAAGATCCACATGTCTGTTCCTGTACCAGTACCATGCTGTTTTGATTACCACACCTTTGTAGTATATTTTTGAGTCAGGGAGTGAGATACCTCCCACTCCACTCTTCTTTTATAGAATAGCTTTGGCAATGTGGGGTCTTTTATTATTTCAGATGAATTTTATGATTGTCTTTTCTAAATCTGTGAAGAATGTGTCTGGTAGTTTGATTGGCATTGCATTAAATAGGTAGATTAATTTGGGTAGAATTGCCATTTTGCTTATATTAATTCTTCCAATTCAGGAACATGGGATGTCCTTCCACTTTTTTGTGTCATTTTCAATTTCTTTTTTAAGCTTCTCATAGTTTTCTTTGTGGAGGTCTTTTACTTCTTTGGTTAGATTTATCTCTAAGTATCTTAAACTTTTGGTGGCTATGGTAAATGGAATAACTTTTTTCAGTTCTACCTCCGTCTGCCTGTTGTTTGTATATAGAAATGCTATAGACTTCTGTATATTAATTTTGTATCCTTCAAATTTACTATATTTGTGCATTACTTCCAGAAATTTTTTCATGGAAATCATTGGGTCTTCTATGTACACAATCATGTTGTCTGCGAATAGAGAGAGTTTCACCTCTTCTTTCCCTATTCGGATGCCTTTAATTTTTTCCTCTTTAATTGCATTGGCGAGGACTTCCAGTACTATATTGAAAAGGAGTGGAGAAAGTGGGCATCCTTGTCTTGTATTCGCTTTTAGTGGGAAAGCTTTCAGCTTTTCTCCATTCAGGATGATGTTTGCAATGGGTTTTTCATAGGTAGCGTTTATTGTGTTTAGACATGACCCTTGTATGCAGATTTTGCTGAGTGTCTTGATCATAAAGAGATGTTGTATCTTATCAAATGTTTTTTCTGCATCAATCGATATGACCATATGGTTTTTGTCTTTTTTCTTGTTAATATGGTGTATTAAATTTATGGTTTTGCGTTTGTTGAACCAACCTTGCATTCCTGGAATTAAGCCTAACTGATCATGATGTATAATCTTTTCTATAAGTTGTTGGATATGGTTTGCTAGTATCTTCTTGAGAATATTTGCGTCTATATTCATCAAAGATATTGGTCTATTGTTTTACTTTCTTGTCCTGTCCTTGTCTGTTTTGAGGATAAGGATGATAGAGGCTTCATAGAATGAATTAGGGAGAGATTCACCGTTTTGAATCTTTAGAAATAACTTGAGCAGAATGGGGGTTAACTCTTCTTTGAAAGTTTTGTAGAATTCAGAGCTGAAACTGTGAGGGCCATGGCTTTTATTTGTTGGAAGGTGATTTATTACTGGTTCAATCTCCTGGCTTGTTATGGGCCTATTTAGACTTTCTATATCCTCCTAGCTTAATCTTGGTAGATTATACTTGTTCAGGAATTTGTCCTTCTCATTCAGATTGTCTTGTTTCTTGTCATATAGTTTTTCGTAGTATCTTCTAAAGATGTTCTGTATTTCTACTTTGTCTGTTGTTATATTTCCTGCTTCATTGCAGATTTGATTCATCTGGTTCCTTTCTCTCAAGTCTTGCTAGTGGTATATCGAATTTGTTTATCTTTTTAAAGAACCAGCTTTTACTTTCATTTATTTCCTGTATAGTTCGCTTATTTTCTATTTCATTTATTTTTGCTCAGATCTTTATTATTTCCTTTCTCCTGGAGATTTTTGGATCATTTTGCTGTTGCTTCTCCAATTCTCTGAGGCAAGATGTTAAGTGATCCATTTGCCTTCTTTCCGTCTTCCTCTTATGAGCACTAATTACTATAAACTTCCCTCTTATGACTGCTTTTGCAGTGTCCCAAAGATTATGGAAACTCGTGTCCTCATTGTCATTAGCTTCCATGAATCTTTTGGTTTTGGTCTTTATTTCATAAGTAGTTGTGAAGTCATTCAGTTGTTGGTTGTTTAGTTTCCGGGTATTTAAGTATTTTTGAGGATTTCTCTTGAAATTAAACTCAAGTTTAATTCCATCATGGTCAGAGAAGATGCTGGGAATAGTTTCTATGCCTTTGAATCTGTAGAGGCTTGCTTGCTTTGTGCCCTATGATGTGATCAATCTTCGAAAAGGTTCCATGTGGGGGTGAGAAAAAAATGTATCTCGTGGTTTTTACATGGAAAGTTTTATAGATGTGTGTTAAGTCCATTTCATTTATGTTATCATTCAGATCCTTTATCTCTTTATCTATTTTTTTGTCTAGATGATCTATCCCAAGGGGATAGTGCAGTGTTGAGGTCTCCAAGAATTAGTGTATTGCAGTCTATCTCCCCTTTTAGATCTAACACTCTTTCCTTCACATATTTGGGTGCTCCTGTGTTAGGCACATAGATATTTATAAGAGTTATATCTTCTTGATCTATTGATCCTTTTACTACAATATAGTGCCCTTCTTTGTCTCTTCTAACAGTTTTTGTTTCAAAGGCTATTTTGTCAGAAATTAGTATTGTAACTCCAGCTCTTTTTTGGTTCCCATTTGCATGGAAAACCTTTTTCCAACCCCTCACTTTCAGTCTATGTATGTCTTTATCAATGAGGAGTGTTTCCTGTAGGCAACAGAGAGAGAGTCTCTGTTTTTTATGCATTCTGCGAGCCTGTGTCTCTTGATTGGAGAATTTAATCCATTCCCATTCACTGTTATTATCTATGTAACTGGATCTGTCCTGACGATTAAGTTGGCCATTGTCAGAACAGCCTTTTATTCCTTTGCTTCTATCTGTTAGCTCTTTAGTTTTCCTGGAACAATACTTTCTTCAGGCTCTCTTGAAGAGCTGGTCTGGTTCTGGCAAATTCTTTCAGGTCTTGTTTGTCTGAGAAGATCCTAATCTTTTTTGCCATATGAAGGATAATCTTGCAGGATACAATAATCTTGGTTGAAATTGTTTCTCTCTTAGCACTTTCAATACATCTTCCCATTCTTTCCTTGCTGGCATTGTTTCAATTGAGAGGTCAGGTGTTAGCCTGATTGGATGACCTTTGTATGTCACTTCTCATTTCTCTCTTGCCAGTTTTAGTATCATGTCTTTATCTGTGCTCTTGGATAGTCTGACTAAGATGTGCCTTGGGGAAGATCATCTGGGTTGATTCTAACTGGGTTCCTTTGTATTTCTTGGGTCTTGATGCAAGAGTGCCTCTCTAGACTCAGGACATTTACTCCTAGGATTTCATGGAATGATTTTCCATGCCGTGATTAGTTTCTTCACCTTCTGGGATGCCAATTATTCTGACATTTGGGCATCTTATGGAATCTATTATTTCTTGTATATTATCCTCATTTTTTTTTGTTGTTATTTTCTCTATGTTTTTGGTGGTTCTTTCTAGGTCAGAGGTTTTATTTCTACATCAGAGATTCGATCTTCAGCATGATCTAATCGACTTTTAATACTTTCAATGGAATTTTTGATTTCTTCTATTCCAGACTTTATCTCTAATAGCTCCATCTGGTTCTTTCTCAGAGTGTCCATTTCTTCTTTCATATCTTGGAATGACTTCCTCATCACTTGGAGTTCATTGTCTCTTTTCTGTTCCAAGTCAAAGAATTTGTTCACCACAAATGTTTGAAATTCTTTGTCTGACATTTTGGTAACATCGGCCATTAGCACGAAAGATGGAGGGGAGTTACTCTGTACTTTTGATGGAGATGTATTTCCTTGTTTATTCATACCTGAGCTCTTCTTCTACTTCTAACCATTAGAATATGTATTCACTTTGAATACCTCTTGCCGGAATGTTACTCTGACTAGGAGTAAATGACTTTCCCTTTTTCTGCAAATTAATGTTTGCTGACATCTCTCTTCTGTTGTTTTTACCAATGTGGTATCAAGAGGGGTACTCTATTGAGGTGTCTGAAAAGCAATATCTCCTTTTTTTCAGGTGGATCAGTGCAAGGGAAGATCCCAGAGAAAGTTATGTTGTTGGGCGATTTCAAATATCTGATTATAGACCTGTCTAGTCCTTCTGGCAGGGTGGAAGATGAAGAGGAGAGGGAATTAGGGGAAACAACACAAGAAAAAGCAAACAAAACACAGAAGCCAGCCACTGGGTCTGTGGCCTGCAGCTGGGGAGAGGACAGGCTGTGAGAGGAGGAAGAGCAGGAAATTAACAAGAGAAAAAAGAAGCTTAAAATCCAAAACAGCAAGTAATGGTGACCTACCTAGGGGGTGGGCGGTGGGCTGGGGTCTGCAGGTGAGGTGAGTGGGCAGTGGTGTCCCTGCATCAGAAATGCTGGCTGGCCAGAAGCCAACCGCTGGGTCTGTGGCCTGCAGCTGGGGACAGGACAGGCTAGGGGGTGGGCGCTTGGGCTGGGTTCTGCAGATGAGGTGAGTGGGCAGTGGTGTCCCTGCCTCAGAATCACTGGCTGGCCAGAAGCTGGCCGCTGGGTCTGTGGCCTGCAGCTGGGGACAGGACAGGCTAGGGGGTGGGCGCTTGGGCTGGGGTCTGCAGGTGAGGTGAGTGGGCAGTGGTGTCCCTGCCTCAGAATCACTGGCTGGCCAGAAGTTGGTTGCTGGGTCTGTGGCCTGCAGCTAGAGGGTGGGCGCTTGGGCTGGGGTCTGCAGGTGAGGTGAGTGGGCAGTGGTATCCCTGCCTCAGAATCACTGGCTGACCAGAAGCCGGCCGCTTGGTATGTGTCGCATATGTCTTATTTTTAATAAACTCCTTGGTTTGCTTTGCACATATTTTTTGTTTAGGATCTTAGTCTGATCTTCATGAAATAGCCTTGTAATTAGTTTTCTCTGACTTGTCCTTACCTGCTTTGGGAATTAAGATGATACTAGTGTCAAGAAATGAGTTGAACAGGTTTTTCTCTTTTTTTCTTATATATATTTTTACTTATTTATTTATTTATTTATTTATTTATTTTCCTTTTTTTAAATACATTCAATCACATTATTTAGCTTACAAGGTGATCATTTCAATATAAGAATATTTCTCCCCAGTCAAGTTGGTAAAAATTTAACAACACTACCTCCCTGTCTCAACAATGCTGTCTTCGTATTCCTACTCCAAATGTTCTTCCCCAGGCCCCACTCCTCCACACACACCACATCTGGCATTCACATCCACCTCTTGTGTTTGTACATCCTTTAGCCCGTCAGTTTCAGTTATAGAGTGCGGATATTCGGAGTATATTAAGTGGGGACATACTGTGTCTCTCCTTCATAGCCTGGCTTGCTTCACTCAGCAGTAAATCTTCCATATTTTTCTACTTTCTGTCAAAAGCCAGGGTTTTGTTGTTCTTAATGGCTGAATAGTATTCCATAGAGTATACATGCCACAGTTTTTCAATCCATTCAGCCATATGAGGGCATTTGGGTTGGTTCCATGTCTTAGCAATCGTGAAAAGTGCCACAATAAACATTGATATACAAGCACTTTTCCAATGAGAAATTCTTCTGTCTTTGGGTAGATGCCAAGAAATGGGATTGCTGGATCATATGGCAGTTCTATTTGTAGATTTTTGAGGAATCTCCAAATTGTTCTCCAGAGTGGTTGGACTAATTTACATTCCCACCAGCAGTGTAAGAGAGTTCCCCTTTCACCTCATCCCCACCAACACTTGTCATTCTTTGTTTTTTTAATCTTCGTCATTCTGACTGGGGTTAGGTGGTATCTCATTGTTGTTTTGATCTGCATTTCCCTTACAATGAGGGATATTGAGCATTTTTTCATATGCCTTCTGGCTATTCTTATGTCATCTTTAGTGAGTGTTCTTTTCAACTCCTTCTCCCATCTTTTAATAGGGTTCATCGTCTTTTTTCCAAACAGCTTCTTTAGTTCCTTATGTATTCTGGTTGCCAATCCCTTATCTGATGCATAGTTTACAAAAATATTTTCCCATTCTGAGGGGTGTCGATTCACACTAATTACTGTTGTTAGGCCGACCAGCGCTATGCCGGGCCACCCAAAGTCAGGTCAGTTCACGACAGCCCCAAACAACCACAACAGTCGGTTCTTGATGCAAAGCACAAGAGGTTTTATTGCTGGCATGCCAGGGCCTCACTCACAGTCTTGCCAGACTTGCGAGTAGAAGCCCCCAGCAAGGGAGCCTTTGGCATTATAAAGCCTGGGAAGGGGGGTTTGGGGGTCTGGAATGAGGAAGTCAGATGAGGGGCTTTTTACAGTTTGGGTTGCAGCGGCCTTAAAACTGCTAACCGCTTACAAAAACATTTTACAAAACCACTTGTAAGATCATTTTGCAAACTGCTCATAAGATCATTTTGCAGAGGTGGCAACAAAGTCAGCAAGATCAGCTCAGGATCACAACAAAGTTAGCTCAAGGAGGAAGAGCATCCGGTAGGGGGTTTTGGGTTGCTTACCACAAAGATTGCTCAAGCTCTTGTACAGAAGCAGAAAAAGCAAAAAGTTAAGTTTTAACAAAGTACAAACTAGATGGCGGATTTTTTATTCTAACAACTGTGTCTTTTGCCATGCAGAAACTTCTTAGTCTGATGTAATCCCACTTGTCTGTTTTGGGGATTATTGGCTGTGCTTTTGGGGTCTTATGTAAGAAGTCTTTCCCTACCCCAATGTCTCCCAGAGTTTCCCCAGTGTTTTCTAGAAGCAGTTTAATAGTTTGGGGTCTTAGGTTTAGATCCTTAATCCACTTTGACTTGATTTTTGTCAAAGGTGAGAGGTAGGGGTTCAGATTCATCTTTCTACAGGTGGAAATTGTTTTTCCAGCACCATTTGCTGAAGAGGTTTTCCTTTTCCCACTGGATTGACTGGTACCCTTTGTCAAAAATCAGTTGACCGAATGATTGGGAATTTATTCCTGTGGACTCAATTCTGTTCCATTGGTCCACATGTCTGTTCTTGTGCCAATACCATGCTGTTTTGATTACCACAGCTTTGTAGTATATTTTTGGGTCAGGGAGTGAGATGCCGCCCACTCCACTCTTCTTTTGTAGAATTGCTTTGGCAATGCGGGGTCTTTTATTATTCCAGAGGAATTTTATGATTGTCTTTTCTAAGTATGTGAAGAATGTGTCTGGTACTTTGATTGGCATTGCATTAAATAGGTAGATTAATTTGGGTAGAATTGCCATTTTGGTTATATTAATTCTTCCAATCTGGGAACATGGGATGTCCTTCCACTTTTTTGTGTCATTTTCAATTTCTTTTTTTAGCTTCTCATAGTTTTCCTTGTGGAGGTCTTTAACTTCTTGCTAGATTTATTCCTAAGTATTTTATTCTTTTTGTGGCTATGGTAAATGGAACAACTTTTTTCAGTTCTATCTCAGTCTGCCTGTTGTTTGTATATAGAAATGCTATAGACTTTTGTATATTAATTTTGTATCCTGCAACTTTACTGTATTCGTGCATTAATTCCAGAAATTTCTTCATGGAAATCATTGGGCCTTCTGTGTACACAATCATGTCATCTGTGAATAGAAAGAGTTTCACCTCTTCTTTTCCTATTTGGATGCCTATAATTTTTTCATCTTTTCTTATTGCGTTGGCGAGGACTCCCAGTACCATGTTGAGAACGAGTGGAGAAAGTGGGCATCCTTGTCTTGTACCCGTTTTTAGTGGGAAAGCTTTCAGCTTTTCTCCATTCAGGATGATGTTCGCGATGGGTTTTTCATAGATAGCTTTTATTTTGTTGAGAAATGACCCTTGTATATCAATTTTGCTGAGCTTCTTGAGCATAAAGGGATGTTGTATCTTGTCAAATGATTTTTCTGCATCAATAAATATGACCATATGTTTTTTGTCTTTTTTCCTGTTAATATGGTGAATTACATTTATGGTTTTACGTACGTTGAACCAACCTTGTATTCCTGGAATAAAGCCTACCTGACCATGATGTATAATCTATTTTATCAGTTATTGGATACGGTTTGCCAGTATCTTGTTAAGAATCTTTGAGTCTATATTCATCAGAGATATTGGTCTATAGTTTTCCTTCCTTGTGCTGTCCTTATCTGTTTTGAGGTTAAGGGTAATGGAGGCTTCATAGAATGAATTCGGGAGAGATTCACCCTTTTGGATCTTTAGAAATAACTTGAGCACAATGGAGTTAACTCTTCTTTGAAAGTTTTATAGAACTCAAAGCAGAAGCCATAAGGACCAGGGCTTTTCTTTTTTGGAAGGCTATTTATTACTGATTCAATCTCCTGGCTTGTTATGGGCCTATTTAGGCTTTCTATATCCTCCTGGCTCAATCTTGGTAGATTATACATGTCCAGGAATTTGTCCATCTCGTCCAGATTGTCTTGTTTCTTGGCGTATAGTTGTTCATAATATCCTCTAATTATGTTCTGTATTTCTGTTTTGTCTGTTGTTATATTTCCTGCTTCATTGCAGATTTGATTCACCTGGTTCCTTTCTCTCTTCTTAATAAATCTCGCTAGTGGTGTATCAATTTTGTATATCTTTTCAAAGAACCAGCTTTTACTTTCATTTATTTCCTGTATAGTTCGCTTATTTTCTATTTCATTTATTTCTGCTCATATCTTTATTATTTCCTTTCTCCTGGAGTTTTCTGGATCCTTTTGCTGTTGCTTCTCCAATTCTCTGAGGCATGATGTTAAGTGATCCATTTGCCTTCTTTCCGTCTTCCTCTTATGAGCACTAATTAATATAAACTTCCCTCTTATGACTGCTTTTGCAGTGTTCCAAAGATTATGGAAACTCGTGTCCTCATTGTCATTAGCTTCCATGAATCTTTTGATTTCGGACTTTATTTCATCAGTAGTTGTGGAGTCATTCAGTAGTAAGTTATTTAGTTTCCATGTATATGAGTGTTTTTGAGGATTTCTCTTGAAATTAAAGTCAAGTTTAATTCCATCATGGTCAGAGAAGATGCTGGGTATAGTTTCTATGCCTTTGAATCTGTAATGGCTTGGTTTGTGCCCTATGATGTGATCAATCTTCAAGAAGGTTCCATGTGGGGGTGAGAAAAAATTGTATCTCGTGGTTTTCAGATGGAAATTTCTATAGATGTGTGTAAGTCCATTTCATTTATGGTATCATTCAGATCCTTTATCTCTTTATTTTTGGTCTAGATGACCTGTCCCGAGGGGATAGTGCAGTGTTAAGGTCTCCAACAATTAGTGTATTGCAGTCTATCTCTCCTTTTAGATCTAACAGTCTTTCCTTCACATATTTGGGTGCTCCTGTGTTGGGTGCATAGATATTTATAAGGGTTATATCTTCTTGGTCGATTGATCCTTTTACTACAATATAATGCCCTTCTTTGTCTCTTCGAACAGTTTTTGTTTTAAAGGCTATATTGTCAGAAATTAGTATCGGGACTCCAGCTTTTTTTTGGTTCCCTATTGCATGGAAAACCTTTTTCCAACCCTTCACTTTCAATCTATGTATGTCTTTATTGATGAGGTGGGTTTCCTGTAGGCAATAGATAGAGGGTCTCTGTTTTCTTATCCATTTGACCAGTCTGTGTCTCTTGATTGGGGAATTTAATTCGTTCCCATTCAATGTTATTATCGTTGTAACTGGATCTGTCCGGACGTTTAACTTAGCCATTGTCTCAGCAGCCTTTTATTCCTTTGTTCTGTCTGTTAGCTCTTTAGTTTTCCTGGAACAGTACTTTCTTCAGGGTTTCTTGAAGGACTGCTCTGGTGCTGGCAAATTCTTTCAGGTCTTGTTTGTCTGAGAAGATTTTAATCTTCTTTTCCCATATGAAGGATAATCTTGCAGGATACAATAATCTTGGTTAAATTTCTTTCTCTCTTAGCACTTTCAATACATCTTCCCATTCTTTCCTTGCTTGCATTGTTTCCGTTGAGAGGTCCGGAGTTAGCCTGATGGGATGACCTTTGTACATCACTTCTCATTTCTCTCTTGCCTGTTTTAGTATCATGTCTTTGTCTGTGGTCTTGGATAGTCTGGCTATGATGTATCTTGGGGAAGATCTTCTGGGGTTGATTCTAACTGGGGTCCTTTGTATTTCTTGGGTCTTGATACTTGAGTGCCTCTCTAGACTCGGGAAATTTTCTTCCAGGATTTCATGGAATAGATTTTCCATGCTGTTATTGGTTTCTTCACCTTCTGGGATACCAATTGTTCTGATATTAGGGCGTCTTATGGAATCTAGTATTTTTCATATATTATCCTCGTGTTTTTTAGTTATTTTCTCTATCTTCTTTGTGGTTCTTTCTAGGTCAGAGTTTTTATCTTCTACATCAGAGATTCGATCTTCAGCATGATCTAATTGACTTTTAATACTTTCAAGGGAGTTTTTGATTTCCTCTATTCCAGACATTATCTCTAATAGCTCCATCTGGTTCCTTCTCAGAGTGTCCATTTCTTCTTTCATATCTTGGAATGACTTTCTCATCTCCTGTAGTTCGTTGTCTCTTTTCTGTTCCAATTAGAAGAATTTGTTCACCATAAATGTTCGAAATTCTTCGTCATCGTCCATTAGCCCTGAAGATGGAGGGGAGTTACTCTATACCTTTGATGGAGATGTATTTCTTTGTTTATTCATACCGGAGGCTCTTCTTTTACTTCTAGCCATTTGGAAGATGTACTGACTTTTAAGTACCTGTCAGGCCAGTGCTTTCACTGGCTAGGAGTGCCTTTCCCTTTTTTTGGGAATTGACATCTGCCAAAGTCTCTGTTCTGTTGTTTTTAGTAATGTGGTCTCAAAAAAGATACAATAGTCTGGTGTCTGAAGAGCAGAATCTCCTTTTTCACAGTTGGTTCCGTAAAAAGGAGGAACCAATATAACTTTATATGACTAGAAAAGTTCAGATCTCCTATTCTGGGCCGAGCTAGTTTCTCTGCAAAATGGAAGAAGAAGGAGAGGAGACAATATAAGAGAAAAGAAGGGAGAAGAGAGTGAAATAAAGAAAAATTGCGTGGTGCGTGATTTCACCAGGTGCCTTGAGATGTGCCAGGCAGCTGCCGCCAAAGGTGCAAGCTGTGGAGAGACAGACAGGGAGGAATTTATAAAAGAATAGGGGACAGTAAAGAAGAAAAAAGAATGGAGGAACTTTATACCTGCCTAGGGGTCTGGGTGGGTCCTGGGCTGGGGGTCTGGAAGGGAAGCAGTGGGCGCAGCGTGTCCCCTTGCTCACCAGGTGCCTTGAGATGTGCCAGGCAGCTGCCGCCAAAGGCGCAAGCTGCCTAGGGGTCTGGGTGGATCCTTCTAGATTTTTTTTTTTTAACAATTTAAGAAAACAGTTTTGACTTTGAGAAAACAATTTTTGGTCTTGTTGATTTTCTCTATTGTTGTCTGTTTTCAGCTTCATTTATTTCCTTTCAAATTTTTATTATTTCTTTTTCTTATTTTGGATTTAATTTGCCCTTATTTTTCCTGTTTCTTAAAATGGAAACCTAAATTACTGACTATAGTTTTTTCCTACTATGTGCATTGAATACCATAATTTTCCTAATAGGAACTGCTTTCACCACATTTCACAAATTTTTACAAGTTGTAGTTTTGGTTTCACTTACTTCTAAATATTTTTCAGTTTCTCTGTGCCATCCCAGGAGTCTCATTGTTAAGAGATCCAGATCCCACATGACCCATTGTGATGCAAATCCTGGCCCTGGTGGCTTGAAAAATACACTAAGTGCATGTATGTACTGAAGATCCTCAAGAGAGAGAAGACAAGTCCCCAGGTCTGGTACTCGAACAACAGTCAGCCATGTGGGAGTCCAGTACCTTAACTACCACACCATTTGCTGGCCCCAAGGAGCTAGCTATACTAACTACTAACTAGCTAACTAACTAGCCAGCTAAACTAACTACTAACTCTTTGCCAAAACTCGATTTTACAAGTAAGGACACAGATGGGCCTAGGAGAGGTCTCAGAGGCCTGACTAAAATTTCTTGAAGTAAAGAATCTTTTTCAATGGATAAGGCTAATGACCTTTTACCAACCCTGGCTTCCTCACCCTTCTTACCAGAAGTTATTTTGGTATGTTTATTGTCCAGGCTGTCTTCTGTATTTTTACATACCATGTATATATGTAACCATAGAAAGTATATGATATTATTTTGTGTGTTACTAGGAGACAGGAACCCTAATAATATAGTTATGGTATAGGCCCAAAATGGATCACAAAATGGCTAAACTTTTTTTTAAATTTCATTTTTTAGAGACGTTATTCCTATAGGGCATGTGGACTCACCAGAGAGACACAGACAGAGAGACAGAAAACAAGAAATCACTCCCCAGAGGGAATGGCCTTGTCACAATCCCTTCTCTTCTGTTCTCCTCTTGGGATTTTGTGCACGCCCACACATGTGCTCAGTGTGTTTCAAGCCACCAGATTCAGGACTTGAACCACGGTGGGCCACGTGGGAGTCTAGCGATATAACCACCACGCTATCTGCTGGTCCCCAAAATGTCTAAGCTTTATGGTGGAGACCCCACAGCACAGCAGCAGCTCAGCTGTCACTGAACTGGTTGCTCACAAGGACACTCACAGTGATCCCCAGGGTAGTTAATTGGGTCAGAGAGAGCAAACCATGAGACTTCTTTCATGCCCTGCTGTATTTCACCAGAGATAAGAGTCTTTATGGCCCAGGAACTCCTCTTGTCCTGCCACATTTCAAAACAGAGATAAGGGCTGTCATGGCTCAGAAAGCCCTGCAGAGGCCTTGGACAATGATTCACTTGGTCATCACTAGTTCCCTCAATGAGAAGCTCCTCCTGAGAATGAGCCTGAACAAACCCTCCCCCCAACCAAGATAAAACCCCTCCCCTCAGCTCCTCTGCAGCATCCCTTTTTTGGGACCCCTTCCTGCTCAGGAGCTTACCCCTTTTTCTATAAACTCTGCTTTGATTTTTCTGCCCATTTCCCATATCCCTAATACTTTTTTGTTGTTGAAATTTTTGCCTTAGGACATGTGTGCTCACTGGAGGTGGGAAGAGAGAGAGAGAGAGACAGACAGAGACAGAGAGAGAGAGAGAATGAGAAATCACATCCCCCCCCCCCCCCCCGCCCCAGGAGAGATGGCCAAGCTGCAGTCCCTCTCCTCCATTCTCCTTCTGGGATCTTGGGCATGCATGCCCACATGTTCGGTATGAGTTTCAAGCTACCAGGTCTGGGACTTGAACTGAGGTCGGCCATGTGGGAGTCTAGCAACATAACTGCTATGCCATCTGCTGACCCCAAGACATCTCTAATTCTTGTGAGTATGAGACAAGAACCATGTCATCTCGTGGTCCCAGATCTGGCACTGATATTAAGCCCACAGTATCCTGGTCACCTATTTGTATGCCCATAAATTCATGTTGGATTATTTCATTTGTCTTCTCAGCAGGGGGCCATGGAGATCTATTCTTAGTGGTCCACATGCATTTCTCTGTTTTGCATAACACTCCATAATCTGAATAGCCGTTTGCCCACTGATGCCAGGTAGGTCACATGTGATTCTTGTGATCACAAGCAATGCTGGAACGATGAGCCTCTTCGTACATACATGCAAATGTTACTCTGGGGCAGATACTGAGAAGAACTATTCAGTCATAAGCTACACATGTTAATGGCATAAATTTTGAATCGTAATCTAATATAACCCATGGTAATCAATTTCTGCTTTGAAAACATGGAGTATGAAATTATTAAATAGAAGGACCAGCAGATGGTATAATGGATACATCACTGGGCTCCCATGTAGTAAATTGCGGTTCAAGTCCCAGACCTGGGGGCTTAAAACTCATGCCAAGGTGCATGTGCATGCATGCTCAAGATCCTGAGAGGAGAATGGAGAAGGAGAATGGAGGAGAAGGCTATCCCTCCTGGGGGGTGATTTCTCATTTTCTGTCTCTCTGGTGAGTGCACATGCCCTAAGGCAAAAATCTCTCTCTAGAAAGAAAGAAAGAAAGAAAGAAAGAAAGAAAGAAAGAAAAGAAAGAAAAGAAAGAAAAGAAAGAAAAGAAAGAAAAGAAAGAAAAGAAAGAAAGAAAAGAAAGAAAGAAAGAAAGAAAGAAAGAAAGAAAGAAAGAAAAAAACATGATTGCATAGAACTACCCAGGGTGGAATGCATATGTGATGTAACTCGAGTGCTGTTACTTCAGCTATGTGGTCCTTCATTCATCAATGATTCACTGTGCAACTGCTATCACAGGAGACTGGTAGGTACATGGACTAGAGTATAGAATGAGAAAGATAACATGGTGCCCATAGAGCTGATTTTTATAGGGTGCATATAAGTGCATGTGTGTGACAGGAAGGAGTCTGGAAGAAAGAAGGCGGAGTTTGACTAACTTTCAATAATTATAATTATAGTAAGTTAATGCTGAGTAACTAAGTTAACGATGATTGATGAAGGCTCTGCAAGGGAGAGATAAGCCATGAGAACTTCTAACTGGAGGTCCCGATGCTGGTGAAGCTGCTTGTGGGCAGGTGGAGGCTTTTCCAGTAGAAACAATGAAGCTGAGTCTGCAGGAGGACGAACAGGCTGGGAGGGGGATGGGGTTGGGTGGGGTGAGTAGGAAAGACTACTTAAGTAATGGGAACTAGTGGATGCAAAGGCTTGAGGTCGAAAGGAGTTGGGGTACAGGATAAGTTGAAAGAAGACGAGTGTGACTGGAGGAAGAGACTAATACAGAAATGTGAGGCCTGATATTGCAATCCAGGACTAGATCTGATAGCCCAACAATCTTATAGATAAAATGAAGCATCATCTGCTAAAGTTAATGGAAAGCCATGGGAAAATCTTAACTCATTAAGCAACATGAGTAGATACACATTTTTTTTTTTTAAAAATTATTTACTCTTATTTGTTATTATTACTGTTGTTGCTATTATTTCATTTCACCTGAGAGAGATAGAGAGAAAGAGAAAGTGAGAAAGCAAGCCTGCCAGATCTGGGACTTGAACTGCAGTTTGCCATGCGGGAATCCAGTGCCTCAATCACTATACCACCTGCCAACCCCTCGAGACACATTTTTAAAGGATCTTCCTGGCTGCAGAGGAGATTGGGGGAACTGAGAGCAGATGACAGAAATAGCTTTGGAAGTTTATTGTAGATCAGATGCCTGGACTAGAGAGAGTCGTAGAGATGTAGGATGCTGCATTGTTATTTCTTTCAAGCTATTTGATATTAGGAAGATGGTTGGTTGGGCATTTAGAATAGAGGTTATGCTACAAACATCAGAGACATGGCAGGCGTAGTTAGTGACGTGAGCTTAGCTGCAAGTGTGTGCAGGGGTTACTCTCCCTTTCACTCAGTCCAAGTCTGGCTGAATACTAGACATAGAGAATAGATGGTTCTGGGAGAGCTATGTGTAAATGGCATTTATAAGTGGGTCATTTAAACTTTGCAAGGAGACTTTTATATTCTAAGTGCTCTGGTGGTGAGCCACTTGTTCAGGCTACTAGACACTTTGGTAAATACATGCTTATCTCTACATTGGTCTACATGGTACGTCACATTTTCTCGTACTGGAGTTTTAAAATTTTGTTTCCAGGCTAGTCAGGCATTTATGAACATTGTGGTGTCAATCTAAGAACAATTCTGAGGCAAAATAAGTAAAACGAAAGAGTTTATTTGGGTCAGGATTATTTTTTTAAATGTTTAAGTTATCAATGGATGAATGTATGTGCCAGAGAGAGATGGAGTGAGTGACAGAGGGAGAGGTGCCCCAATGGAGCATGGCCATGCCACAGTCCCTTCTTTTCCATTTTATTTCATCTCTTGGGATTTGGGCAAGGATGCATGTGTGACCAGTGTGCTTTCCAAGCCTGTGGGGTGAGATTCGAACCACAGGCAGCTACATGGGATCTCGCTGCCTTCACCACTAGGCTGTTGTCAGCCCTTCAGGATGATGGTAGAGACACTAGTCATGAGTGGAGGAGGGGAGGAGCAAGGAGTCTTGGACAGCAGTGGTGGACTGAGTCCTGTGCTAAGGGGAGAGGAATGACCTCATGGTCATCTGGAGCCATCTGGCTTCATCTTCAGTGAAGTTTGGAGACAGTGAGTCTGGCCCATTGCGATGATGAAAACATTTTGAAGGTTATAATATGCATGGCTGATAGAAGGTAAGGAGGAATATACTTGGGAGATAAGGATGTTCATAAAACAAGGCCAAGGAGTCCAGGCAATATCTTGAGCCACTTCGAGCCCATATTCCTACGAAAGCTACAAGATGTATATCAATTTTGTTTCCTTATAGTGCTGACTCAGGTAGACTAGACCCTCACATTTTCAGGAAAAAGTTGTCTATTTTGGGATCTATCATCTTCTTTAAAGTTTCAGTTTCATGATGAGGTGTTTTAGCATGAGTGAATCCATTTAGGTCTGGTCAGGTAGGGCCTAGAGTAAGAGCTTGGTCCAAAACAATGGTCTTCTACAATTTCTATTTTATTAGTTTTTTAAGGATTATTTTATTTATCATTATTATTTATTTATTTTTTTAGACTTGATCAGAGAGAAGCAGAGAGAGAGAAAGGAAGTGAGAAAGCAAGGCACCAGGTCTGGGACATGAACCACAGTCACCCACATGGGAGTCCAGGCTCTTAACCACCAATGACATCTGCTGGCCCCTATAGTTTCTATTTAACAATGGAGTGATAAGATTCTGATTAAAAATAGAAGTGACTTCCCTTTTGAAAAAGCAATGTAATACACTGTAAAGTTATATGTAATCCAATGTAATATAAAGAAGATTATGATGATAATAAAAATAAAAATCATTTGGAGAAGGGATACGGAGGTAGAGCATTGACGGGATGGGGAAGTGTGGTGTTATCGGTTGAAGATATTTTGATCAACGGGACTGGGGAGAAATGTTCACATATTGAAATGTTCACATTTTAAACTAAACAATGCAATGGAATGTATATACAAAAAGAAATAAATTTAATAAAAATAAGAAAAATTAAAAAAAATAAAAAATAAAAAAAGAATACCTAAAAAAAAGAAATGTCATTTATGCATTAATTCAGTATATATTCATTAAGCATTTCTTATGTACTAAGGTGGTCAGCAAACTTTTTCTGTGAATGGAGAGATAGTAAATATTTTAGACTTTCTGGACCCTAAAAAAAAAAAAATAGAAGTGACTTTAGAGATAGACCTTAACGAAGACAGCAGGAGGGACCAGCAGATGGCATAATGGCTATGTTGCTGGATTCCCACGTAGTTGACTGCAGTTTGAATACTGGAGCCGGCAGCTTAAAACTCATGCTGGGTGCATTTGGGTGCGTGCCCAAAATCCACAGAGGAGAATGGAGGAGAAAGGATCGCGGCATGGCCATCTCCCTTTGGAGGGTGATTTCTTGTTTTCTGTCTCTGTTTATTTGGTGAGTGCATGTGCCCATAGCAAAAAACCTCTTTCAAAAAAAAAATTAAAAAAAAAGACAGCAGGAAATCTAGCTTGAGGCACATTGAGAAAAACGGTGTATAGCTGATTAAGCTTGGGTAAGGCCTTATACTTTGTCTTCCTTGGGGGAATTTGCGATACATAGGAAGATCATTAGAACTAAGAAAGTAAGCTGAATTTATTACTCGACAGGTAAGGGAGAGCTGTATGCAATGTTAGTGAGTCTTTGAGTTACAACAAGCAGGTTATGTCTAGGATAAGAACTGGAACCAGTTGGTGGCTTTGTGGTTAAGGTGCTGGATTCACACATGACTGACTGTGGTTCAAGTTCTGAACCTTGCAGCTTGAGAATCATGTTGGGAACATGTGTGTGCATGCACAAAATCCAGAGAGATTGGAGGAGAAGTAATTGCAGCATGGCAATGCCCCCTCTGGGATTTGATTTTTCACTTTTCCTCTCTCTCTCTCTCTCCTGGTGACTGCACATGCCCTATGGCAAAAACCTAAACAGAAATAAAGAACTGGAAGGTTCACCAAATAAAGGTAGATCTTGAAGATCACTTGATTGTAAAGACTTCTTTTGGAATAACTTTGCTGTGTTTTATAACAATAATAATAGTGACCTTTCTTCAAAGTTTTAACATTTTTAAATTTATTTCTTCAGAGAGAGAGAAACTCCTAAAAGGATACTCATACTGAAATCTGCCCCAGCCTCAGCCAGCCTGGATCGTGGACACACGTGGTCACCTGATATGTACAGGGAGACCTCTGGACCTGAACTCAGAACCTTTCCATGTGGATCCAGTTGTGCCACGACTTTGCCACTGTCTGGTCTGGGCATAGTTCTTTCTTTTTTAAAAAATGATATTTTTATTTAATTGTATTTATCATTATTATTATTTTTAAAGTTTTCTATAGGACACATGTGCTTGAGGGTGGGGGATGAAGCAAGCTAGCAGGTCAAGGACCCTAATTGTGGTCTGCCATGTAGGAGTCCAGTGCCTGAACCACCACCCAGTCCAAGATGAGCTGAACAAAGCTCTGTTGGGCTGAAGAGCATATAACAGGCACTTTCGAATGTAAAAGCTTGAGATTTAGAAATTTTTTACTCAACATGGCATTAAAGATTCTGAGAAGTTCAGAAGTGAAAGGAGCTGTCAAACCTTATGAAACTCTGCATGCCCTAGTTTGAATTTGGAGCGCTGTTTATCATAATAACCACAGGAACACATTGTAGAAGCACTGCTTTTCCTCAGTGTCTATACCTTCAGGGACAAATTAATTCTAAAGCTCATTGCCAAGGACTTGGCTTAGATTTCTCTAGGCACTCAACCTTGTCATTAAAGTTACCAAAGTAGAAAAAGTTACTGTTCTAGGATGTGAGAAGGGGGTTATTTATGGTATTACTTGATGGGCCCTTGTGAGATTCTTTTTTGGATAACAGTGAAATACCGCATTTTGCAAAAATGTTTGCACTCTAGAGACCTAAGAAACAGGAGGTACATTGTGAAGCTTCAAGCTCTGTTATGTCTCTGTGGCCAGGGTTTCTTTTCTTCGAAATATGCTCTAGCTATTCTGGGTATAATCCTCTCCTTAGCAAAGGAAGTCAGATCTGAGCCATGGCCCTGTAGGAGGTTCTTGGAGTTAGCATCACTCTTGATGCTGGGGTGTTGGAAGCTTCACGGTCGGATAGGCTGCTCTAACTCTGGGAGTCAACTCCTCAAATGGATGCCTTGGCAGACTGCCAAAAAATTATATACATTCATTTATTTATATTTTATATATAACATGCATTTTAAATATTACATGTTTATATATTGTATGTACATGACACACACATATAATATGTGTGTATATATATATATGTGTGTGTGTGTATATGTGTGTGTGTGTATATATATATATATATATATATATATATATATATATATATTAGGAGAATCAGTACCAGTAACATTGCTTGGTATGGGATATTAATACATCAGTAAGTCATGAAAAATGCAAGAATAAATGGTGCAGCTTTTGAGCTGCATGAAGTGAAGCCAGGTGGTGTTCTCACTGTTGTTCTTTCCTTTATAGGATCTGTCAGTGTTTTGTGTTAGCCTCTGTCTGCAACCAGACATGGAGCCCTTGGGATAATAAATAGGCCCAGGGAAATGAATGTTTACGGAAGATGTGATGCCCACATCCTATTCCTGCATGTGTTGGAGACTTAGTTGAAGTTTGCGGGGAGATGGATTAATGTTACACAAATGTAACTTCGGTCTGAGCACTAGGCTTCCTCATTCTTTTTTCTTTTTAATCGAAAAAGAAACATCAAATTTAATTTAAAGAAAAAAAATGCCAAATAGTCTATAAGAACAAGGGAGTAAACCAACTCCTGAAAAAAAGTCTGCATCCTGGTGATCACATTTATTAGAAAAGTTGGAGAAAAATGAAACTACTATTTAGCTTAAGTTGTGATTTGGGGCCAGCAGGTGGCATAGTGATTAAGACGTTGGACTCCCATGTGACTGACCACTGTTTGAGTCCTGGATCTGGTGGCTTGAATATCTCGCAGGGTATGTGTGTGTGCATGCCCAAAATATCAAGAAGAGGATGGAAGAGAAGGGATTGTGGTGTGGCCATCCCCCTTAGGGGGTGATTTCTCACTTTCTCTGTCTCTCCAGAAAGTGCATGTGCCCTGCAGCAAGAAAGTGTTCTAAACAAACAGTTGTGACTTATCTGCAAATCAGCTCATTTTAGGAGTGAAATAATCCTTGGATCAGATCAAAATATATGTATGTTTCTTTTTAAAGTCTGTATATTTAAAAAGCATGTTGTACAAAGTCTATTTTCCATACAAAATAAATTGTTTCTGCTAACTTGCAATGGAGGGGCCACTAGCACGCCATCATATCCCCAGAGGAAGACCCTGGCATATTTTGTTTCATGGATTTATATCTCTCCATATGTTTCTTCATCAACTTCTACAGTAGTCATAGCATCATCCATCATCAGATGTGCTCTGCCTTGAAGCTCTTGGTCATTTCTCATTTCACACCAAGTCGCGTATCCAGGCTGAGTCGCACAATCCAGGGACTCTGCTATGATCTTGTTGCAGTTTGTTGCTGTTCTACACCCTCTGCTATGTTTCAGGACCTGTACCCTCCCCCTAAAATGAGAGAGAGTGAGAAGTCACCTCCCTGGGGGATGGCCACACGTAAGCCCTTCTCCACCTGCTTCTTCCATGGACTTCCCTGTCTCATTCCAAGTTTTGGTTCCCTTTCTTCTCTCATCTTTCTCTGACATTTTGCTTCTCTGAGAAGTATTAAATATTATCTTATTTTCTCATTCTCATCCAGGACACTGTAAACTATTCTTTTGGTGACAGGAGTCTCAATAATATTTATATCTGTAGGATCTCTCCACCTTCAAATGATCTATTTTTTCTTTTTCTTTTTTAATTGATTCTTCTTATTATCATTTATATATTCAATCACTATACATCATTTAGATTGTAAAGAGATTTTACCCAGCATGATACACATCTCAGTCCAGTTGAGAATACATATCCTCATCAGTGGATAACAAATTATGTCTGTGTCCCACAAATATCTTATCTCTCAGTTTTTTCCTCATAATTTTCTTTCCTGCACTCTTCACCTCCTACACTCTCCTTCTACTTTGTTTATAGTATCCATAACAATTTTTATGGCTTTTATGTTCTCCAGTCTTTCAGTTACTACCATAGAGTTTGGAACATCTGTATATGTTAAGTGGAGACATATGATGTCTCTCTTTCATAGCCTGACTTGCTTCACTCAGCACCAAATCTTCCACTTTCTATCAAATTCCAGGACTTTGCTGTTTTTTATAGTTGAATAATATTCCATGGAGAATATGTGCCACACTTTTTCAATCCATTCATCCATTTGTGGACATTTGAGTTGGTTCCATGCCTTAGCAATCATGAATAATACAATAAATATAGTTGTGCAAGCGCTTTTCTGACTAACTGTTCTCCTGTCCTTTGGGTACATACCGGGGAGTGGAATTGCTGGATCATATGGTAGTTCTATTTAAAGGTCTTTGAGGAACCTCCATATTGTTCTCCACAGTAGCTGGACCAATTTACATTCCTACCAACAATATAGGAGTGTATCACTTTCACCACATCCCCACCAGCACATCATTTATTTTTCTCTTAATCTTTGCCATTCTCACTGGGGTTAGGTGGAATCTCATTGTCGTTTTGATCTGCATCTCCCTTAATATGAGGGATGTTGAGATTTTTTTCATATGCTTTTTGGCTTTTCATATGTCTTCCTCAGAGAGTTGTCTATTCAGCTCATTTTCCCAACTTTTAATTGGATTAATCATTTTCGTTTTTTAAATTTTTTTATATACATTCAATCACATTGTTCAGTTTATGAAGTAAACATTTCAATATGTGAACATTTCTCCCCAGTCCAGTTGATCAAAATAACTTCAACCAATAACACCACACCTCCCCATCCTGTCAATGCTCTGCCTCTGTGTCCCTCCACCAAATGTCCTTCCTTAGGCCACACTCCTCCACACACACCACATCTGGCATTCACAACCATCTCTTGTGTTTGTACAACCTTAGGTCAATCAGTTCCAGTCATAGAATGCAGACACTCGGTATATATTAAATGGGGACATATAATGTCTCTCCTTCATAGCCTGGCTTGCTTCACTCAGCAGTAACTCTTCCATATTCTTCCATTTTCTGTCAAAAGCCAGGATTTTGTTGTTGTTTTTTTTTTTATGGCAGAATAGTATTCCATAGAGTATATGTGTCACAGTTTTTCAATTCATTCATCCATATGGGGGCATTTGGGTTGGCTCCATGTCTTAGTAATCGTGAATAGTGCTGCGATAAACATCGACGTGCAAGCACTTTTCTAATGAAGAATTCTTCTGTCCTTTGGGTAGATACCAAGGAGTGGGATTGCTGGATCATATGGTAGTTCTATTTGGAGATTTTTGAGGAATCTCCAAACTGTTCTCCAGAGTGGCCAGACCAATTTACATTCCCACCAGTAGTGTTAAAGAGTTCAACACAGCCCTGCGAACACTTATCATTTTTTTAATTTTAAACTTATATATTCTGACTGTGGTTAGGTGGTACCTCATTGTTGTTTTGATCTGCATTTTCCTTACAATGAGGGATGTTGAGCATTTTTTCATATGCCTTTTAGCTACTCATATGTCATCTTTAGAGGGTGTTATTTCAACCCCTTCTCCCATCTTTTAATAGGGTTGATCATCTTTTATCCAAACAGCGGCTTGAGTTCCTTGTGTATTCTGGTTATCAGTCCCTTATCTGATGCATAATTAACAAAAATATTTCCCATACTGAGGGTTGTCAATTCAAACTAATTACTGTGTCTTTTGCCAGACAGAAACTTCTTAGTCTGATGTAATCCTACTTGTCTATTTTGGGGATTATCAACTGTGCTTTGGGGTTCTTATTTAAGAAGTCTTTCCCTACCCCAATGTCTCCCAGAGTTTCCCCAGTGTTTTCCATATGCAGTTTTATAGTCTGAGGTCTTAGATTTAGATCCTTTATCCACCTTGACTTGATTTTTGTCAAAGGTGAGAGGAAGGGGTTCAGATTCATCTTTCTGTAGGTGGAAATACAGTTTTTCCAGCACCATTTGCTGAAGAGGTTTTCCTCTTCCCACTGGATTGACTGGTACCCCTTGTCAAAAATCAGTTGACTGAATGATTGGGAATTTATTCCTGTGGACTCAATTCTGTTCCATTGGTATACATGTCTGTTCCTGTGCCAGTACCATGCTGTTTTGATTACCACAGCTTTGCAGTATATTTTTGGGTTGGGGAGTGAGATGCCGCCCACTCCACTCTTATTTTGTAGAATTGCTTTGGCAATGCGGGTTTTTTTTTATTATTACAGATGAATTTTATGATTATCTTTTCTAGATCTGTGAAGACAGTGTCTGGTACTTTGATTGGCATTGCATTAAATAAATAGATTAATTTGAGTAGAATTGCCATTTTGATTATATTAATTCTTCCAATCCAGGAACATTGGATGTTCTCCCACTTTTTTGTGTCATTTTCAGTTTCCTTTTTTTAGCTTCTCATAGTTTTCCTTGTGGAAGTCTTTAACTTCTTTGGTTAGATTTATTCCTAAATATCTTATACTTTTGGTAGCTATGGTAAATGAAATAACTATTTTCAGTTCTATCTCAATCTGCCTGTTATTCGTATATAGAAATGCTATCGATTTCTGTATATTAATTTTATATCCTGAAACTTTACTGTAATCATGTATTACTTCCAGTACTTTTTCCATTGAGACCATTGGATCTTCTAGGTATACAAATATGTCATCTGCGAATAGAGAGTTTCATCTCTTCTTTTCCTATTCAAATGCCTTTTATTTTTTCCTCTTTTATGATTGTGTTGGTGAGGACTTCCAGTAGTATATTAAAAAGGAGTGGAGAAAGTGGGCATACTTATCTTGTTCCCATGTTAGTGGGAAAGTTTTCAGCTTTTCCCATTGAGGATGATGTTCGCTATGGGTTTTTCATAGATGGCTTTTATTGTGTTGAGAAATGGCCCTTCTATCCCGATTTTTCTGAGAGTCTTGATCATGAAGGGATGTTATATCTTATCAAATGCTTTTTCTGCATCAATTGATATGACCATATGATTTTTATCTTTATTCCTGTTAATATTATATATTACATTTATGGTTTTGTGTATGTTGAACCAACCTTGCATTCCTGGAATAAAGCCTCCCTGATCATGCGGTATGATCTGTTTTAAAAGTTGTTGGACACAATTTGCTAGTATCTTGTTGAGAATCTTTGTGTCTATGTTTATCAGAGATATTGGGCTATAGTTTTCCTTTCTTGTCCTGTACTTACCTGTTTTAAGGATAAGGGTGATAGAGGCTTCATAGAATGAATTAGGGAGAGATTCACCCTTTTGGATCTTTAGAAATAACTTAAGCAGAATGGGGGTTAAATCTTCTTTGCAAGTTTTGTAGAATTCAGATGTGAATCCATCAGGGCGAGGGCTTTTCTTTGTTGGGAGGTTATTTATTACTGATTCAATCTCCTGGCTTGTTATGGGCCTATTCAGACTTTCTATATCCACCTGGCTCATTCTTGGTAGATATTATTTGTCCAGGAATTTGTCCATCTCATCCATATTGTCTTGTTTCTTAGCATATGGATGTTCAAAGTATCCTCTAATAATGTTTTGAATTTCTCCTATGTCTTTTGCTATACTACCAGCTTCATTGCAGATTTGATTCACCTGGTTCCTTTCTCTCTTCTTCTTAAGTGTCATTGGTGGTGTATCGATTTTGTTTATCCTTTCAAAGAACCAGCATTTACTTTCATTTATGTTCTGTATAGTTCGTTTATTTTCTATTTCACTTATTCATGCTCAGATCTTTATTATTTCCTTTCTCCTGGAGTTTTTTTGGATTTTTTTGCTGTTGTCTTTCCAATTCTCTGAGGCATGATGTTAGGTGATCCATTTGCCTTCTTTCTGTCTTCCTCTTATGTACACTAATTGCTATGAACTTCCCTCTTATGACTGCTATAGGGGTGTCCTAAAGATTATGGAAACTCATGTCCTCATTGTCATTGGTGTTCATGAATCTTTTGATTTCAGAATTTATTTAATCAGTAGTTGTGGAGTCAATCAGAATTAGGTTATTTAGTTTCCATGTATTTGAGTATTTTTGCAAAATTCTCTTGAAATTAAACTCAAGTTTAATTCTATCATGATCATAGAAGCTGCTGGATATAGTTTCTATGCATTTGAATCTGTAGAGGCTTGCTTGTGCCCTATGATGTGGTCAGTCTTTGAAAAGGTTCTTGTTGGGGTGAGAAAAAAGTGTATCTTGTGGTTTTTGGATGGAAAGTTCTATAGATGTCTTTTAAGTCCATTTGATTTATGACATCATTTACATCCTTTAACTCTTTATCTATTTTTTGTCTAGATGATCTGTCCAGAGGTACAGTGTTGAGTTCTCCAACAATTAGTGTATTGCAGTCCATCTCCCCTTTTAGATCTAACAGTCTTTCCTTGACAGATTTGGGTGCTCCTGTGTTAGGTGCACAGATATTTATAAGCATTATATCTTCTTGATCTATTGATCCTTTTACTACAATATAGTGCCCTTCTTTGTCTCTTTGAACAGTTTTTGTTTTAATGCCTATTTTTTCGGAAATTAGTATCTCAACTCCATTTCATTTTTGATTCTCATTTGCATGCAAAACCTTTTTTCCACCCCTTTACTTTCAGTCTACTTATGTCTTTATCATGAAGTGGTTTTCCTGTAGGCAATAGATAGAGAGTTTCTGTTTCTTTATCCATTCAGCGAGTCTGTGTCTCTTGATTGAAGAATTTAATCCATTCACATTCAATATTATTATCGATGTTACCGGATATGTCCCAACCTTTTAGTTGGCCATTGTCTTAGCTGCCTTTTATTTCTTTGTTTCTGTGTGTTAATTTTATAGTTTTTCTGGAACAGTACTTTCTTCAGGGTTTCTTGAAGAGCTGGTCTGGTGCCAGCGAATTCTTTCAGGTTTTGTTTGTCTGAGATGATTTTAATCTTTTTTTCCCATATAAAGCATAGTCATGCAGGATACAATAATCTTGGTTGAAATTGTTTCTCTCTTAACACTTTTAATACATCTTCCCTTTCTTTCCTTGCTTGCATTGTTTCCATTGAGAGGTCCAGTGTTAGCCTGATGGGATGACCTTTTTAAGTCACTTCTCGTTTCTTTTTTTTTTATACATTTTTTCCTTTAAATTTATTTCTTACATTAATTCACTTTACATCATTACAGTATACAAATGAATTTTCCATCCAAAATACACTGTATATTGGCTCAATCACACACATCAACATTCATACATATTATCAGCAAATAATTTTTCATTCCTTATGTCTTGTATATTTTGCTTTTTTTTTGCCGTCCTTGATTCCCTATCCCTCACCCTCTGCCATGTTCCACCCTCCTCCCACATTGTCTCTGGTATCCAATGGTTGCTTTCTATGCCTTTCCCCCCCATTTAATTTATTTGCTAATGAACTTAATTAGTCTAAATATTTCCAATAGCAAGCGCAGCTGATATATACCTATACATGAACCCAAGTCTGACTTTAGGCATAAACCTCAGTGAGTAGAATGAACATAGAGAGTGGGAAAGGGCAGAGGGTCAAACATGGGGTAAAAAACATATATATATATATATATATATATATATATATATATATACACACATAGGCTTATATATGAGAGTAGAAATAGAATATTATTGATGATAACATGCATGATTAAGCCACTATACAGTTTATTCTAGATAGGAAACCACATTTAGTATGTTGTGATGATGCTCAGGGAATGAATGTTAAGTAATTAAAAAAAAGTTTCTGGAAAAATAAAAACAGTAAAACTGTTTTCATCGAAATAAAAAAAGAATGCATATTTGATGACTGTAGTAAGCTATATAGCCCCAGCTAGGCACTTCTTGTTTCTCTCTTGCCAGTGTTACTATTATGTCTTTATCTGTGGTCTTGGACAGTCTGCCTAAGCTGTGCCTTGGGTAAGATCTTCCTTGGTTGAATCTATTTGGGGTCCTTTGTATTTCTTGGGTCTGGTTGCTTGAGTGCCTCTCTAGACTTGAGAAATTTTCTTCCAAGATTTTGTGGAATAGATTTTCCATGCTGTTATTGCTTTCTTCACCTTCTGGGGTACCAATTATTCTGACGTTTGAGTGTCTTATGGAATCTAGTATTTCTCGTATATTATCCTTGTGGTTTTCTTGTTATTTTCTCTGTCTTCTTGCTGTTTTTTCCTGGGTCAGAGTTTTTATCTTCAACATCAGAAATTCGATCCTCAGCATGGTCTAATCTACTTTTAATACTTTCAAGGGAGATTTTGATTTCCTCTATTACAGACTTGACTCCTAATAGCTCCTACTGATTCTTTCTCAGGCTTTCTATTTCTTCTTTCATATTGTGGAAGGACTTCCTAATCTCCTGTAGTTCGTTGTCTCTCTTCTGTTCTAACTCATAGAATTTGTTCACCATAAATGTTCTAAATTCTTTATCTGACATTTTGGTAACATCCTCAGATTTTAGGAGAGATGGAGGGGATTTACTCTTTTCCTTTGATGGAGATATATTTCCTGGTTTATTCAGACCTGAGACTCTTCTCTACTACTAGCCATTGGAAGACATATTCAATTTTGAATACCTCTTAGGAGCAAGAGTGCTTCCCTTTAGCTGTGAATTTATGTATGTGAAATTCTCTCTTCTGTTGTGTTTAGCAATGTGGTCTCAAGACCACATTATCTATAAAGGTATCTGAGGAGTAGTAGCCTGGTATTCACAGAGGGTTCAGTATAGGGGGGGATACCAGGGGACCTTATAAAACTAGGGGGGACCAGCAGTTAGTGTAATGGCTATGTCGCTGGACTCCCATGTAGTCGACCATGGTTCGTGTCCCAGACCCGGTGGCTTAAAACTCACGCCGGGTGCATGTGTGTGCTTGCCCAAGATCCTGAGAGAAGAACGGACGTGAAGGGATTGCGGCATGGCCATCCCCCCTGGGGGGTGATTTCTTGCTTTCTGTCTTTCTGTCTCTGTTTGTCTGGTGAGCACACGCACCCTAGAGAAAAAAAAACAACTAGGGAATTTAAGAAATGTGATTCTAAATCTGTCTAATGCCTCTGAGAAGGTGGAGACTGAGGGAGAGAGAATAATGTCAGAGGAAAGAAAAGAGTACACATGGGATTAAAGAAAGTCATGCACCACACTAATGTGGAACCAAGAGAAGGAACTGGGGTGCTAGTGGAGGGCAAAGGCCGCTCTGTGGGACAAGTGAGAGGAGGGAGACAGGGAATTAAAAAAAACAAAAAGGCAGAGTAGAAAAAAAAAAGTAAAAACCCTTCCTTCCTCTCTAGGGAATGGGGTCCTGGACTTGGGAGCTTGGAAGTGGGGCGGGGGCAGTCGTGCCACTGCCTCAGTTTCCCTTCGTGGCCAGGGATCGAGAGATAGAACTGGGGTGCTCCTGGAGGGCAAAGGCTGATCTCTCTAGGGAACGGGGGTACTGGACTTGGGAACTTTGAAGTGGGGTGGGGGCAGTGGTGCCACTACCTCAGTTTCCCTTGGTGGCCAGGGACCAAGAGATGGAACTGAGGTGCTCCTGGAGGGCAAAGGCCACTCTATGGGACAAGTGAGAGCGGATTAATCATTTCTGGGTAAGGCGCTTGAGTTCTCTGTGTATTCCGGTTATCAGTCCCTTATCTGAGGTACAGTTAACAAAAATTCTCTCCCAGTCTGAGGGTTGCTCATTTACACTAATTATGGTGTCTTTTCCTGTGCAGAAGTTTCTTAATCTGATATAATCCCACCTGTCTATTTTGGAAATTATTGCTTGTGCTTTGGGGGGTCTTACTTAAGAAGTTTTTGCCTACCACAGTCTCCTAGAGTTTCCCCAGTGTTTTCCACCAGTAGTTTTATAGTTTGCGGTCTTAGGTTTGATCCACTTTGAGTTGATTTTTGTTTATGGTGACAGATTCACCTTTCTGCAGGTGGATACCCAGTTTTTCTAGCACCATTTGCTAAAAAGATTTTCCCTTTCCCACTAGGCTGACTGGTGCCCTTTGTCAAGGATCAGTTGGCTGTATGTTTTAGGGTTTGTTTCTGGGGTCTCTATTCTGTTCCATTGGTCCTCATGTCTGTTTTTGTGACAATACCATGCTGTTTTGGTTATTGCAGCTTTGTAATATATTTCTGGGTCAGGAAGTGAGATGCCAAAACATACTTTTCTTGTGCAGGATTGCTTTGGCAATATGGGATCTTTTACGATTTCAGTAAAATTCTGTGACTGTCTTGTCTATATCTGTGAAGAATGTCTCTTGTAATTTTATAGGTATTGCATTAAACATATAGATTAATTTGGGTAGGATTGCCATTTTGATTTTATTAATTCTGCTAATACAGGAACATTGGATGTTCTTCCACTTTTTTGTGTCCTTTTCAATTTCCTTTTTAAGGTTTTCATAGTTTTCCTTATAGAGGTCTTTGACATGCTTGGTTAGTTTTATTCCTAGGTATCTTATACTTATTGTGGCTATGGTAAATGGGATTACTTTCTTCAGTTCTGTTTCTGTCTGCTTGTTGTTTGTATACAGAAATGCTATACATTTTTTGTAGGTTAATTTTGTATCCTGCCACTTTACTGTATGCATTTATTACTTCGAGAAGTTTTCTTGTAGTTGGGTCTTCTATGTATACAATCATATCATCTGCAAACAGAGATATCTGTTCCTATTGGCATGCCTTTTATTTCCTTACACTTTTTTTTTTTAGAGGATTTTGCTATAAGGCACGAGCGCTTGCCAGAAAGACAGAGAGAGAGACAGTTAGCAAGAAATCACCCCCCAGGGAGAATGACCACACCTCAATTCCTTCTCCTCCATTCTCTTCTCATGATCTTGAGCACACATGCACATGTGCCCAGCATGAGTTTAAGCCACCGGGTCCAGGACTTGAACCACACTCGACTACATGGGAGTCCAGTGACATAGCCACTATGCCAACTGCTGGTCCCTGTTTCCTTCTTTTGGTGATTGCATTGGCTAGGACTTCCAATGCTATATTGAATAGGAGTAGAAAAGTGGGCATCCTTGTCTTGTACTAGTTTCTAGTGGAAAAGCTTTCAGCTTTTCCCCATTCAGCCTAATGCTAGCTATAGGTTTTTCATAGATGGCTTTATAATGCTGAGAAATGATCCTTCTATGCCGATTTTCCTGAGAGTCTTAATCATAAAGGAATGTTGTATTTTGTCAAGTGCTTTTTCTGCATCAATTGAGATGATAATGTAGTTTTTATCTTTCTTTCTGTTAAAATGGTGTATTACATTTATGATTTTGCATATGTTGAACCACCCTTCATCCCTGGAATAAAGCCTACCTGGTCATGATGAATAACCTTTATTATATGCTGTTGAATATGGTTAGCAAGTATCTTGTGGAGAATTTTTGCATCTATAGTCATCAGAGATATAAGTCTGTAGTTTTCTCTTTTGTCATATTCTTATCTATTTTGGGAATGAGGATAATGGAGGCTTCTTAGAATGAATTTGGAAGTGTTCCTTCCTTTCGGATCTCTAGAAACTGTGCAAGTAGAATAGGGGTTACCTCTTCTTTAAAAGTTTTGTAAAATTCAGAAGTGAAGCCACCGGGGCCTGGACTTTTCTTTGTTGGGAAGTCATTTATTACTGATTCAATCTCATTGCTTGTTATAGGTCTATTCAGGCTTTCTATGTCCTCCTGAGTCAATCTTGGTAGATTATATGTGTCCTAGAATTTCTCCATCTCATCCATGTTTTCTTTGTTGGCATATAGTCACTATTAGTATCCTCTAATGATGTTTTGTATTTATTTTATCTTCTTTTTAAAGATATTTTATTTAAGTTTATTTATTATTATTATTTTAATTTGACCAGAAGAGAGAGAGAGAGAGAAAGTGAGAAAGCAAGCCACCGTGGTACAGGACCTGAACTGTGGTCAGCCATGTGGAAGTCCAGCGCCTTTAACCACCACGCCACCTGCTGGCCCCAATGTTTTGTATTTCTATTATGTCTGTTCTAATGTTGTCTGATTCATTGTGAATTTGAAGTATCTAGTTCTTTTTTCTCTTCCTCTTAATTTGTCTAGCTAATGGTGTGTCAATCTTTTCAAAGAACCAGCTTTTGCTTTCATTTATTTTCTATATATTTCACTTATTTTCTATTTTTCTATTCTCCTGGCTTTTTTTTTTTATTTTTCTGTTGTTTCTCCAGTTCCCTGAGATATAATGTTAGGTTGTCCTTTTGCCACGTTTCCATCTTTTTTCTTGTGAGCACTAATTGCTATGAACTTCTACTTATGACTGCTTTTGCAGTGTCCCATAAATTATGGAAACTTGTGTACTCATTATCATTTGTTTCCATGAATCTTTTGATTTCAGTCTTGATCTCTTCATGAAGTCATTCAGAAATAGGTTTTTTAGTTTCCATGTATTTGTGTATTTTAGAGGGCTTTTCGTGAGATTAATATCAAGTTTAATTCCATCGTGGTCAGAGAAGATGCTGGATATAGTTTCTATGCCTTTGAATCTGTAAAGGTTGGATTTTGTGCCTTATCATGTGGTCAATCTTTGAGGAAGTACCATGTGGGGCTGAGAAAAATGTATATATATATTTTTGTGTGTGTGTGTGTGTGTGTGTGTGTGTGTGTGTGTTTTAGGGGGTGGGAAGTTCTATAGCTGTCTAACAAATCCATTTGATCTATGGTATTTAGATCCAGAATCTCTTTGCTTATTTTTTGTCTCATTGACCTGTCTAAAGGAGATAATGAGGTGATGAGATCTCCCACAATTATTGTATTACAGTCTATCTCTCCTTTTAGATTTAGTAGTCTTTCTTTTATATATGTGGGTGCTCCTGAGTTGAGTGCATAGATATTTATAAGCATTATATCTTCTTGGTGAATTAGTCCTTTTTCTACTATATAATGCCCTTCTTTGTCTCTTCTGACCATTTTTGTCTTAAAGCCCATTTTATCCCAAATCAGTATAGCGACCCCTGCCCTTTTTTGGTTTCCGTTTGCATGGAATACCTTTTTCCAGCCCTTCACTTTTAATCTATGTATGTCTTTATTCATGAGATGGGTTTCTTGTAGACATTAGATGGATGTTTTCTGATTTTTAATCCATTCTGCCAGTCTGTGTCTCTCGATCAGAGAATTTAATTCATTAACATTCAACATTATTATTGATCTTCCCGGACTTGTCCCTACCATTAAGTTGGTCATATACTTAGTTGTTTTTGTTCTCTAATTGCTGTCTGTCTGTCTTTAGTTTTCTTGGTATAGTACTCCTTTCAGAATTTCTTGAAGAACTTATCTGGAGTTGGTAAATTCTTTCAGGCTTTGTTTATCCAAGAACGTTTTTATCTTCTTTTCACATATGAAGGATAATCTTGCTGGGTATAGTATTTTTGGTTGAAATTGTTTTTCATTTAACACTTTGAATATATTTCTCCATTCCTTCCTTGCTTGCATTGTATCTGATGAGAGGTCCAGTGTTATTTTGATGGGATAGTCTTTGTAAATGAGCTGTTGTTTCTCTCTTGCTAATCTTAGTATCTTGTCTTTGTCTGTGGTTTTGGCCAATCTAGCTATGATGTGCCATAGAGAGGACCTTCTTGGATTGATTCTACTTGGAGTTCTTTGTATTTCTTGGTCTTGATGTTTTAATACCTCTCTAGACTTGGAAAGTTTTCTTCCAGAATTTCATAGAATAGATTATCAATGCCCTTATTAGGTTCTTCACCTTGTGGTATGCCAGTTATTCAGATGTTTGGATGTTTCATGGTAGCTAGTATTTCTTGTATAGTATCCTCAGTTTTCTTGGTTGTTTTCTCAGTATTTTTAATACTTTTTTTCTAGGTCATTGATTTTGTCTTCCACTTCCAAGATTTGATCTTCTGCATGGTCTAACCTGCTTTTAATACATTTGAGGGAGGTTTTGATTTCCTGTATTACAGCCTTCATATCTAACAGTACCATTTGATTTTTTTCATGGTGTTCAATTCTTTCATATCGTGGAAGGACTTCCTTATCTCTTGGAGCTCAATGTATATTTTCTCTTGCATATCATAGAATTCCATTACCTTGAATGTTCTAAATTCTTTTTCTAACATTTTGGTAATATCTTGTAGTGTTTCCCTACTTGGAGACAAATTAGAGTGGTCCCTTGTGGGTGATGTATTACTTGATTCTCTCATCCTTGAGGTTTTTTCCAATTTTTAGTCATTGTTAATGTATTCACTTTTTACTTATTTGTTGGAGAAAGATTCTGTAAGTGTGAGTTCATGTGTTTCTCTAACTGTGAAATAATTTGGTGCTATTTTCTCCCTCCTACTGTGTCCTCCAGTGTGGAGATTATAGGAGGAGTGTTGAAATCAGATTTATAAAGGAGAGTTTCCCTCTTTTTACAACCAGTACACTGAGCTGCAAATAATTCTCTAAAACTCCCAATATTCAGATGTTTAGTTACTATGTACCTAGTCTTCTCTTGGCCATGGGTAAGCATTTAGTAATAAAATAGGAAAGTAAGCAAAAAGAAAAAAGAAAATATAAACAACAATAGAAACAAAAAGCTAAGAACTAGGAAGAAAAAGAAAGCAGAGATGAGAATAAAAAGTGAAAAAATAGGAAGAAAAAGAAAGAATGAGAATGAAAGGAAGAGAAAAAATATCTTACAGAAAATAAAAAAGGATTAAAAAATTAAAACCACATAGCGTGCAAGTGAAGGTACAGGACATCAGAGATGGACCTACCTGGATGGCTTCTGACCTGAGTGAGAGGAAGAGAGAGAAATTAGCAACTTAAAAGCACAAGGAAGGGGACAGAAAAGCTCTTTTTTCTTTTTTTTTCTTAAAAAAGAGAAAAAAGAAAGTTGGAAGGGACAGAAAAGAGACAGCTGTGAAGCTGTACCCAGAAGGTACAGGACAGCAGAGATGGACCTGCCTGGATGGATTCTGACCTGGCTAGCACTGGGCTCAGTGTCTAAAGTGGGTGGCCTAGCTGGGGGAGCTTCATAGCTGTGAAGCTGGACACAGAAGGTACAGGACAGCAGAGATGGACCTGCTGGATGGGTTCTGGCCTGAGTCCAAATGATCTATTTCCACTGCCCAGATGGAGAAAACCAGATGCAGCAGTGGAGATAATAACATTTTTTACCTCATTACATTTTGTTTGTAATTTTCAATATTCAGTTCAATACTAAAAGGAATGTGTAGTAATTATTTTTCCTTTAAATCATAGTTTTAATTTTTTAAAGCTATGAGCACACGTGTGCTCACCAGAGAGAGACAGAGGGAAAGTGAGAAAACACCCCTGGGACGATGGTCACACCACAATCTCTCTTACATGTTTTTCAAGCTCTTGGGTCCATGACTTAAACAATGCAGTTGACCATGTGGGATGCAGTCACCTTAACCCCCTTCATCACCACTGGACCTTAATGGGCTTTTAATGATAATATTTCCTTGTCTTTGGGAAAGAGACCTATGGTAATAGTTGTTATCACAAACTGATTTGTTGACATCATCTTTCTACTATATAAAAAGGTTTTTTTTTTTTTATTTTATTGCCACAGATCTTGCCTGAGAACAAGGTCAAATCAATGTTTTTTGCCTGCCCAGAGGAACCCTGCCTCGCTAATCCTACCTGCCAGCCCTGTGCCTACTGTAACCCTAGGCTGATGTTTGCAGCAAGAAAATCTCCAGTCATATTGGCTCTTCCAGCTTCCTAGGCATGTGTGGAAGCCCAGGAAGTGGCACAACTCATAAACTCTACGTTGGAATTTTTTACAAGGTGTCCTCAAATATTGGTATTATCTGGAAATTAATACCTTTAGGTTTATCTAAAATTTTCTATTGTATCAAAGGAGAAGTCCCCTTATTACAATATTATAAAAAATAATATGGTTTACTTCAAACATTTCTGCAGGACCATTAGAAGTGATTAGCAAACTCCAGAGTACTGATCTATGGTAAAGGTAAGAGGAATCGAGAAAAATGAGGTGTAGAATGCTGTAAGCCTTTAACAAGGAGATGAAGCAAAGAGAGTTGTCACGAACAGGGCCTTTTTTTTTTGGGGGGGGGGGAGAGGTTTTTCGCTATAGGGTGCGTGCGCTCGCCAGACAGGCAGAGAGAGACATAGAGACAGAAAGTGAGAAATCATCCCCCAGGGGGGATGGTCATGCTGCAATCCCTTCTCCTCCATTCTCCTCTCGGGATCTTGGGCACGCACGCACACGCGCCCAGCGTGAGTTTGAAGCCACCGGGTCCGGGACACAAACCGTGGTCGACTATGTGGGAGTCCAGCGACATAGCCATTACACTAACTGCTGGTTCCCATGAACAGGGACTTCTTAAAGTTGCTGAAATTTGTCCTTGACCTTAGTGACCTTAATGCTTCTACTTTCAGCTTATGATTAAGAAAGTCCCAAGTTCTACTTCATGTATCTGAGGGCATCCTGGGGCCCCCTTGTTAGAGAATCAGGTAATTTCCCTCTTCAAGGAAGATTCCCAGCCCATATGGAATGGGTTCCTATAGGGACCCTAAACAGCATGGTTTGCTTTTGCATCTTTATTTTGCTACAACATTGAACTAGAATGTACAGAAATTGCAGGGGTCATGTTTTTTTTTATTTCTTTTTTAATTTTCATTTTTTTGAGAGAGATTTTTGCTGAAGGGCATGTGTACTTCCAGAGAGATTGAGAGAGACAGAGAGACAGAAAGGGAGAGACAGAAGGGAGACCACCCACAGGGGATGGTCACATTGCAATCCCTTCTCTTCCATTCTCCTCTTGGGATCTTGGGCACATATGCACATATGCCTGGCGTGAGTTTTAAGCCACCAGGCCTAGGACTTGAACTGTAGTCGATGACATGGGAGTCTAGCAACGTAACAATTACACCATCTGCTGGTCCCAGAGGGATCCTGTTTTACTGATTTCCCCCACAGTCTCCTCTCACATTTAATTTTTGTAACAGTGTTAAGTTTATTCCAATGTGCTGCATGATTTACCTTGTATGGCGAGTCTTTGGACAAGTCATTGCCTTTCTTAGGGCTCCTTTCACCTCTTGGTTCCTAATGGTGTAAATAAAGGGATTCAGGAGGGGAGTGAGGATAGTATTTAGCATCGACACCACTTTATTAATCTTAAAGGAGGAATGTGCCGTGGGCCTCAGGTACATGAACAGAACAGCGCCGTAGAGCAGGGAGACGACTGTTAAGTGAGAGGCACAGGTAGAGAAGGTCTTTTGGCGACCTGTGGCTGAAGGTATCTGCAGGATGGTGGACAGGATATAGCCGTAAGAAATTGCAGTAAAGAGGAGTGTCCCTGGGATCACGAGGATGGTTGCCACGACACCCAGGAGTTCCAAGGTGCTGGTGTCTGCACAGGCTGCTTTCAAAATGGGACCGATATCACAATAGAAATGATCGATCACGTTGTCACCACAGAAGGGCAGCTGAATGAGCAGCAGCATCTGGAAAAGGACAATGGCGAAGCCCAACACCCAGGAGCCGAGGGCCAGCTGCAGGCAAAGGTTGCTGGTCATGATGGTGGGGTAATGAAGGGGCTTGCAGATGGCGAGGGAGCGGTCGAAAGACATGACTGCGAGGATCAGGAACTCAGTGGTGCCCAGGAAGAAGTGGAAGAAGCTCTGTAGCAGGCAGCAGCGGGTGTAGATAACTGTCCTTGCGACCACGAAGGTTTCCAGCAGTTTGGGGATGACTGTGGTGGTGTACCAGATCTCTAAGAAGGAGAGGTTGCAAAGGAAGAAGTACATTGGGATTTGAAGCCTGGGCTCAACCCAGACAATGGCAATGATGAGCCCATTGCCTGAAAGGGTTAATATGTAGGTGAGAAAGATTAGGATGAAGAGAGGGGTCTGCAGTCCTTGGATCCAAGGGAAGCCTAAGAGGATGAACTCTGTGATGGCTGTGCCATTTCTCATGTCCCTCGAGACCCTACAGAGACAAAGAAGTAACTCCTTAGAATAGTGGAATATAAGTGAGTGTAGGTGAGACCAAAAGATGAGGGATTCTATTAAAATTTTTCTATTATGACAATGAGACTGGGACCAGTAGGTGATGTGGTGTTTGGGGCACTGGGTTCTCCAATGGTTGACTGCAGTTTGAGTCCTGGACCTCACAGCTTCTTTTCTTACTTTCCCTCTCCTCTGCTCTCTGATGAGCACATGTGGCCTATACAAATTAAATAATAATAATAAAGGGACCAGGAGATGGTGTAATGGTTACACCACTAGACTTCCACATAGTTGACCATGGTTTGAGTCTTGGACCTGGTGACTTAACACTCATGCTGAATGCGCGTGTGTGTGTGCCCAAGATCCCAAGAAGAGAGTGAAGGAGAAAGGATTGCAGCATGGCATCCTTCCGGGGGGTGATTTCTCACTTTCTCTGTCTCTCCAGCCAGTAGCAAAAATCTCTCTCTAAATAATAATAATAATAATAAATTAAATGAATAATTCTTTAAAGAAGAAAATGAGGACTATTTAATTAATAATTAATGAGGACTAAGTATTTGTGTGCACACATGAGAGACAGAGAGAATGAGAAATCACAACTCCTGGGGGAGGATGGTCATGCCACAGTTTCTTCTCCAGTATCCTCTCAGGATTTTGGGCATGCACATGCCCACTATGATTTTCAAGTTGCTGGTTCTGGACTTGACCCATTAAGTCATGTGGAATCTCACTCTTTTAACCTCCATGTCACCTGCTGTCCCAGGAGTACTTAAGATCTTTTAAGACCCGACTGTCTTTCAGGCCTCCCTCTCCCACATGTATGTATACACTGCACACCCCTTTCTTACTCATGGCAAAAGAGCCAGCCAAACTATCTTCTAATGAAATTTGAAAGTATTACATTCATTAATGAATAGAAAGGTATTTTTTTACCCATATGCAGCTACAAGAATAATCATTTTAAATGTGATAGCTTATCTGTCAATAATTTATGCACTTATTTTAAATGAATGTTGTGCATAATGACATATATACATAAAAACAGCTGTGAGTTAACAAAAAATCAATCTCTATTTCCATATTATAGCCTGAAAAAGCATTCTTTACTGTAATACAGTTGTTCAAAGAAATTGATGGTGTATAAGTATATTAAAGGAACTAAAACTTATTGCCATTATAATACATGTGAGATACTACTTAGATAATAGAACAGATGTATTTCTAAAGAATCCACTTCTGCATTCTAACGCAGACACATTTTTTTAAAAGAAATTTTTGCTGTAGGGTGCACATACTCACTGGAGAGACAGAGACAGAGAAAGAGAAAGTGAGAAATTACGTCCCTGGCCACACTGCAATCCCTTCTTCTCCATTCTCCTTTTGGGATTTTGGGCACACGTGCACAGGTGGCCAGCATGAGTTCTAAGCCACTGGGTCTGGAACTTGAACTGCAGTCAACTACGTGGGAGTCCAGCGGCATAACCATTATGTCCTCTGCTGGCCCCAGGCTCATTGTTTTCTTAAGAATACTATAATAGAGACTAGTAGTTAGCATAATGGCTATGTCGCTGGACTCCCATGTAGTTGACCGCATTTCGAGTCCCGGACCCGGTGGCTTAAACTCACATTGAGCATGTGTGCGGGCATGCCCAAAATCCCAAGAGAAGAATGAAGGAGAAGGGACTGTGGCGTGCCCATCCCCCCTGGGAGTTGATTTCTCGCTTTCTGTCTCTCTGTCTCCTTCTGTCTGTCTGGTGAGCACACGCGCCATATAGCAAAACAAACAAACAAACAAACAAACAAAAAACAAAACAAAACAAAAAACCTCTCCCCCCCAAAAAAATACGACTAAAATAACATTAAAAACCAAATAGAAAAAACTGTTTAGGAAGCAGAAAAATATACTAAACTTGGGGCCAGAAGGTGGTGTGGTGGTTAAGGGCACAGGACTACCACATGGCTGACCATGGTTCAAGTTCCAGACCTGGAGGCTTGCTTTCTCACTCTCCTCTCTCTCTCTTGCTCTGTCCCTCTCTGGTCAAAATATACTAAGTAAATGAATAAATAAATAAATTTAAATGAAATAATTATTTTTAAAAAAGAAATATACTAAATTTAAATCCCAAATTTCAGAATCAAAGCCTAATATATAAACGTACCTTATAAATCCATATTGAATAAACACCTGGAGAAACTAACATAAAAAAGTGAACAAACCAGCAAACTGGAAGTCCTGGAAAGCACATTTCTGTCTAAACCTTCCTTTGTGACTGTTTTATACAAAGTGAAGCATTCCTTTTAGTACCTGCAAACTCATAAGCTAAGAATTTTCTTTCTGTTCCACAAAAATTCACTAGAAGATGGTCAAACTATTTCCATTCTTATTGAGGCTATTCTTCCATATCACCTTCCTTTAAAATGGATGAGATAAGTTACTGAGGAAGGAATTGTACAATTTTCAACATAGGTAGGAAATTTAGGATGAAAGCAGCAACTTATAATTCATTGATAGATTGTTTAGTTCATTCCTTGTGTGAAAAAAAAAAGCCACTAAGTCTCTGGGAGTTTAGGGAAGAAAAGTACTTTCATTTCTTCCTACCTCTTTTCTAGATGAGGAGAGGCTTTTTCTCTATTCGGTAATGTCACAAGCTCCAGTGATTCTCTACAGGAGATAAGAAACAGAGAAGTAGGCGAATTTGCACTAAGTAAGCACCATGGGCCTGGTCCCTCTCCTTAGGGTAGATATGGAATTATCTTCATCTCCTGTGCGGGAGAGTGAAGAGCCACACAGCGAGTGTCTAGCTCTGGTGCCACGTGGTCTCTGTGGCAAGCACTCATGCCACCCTTTTAGCCTAATATGAAATTTCAAGCTCTAAACATCCCACATTTGGAGAATTAGACTCTGAATTCCACTAGCATGTTTTGAGAGCTTACTATGTTCCAAGTTCTGCTAGGTGATTAAGGAGTTTATCGTTTAGGTAGGGAGAGAGAACGTACATAATAGTTACACCCTGATCCAGTGAGCGAATGTATAGTTATCCAGCTTCTTTTGGGAACACTCAGAAGGGACCCTTACCCAGCCTGGGCAGAGGTTAAAGGATTTTCCAATGAAGGAGAGACCTAAACTAAGTCTTAATGAAAAGAGAGTCAGGTAGGGAGGGGAAGTGCTTTCCAGACAAAGATCAATGTTTGTAAAATAGAACCAGAGTGAGGACTCCCACGTGAGCTAGAGCCAGAAATGAGGCAAGTCCTGTAAACTAACAGGTAGACCAGTTCTGTGTGGTGGACTCATGAGGTGTTTAGAGGGAGGATCTTGAGTCAGGGAGTTGGCTAATGTGGGGTAAATATATATATATATATATATATATATATATATATATATATACACACACACACACACACACATACACACACACACGGGGGAAGTGTCAGCCTTCCTAACATGCATGTGCATGGATCTAAAGGAGGGGCTGCAGGTGGTACCTGAAGGGCACATGGAAGGGAGAAATGTTCCCTCTACTCTGATAAGGAACATGGCTTGGCTTCGGCACCATGAGGCCCCGGGAGTAGCAGATGTGGCAGTCCTGGGTGAGAGGAATGGACCCCACAAAAGAGGCAGTGGAGTGTCCAGCAGATAGAAAGGGCATGAACCAGGTTCTAGCTGTCTTGACAGCTATATGGACTGGGCTGTGAGCACATGTGGAGTTTTGTAAGATTTTGAAGGAGGTGAGATATCTCAGGTTAGCAGGTAAAAGCAATGTTCAGAGAAACACAGGAAAGCAACCTTAGAAAACTGAGGTTATAGAGTTCAAATACAGATTAAACTCTGTCATCTATACGCTTATCAAAATTTAATCCTATACTTGGGGCCAGCAGGTCGCGTGGTCGCTGGACTCCCACATGGTTGACCCCAGTTTTAATCCCAGACCTGGTAGCTTGTTTTCTCACTTTCCCTCTCTCTCTCTCTCACTTTGTCTCTCTCTAGTCAAATTGAGGAATAATAATAATAAATTACATTGAATGAATCTCTGCCTTGAAGGTAGCATCAAACCCCTTAGCAAGACATTCAAGGGTATTACTGATCTGGCTGTCCCTGCTTTTCCAGCCTGAGCTGCCATTTCCCCTTCTTCCTTCCCTGTTCTATTACTCAGTTATTCAGGTTCAGAGGTTAGAAAACTGTAGTCCTGTTTTTGCAGCTCATGTTGTAGTTTCCTTTTTAAGAGAGATTTTTGCTATAGGGTGCATGCACTTGCCAGAGAGACAGACAGAAAGTGAGAAATCATCCCCCAGGGGGGATGGCCGCACCACAATCCCTTCTCCTCCATTCTCTTCTCAGGATTTTGGCCACACATGCACATGTGCCCGGTGTGAGTTTTAAGCCTCTGGGTCTGGGACTCGAACCATGGTTTACTACGTGGGTGTCCAGCAACATAATCATTCCACCATCGGCTAGGTGCTGTAAGTACTGTTTTACTGGAAGACAGCCACGCTCATCATTTACATACTCTCTGTGCTCTAAAGGTGGCGTGAGTGCTTGCCACAGACACATGTCCCCAGAGCTAGACACCTGCTGTGTGGCTCTTCTAGGAGGCAGTTGCTGCCCAGTGCAGCTGAGCAAGCCATCCTCCCTCTTCCCTCTAGGCATTGCTCATTGCCTGGGATACCCTTCCCCACTTCTCCGGTGTTTGGCTAAATCCTGACTCCTATTTTTATTTTTATTTTTGTTCACTTGTTTAATTGTCAGAGGGCAAAGGTACTAACCAGTAAGAGAGAAAGAGAGAAACACAGAGAGAGTGTGACAGAGGGAGAAAGCATCCTCCCAGTAGCATCCCTCTGTCCCTTCTCCATTTCTCCCTCCCCATCACGATTACGGGCACACAGGCACATGCACCTGGTGTGGTTTTCAAGCCCTTGAAGCTGGGATTTGAACTTTATGGGATCTCGCTCCAGTAGCCACTAGGCTGTGGGCCTGGCCCCTGTCTGAGTTCTAGAGCTCAGTTTGGGAGCCACCTTCAGGACTTCTCATCTCCAGCCCAGCTCATGTGTTTCCCTACATGCTTCTACAGTGTAGACACGCAAGGTACTGCATTAGCCGCTTGCTCAGTTTCCTCCATAGACTCTAGTCCCTGATGGTCAGCAGCAGTATCTGCAGGGCATAGGACCAAGTAGGCCTCAAGTGACATTTCCTGAGTCACCTTGTGGGCGTGGAAGGCTTGCTTAACCTTGCCGACACTGGCCCTGTTACCTGTATGAGTGTGCAGGCTGACACGTGTGTATTTATGTGCTCTATTCTTCTATGTCAAAGGCTGAAACCGAGCCCTGCCAGGGACTGCATGCCAAATTAGCTGTCTCCATTCCTGCTGCCACTTCCAACTTCTCTCCCAGGAATATTGCTGCATGTAGACCTTTCTGCTCTGTCTTGCCCTCATCAGGGCTATGTGCTGATTCCTGCTGTGTTCTGGCCTGCCTGCCAGCCCAGGTCCACTGCACACTGCATGCTGCACCCCATACACTGCACGCTGCACCCTGCACACTGCATGCTGCACACTGCACACTGCACACCACATACCACACGTTGCACCCTGCACGCCGCACATTGCACACCACATACTGCACACTGCACACCACATACTGCATGCTGCATGCCGCATGCCACACACTACACGCTGCACACCGCACAACACACACTGCACAGCACACACTGCATACCACACACCGCACATTTCACACCGCACACTGCACATTGCATACCGCATGCTGCATGCCACACATCACACACTGCATACCTCACACCACACATTATTGCACGCTGCATGCTGCACACCGCATACTGCACACTGTGACTCCTTTTGTGCTGAGCAGCTTCACACTGGCGTGAGTTCTTTTTCTGAGCTATGTTGTTGCAATACAGGGTCTGCATTTTTCTTAAACTTTTCAGTCTTAGAAGAAAACTACTAACATATGTATTTTCTTTTCTGGATTTGGGCTAAGGGCAAAGTGTCCCATGCCTTGTTTTATTTATTTTTCTAATTGTTCACAGGGACCAATTTTAATTTTCAAGACTTTGATCATGAAGCAAATTTGAAGATGGTGTGCCACCTTAAATCAGAGACATCATACACTTAGATTACACACTCCACTAGTGAGAAGGAACCGAGAATCACTACTCAGGAGACTGTTAAATTTGAACTTGAATAGAGACAATGTGTTTGAAATTTATGTCAACAGATGGTCTAGAAGGATACAGTGAATAAAGACTGTTTTTATATAGGAAATTTCAAAGCTAGCTCATTGTTACAACCTTTCTGCGTGAAACTGAAATTCCTTTATTGGAATTTAATTAAAGGCATCAAAGCATCAGGGCTAACTGTATCTAGTTAATTCAGAAAAAAGCAAAACTTTAATCAAAGTAGTCCTCTTTCCTTCTGTCTGGCAAAGCAGTACTCACAGCACTAAGGATTCCCAGGAAAACACTTCCAGTCCCAAGGTCTGTCTTTGTCCACAAGTACACTGGAAGAAAAAGAGCCCAACTATAAAACCAGAATAATTGAAAGAGAAAAAATGTCTCCTTTCTGTATTAGGAAAGTAAATCTCTTTTCTAGAATTTAAGGCAAGTGCCTTTATGCATCATTGAACTTTCTTCATAAAGCTTCAAAAATGCAAGTTTTCTTCCGCATTGAGAACTACGTTCAGCATGATTAATAGTTTACCTCATTTATTCTAGGTCAAGATTTCTTCTCTGAAAATAATGATTTGTGAGTGGGGCATTTTCCTAGCCTCCCCTGGGTGTGTGTCTCCGTGGACATGCTGAGTCCCAGGAGGCCAGGTAGGACTCACTAAAAGTTTATTCTTAAATCAAGCTGTGGAATTTGTAGTTTTCTAAATTCTAATTGGTACCAATCATCTCTGCTCTCCCGAGATAATTAATCCAAATGTGAGAAGATTTTTTATGGGTTTTCGAGCTTGGATTTCTTGGTTTCTCCATGAGAGAAAATCAGTGGTGTATTAATAATTAAGATGGTGTCCTCTATTAAACAGAATAGAATGAAGGGTAGGAAGTTAGATTAATAATATGAAAAACAGCCAAGTATGCATGAAGGCAAAAGGGAACAGAACTGTGATTCTTTGTGAACTTTCTTATGGTGATAAAAGGAAAGCTGGACCGAAAGCACTGAGGGTTGTGGAGAGAGCTAGGTACAGCCCGAATGACCTCCTGTCAGAGGGGGCTCTGCCAAAAGGACATCAGAGTTGGAGTTGTAACAAATAAACTTCAATACCCAAGAAATAACTCTGTCTTTTATTTGAAGAAGTACTGTTGCCATTCCATGCCAAATCTCAAACATTTCATCTCAAGAATTAATTACATTGTTTTGCTTATTTTTAGTGAACTTTGGTCCAAGTTGTTCCCTTTGGGGATTTCCATTTAGAACAAGTTAAAGTAAATTTTAATTGATTTGGTGTGGAAAGGAATAATCATGCAGTTACAGTAACTTCTTTCAACACTTCAAAGGAGTTTTGCTGGTTAGTACTTGAAGCAAAAAGACCTGTTGATGTGAGATGCCTCATGTGTTCTGTTAACCATAAACAGGAGCCAGTTTCTCTGAGTGAATATTCTTCCAAATGGACAGGGAAAGAAACCTAAGAAATGCAGTGTTGGAACAGGTACAAAAGCCAGCTTTTATCACCTCCTATCTCAGGCAACTTTATATGTATTCTTACTCCCTGCTGAGAACTGAGTTTGTTGTACTAGAAAGTATTGTTTATATGTACTTTAAGGCATATAGATTTAGAGTACTAAAACAATGTTAAATTTCACTGTACACAGCTATGCAATTTCTGTTTACTGATGGGAGTTCTGGGGACCTATCTTCTACTGTTGAGATCTACAGAGACCAACACTTGAGTTCATAAAGCACAGTTCTGCATTATGGAAAGCTCTGATTTTCATGTTTTCTGTACCCAGAAAATGAATCCAACAGCTTTCATTTTCATTAATGACTGAAGTACAAAACCTCCAACTTTTAGAAAATGTTACCTTTACAGAGCTCACTGGAGTTTCATGTAAAGATCATATTTTACATGCAGGAGAGTAACTGGTAACCTATTTGAGAGAGCACAATGCCACAAATGGTGTAATTTTAGGAAATTTTTAAAATTTCATAATTAGTATAAGTCATTATATCTTTTAAAACATTATTTATTCCATTTTATTTATCATTATTATTATTTTTAGTTTGCTATAAGTTATGCATGCTCACCTGAGAGAGACAGAAAGAGAAAAGAAAGTGAGAAAGCAAGCCACCAGGTCCAGGACTCAAACCACTGTCAGCCACGTGGGAGTCCAGCACCTTTATCACACCACCTGCTGGCCCAAGTCACTATATCTTAAAGCCTTTAAGAGTCTAAACATTTTCATATGAGAATCAAATAGGTCAAAATTGTCACATCTCTTTTTTAAATTAAAATGTTAGAAAGATCATCTGGCAATTACCTAAAAGCAGAAATATCATGTAGTGGGTATATCATGGCACTACTAGATGAGGCAGGAAAGATCCAAAGACAACATTTAAATTTCTTCTGTCTCAAAGCCAACTCAGTTTATGCTCTGGTGAGCTTTAAAACCCATCAAGTTTAAATCATCCTTCTATTCAACAAGTATACCCTTTGCTTAATTTTTTTTTTTTTTTTGAGAAGTTTTTGCTATAGGGCTTGTGTGCTCGCCAGACAGACAGAGAGAGACAGAGAGACAGAAAGCGAGAAATCACCCCCCAGGGGGGATGGCCACGCCGCAATCCCTTCTCCTCCGTTCTACTCTCGGGATCTTGGGCGCACATGCACACGCACCTGGCGTGAGTTTAAGCTACTGATTCCAGGACACGAACCACGGTCGACTACGTGGGAGTCCAGCGACATAGCCATTACGCTACTGCTGGTCCCATTGCTTACTCTTTTAAAAGTAGCATATACTTACATAATAACTACACGTGTATTTTAAACAATAGTTTGATTATCTTCATTATGTCCTTTTCCCACAAAAACTCAAAATTTGGGTGTTCAGTTCCTTTAAAGACTTACAGCTCTTCTTGATCTGGAAAAATTCATCTTTAAATGCCCACTTAACTTACTAATCATATGAAGTGTTTCATGTAGTCCCCAAACAAAATTTATATTTTTTTCTTTTTGCTCAGATGAGATGTTGATTTTGCTTTTATCATGACTATAATTGATTTTTTTAGAGTTACTCATTTGATTTTATTTGTCATTATTATTTTTTAAAATTTGACCAGAGAGGGACAGAAAGAAGGGGTGGAAAATGAGAAAGCAAACCATGAGACTGGGGACTCAAACCATGTCGGCCATGTGAGAGTCCAGTACCTTAACCACCCCACCACCTGCTGGCCCCTCATAATTGAGTTCTAATGGAATTTATCATTTGTGTATATCTCATCCTTATGATACTATGCTCTCCTTAGCAGCTTATTCAACTTATTTCCAGTCCCTACATAACAAGTATCCAGTCTTACCTTTGCTGGAGTCCTTAGCAAGCCCACACTCTACAAGAAGTACCTCTGTACACTTATGGGAGTAGTAGAGCATGAGACGACCATGCCAAATGTGAGGAGCAATCTGAAACCTGAATTTATCACTGCTCTGGGTCAACTGTGAAATTAGTTCCATTGCCATGTGAGAAAGTTGGTGATGTTTTTGGTTTAGAGAAGTAGGCCTTCCATAGCTGGGCATTTCTATTTCCAAACTCCAGCCTATCCCTTCCGTCATGCTCAATGCTTTAGGCTAATCACACTCAGAGTTGCTCAGTACTCCTCTTTCCTTCCCAAAATGGAATTTCTTAAACTGTTAGGAAAGTAACAATAACTCACAGAAATTGCTCAAAGTGTGTATTTCTAGGTCCTAATCCTAGAGAACGATGACATTTTTAGAGATAGAAACTGGAAATGAGCATTTCTAAGAAACAAATGAGGTGATTCTGATGCAGGTTTTCCATACTCAGGAAAAGTTCAGTAAGCCTAGATCCACCCTTGGTTAATAAGGTGTAAAATTTACTCATACTTAACGATGCCAGGAGCACAACTAAAGAGGGGGACAAGAAATAAGCCAAGCTCTGGAGCTGCCCACAAGAGGGAAAGGATCTGGTTGAGAGGATGTGGCAGAGAGCAGCATAGCCTGGCTAGAATGCGGGGCTCACGTCAGCCTGGCCACTGCTCAGGGGAATGTGCAGCACCTAACAGTTCCCGTGGGTTAGAGTGGGGAGAAGGGGTCTGTTACAAATTTACAATAAACCCAGAAGGGAGATGGATGGGTTTTAATTCCATGAGATCTAGGATACCAAAATGTGTAATCCCATGAGGGAATGTTTACTGGAAATTGGTAGAATAGGTGGGCACTTCTGCATAATTCTAGACCTATAACAAGTTAGTAGAAATAAAGCTTGGCCTTTTTTGTCCTCTTCGTTTCTGGCTGCTGGCTGTGACGTGGGTGCCCTCTCCCCATGCTCCCCACCATGCCTTGGAAAACTAAGGAAATCAAAGACTTTCTGCTAACAGCCCGACGAAAGGAAGCCAAATCTGTCAAGATCAAGAAAAATAAAGATAATGTGAAGTTTAAAGTTCTATGCAGCAGATACCTTTACACCTTGGTCATTATGGACAAAGAGAAGGTGGAAAAGCTGAAGCAGTCCCTGATCCCAGGTTTAGCGGTGAAGGAGCTAAAATGAACCAGATGCTGTTTGAACTACATTAAACATTTTTTAATTCTGAAAAAAAAAGAAAAAGAAAAGAAAGCAAGCCTGATCCATATTTGATCTGTGTCTGGGTAGAATGCTTCACTTCCTACGGCATGCAGAGTAGCAAATCCTATGACAGGACTTGAAGAACAAAAGGAAACAGCCAATTCAGAGAAGGGAGTTTGTCCTCTCTATACATTATCTATAAAATGTAGATTTTGCTTTTATCATTATCATACTTGATTCTAATGGAATTTATCAGGTTTACATATATAACCCTTAGGACATTGTGCTCTCCTTAGCAGCTCACTGACCTTTTCCTTTCCAGCCCATGCATGCATGATGATAGTACACAATCCCTGTCTTCCATTGCTCTGGAGAAGGAGCTGATGCGGCCCCATCAATATATCCAGAGGGGTGCATTCTAGTATCATGGTCAGACACCAGGGTCAGAAAAAGCTGAATATTTATTGTAGATCTGGGTCTGAGATTTTTTTTTTAAATCTGTGGTGTTCTAGTTTGCTCAATTGTAAAATGGATAATAAATGTCTAATCCTATATAGTCAAGACATCATGCCAATCATTCAGCGATTCTCATCTTGGCAATCAGGAATTTTAGTGCAAAATGCACTAGAACAAAACATTTTAATAAAAGAAGAGAAAAATATTTCTGGCAATAACACAAAGTATAATTGTCTAAAGACCACCCAGCAAGATTATTTTGAGGTTTGAAATGGCAAAATTTTAAATATGTGTATGTAGGAATGATATTGTTGTTACTTGGAATTATAGGATGAACACCAGCCAAGTGATAAAGATACTCAGGACTTTAAAGTGATTATTCAGTTAACTGTTAAAGGAATACTACATAACATCCTTTAATGCATATGTTTTACAGCAGTGGTGAGAAACTGATATTGAAGATTTGACAATCGGGCTTTAAAAGTTACTTTAAGCTGGCCCTGGGTGTTAGTGATTAAGGAAAATAGATCTCACCTGGGCTAATCCCAGCCCCAGTGGCTTGAAAAACATGCTGGGTGTTTCTTTATGCATGCCCTAAATCCCAACAGGACAAAAAAGTAATGGAGAAGGGGTTGTGGTATGACCATGCCCCATGAGGGTGCTTTCTCTCTCTCTCTTTCTCTCTCTGGCAAGTGCACATGCCCTTTGGCAAGTTTAAAAATGTTACTTTTAATAATAATATTTACCTGGTCCTTTGGAAGAGCCATAGTAGTGCATTTTCTTTCACTGAAATCATTATAGTATTTTGAAGAGTGTTGTAACATACTTCTCTGGATCTTACTACTTTTTTGTAGCTATATAGTAAGATCTAGACCAGCAGAATTAAGCTATATTGTTAACTATTTAAAACCCAGGACTTTTACTTGTTAGAATTGACAGAAAAAAACAGGCCATGAGTGTTTCTTCTTCATCCTTGAGACCAGGCATTTTGTTTTTTTTTTTGTTTGTTTGTTTATTTGTTTTTCCTGGAAGCACTTTGGTAAGGTGGCTTTAGGTAGATCTGAGAAAATACCTGTGCCCCCCAGCTTTGACACAGGTAGTCTGGAGAAATAGATGATTTTGGATTAAGCTTTGTCAAAACTCTCGACACTTCATCCTTGTCAATTACACAAAGTAACTTGGTAATTTTTATTCTTTTTCTCTTTGAATATTTTCAATATTTTCCTTTACAAATAGGCAATATCTATTTTGATTCTGAGGATTTGGTGCTGATGTGAATAAAGGATCCTGGAACCAAGATTTTAAATCTAATCCTTCAAAATGTATGTATGAATTTTACAAGATGACAAAAACTCCAAAGACAATATGAACATACCACTATTTGTTTTTTTGAGAGATTTTTTGCTATAGGGTGTATGCAATTACCAGAAAGACAGAGAGAGACAGAGAGACAGAAAGCAAGAAATCACCTCCCAGGGAGATGGTCACACTGCAATCCCTTCTCCTCCATTCTCCTCTCGGGATCTTGGGCACGCACGCACATGCACCTAGTGTGAGTTTAAGCCACTGGGTCCGGAACTTGAACCACGGTGCCTACATGAGAGTTCAGTGACAAAGTCATTATGCTAACTACTGGTCCCAACATACCACTATTTTAAAGGAAAAATTGAAGAGTCAAGTTGCTATGTCCTGTCTCTTTTGATGCCTTTCCCCTTCTTGCCCCGACCCGCAGGACAGTCGAACGGGTACCTGGGTGAGGATGGTGAAAACCGGGATCCTTTGTGTTTAGGCTGGTGAAGTTCTTACTGACACACAGAGTGGAGACAAGATGAGGTGCTGATCAAGTCTTCCGTTTATTGCAGAACAAACAGTGCTTTATATACAGGATGGTGGGCACACCAATTGGTTGCCCAAAAATGAGATACAACAGTATGAGCCAATCATTGATGTGGGTGGATCTCCCATTACCTAGCAACAGTTGGTTACATGATTTCTGAGATATGGTTTGCTCAATGAGGAAGTGAAGCCTAAGATTTCTAAGATGGCAGACAGTTCTCAAGAAGCTCCCAAGATGGCTTCCATATGCAATGCCCTCCACATATCCCCCTTTTTTATTTTTTCAAAGAGAGGAGAAAAGCCTGGGGGAATCGTGCCTGTCTTAGGTTGGAGTCGTTTATCGAGCCACATCCATCCTTACCCGTCATTGGAGAATCCCATAGCTATGATGGGTTTCCTGTCTTAGGTGGGAGGACTGTACAGCTGTTATAGGCTCAGACTCTCTTACCCGTCTTTGGCTAACCGATTCAGCGCCTCAGGCTGGAGCAATGTCTAGGCTCCACGATACTCCATCTCCAGGTTGTGGTAGTGGACTTGGATAGGCTGCATTTTTATGGAGTCATCGATATGACGTTTTATGAAGGTCATGAGCTTATTAAAGAGAACAGGTCCCAAAGAGCAAACAATCAATAAAACCAAAATTGGGCCAAATATGGGGAGTAGTATGGGGAGGAGTCCATTCCATGCAGTTAAAAAGGGATTATCGGTGAGTTGTTTTCTTCGTTCCAGAAGATTTTCTTGTAGTTGGTTGAGCTTGTCACGAACGATGCCAGACTTGTTGGCATAAAAACAGCAACGTTCCTGTAAAGCAAGACAGAGACCCCCCTGTTCTGCCAAAAGGAGGTCTAGCCCACGTCTATTTTGGAGTACAACTTCTGCAAGGGAATCTAGTTGATCTTGGACAAAAGTAATAGTAGAAGCCAATTCGTGGACATCAGAAACAAGGGCATCAGTTAATTGTTTGACCTGAAGGGAATATCCTAATCCAGCAGCACCAGTGTTGAAGAGGTAACTGCCAGGGCTAAAACCAGCAGCGATAGTGTTGAAGAGGTAAAACAATATCAGGTATTTAAGAAGAATCTTCATTTTGTTGATCTGTGGAAGAAAAAAGAGGTATCTCAGGGCTTTTATAATCCCTGGATGAATTATTATCATTTGAATCAATTTGTTTGACCAATCTTTCTGGTAGCCAACGAGCAGCATCCATTTTCTGGGAATAAATGCAGACAGACCCTCTGCCCCATATGAGGACAGGGTCTGGACCGTTCCACGTATTGTCTAGTGGATCTTTCCACAAAACTGTGGCAAATTTTGTTTTAGTAGTTGAATGCCAGAAGCGCTCAGCAGCTGAGTGTCCATCTTTATCCAGTGTTAGAAAATTTAGCACAAAAAGTGTATGTGCTAAAAGGTTTTTTGGTGAACCTTTAATTTGTAAAATCTCTCCCTTTTTTAATTTTTGGAGAGTATTTTTTAAGGAAAGATGAGCACGTTCAACAATACCTTGTCCCTGGGGATTGTATGGAATCCCCGTGACATGTTTAATATGGAGTTGTTTACAAAAAGAGTTAAAATTGTTTCCGGTATATCCTGGGCCATTATCTGTTTTAATTTGTTGAGGCTTACCCAGAACAGAGAGTGCGGCAAGAACATGAGAAATAACATGTTTACCAGCCTCTCCGGTTTGTGCCGTAGCAAAAATGAAACCACTAAAGGTGTCAATAGTGACATGCACGTATTTAAGAGTACCAAATTCTGCAACATGAGTGACATCCATTTGCCATAAAGCATTGGGTATAAGGCCTCTAGGGTTAACACCCAAGTGTGGTGTAGGCAAAAGAGTAAGACAGGCCGGACATTGTTTTACAATTTGTCGAGCCTGTTCCCGAGTAATTTTAAACATGAGACGAAGGGTGTGAGAATTCAAATGATGTAATTGATGGGCAGCAACAGCATCTGAAAGATTTGTGTCAATTTGAGTATGAACCAAAAGAGAATATTTTGTGGCCAGATCAGCACGGGGATTACCCTCAGTTAAAGGACCAGGCAAGTCTGTATGGGCGCGCAAATGGCCAATATAAAAAGGCAGCTCTCGATGTCTAATGAGAGACTGTAATTGGAGGAAAAACTGTGCGGCCTGAGAAACTTGTTTAATTTGTGCCGCAGTTTCCAGAAGTGGTACAGACATAGCAATATAAGCACTATCTGTATACAAGGTCAAGGGAAAGCAGAGAAAATTGTAACAACTATTGGCAGCTCAACTAGCTGAGCTGATATTGAGAATGTTGTAAATGTAACTTGTTTAATCAGAGAGAGAACAAAAAGCACTGTGTAGATGGTGGAACAGAGGACCAGTTCTGTGTTTCATGGCATAGTTCTGGAAAGGTCTGAAATAAATTGTCATTGTTTACAGAACAAACTCAAGCTTTTCAAAAGTTTGTTTTAGGTCTGGAGGCTTGGGGCGGCCCCGTTTTTGTTTCCCTGATCCCGATTAATTGGCCTACCATTGACATCAAATCTGGATCTACATTCATTAGGAGGGTGACGTCCCTTCATACATTTACTGCACAAATCAGGAAGTTGATTTGGTCGTTGATTACCACCATTTTTTACCTTACAGTTTTTTGCAAAATGTCCAGACCGACCACAGTTGTAGCAAGTAATTTTGTTACTTATTTTGTTAGCATTGTTGTTACGAGTAAGGAATTGGAGAACAGTATAGTCTTGAAGGGCAGCGGCCATAGTCAATCCTTGTTGGAATGCCAATTGTTTAATAAGGTCAGTACCTGAATCAGTCAAATTTCTCTGAGTAGGAAGTTTTGTCCAAGCTCTCATAGCTGCTGTATAAATTTGAGCAAATAGCCCTGGACCATATTGTATTAGATTGTTACTACTTGCATAATTGCCTTCTCCCAATAACATCTCTGTTGTCCAACCATTGTTGGCCTGGGCATTACGGCGTGCAGTTTCCTTGCACTGTTCTACATACTCTGATTTCCAAAGCAAGTAATCTCCTCCAGAGAGTGTAGCACGAGACAATGTGTGCCAATCTATTGGTGTAAGCCAATTTTCTGCCACTGAATCAACTATGGCTAAGGTATATGGAGCTGTAGCTCCATATTGAGCAACTGCTGTTTTAATTTCTTTTATGATTTTAAAATCAAAGCCACCACGAGGATGCCATGTTTGTCCTTGGGGATCTATGGTTTCTGTTACTGGAAATGCTTCCTGTTCCTCAAAGTTTCTTAATGATTGTGGTATCTGAACTGATTTAAATTTTGTGCCAGAGATAAAAGTGGGCTGGTAGTGATTCTGTGAAGAATCTGTACTTTTAGATTTACCCACTCTCAGTTTTTTCAATTGTGATATTAAGTCTTGATGTTCTTTTTCTAATTGAATTTGTTCTTTGAGTTGTTCAATCTTAGCCCGAACCTCTGCCCTAGGATCAATAACGGGCATTGCCAAAGATGGCTGAATAGTCTTTTCATGGCAAGAATGATTACATGTCAAAGATGGCACAGATGTAACCGAGTCATAAGATGGAGGTCGTTTTTTGAAAGGTGGCCATTTTGAATTGTTGTACTCAACAGCCTCCACTTCTGAAGTTTCTGTCTCTGGTGGCCATTTTGAACTATTGTATTTGGCAGCCTCTTTTTCCAAAGTTTCTTCTTCAGGCGGCCATTTTGGGTTTGGGTTATTGTATTTGGCTGCCTTTGTTTCTAAAGTTACTTTTTCAGATGGCCATTTTGAGTTATTGTACGTGGCAGTCTGTGTTTTTAAAGTTTCTTCTTTAGGCAGCCAGTTTGAGTTGTTATTTTTGACTGCCCTTAGTTCTAAAATTTCTTCCTCAGAATCAGTCGATTGACTATCCAAATGAGCTTTAAACTCTGTAAGAGATGGGTATAATTTTTTCTGAGGCTTTTCAAAGTTTGTAAATTCCTCACTGATTTTTGGTTTTTCAAGTTGTTTTGGCCTGACATCCAATTGTTTAGTAAAATTTGTTACTTCTTCCTCACTATCTAAGGAATTTAAATCTTTTTCTTTTTTGGTGCCAAGGTTTATTTTAGTTTCCATGGCATCTTTACTATCTGTCCGAGTTTTATTTTTTTGCATAATTTGTTCTCCCTCTGCAACAACTGTTGCAATTTTAGGGTCAGTTGACTGTAATTTAATAATTTTATCTATTAGATTCCAATATGAAAAAGTTATTACTGGGAACTTTCCTGGTCCAAATGTGACATAGTAGTCTTTCAGAGCATCACCTACCCTCTTCCACCTTGCTTCATCAATAGTGCCTTCTTGAGGAAACCAGGGGCACACCTCTTTTAGAAAGTCAAAAAAGGAAAGTAATTGTTTGATTCTAATTTTAACTCCACGTGTCTTAAGAGCATCACTAAGCCCCTGAACAAATAATTCATGCTTGCTCATTTGTTGTCCCATAATTGCACTCCGGGAAGCTATTTAGTAATCTGTATTACTATTTACCCTTCCACACTTACCAGGCCTGGCTTTCTTCACAGTGCACTTCACCTTGATCCTCTTGGCCCAAGGCCCCACGTTGGGCGCCACTTGCCCCGACCCGCAGGACAGTCGAACGGGTACCTGGGTGAGGATGGTGAAAACCGGGATCCTTTGTGTTTAGGCTGGTGAAGTTCTTACTGACACACAGAGTGGAGACAAGATGAGGTGCTGATCAAGTCTTCCGTTTATTGCAGAACAAACAGTGCTTTATATACAGGATGGTGGGCACACCAATTGGTTGCCCAAAAATGAGATACAACAGTATGAGCCAATCATTGATGTGGGTGGATCTCCCATTACCTAGCAACAGTTGGTTACATGATTTCTGAGATATGGTTTGCTCAATGAGGAAGTGAAGCCTAAGATTTCTAAGATGGCAGACAGTTCTCAAGAAGCTCCCAAGATGGCTTCCATATGCAATGCCCTCCACACCTTCTTCCCCATGTGATGTCATTAGAATGTTTGGAGAGCTGAGGCTGTGAGAAGGCTAGTAAGGTTACACAGGAAGAGAGATTTCTTAAAACCTGTAGGAGTCTGGGGCATGGGAGGAAAAAAGAAAAAGAATGCTTTATGACAAGATTGGAGCTGTGTGCACTCCAATCTCATGTGGCTTTCTAGCTGATTAATGAAAATAAAATCTCTAAAGATACTAAAAGCCAGACTTTAAAATCCTTGCTTTCTTTCTGTCTTCCTTCCTTCCTTCTTCCTTCCTTCCTTCCTTCCTTCCTTCCTTCCTTCCTTCCTTCCTTCCTTCCTTCTCTCTCTCTCTCTCTCTCTCTCTCTCTCTCTTTCCCTTTCTTTCTTTCTTTCTTTCTTTCTTTCTTTCTTTCTTTCTTTCTTTCTTTCTTTCTTTCTTTCTTTTTCTTAGTAGATGTTTTTGCCTTATGGCATGTGATCTTGCCAGAAAGAGACAGACACAAAGAGAGGAAAAGTGAGAAATCATCCCATGGTAGGGATGGCCATGCCACAATCCTTTCTCCTCTATTCTCCTCCTGGGATCTTGGGTATGCATGCACAGATGCCCAGCATGTGTTTTGTTAAAAGAAAAATAAATTAACTTAATAGAGTAGAATTTTAATTTGAGTAAATTTTAATATGATTTAAATCAAACAGTTGTTTTTAGACTTTTGGACAACTTCGGCTAACCTGGTGGTTAACTTGATATTTAAATTTTGGCAAAGGAAAATGACGTGTTTGGGATGGAACATGTACAAAAATAAAATGAGGGAATGAGGTAGGGAAATGATTTGGGTTGGTTACAGTTTGAAGTTTGTCTGTCTTATTACAGTTTGAAAGGCAGGATGCCTGTGATTGACTGAGTTTAGCTGTCATGATTGGCTGTAACTTAGTCATTAGTTTAGAAAAACAGCTTATTGTATAATTTTGGCTTATTTATAGGAGTTTAAGTGTAGGAGTACAACAGAAATTTTAGGCCAAAATAGTTTAACTTAATTTTTCCTCTTTTGGTCAGCTTTTTAAATGTTTGAGAGATTGACTAAAATTTAGGGCATTTGTGCCATTTTTTAAAATATTATAAATGAATTTTTTTTGGAGAGTTTTTTGTGCTATAGGGTGCGTGCGCTCGCCAGTCAGACAGAGAGAGACAGAAAGTGAGAAATCACCCCCCAGGGGGGATGGCCACACCGCAATCCCTTCTCCTCCATTCTCCTCCTGGGATCTTGGGCACGCACACACACGCGCTCGGTGTGAGTTTAAGCCACCAGGTCCAGGAATCGAACTGCGGTTGACTACATGGGAGTCCAGCGACATAGCCATTACGCTAACTGCTGGTCCCATAAATGAATTTTTTTAATGTAGAAATTATAAGGTTTTTTTTTTTTGTCTTTAGCATGGAATTACAGGTGAAATAGGTCTTTTTTTGTACTTTTATTGATTTGGTTGAAATAAGATTATTTAGTGTTTGATGGATGGTTGCTTATAAAGCATACCATAGATAGAGTGCACTAGGAGGACTAATTGATGACTAAGTTGTACTTTTAAAATGAAAGTTTTTGTGGGAACCAGCAGTTAGCGTAATGGCTATGTCGCTGGACTCCCACGTAGTCGACCGCGGTTCGCGTCTCGGACCCGGTGGCTTACAACTCACGCCGGGCGCGTGTGCGTGCGTGCCCAAGATCCCGAGAGGAAAATGGAGGAGAAGGGATTGCAGCGTGACCATCCCCCCTGGGGGGTGATTTCTCGCTTTCTGTCTCTATGTCTCTCTCTGTCTGTCTGTCTGGCGAGCGCACGTGCCCTATAGCGAAAAAACCTCTCAAAAAAAAAAAAAAAAAAAAATGAAAGTTTTTGTGAAATAAGCTGAACTGAAAAGGTTAAGGTTTAGGGAACACGGGCAATTTGATAGCATTTGAGTCTAGTTGTTTATTACTATTGTTCAGAGTGGGATAATGATTGAGGACTACAGTTTTTTGTTAATGGCTTCTTTTAAAGATGTATTTATTTTTGTCATTAGTTTAGTGCTATAAGTCATAATAACTTAGAGGCATATTAGAAGAAATATAAGATTAAAAATTTTTAAAATTTTAAGTAAATTTGAAAAGTATATTTTTAGAAACTTTAGTGAATTTTTTTGCATTCATCTATAAACTTAATAATTGTTTTGGTTTTGCACTAGGATATAAATCTAAATTAAAGCTAATTACTGATTATGATTTTATGGATTTTTTGTGGGGTAAGGAAAGAATTAAAACAATAGGAATTTAGATAAAAAAGAAATAACATGAATTTTTTATGATGGGAGAAAATCTTGATTCATGATATATGGACATATTTGTTTAGTTGTTGAAAATATCTGTTTCGAAGAAGAAATTTTTTTGGTCAGTTTTACTTTAAAGTCTTTAACAGGTGCACAGTTTTAAAACTTTAAAGTAGCTCTTTGAGTTGTGAACTTAGAATTTAAGTTTTTAAAGCTCTATTGCAGTGTGAGTGGTGGGAAGAATTTGGCATTATGTCTTTTCAAAGGGCTTTCAGGCAGTTTTTTGTTGTTATTTTTAGAACACCCCTATTTTGGACTATGAAGGGTTGAATATTTTTAATCAATGAATTCATATTTATTCAAATAAATAGTATTTTTTATTTGGTGAAATTAGACTTTGTATGATGCACTAAAGTCTGGCAGAATTTAGTCACTATAGATTTTTAGAAATGTTTTATGACAGAAATTTATTTCAACATATTTTTTTGAGAATTGTTACAGTATATTTTTTAATGGGAAAGCTTTTTTTTTTTTTTTTTTTAAGAGAGATTTTTGCTATAGGGCACATGCTCTTGCCAGAGAGACAGGGAGGCACAGAAAGACAGAAAGAAAGAAATCACCTCTTGGGGGAATGCCCATGCCACAATCTCTTCATTCTTCTCTTGGGACCTTGGACACGCATGTACATGTGCCTGGAGTGAGTTTAAGTGCAGGGTCCAGAACTCAAAACAGCAGTCGACTACATGGAAATCCAGCTAAGAACCATTATGCCATCTGCTGGTCCCTATGGAAAAAGGGTTTTACAAATAAAAATATGTAATAAAAATGACGAGTGAAATTTTTTATAATATTTAAATAGCATATTATGTAATAGAAATGTACCTGCAGTTTTTACTTTTTTTACTATTATGTTGGCAGACTAAATATTGGCTATAAGACATTTTAGTAATTTTAGAGTAGATACTATATTAATATTACTGAACAAATTATTACTTTTTAAAAAATATTTGTGAGTTATGGAGTATAGAGATTTTAAATAATTAGTTATAAAGAGGACTTAAGAAGAATGAGACAGCTGTCTATAGGCATTTTATGAGTTTATGTTTAATATTGGATTTATATTTTTATACTGATTTTATTTTTTAAAATTTAGATGTATAGTATTGCTTATTAAATAGACTATCACAAGTAATTTGACTTAAATTAATTTTATGGAATTTATTTAAATTAGACTTTATCAATATATATTTGATCTTAGACAGTGGGCCAGGAAGTGATATATAGTTTAATAAGTTTGTTATTGACTGACTTTGCATGTAATTTTGTCAAAATAGTTTTTTGCTTTTGGTTAATTTTGGCTTTGCTTAATGGCTGACTTAGTAGTTTAGAAAACAAATTAGATTTTAAATAGAAGCTAGAAATTTTTATTTAGTGGAATGATTAGATTATTAGAAACTTATACATATAGGAGTACAGTTTTTATGAGTTTTTAAAAGTATATTTTAATATTATAGTCATTTGAAAAAAGTGTTTTAGAAAAGTATTAAATAAAGCAATTGATTATGGACAATAAGATTTGAATTAAAGATTTGACAAGAGTTTATAATTGAAAAAGAAATTTGGTGATATTTGTGACATATAATAATTTAATACAATAATTAATTTATAATATGACCGATTAATATTACATTATAGATTTTGGGGAATTTCAATTTATTTTGGAATACAGTGTATGTAATAAATACATAATAACTATATGTAAAACATTTATACATATAAACTTAAATATAATGTAATAAATATATTAAAATATATAAAATATTTATACATATAATTTTAATCTAATGTAAGGAAAATTAAAATTATTTATTTTGACAATATTTTTATATTATTTAGCATAGTAAAATAAGTCTGAATATTTTCATATTTTTCTTTTAGATGTTTTACGGTCTCTTCATAAACATCCAAAAGTTATTTTGAGGTAAAAGAATTTAATTTAGAATTTGGTTTTGGAGAAACCTTGTTAAATATCATAAAATGTATAAATACTTGAGTTAACTGTCAGCAGGAAATGAAAATTTAATGTTTTTAAGTGCTTTAGTTGGATTAAAAAGGACTAACTTTGTGTCTGTTGAAACTAAAATAAAAACCAGAATATTAGCAGGAGACTATAGCAGTTAGATATGCCATTTAGAGATAATAATAAAATAACTTAAAGGCTAATATAAGGATTACATATAAAAATATTTATGAAAGATTTAATTTTTACTGGGACCAGCAGTTTAGCATAATGGCTATGTCGCTGAACTCCCATGTAGTCGACCATGGTTCAAGTCCAGGACCCGGTGGCTTAAACTCACGCTGGGCTTGTGTGCATGTGTGCCCAAGAACCTGAAAGGAGAATGGAGGAGAAGTGATTGCGGTGTGGCCATCCCCCTGGGGGGTGATTTCTTGCTTTCTATCCCTCTGTCTCTGTCTTTCTGGCGAGTGCGTGCACCCTATAGCAAAAACCTCTCCAAAAAAAAAAAAGATATAGTTTTTACTACTTTTAGATATTAGTCCTGTAATTGAAGTATAAGAGAACTAAAAATTGAACTTCAGGAAAATTAATCTAATTAAATAGCCCTTAAAACTTTTTAAAATTATTTTATCTTGATTATTTGTAAAAACCAAAATATTAGAGAAGGCTAATCATTAATCTATTTTTCCTGTTGGTCAGATATTTATTATGTAATATAATATATAAATACTAGCTATTTTATTAAACTAATTATATGAAGACAAATATGTTGTCTGATTAGTAATTTTTGGACATAGTATATGTTGGAAACTGTGAAGATTCTTATTTATTAAATTCTTTTTTCTACATTTGAAGTCAGATTATTTGTCAATGATTTTAAGTTACATAAACTTGAAAAGTATTTAAGGGACCAGCAGTTAGTGTAATGGCTATGTCGCTGAACTCCCACATAGTCGACCACCATTCGAGTTCCAGAGCCAGTGGCTTAAACTCACACCAGGCACGTATCCTTGCATGCCCAAGATCCCGAGAGAGGAGAATGGAGGAGAAGGGATTGCGGCGTGACCATCCCCCTGGGGGATAATTTCTCACTTTCTGTCTGTCTTTCTCTGTCTTTTTGGTGAGCGCATGCGCGCTATAGCAAAAACCTCTCAAAAAAACAAAACAAAAACAAAACAAAACAAAAACAAAACAAAACAAAATCTATTGTTGATCATGTGGAAGTCCAACATCTCAACCACCACACCACCGGCTTGTCCTAGGGAATTATTAATGGCCATAGTAATTTTAAATTATGTTACTAAGATGTCACCACTTTGTAAATATTGGTGCTTTCAGGAAGTACTTCAATTTTTAGAATTAGGAATTTGATTTCTTATAAAAATCTTTATTCTTTTTAAACCAGGAAGAACTGAAGTGGGAAATAATTTATTCTGGCATTGGCTCTGAGCTTTTCTTGATCAATTTAGCCAGTGATTTTTTTTAAAGCATGCAAGAAAAAAAAAAAGGAAACTAAGATGTTGGACATAACAATCTTGTGAGAAAAAAAAAATTTAAACCTAACATTCTGTTGCATTTGCAACAGTAATAGCCACTTACTGCTAGTTTCTGTCTGATAGTCAGACAACCAGATTCAATTCAGTTAATTACCTAATCCAATCCAATCCTGGACTCAGTCCAGTTTTTATTGCAATTCCAAACCTAGTGTGGGCCAAAATTTGCTCTTACAAAACTCAGAGAGCTCTAAACATAAGTCCATGGAGCTCAAATCTGAGAACTTACTCATGATCCCCAGTTGCTATAAGAGAGCAATGGAAGACAAAGGGTCCTATAGGTACCCCATTTGGCTGTTCTTGGTGGGTCACTGGAAGCTCTACTTCAAATTCTGCTTCTGATGCTAGAATTGTTAAAATAAAAATAAACCAGCCAATTTAATAGAGTATAGTTTTTGATTGAGTAAATTTTAACGTGATTTAAATTGGGCAATTGTTCCCAGACTTCTGGGCAACTCCAGCTAGCCTCATGGCCACATGGTATTTAAGCTCTGGAAAAGGCAAGTGACGTGTACAGTAACAGGAACATGGTGTACAAAAACAAAAGTGAAGGAATGAGGCAGGGAAGCAGTTTGGGTTGGTTACATCCTGAAGTTTGTCAGCATTAACACAGTTTAAATGGTGAAATGCCTGTGATTGACTGAAGCCTAGCTGCTGTGATTGGCTGGAACCTAGCAACTAGGTCAGAAAAACAGCTTGACATATATAATTTTGGCTTATCCATAGGAATTCAAGTATGGAAATAGAGTGGCTATTTTAGGCCAAAGTAGTTTAATTCAACAGTTTCAAGCCACCAGGTCCAGGACTTGAACCATGGGTAGCAATGTGGGAGTCCAATGATGTAACCACTGTGCCATCTGCTAGCCCCTAAAATTCTCTTATTTTGTGTTAAGACAGGATACATAAGGGTCACAAATACTGAAGTGAGAGTTCCTGATACCAGGACAGTTTTGTTCCTGGTGCATTTATTCTGTGATGTCTTCTCTGACCCTCCACTCTTCTGAATCCCTCCAAGGTTGCACTGTTCACGTGGCTCACCAAACAAAACAGTGGAAGTAGCATATGTGTTGGCATCATAGAGGCTTGGGATGAGAGCCTGCCTCTACCACATGCCCCCTATTTGATCATAGAAGAGTTATTTATTCCTCCTCAGTAATTTTTTTCTTATCTATGTGACTAGTAAAATCTACTTTTAAGGGTGGGGGAGAGAAAAGAAAACTGTATATAAATTTTCTGATACACAATCAGTGTTTAATATCATCCTCGTTGTTATTGCTATACCGCTTTCTATCAAAATTTGCTTCTCTCTTTGAAAGTCACTCACAGGTAGAAATATATTTCAGTATAGGGCCAGCAGGGGGTGCAGTGGTTAAGGTGCTGGACGCCTACACGGTCAACTGTGGTTAGAGTCCCTGACCCAGCAGCTTGAAACTCATGGCGGACACTTGCGCATGAGTGCCAAAATCCCAAGAGGAGAGTGGGGGAGAAGGAATTGCACCATCCTCCCTGGGAGGTGATTTCTTGTACCGTCTCTCTGTCTCTGTCTCTGTTTCTCCAAGGAGCACACGTGCCCTATAGCAAAAGTCCCTCTCTCTAAAAGTAAAGAAAGAAAGAAATATAGATCAGTATGTCCTCAGAATGTGAGGAAGTATTGGTCACTCAGTGCTGTTTTTTTGCTTGATTATACAATGACTAGTAGACTGGCTACAAAATTTGGTTTCATTTCCTCTGCAGGTCACTGGAGATGGGTCCTGAAAACTGGTAACCCAGGTAACAGGGTTTGTCCTCCTGGGATTCCCCAAGAGTCACATCCTGCAGGCCCTGTTGTTCCTGGAGCTGATGGTGGCCTACGTGGTAACAGCCAAAGGCAACCTGCTCATCATTGCCCTCAGCTGGGTGGGTCGCCACCTCCACACACAGACGTACCTCTTCCTGTGGAACTTGTCCTTCCTGGAGCTGTTGCTGGTCTCTGTCGTGGATCCCAAGATGCTGGTCATCACCCTCATGGGGGATTGCACCATCTAATTTGCCAGCTGCATCATTCAGTCCTATCTCTACTTCCTTCTAGGCACCATGGACTTCTTCCTCTTAGCCATCATGTCTCTGCACCGTTACCTGGCCATCTGCCACCCGCTCCACTATGAGACCCTGATGAGTAGCTGTGTCTGTTCCCAACTGGTTCTGGCCTCCTGGCTAGCTGGCTTCCTCTGGGTCCTCTGCCCCACCATCCTCATGGCCAGCCTGCCCTTCTGTGGCCCCAATGACATCGACCACTTCCTCTGTGACAGTTGGCCCTTGCTGAAGCTGGCTTGCAGGGACACCCACCTGCTGGAGCTTGTGGTTTTTGTGATCTCCACGTCAGTGCTGCTGGGCTCACTGGGCCTGACCTCAGTTTCCTATGCCTGCATTCTTGCCACGGTCCTCCAGACTCCCAGTGCTGCCGAGAGAAGGAAAGCATTCTCCACCTGCACCTCGCACCTCACCGTGGTGGTCATTGTCTACGGCAGCTCCATCTTTCTTTACATCCATTTCTCAGAAGCTCATTCCCTGCTGCTCAACAAAGGGGCCTCTGTCCTGAGCTGTATCATCATGCCCCTCTTGAACCCGTTCACCTTCAGTCTCCACAATGACAAGATGAAGCAAGCACTGGGAGACTCTCTGAGGCTGCTGCAGCCCACTGCTGCAAGGAAACTGTGAGGGTCGCAAGTTGGAGAAAGCCTTCCTGTTACACTGGGAGACTAGACACTTACGGAAACGTTTTAGGATGTGTTTGAAGGTAAAAGAACTCAGATAACACCCTGAACTTTTCACAGATAATTAAAGCAGTAGTCAGATTGGTCCCTAGCAGAGCAGTGAAGCTCTAACAGTTGACTGTGGCTGGAGTCCAACCGTGTTGGAGGCTGACGAACACACTGGGCAGGGCCAGTCCATGATATGGTGGTGAAAACAGTTGGATCCCACATGGCCAGCTGTGCAGTTCAAGTCCCAGTGGCAGAGAAACATGGTAGGTGCATGTATCTGCCCAAAATCCCCAAAGGAGGGAGGAATGGAAGAAGAAGGATTGTGGGATGCTTTCTCATTTTCACTCTCTATCTCTGGTGAGCACACATGTCCTCTGGCAAAAATTTATTTTCAAATAAATAAAACAAAAAGAAAAACATTCCAGGCACACGTGTGCATGCCTAAAATTCTGTTAGGATAGAGAAATGGAGGAGAAAAGATTGCAACATGACCATGCCCCACTGGGGAGTGCTTTCTAGCTGTCTGTCTCTCTCTGGCAAAGGTATACATTCCCTGGCAGTAGAAAAAGCAGGCATCATAAATGTTCGATTGTAAAATAGAGGAGTTAGCCTATCTAGTCTTCCCTGTGGTTTTCCTTCAGTCTCTACCTTCCCAAGGAGAAAGCTAATCCAACCGTTTGGATTTTGGAATTCTGCTGATGACACATTTCCTCGGAGGTGGACGCGGGCTTTGAGAGCATGCGTGAGCACATGGTCTCCATGCAGGAGGCGGCTCCTTTGCTTCCTTTTGTGTGTCCTTAAAACCCTTCCACTGTTTCAGTCTCATACCAAGTCACATACTGGGGATTCTGGAATGGAGATTCGGAGGTAGAGCCTTTCCATCCAGACTAGATGTCACAAATAAACTAACCAGATCCTCTGCACTGCTAAATCCAGCTATGGTTTCTGCAATAATCAATGGTTCCTCTACCCTCACTTGGCACTGATCTGTGTGTGACTCGCAGCTCCTGTGAGAATGTTATAAAGGACAAAGGCCAAGACTGGTGAGATATTTGTATATCCGTAATTCTCAAGTCAAATTCTAATATGCTGCGAATACGGGACAACCGTTCAACCATTTCTTTTAGAAATACCGTTAAAGGGACCAGAGGTGGTGTGGTGGCTATGGCCACCACAGTTCGAGAGTCCTGGATCTGGTGGCTTGCTTTCTTATTTCACTCTCTCTTACTCAGTCTCTTGCTGGTCAAAAGCCAAGAGGGATGTCTAGGGCACAAATTCTAAGGGGACACCCATCCACCCATCTCGGAGTGGGCAAGTGCAGGGTTGGCTGAGACCTGAGTGGAGACTGCTCAGTGCTGCACAGAGGCCTCTCCACTGCAAGGCCCACACCTTGGCTCTGTGTAGGCTCAGGGTATACAAGGAGAATGTGGCTGCCATTTTTACATAATTTATAGCCTACTATGAGTGCCCACAAGAAATGAAATGCACAGATCAGGAAGTATTTATAATGTGTGGTAAACGTTTCTGATTCTGGGACAAGGACTGCCAAGGACAAACCTGGATTAGAGATCAGGGACTTGCATCTGAGGAAGGGCCTCTACACTGAGCAGGAGGCTGAGCAGGACTTACCTAAAGGTAGGAGAGGAGCCACCCAGATACAGCAAAGAGGAGGTGCAAGGCTGGGGAGTCAAGGAAGAGACTGAGAGAAATAAATAAACTGAAAGTCAGAAAAGAAGGGAGTTAGAAAAGTACGATTAGAGAGGTGGATTGTGTGTGGGTCAGATGGGAAGGACCTTATCTATGGTGTAATCAAATCATACTGGGTAGAAACATGGCTATCCTACTTAATTGTGATGAGGCCATGCAGACAACACAAGGTGGTAAAGAGGCTGTCTCCCATGGCCTGGGCTGGGAAGAAATGGTGAGACAAGGCCTGTGGGTTATTAACCCTCCTTATGTCATTTTACTGGCCTGTAGTTAATTTCTCTGCCGTGAGTTTTACTGTTATTACGGTACCCTGCAAGGGTAAAATTTCACCCCCAACCATTACAATAAAGCCAATTAGTGATCTTGTAGGAATGAGGTTCCCTAAGAAGAGGGTGGGAAGTTCCCCCACTTGTCTATTTAAGCCAAAATTAACATATGTTAGGTCAAATTAGTATAAGCCAAAGTAGCATCAGTAGCATATGAAAACTAAGTTAGTTTAAGGCTAGTTTTATGTAAATACCCCTTGTTAAAGCTATAGGCCAAAGTTTGCTTATGCTAGGCAAAGTCAGCACATTCACCCAGAGATAAAACAAAAGAACTCACTAATTGACAGACTCAGCAAATAAAACAAAAACCCATGGGTTTTTTAAGAAAGGAAAAGCCTGACTGGCAACTGACAGGATGAACAAACCTGAGGGCTCCTGAAAAAGATTAAGTACCTTAGCTGGGAGCTCTTATCTAAAGCAACAGGTAGCTTTCAGCTACAAAGAGTTTCTCATCTATGTGCTGTTGAATATGAAAAACTGCTAATAAAACATCCTGTGTTGTCTACTGAGCTACAAGATCATCTTCCTTTCCCATATAAGATCATAGACTCACCCTCTATTGTTGTAATATGTAGATAGTCTATATATTAACTGTGTCTTTACTTAACAAGACAAGATTTCTATCTAGGTCTTTGTATTCAGCAAAGTTATCAAACTGGCCTGGGACTGAGACTATCAAACATCCTGCAAGCCCCCTCTGCAAAAGACCCTTCCCAGTAATCAAGATCTAGGAAGATACAACAGACAAATGAACTTCCTCATCCTAAAAACTGTGATTGATTTTTACCTAATCTGACAAGACAAACAGCATGTTTTATAATTATTGTTTCCATGCTTTGTATGCCCTGTTCCTTAAAGTAGATTTTTTACTACCCCTCATCCTCCTTACTTCCTAAACCTCCCTCAATAAATACGCATGTCTTAATAGCCACGGGGCTGCTGTCCAGACATTTTTGCTCTGACTGTAGCTGGCTAAAATCATGCTAAAAAGTATTGATGTTTTAGCAAAATTCTGTTCACCTGCGCCGCCTCCACCGAGTCAACCCACCCCCGCCGAGGCTGGACCCAGGCATAATTGGACAGTAGACCTGAAGCTTTTACATTGATGCATTTTGTTTTAAAAATAGGCCTTGTTGGGATCTGCAGATGGTGTAATAGTTATGACACTGGACTCCCACGTGGTCGACCATGGTTCAAGTCCTGGACCAGGCAGCTTAAAACTCATGCCCGGCACATGTGTGTCCATGGCCCAGATCCCAAAAGCAGAATGGTGTACAAGTGATTGTGGAGTGGCCATGCCCTCTGGGTGGTGAGTTCTCACTTTCTGTCTCCCCATCTCTCTCTGTCTCTCTGGTAAGCACACACACCTTATAGCAAAAATCTTTCTTAAAAACAAACAAACAAAAACAGGCTTTGTTTTTCAACTTCATCTACAGTTCTATGTGAAGATTGATTCACTTGTTTTATTAATAAGACATAATTTGGATATCTTGAGTTTATGGTTTTGTGATTTAACTGGGTAAACTGTCTTTGTAACAGATAAACTATTTGTAAAAATTTTAAGAACTTAGAGGCTGATAGATGGCATGTTAGTTAAGGGTGCTGGACTCCCACATGGCTGACCATGGTTTGAGTCCTGGACCAGTGGCTTGCTTCCTCACTTTCCTTCTCTCTCTCTCTCACTCATTCTGTCCCTCTTTGGTCAAATTTAAATAAATAAATTAATAAAGTTAAATAAAATGATTATTTAAAAAATAAGAATTAAATAAAAATAAAATTTTAAAACATATTCTAAAAAATTAATTTGATTTAATTAATTAATTGATTGATTTTTAGAGAGCTTCTTGATATAGGGTTTATGTGCTTGCTGGAGAGACAGAGAGTGAAAAATCACCCCCCCAGGAGGGATGGTCACACCACAGTCTCTTTTCTCCAGTCTCCTCTCAGAATTCTGGGCACACAGACACCTGGCATGAGTTTTAAACCTCTGGGTTCAGCCCTCAAGCTGCAGTCAATTACATGGGAGTCCAGCAACATAACCATTCTACCATCTGATGATTTCCAAAAATTATATTTTAAAAGCTCATCAGCTGTGGGAAAATTGATTAGAAAAATGTACCTGCTTATTTTACTTAACACATCTTCCAGATATGTCCATGTCACCTGGAATGACAGGATATCTTTCTATTAAAGCCTAAAGAACATTCCATTGCATCTATATCACATTTTCTCTGTACATTCATCCATCCATGACCATCTGGGTTGATGGCCTATCCTGGCTATTGGGAATGGAGCTGTGGAAAACACCAGAGTACAGATATCTATGATGTTCCTCTCCTTCAGGTGTTTTCTAGTAGTGGGGCTGGTGGATCATATAAATGTTCAATGTTCTATTTTTAGTCTTATTGAGGAACCATAAGACAAACACAGAGAGATAAAAATCACCTGTTCTCATTCATGAAAATGTTCTTATAGAAGGTGAGAATGATAGAGGCTGGGGAGAAAAGTGGTTAAGGAGAGGAGATTGTTGGTTACAAACACAAAATTAGACAAGAACAAGTTCCAGTGTCCTACAGCACAGTGGGTAACTATAATTAACAATAACCAGGTGCCCCGACCCACAGGACAGTCGAACGGGTACCTGGGTGAGGATGGTGAAAACCGGGATCCTTTGTGTTTAGGCTGGTGAAGTTCTTGCTGACACCAGAGTGGAGACAAGATGAGGTGCTGATCAAGTCTTCTGTTTATTGCAGAACAAACAGTGCTTTATATACAGGCTGGTGGGCACACCAATTGGTTGCCCAAAAATGAGATACAACAGTATGAGCCAATCATTGATGTGGGTGGATCTCCCATTACCTGGCAACAGTTGGTTACATGATTTCTGAGATATGGTTTGCTCAATGAGGAAGTGAAGCCTAAGATTTCTAAGATGGCAGACAGTTCTCAAGAAGCTCCCAAGATGGCTTCCATATGCAATGCCCTCCACATATCCCTCTTTTTTATTTTTTCAAAGAGAGGAGAAAAACCTGGGGGAATCGTGCCTGTCTTAGGTTGGAGTCGTTTATCGAGCCACATCCATCCTTACCCGTCATTGGAGAATCCCATAGCTATGATGGGTTTCCTGTCTTAGGTGGGAGGACTGTACAGCTGTTATAGGCTCAGACTCTCTTACCCGTCTTTGGCTAACCGATTCAGTGCCTCAGGCAGGAGCAATGTCTAGGCTCCACGATACTCCATCTCCAGGTTGTGGTAGTGGACTTGGATAGGCTGCATTTTTATGGAGTCATCGATATGACGTTTTATGAAGGTCATGAGCTTATTAAAGAGAACAGGTCCCAAAGAGCAAACAATCAATAAAACCAAAATTGGGCCAAATATGGGGAGTAGTATGGGGAGGAGTCCATTCCATGTGGTTAAAAAGGGATTATCGGTGAGTTGTTTTCTTCGTTCCAGAAGATTTTCTTGCAGTTGGTTGAGCTTGTCACAAACGATGCCAGACTTGTTGGCATAAAAACAGCAACGTTCCTGTAAAGCAAGACAGAGACCCCCCTGTTCTGCCAAAAGGAGGTCTAGCCCACGTCTATTTTGGAATACAACTTCTGCAAGGGAATCTAGTTGATCTTGGACAAAAGTAATAGTAGAAGCCAATTTGTGGACATCAGAAACAAGGGTATCAGTTAATTGTTTGACCTGAAGGGAATATTCTAATCTAGCAGCACCAGTGTTGAAGAGGTAACTGCCAAGGCTAAAACCAGCAGCGATAGTGTTGAAGAGGTAAAACAATATCAGGTATTTAAGAAGAATCTTCATTTTGTTGATCTGTGGAAGAAAAAAGAGGTATCTCAGGGCTTTTATCATCCCTGGATGAATTATTATCATTTGAATCAATTTGTTTGACCAATCTTTCTGGTAGCCAATGAGCAGCATCCATTTTCTGGGAATAAATGCAGACAGACCCTCTGCCCCATATGAGGACAGGGTCTGGACCATTCCACGTATTGTCTAGTGGATCTTTCCACAAAACTGTGGCAAATTTTGTTTTAGTAGTTGAATGCCAGAAGCGCTCAGCAGCTGAGTGTCCATCTTTATCCAGTGTTAGAAAATTTAGCACAAAAAGTGTATGTGCTAAAAGGTTTTTTGGTGAACCTTTAATTTGTAAAATCTCTCCCTTTTTTAATTTTTGGAGAGTATTTTTTAAGGAAAGATGAGCACGTTCAACAATACCTTGTCCCTGGGGATTGTATGGAATCCCCGTGACATGTTTAATATGGAGTTGTTTACAAAAAGAGTTAAAATTGTTTCCAGTATATCCTGGGCCATTATCTGTTTTAATTTGTTGAGGCTTACCCAGAACAGAGAGTGCGGCAAGAACATGAGAAATAACATGTTTACCAGCCTCTCCGGTTTGTGCCGTAGCAAAAATGAAACCACTAAAGGTGTCAATAGTGACATGCACGTATTTAAGAGTACCAAATTCTGCAACATGAGTGACATCCATTTGCCATAAAGCATTAGGCATAAGGCCTCTAGGGTTAACACCCAAGTGTGGTGTAGGCAAAAGAGTAAGACAGGCCGGACATTGTTTTACAATTTGTCGAGCCTGTTCCTGAGTAATTTTAAACATGAGATGAAGGGTGTGAGAATTCAAATGATGTAATTGATGGGCAGCAACAGCATCTGAAAGATTTGTGTCAATTTGAGTATGAACCAAAAGAGAATATTTTGTGGCCAGATCAGCGCGGCGATTACCCTCAGTTAAAGGACCAGGCAAGTCTGTATGGGCACACAAATGGCCAATATAAAAAGGCAGCTCTCGATGTCTAATGAGAGACTGTAATTGGAGGAAAAACTGTGGGGCTTGAGAAAATTGTTTAATTTGTGCCGCAGTTTCCAGAAGTGGTATAGACATAGTGAAATAAGCACTACCAGTATACAAGGTCAAGGGAAAGCAGAGAAAATTGTAACAACTATTGGCAGCTCAACTAGCTGAGCTGATATTGAGAATGTTGTAAATGTAACTTGTTTAATCAGAGAGAGAACAAAAAAGCACTGTGCAGATGGTGGAACAGAGGACCAGTTCTGTGTTTTATGGCATAGTTCTGGAAAGGTCTGAAATAAATTGTCATTGTTTACAGAACAAACTCAAGCGTTTCAAAAGTTTGTTTTAGGTCTGGAGGCTTGGGGCGGCCCCGTTTTTGTTTCCCTGATCCCGATTAATTGGCCTACCATTGACATCAAATCTGGATCTACATTCATTAGGAGGGTGACGTCCCTTCATACATTTACTGCACAAATCAGGAAGTTGATTTGGTCGTTGATTACCACCATTCTTTACCTTACAGTTTTTTGCAAAATGTCCAGACCGACCACAATTGTAGCAAGTAATTTTGTTACTTATTTTGTTAGCATTGTTGTTACGAGTAAGGAATTGGAGAACAGTATAGTCTTGAAGGGCAGCGGCCATAGTCAATCCTTGTTGGAATGCAAATTGTTTAATAAGGTCAGTACCTGAATCAGTCAAATTTCTCTGAGTAGGAAGTTTTGTCCAAGCTCTCATAGCTGCTGTATAAATTTGAGCAAATAGCCCTGGACCATATTGTATTAGATTGTTAGTTACTATTTGCATAATTGCCTTCTCCCAATAACATCTCTGTTGTCCAACCATTGTTGGCCTGGGCATTACGGCATGCAAGCTCCCTGCAAATTTGTACATACTTTGATTTCCAAAGTAAGTAATCTCCTCCAGAGAGCGTAGCATGGGCCAATATGTGCCACTCCATTGGTGTAAGCCAATTATCTGCCACTGATTCAACTATGGCTAAAGTATATGGAGCTGTAGCTCCATATTGAGCAACTGCTGTTTTAATTTCTTTTATGATTTTAAAATCAAAGCCACCATGAGGACGCCATGTTTGTCCTTGGGGATCTATGGTTTCTGTTACTGGAAATGCTTCCTGTTCCTCAAAGTTTCTTAATGATTGTGGTATCTGAACTGATTTAAATTTTGTGCCAGAGATAAAAGTGGGATGGTAGTGATTCTGTGAAGAATCTGTACTTTTAGATTTACCCACTCTCAGATTTTTCAATTGTGATATTAAGTCTTGATGTTCTTCTTCTAACTGAATTTGTTCTTTGAGTTGTTCAATCTTAGCCCGAACCTCTGCCCTAGGATCAATAACGGGCATTTCCAAAGATGGCTGAATAGTTTTTTCATGGCAAGAATGATTACATCTCAAAGATGGCACAGATGTAACCGAGTCATAAGATGGAGGTCGTTTTTTGAAAGGTGGCCATTTTGAATTGTTGTACTCAACAGCCTCCACTTCTGAAGTTTCTGTCTCTGGTGGCCATTTTGAACTATTGTATTTGGCAGCCTCTTTTTCCAATGTTTCTTCTTCAGGCGGCCATTTTGAGTTTGGGTTATTGTATTTGGCTGCCTTTGTTTCTAAAGTTTCTTTTTCAGACGGCCATTTTGAGTTATTGTACGTGGCAGTCTGTGTTTTTAAAGTTTCTTCTTTAGGCAGCCAGTTTGAGTTGTTATTTTTGACTGCCCTTAGTTCTAAAATTTCTTCCTCAGAATCAGTCGATTGACTATCCAAATGAGCTTTAAACTCTGTAAGAGATGGGTATAATTTTTTCTGAGGCTTTTCAAAGTTTGTAAATTCCTCACTGATTTTTGGTTTTTCAAGTTGTTTTGGCCTGACATCCAATTGTTTAGTAAAATTTGTTACTTCTTCCTCACTATCTAAGGAATTTAAATCTTTTTCTTTTTTGGTGCCAAGGTTTATTTTAGTTTCCATGGCATCTTTACTATCTGTCCGAGTTTTATTTTTTTGCATAATTTGTTCTCCTTCTGCAACAACTGTTGCAATTTTAGGGTCAGTTGACTGTAATTTAATAATTTTATCTATTAGATTCCAATATGAAAAAGTTATTACTGGGAACTTTCCTGGTCCAAATGTGATGTAGTAATCTTTTAAAGCATCACCTACCCTCTTCCACCTTGCTTCATCAATAGTGCCTTCTTGAGGAAACCAGGGGCACACCTCTTTTAGAAAGTCAAAAAAGGAAAGTAATTGTTTGATTCTAATTTTAACTCCACGTGTCTTAAGAGCATCACTAAGCCCCTGAACAAATAATTCATGCTTGCTCATTTGTTGTCCCATAATTGCACTCCGGGAAGCTATTTAGTAATCTGTATTACTATTTACCCTTCCACACTTACCAGGCCTGGCTTTCTTCACAGTGCACTTCACCTTGATCCTCTTGGCCCAAGGCTCCACGTCCGGGCACCACTTGCCCCGACCCGCAGGACAGTCGAACGGGTACCTGGGTGAGGATGGTGAACACTGGGATCCTTTGTGTTTAGGCTGGTGAAGTTCTTACTGACACACAGAGTGGAGACAAGATGAGGTGCTGATCAAGTCTTCCGTTTATTGCAGAACAAACAGTGCTTTATATACAGGATGGTGGGCACACCAATTGGTTGCCCAAAAATGAGATACAACAGTATGAGCCAATCATTGATGTGGGTGGATCTCCCATTACCTGGCAACAGTTGGTTACATGATTTCTGAGATATGGTTTGCTCAATGAGGAAGTGAAGCCTAAGATTTCTAAGATGGCAGACAGTTCTCAAGAAGCTCCCAAGATGGCTTCCATATGCAATGCCCTCCACAACCAGGCTAGCCCGTGGCCTAGTGGTTAAGGCAGGTGGATCCCATGTGGTTGACTGTGCGGATAGAGTCCCAGACCTGGCAGCTTGAAAATGAACTGGGCGTGTGTGCATGCGTGCCCCAAATCCTGAAATGAGACAGAAATGGAGACAAGATTGCAGCATGAACATGCCCCCTGGGGGAAGCGCTTTCTTGTTTTTTCTCTCTGTCTCTCTGTTCCTCTTCAGTGAAAACACAGAACTTCTGGCAAAATAATAATAATAATAATAATAATAATAATAATAATTTACTATGTATGTCAAAAGACTATTGATTTGTATTTATCTTTTTGAATGCTCTGTTATTTATTATTACTTTAGTTTTTTTTTGCCATAGGGACCATGCACTTGCCAGGGAGAGAAAGAGAAAGTGAAAAATCACCCCCCAGGGAGGATGGCCATAACAAAATCCTGTCTCCTCCAGCTCTCTCTCAAGATTTTGGACACATATGCACATCAGGCATGATCTTCAAGTCACTGGGTCCAGAACTCAAATTTTGGTAAACCATGCAGGAGTCCAGTGCCTTTAACCTTGCCACCTGCTGGCCCCCAATTGTGTATTTTAAGAGAGGGTTTTCAAAGTTCCCAACACAAAACGATAAGTGTTTGAGATCCTGGATATGCTCATTACCCTGATTTTATCATTACACATTCTACTCAAGTAATAAAAAAATCATAGTTTCCTCCATAAATATGTACAATTAATATGTGTCAGTAAGACAAACACAACCAAACAGGAAGTGGCAAATGACACAGTCAGGAAGCGATGGTGAAGATTCAATGAGAGGTCTTGCTAGGTGTGACTTCACTGTTGGCTGGGAGGCTAGATCATATGGACAGTCAGTACACATTTCGGAAGCAGAAGTGACAAGATGAACAGTCTTCCAGCCCATCGATCTTCAGGCTGTATTAGAACCTGGCTAGTAAAGCAAAGCCCCAACTGTTACCAAGGGCTCTGACAGGGAAAGCAAGGTCCTGTGAGGTAAATGGCACTTAGCTCACAAGGAAAGGAACAGTGAAAGCTTTCCAGTAAAAGTGCTCTTTCACCGGACACCTGTGACAGTAGGTGGGTGACAGGAGGCGATCTGCATTTCCTGCAGCAGGGACTGCAGGTACCCAGGCTCAGAAGCACATTGAGCATATTCAGAAAACTGAAGGAAGTACATTATGATGGCCGGGGAGGCAGAGAGGGAAGGCATGAGAATGAAAGGTACGCAGGCTCTGGTCTGTCAGGCTCTGTGGAGAACATGTTAAGAAACACCATTTAGGGGGACCAGGAGGTGGTGTGGTGGTTAAGGTGCTGGACACTCTCACATGGGTGGCCACAGTTCAAGTTCCAGACCTGGTAGCTTCCTTTTTCCCTTTCCCTCCCCCCTCTGGTCTACTGTGTGGTCTGAGTTCCAGACCCAGTGACTTGAAATGTCCACTGGGCATGTGTGTGTGTGTGTGTGTGTGTGTGTGTGTCCAAAATTCCAAGAGGAGAATGGAGGAGAAGGAATTGCAGCTTGACCATCCCCTTTGGGGGGTGATTTCTCACTTTCTGTCCCCCAGGCAAGTGTTCACATCCTATGGCAAATTTAGAAAAAGAATAATAAAATAAAGAATAAACTCTCAATCCAGAGCTGTTCTGATGCTAAGTAAAAGTCTTTCAGTTCCTAGATAATCTCTGTAATTTTCCAGAACTTCTGCCATTCTTCTTATATGTACTGATTCTATAGTACAAAACAACCATTTGGCTGTTCCAAGGAAAACCGTTTTCCCAATAGCAATCCAAAGTATTGAAATTGACTCCTTAAGCCATCCATGCATTAAGCTTTCTACTCCAAAATTTTTACCAGGGTATTTAAAGAGAAAAAAAGATGTAAAAGAATTTTATCAGTTTTGAGGCTTTTGTTTTTATTAAGACCATAATAGCAGAATCTGAGTGTTGGCTGAGAAAAGTAATTTTCTAATTCCCTTTAATGCCCCTTTGTACACCAGGATCTAGGCCTGAATAATGTAGAACAATGCAGAATTTTACCTAAAGAAAACCTTGGTCAAACAAGAAGAGAAAGAGGGAAACAGTGAGAGAAAATGAAGAAATACAGAGGCAGGGGAGGTAGATGATCTCTGGGAGGCACTGAGGAGAAAGCCAAGAGCAGGAGGCATCTTTCTGCTCCACAGGGAGATCTCTTGGACCACTCGCACCAAAGGCTTTCAGAAAACAAGAAAGTATCTGGTAGCATTAAAGCCACCTAAGGAGCAGGATGGGAAAGCAAGGGAGGAATGCATTTGTTCCACATCATCTAAATCCATACACAATGGAACCCAAGATGCTGCATGCTCCTGAAGACACAGTCTGGACTGAGAATTAGAGGTGTGTTGCGGTGTTCACAGTGACCGTGGGTGAGATAATTGAGTTATACAGGGTGAAGATCTTTTCTTTTTTTCTCTTTTTTATTATCATCATAATCTTCTTTATATTACATTGGATTACATATAACTTTACAGTGTATCACAATGCTTTTTCAAAAGGGAATGCCATGTTATTTATTTTTTTAAAATTATTTTATTTAACTTTATTTATTATCATTATTATTTTCCAGTTTGATCAGAGAGACACACAGAGAGAGAGAGGGGGGGGGGAGTGAGAAAGCAAGCCACCGGGTCCAAGACTTGAACCGTGGTCGGCCATGTGGGAGTCCAGCGCCTTTAACCACCATGCCACTTGCCGGCCCCAATGTTATTTTTTTTTTTTATGGCTGAGTAGTATTCCATAGAGTATATATACCACACTTTTCCAATCCATTCATCAGTTTGTGGACATTTAGGTTGGTTCCATGTCTTGGCAATTGTGAATAATGCTGCAATAAACATTGATGTGCAAGCACTTTTCTGACTGAGCATTCTCCTGTCTTTTGGGTAAATACCCAGAAGTGGGATTGCTGGATCAAATGGTAGTTCTATTTGTAGATCTTTGAGGAACCTCCATATTGTTCTCCACAGTGGTTGAACTAGTTTACATTCCCACCAACAGTGTAGGAGGCTTCCCTTTTCACCACATCCCCGCCAACACTTATCACTTTTTATATTCTTAATCTTTGCCATTCTGACAGGGGTTAGGTGGTATCTCATTGTAGTTTTTATCTGCATCTCCCTTATGATGAGGGATGTTGAGCATTTTCTCATATGCTTTTTGTCTGTTCGTATGTCTTCCTTAGAGAGACTTTTGTTCAGCTCATTTTCCCATCTTTTAATTGGGTTCATCATTTTTTTTTGCATAAGAAACTTGAGTTCCCTATGTATTCTGGTTATCAGTCCCTTGTCTGAGGCATATTTAACAAAAATATTTTCCCATTCTGATGGTTGTCGGTTCACACTTGTTACTGTGTCCTTTGCTGTGCCGAAACTTCTTAGTCTAATATAGTCCCACTTGTCTATTTTAGGGATTATTGCCTGTGCTTTGGGAGTCTTATTTAAGAAGTCTTTGCCTACTCCAATGTCCCCCAGAGTTTCCCCAGCATTTTCCACCAGTAGTTTTATTGTTTGAGGTCTTAGGTTCAGATCTTTGATCCATTTTGAGTTGACTGTTGTTAATGGTGAAAGATGGGGGTTCAGTTTCATCTTTCTGCAGGTGGATACCCAGTTTTTCCAGTACCATTTACTAAAGATGTTTTCCTTTTCCCAATGGATTGACTGATATCCTTTGTCAACAAGACCCTAGAATTTGATAGAAAGTGGTCAGATACGGAGGATATATTGCTGAGTGAAGTAAGCCAGGCTATCAAAGAAAGATATTGTATGTATCCACTCAATATATACCGACTATCAGCACTCTATAATAGAGAGCAAAAAAATTGGAGGACATAAAAGCAGTGAAGGTACTTAACGAGAATAGGACAGTGTGGAATGGGGGAAGTGAAGAGAAGAGAATAGAGAAAGATAACAAGTGAACAATAGATAGGCAGGACATTAGTGAGAAACAGATATGGCTTATTAACTGTTGATGTTGACATGTATGGTATTCTCAACTGGATTTGTCTGAGAAGTATTTCATGATAGGCAAAGTATTTGTACAAGCAAAATGAGAAATAGCAATTGACTGTTTTAAAAAATAATTAGAATAATAATAATAATGATTGGGGAAAACATAGAAAAGATATTGAATGTTAAAGTGGGGAGATTAATGTCTCTGTACTGACTGACATGCATGGCATTCCCTTTTGAAAAAGCAATGTAATACACTGTAAAGTTATATGTAATTCAATGTAATATAAAGAAGAATATGATGATAATAAAACAATATATATATATATATATATATATAAAGGGAATGCCATGCATGTCAGTCAATACAAAGACATTAATCTCCCCACTTCAACATTCAATATATTTTCTATGTTTTCCCCAATCATTATTATTATTATTCTAATTATTTTTTAAAACAATCACTATTTCTCATTTTGCTTGTAAAAAGACTTTGACCATCATGAAATACTTCTCAGACCTATCCAGTTGAGAATACTATACATGTCATTATCTACAGCTAATAAGTCATATCTGTTTCTCACTAACGTCCTGCCTCTCTATTGTTCTCTTGCTATCTTTCTCTATCCTCTTCTCTTTACCTCCCCCATTCCACACTGTCCTGTTCTCATTAAGTACCTTTACTGCTTTTATGTCCTCCAATTTTTTGCTCTCTACCATAGAGTGCGGATAGTTGGTATATTTTGAGTGGATACATACAATATCTTTCTTTCATAGCCTGGCTTACTTCACTCAGCAATAGATCCTCCATATCTGACCACTTTCTATCAAATGCCAGGGTCTTGTTATTTTTTTATGGCTGAGTAGTATTCCATAGAGTACATATACCACACTTTTCCAATCCATTCATCAGTTTGTGGACATTTAGGTTGGTTCCATGTCTTGGCAATTGTGAATAATGCTGCAATAAACATTGATGTGCAAGCACTTTTCTGACTGAGCATTTTCCTGTCCTTTGGATAGATACCCAGAAGTGGGATTGCTGGATCAAATGGTAGTTCTATTTGTAGATTTTTGAGGAACCTCCATATTGTTCTCCACAGTGGTTGAACTAGTTTACATTCCCACCAACAGTGTAGGAGGGTTCCCTTTTCTCCACATCCCCGCCAACACTTATCACTTTTTATATTCTTAATCTTTGCCATTCTGACAGGGGTTAGGTGGTATCTCATTGTGGTTTTTATCTGCATCTCCCTTATGATGAGGGATGTTAAGCATTTCCTCATATGCTTTTTGGCTGTTCATATGTCTTCCTTAGAGAGATTTTTGTTCAGCTCATTTTCCCATCTTTTAATTGGGTTCATCATTTTTTTTCGCATAAGAAACTTGAGTTCCCTGTGTATTCTGGTTATCAGTCCCTTGTCTGAGGCATATTTAACAAAAATATTTTTCCATTCTGAGGGTTGTCGGTTCACACTTGTTACTGTGTCTTTTGCTGTGCAGAAACTTCTTAGTCTAATATAGTCCCACTTGTCTATTTTAGGGATTATTGCCTGTGCTTTGGGAGTCTTATTTAAGAAGTCTTTGCCTACTCCAATGTCTCCCAGAATTTCCCCAGCATTTTCCACCAGTAGTTTTATTGTTTGAGGTCTTAGGTTCAGATCTTTGATCCATTTTGAAGTGAGTGTTAATAGTGAAAGATGGGGGTTCAGTTTCATCTGAACCCAAGTGGATACCCAGTTTTTCCAGTACCATTTACTAAAGATGTTTTCCTTTTCCCAATGGATTGACTGATATCCTTTGTCAAAGATCAGTTGGCTATAAGCTCTGGGAGTTATTTCTGGGGTCTCTATTTTCTTCCATTTGACCACATGACTGTTTTTATGCCAATACCATGCTGTTTTGATGACCACAGCTTTATAGTATATCTTGGGATCAGGGAGTGTTATGCCTCCTACTCCATTCTTCTTGCGCAGGATTGTTTTTGCAATACGAGGTCTTTTATGGTTCCAGACAAATTCTATGATTGTCTTTTCTAGATCTGTGAAGAATATTTCTGGTATTTTGATTGGAATTGCATTAAACATGTAGATTAATTTGGGTAGAATTGCCATTTTGATTATGTTAGTTCTTCCAATCCAGGAGCATGGGATGTCCTTCCACTTTTCAATGTCTTTTTAAAAGATTTTTGTAGTTTTCTTTATAAAGGTCTTTGACTTTCTTAGTTAGGTTTATCCCGAGGTATCTTACACACCTTGTGGCTACAGTGAAAGGGATTCCTTTCTTCAGCTCTGCTTTGTTCAACTTGTTGTTCATAAATAGAAATGCTATAGATTTTTGGATATTGGTTTTGTATCCTGCCACCTTACTGTATTCACTTATTACTTCAAGAAGTTTTTTCATGGATACCTTTGGGTCTTCTGAGTATACCATCATGTCATCTGCAAATAAAGATATTTTCAACTCTTCTTTGCCTATTCGAATGCCTTTAATATTGTTCTCTTCTCTGATTGCAATAGCTAAGACTTCCAGTACTATATTAAAGAGCAGTGGAGAAAGTGGGCAGCCTTGCCTAGTACCTGTTTTCAGAGGAAAAACTTTCAGCTTTTCTCCATTCAGTATAATGTTAGCTGTAGGTTTTTCATAGATTGCTTTTATTGTGTTCAGAAATGACCCTTCTATACCAATCTTACAGAGAGTCTTAATCATAAAAGGATGTTGTATTTTATCAAATGCTTTCTCCACATCAATTGAGATGATCATATGGTTTTTATCTTTCTTTCTGTTAATGTGGTGTATTACATTTATGGTCTTGCGTATATTGAACCACCCTTGCTTCCCTGGTATAAGACCTACCTGGTTGTGATGAATGATCTTTGTTATATGTTGTTGTATATGATTTATGAGTATCTTGTTGAGAATTTTTGCATCTATAGTCATCAATGATATTGGTCTGTAGTTTTCTTTTTTGTCATATCCTTATCTGTTTTTGGGATGAGGATAATGGAGGCTTCATAAAAGGAATTTGGAAGGTTTCCTTCCTTTTGAATCTTTAGAAATAATTTTAGTAGGGTAGGGGTTAACTCTTCCTTAAAAGTTTTGTAGAATTCACAAGTGAAGCCATCTGGACCTGGGCTTTTCTTTGTTGGGAGGTTATTTATTATTGATTCAATCTCCCGGTTTGTTATAGGTCTATTCAGGTTCTCTATGTCTTCCTGATCCAATCTTGGTAGATTTTATGCATCCAGGAATTTGTCCATCTCCTCCAGATTATCTTTTTTGTTGATGTAAAGTCGCTCATAGTATCCTCTAATAATATTTTGTATTTCTGCTATGTCTGTGGTAATATTGCCTGTTTCATCACATATTTGATTAATCTGGTTTCTTTCTTTCTTCTTCTTGATCAGACTAGCCAATGGTGTGTCGATCTTGTTAATCTTTTCAAAGAACCAGCTTTTGCTTTTATTTATTTTCTGTATGGTTCATTTATTTTCTATTTCATTTATTTCTGCTCGAACCTTTATTATTTCTTTTCACCTGGCATTTTGGGGATTTGTTTGTTGTTCTTTTTCCAATTCTCTGAGGCATGATGATAAGTTATCTACTTGCCATCTTTCCATCCTTTTCTTATGCGCACTAATTGCTATGAATTTCCCTCTTATGACTGCTTTTACTGTGTCCCATAGATTCAGGACACTTTTGTAGTCATTATCATTTGTTTCCATAAATTTTTTATTTCAGCCTTAATTTCTTGAGAAGTGAAGATGTCATTCAGAAGTAGGTTGTTCAGTTTCCATGTGTTCGTGTATTTTCGGGCTTGTTTCTTGAAATTAATCTTGAGTTTAATTCCATCATGGTCAGAGAAGATGCTGGATACAGTTTCTATGCCTTTGAATCTGTAAAGACTTGATTTGTGTCCTAAAATATGATCTATCTTTGAAAAGGTTCCATGTCGGGGTGAGAAAAATGTATATGTTGTGGATGTAGGGTGGAAAGTTCTATAGATATCGGTCAAGCCCATTCGATTTATAGTATCATTTAAGTCCTGTATCTCTCTATTTATTTTCTGTCTAGAAGATCTGTCTATAGGAGATAATAGGGTGTTGAGATCTCCAACAATTATAGTATTTCTCCCTATCTCTCCTTTTAGCTCCAGCAGTCTTTCCTTCACATATTTAGGCGCACCTGAGTTGGGTATGTAGATATTTATAAGGGTTATGTCTTCTTGCTGGATTACCCCATTTACTATTATATAATGCCCTTCTTTGTCTCTTCTTACAGTCTTTGTCTTGAAATCTATTTTGTCTGAGATCAATATTGCTACTCCAGCCTTTTTTTGATTTCCATTTGCATGGAATATCTTTTTCCAGCCCTTGACTTTTAATCTATGTATGTCTTTATCCATAAGGTGAGTTTCTTGTAGGCAACAGATAGAGGGTTTTTGTTTTCTTATCCATTCAGCCAGTCTATGTCTCTTAACTGGAGAGTTTAATCCATTGATATTCATTGTAATTATTGATATTTCCATACCTGATCCTATCATTAAGTGAGCCATTTTCTTGGTTGCTTTTTGTTCTCGTATAACTGTCTCTGATTTTTTAGTTTTCCCGGTATAGTACTCCCTTCAGAACCTCTTGAAGAACCAGTCTGGAGTTGGCAAATTCCTTCAAATTTTGTTTATTCGAGAATGTTTTTATCTTTATTTCCCATATGAAAGATAATTTTGCCAGGTACAGTATTCTTGGTTGAAATTGTTTTTCACTCAACACTTTGACTATACTTCCCCATTCTTTCCTTTCATGCATTGTTTCCACCGAGAGATCTGATGTTAGCCTGATGGGGTGACCTTTGTAAGTAACTTGGCATTTCCCTTTTGCTAACTTTAATATCTTGTCTTTGTCTGTTGTTTTTGCCAGTCTGGCTATGATGTGCCTTGGAGAGGATCTTCTTGGGTTAATTCTACTCGGGGTCCTATGTATTTCTTGGGTCTGGGTATTTGAATGCCTTTCTAGATTTGGAAAGTTTTCTTCCAGGATCTCATGGAATAAATTATCTAGGCCCTTATTATTTTCTTCCTCTTCTGGAATACCAATTATCCGGATGTTGGGGCGCTTGATGGTATCCAGTATTCCTCGTATATTATCCTCATTTTTCATGGTTGTTTTCTCAATCTTCTTGATACTTTTTTCTAGGTCAGATGTTTTGTCTTCTACATTAGAGATTTGATCTTCTGCCTGGTCTAACCGACTTTTAATACTTTCAAGGGAGCTTTTGATTTCCTGTATCACATTCTTCAGTCCTAAATGTTCCATCTGGTTCTTGTTTAAGGTATTCATTTCTTCTTTCAAGTCATTGAAGGGCTTCCTCATCTCCTGGAGCTCCTTGTCTCTTTTCTCTTCCACCTCAGTTAGTTTGGTCACTACAAATACTCTGAATTCCTTATCAGTCATGTCCACGATGTCCATTGCATTGACTGTGGGTGATGTAGGCTTGATGATTTCCCTTGAGGGAGAGGCCTTTTGTTGGTTACTCATATTTCTTGAGCCTCTGCAATTGTTACTAGTCATCAGGTAATCTATATGCTTCTTCCTAACTTATTTAATGTATCTTTGATTGTTAAAAGTTGTACAGGCTTAGAAAATTGATGATTTCTCTTATGGTTGGCCTACCTGTTGCTCACAATTACCATTAACTGTTGCCACTAGCTCTGGATGGCCCAAAGTCCTCGCTGTTTCTAAGGAGTGGTGAGCCGTCAACTGACCTAATAAGCAACACCCCAAGAACAAAGAAAAACAAAAGGAAAAAAGGAAATCACACAGTGTGCGATGCGCGCCGGGCGATATTCAAATAACCAAAATTCAAAGAGTCCAAATGCTAGTGGGAAAGGGTCAGAAGATGAATGACAGGACCTGGTTGGTCGGGCCTGTAACCTCATCTCGCCTGTTGTCTGGAACTGCTGGCCGGCTCAATCGGGATTGCGGGTGGGGGTGGGGTGGGAGTTCACCTTAAAGTCCCTGACAACCAACCTGTGGTCCAAGGGGGAGGAACGATGGGGATGAGCGGAGATTCGGAAGGGTCAGGCCGCAGCCTCTGTCCCCTGGTGTCCGGAACTGCTAGCTGGCTCGATTCGGATTGCCTACAGGGTGAAGATCTTGGCCAGAAGATGAATGAAGGAAGTGCAAGGGACTCAAGGTGGGAGTTTATAAACTGAACAAAAACTTAGCTGAGTAAGTTAGAGTGGGAGCATCACCAGCCTGATTAAACAGAGAAATGAAATTTGAGCTGTTTAAGTCACAGATTTAACCTCAGATGCCAGAAAGATACTCAGAGAATTACTCTCATGCCCAGTCATCATTCAAGAACTCAGCCCATCAGCCAGTGGGTGGCTGAAATCACTAAGCATTCAGAAGGCATTGTGTAGATGTGAAGACTTGTCTTCCTTTACCACCATGAGGCCAATTGAATTCCACTCCTTATGCATACGTTTAGACACCATTTTAAAAGGGAAAAAAAACTGGGGCCAGCAATGGTGTAGTGGTTAAGGCACTGCACTTGCACATGGTCGACTGTGGTTTGAGTACTGGATCAGGTGGCTTGAAACTCACATTGAGCATGATCAAATTCCTGAGGGCAGAATGGATGAGAAGGGATTATGGCATGGCCATCTCCCCTAGGGGATGATTCCTTGCTGTCTGTTTTCTATCCTTCTCCTGCAAGCACACACACCCTTTGGCAAAAATCTCTCATAAAAAAAGAGAAAAAAGTAAAATGGAGAACAAGGATAGAAAGAGGGAGAGGGTAAAAAACTGAGTTATTTGCTAAGAAAAATAATCATTTACTTAAAGGCTCTGTTTGATTTTATGCATAACATTAAAGCACTAGATTTGTCTAATTATAAGCTATTTTCCTCTACTCTCCAGCAAGTGACACTTGCAAAAAAATAAAATCAGTTATTGAAAAAATAAAGAAGCTAATTTTATTTGCACATAAGACTTTGCATAATTAAATGTATGACTCAGCTACAAGTTCATGGTAGCGTAACATTTATTCATGGTACATAACATTCAGAAAGTTAAATATGCAAATGCCTGCTTTGGTTTATTTTAAAATTAATTCTTAGGTGTGAAGGTAAGGATGAAATGGTGCAGATCCTCTGACCAAGGAAAGAGCCAGTTGGTGAACTTGGTGGTAGGAGATGTAGGAATCTGGATTAGGGAAGATTATGATGTTGGGGAGAAATAGAGATGTTGAAAGACAGCCATGGCCATTTCTCTATCCTTTCCTTAGTTACAGTAGAGCTGCCAGGATTACTTACATATTTTGATGTCACTCTCCATTTAAGAACTAGGGGATGACAGGCCACCAAAGCAGTAACCTGTGGTTCTACACAGCTAGGAGATGGCTGAATTTAAAAGGCTGAGTTTCTGAGCAAGGTTGTGGGACAAAACTATTCCCACATATGGGTCCTCCCCGGTTCCACATTCTTCATGTGTTCAGTTCTCTAGGAGTCATCTACTCCATGGCTTCATATTCCAATAGCTGGCCCCTGGCTCTCCCAACAGCACTTGGCTTAGACCAATTTAAAATACTAAGTCTAGGGGCCCACACGTGCCATGATGGTTAAGGCACTGGATCCCCCATGGCTAACTACAGTTTAAGTCCTAGAATTGGCAGCTTGAAAATCATGCTGAGTGTGTGTGTGTGTGCATGTGCCCAGCATTCCAGGAGGAGAATGGAGAAGGGATTGCAGCGTGGCTAATTCTCTTTGGAGGGTGATTTCTCACTTCCTCTGTCTCTCCCTGGCCTGGTAAGTGCATGTGCCCTATGGGGGAAAAACAAAAACAAAAACAAAAACAAAAACAAAACAAAACAAAACAAAACCAAGAAACCAAAAACCTCATAATGAGATATTGAACTTTAGAAGTAACAAGCTATTTTAGGTACCATCAAGAACTCAGGCTCCAGTGTTGTAGAAACCTGGGTTGTATTCCAAAAACAAGCTCTGGGGTCTTCAATACCTTATTTGATGTCTTCAGTCTGCAATTGACTCATTTTTTTAAAATGATGATGATACCTACCTCCTCGGAGAGAAATCAAATAAATAGTAAATGTAAAATCTCTTGGTACAAGATCTAGCATTAGTACACTCTTACCAAATGGTATGATAATGGTGATTAGGATGGCAATAATAATGACCTTAAGAAGTTAAGAGAGGCCAGAGGGTGATGTGGTGGTTAAGGCACTGAACTCCCACATGGCAGACCACAGTTTGAGTCCCAGACCTGAAAATTTGAAAATTATGCCAGATGCATATGGGTGCATGCTCAAAAATACCTAGAAGAAAATGGTATGAAGGGACTGTGGCATGGCCATTCCCCCACCCTGGGGATGATTTCTCACTTTCCCTTTTATTGTCTCTCTCTTTCTCTCTTTGGTGAATGCACATGCCCTATCATAAAATCTAAGAAAAAAATAGTTACAAGAAAGAAGGTAAATTGCTTAAGAATTTCCCTTGTTCTTCGCTAACATTCATTTATTCATTTGAAATTGAGACTCAGGGACCTACAGTTACTTTAACCTCCATATTGTTATTTTCTTCAGGAAGTTGTTTTTAGCATTTTGAATGTCTTCCCATTCTTTCCATGCCTGCACCGTTTCATTTGAGAGTTCTGATGTTAGCCTGATAGGATAATCTTTGTGAATAACTTGCCATTTTTTCTTGCCAGTTTTGGAATCTTGTGTTTGTCTTTGATTTTTTACCAATATGACTATGACATGCTGTGGAAAAAATCTTATGTTGTTTCCGTTTTATGTTCTTTGTGTTTCCTGGATCTGCATGTCTTCATGTTTCTCTAGATTTGGAAAGTTTTCAGATAGTATTTACCAGCCTCTTTGCCTTCTCAATATCCATTATAAACATATTTGGATATTTGATGGTATCTAATATTTTCCATATGTTGTCTTCATCTGGGGTTGGGGGAGTGTTGATTCTTTCTGGAAGTTTGGACTAAGTCAGAGGCCTTGTCTTCCAGATCTGAGACCCTTTTTTTATGTCATGGAAGTGACTGTCCATTTTCCCTTGCATTCACTGAGCTTTGTCAAAATGACTATTATGAATTCTTTTTCTGACATTTCTGTAAATTTCTTTATGTTGTCCATTATTTGTACAGAATTATTGTGTCCCCGTGGGGGAGAGATATTTTCTTGTTTTCTCATAATTCTTGTGACTTTATACTGGTTTCTAAGCATCTGGTGAAGAACTCAGCTCTCCCTAATTTTTGGAATAGTTTCTGTAGTGCTCGGAGGGGGGAAGAAGAGCAACCCTAGGTTCCAGATGTGGCCCTGGCAAAGGGTCACATCTTCTAGACAAGGGTGGGGCTCACATCACCTGTCCTTGATACAGTTCAGTGAGGTTTAGTGGTGCTGTGTTGTGAGTCACATCAGCTGGATTGAGTAGCCATTCCCTCTGGACCTGCAACTGATGGCAGGGCAAGTGCAGGCTTTTCTTACCTGCCAGACAGGGAGTAGTGATCAGATTCTTCTACCTTTGTTGGAGTGGAGGTGCTCTCTTTGAGTCCTCTGTCCCATCCAGGCTATGGAAACCCGACTGTAGGCAGAGCTCCACTTGCTGGCTGGTCTGCAGGGAGGTAAAGCTGTCTTGACAGCTTGTGGGGGGATGAGGTGGGGGTTATCAACCTTTTTTCCCCCTGAAGCTATTTGTTCTTGCACTTCACTGGGATGTGTGCTAGTTCTGTGCCAGTTTCCTTGTTCTACGGTTGGGGTTTCTGGAACTCATGGTGGTAGTCTGGGTTTTGCAATTTCAGCAGAGAGCCTCTGATGTTTTTCTCCTCTGTAAGGGAAACTGGAAAGTAGGGAGGTGTTCTCCAGACCCTCAGTGGCTTCAGGAAATCGGGTCCTCTCTGGTTTTTCAGGGATAAGCCAGGCAATCTGAAAGTTCCTGATGACTTCCTCCTACCATCCGAAGGTCTGGCCTGATTCCTCTGCCTGCAGAGGCTGCTCTCAGGCAATGACCACAACTAGGTACCTGCAGGCTGTACAGGTGGTGGCAATGTCCTTTCCCTCAGTCCTTTCCATAACTTACCCCAACCTCCAGGTGCAACTGAGGGCTAAGATGGGGGGAGGGAGGATAAGGGGTTGTGCAGAGAGTAAGGTAGTATACAGCAGCAAGGGGACCATTGGCAGCAATGCAGGTATCTCATTTTCTTTTATGACTGACTAGTATTCCATCGTGAACATATACCACATTTTCTTTATCAGTTCACATAGACACTTAAGTTGATTTTCTATCTTGGCTATTGTGAATAGTACTATAGTAAACATGGGAGTGCAGAGATCTCATCAACATACTAATTTGATTTTTTTTTTTGTGGGAGAGGTTTTTGCTATAGGGCACGTACACTTGCCAGAAATACAGAGAGTGACAGAGAGACAGAAAGTGAGAAATCACCCCCCGGGGGAATGGCTACACTGCAATCCCTTCCCCTCCATTTTCCGCTTAGGATCCTGGGCACGCACACACATGTGCCTGGCGTGAGTTTAAACCACCAAGTCTAGGACTCGAACTGAGGTCGACTACATGGGAGTCCAGTGACATAACCATTATGTCAACTGCTGGTCCCACTAATTTGATTTTCTTTGGATAAATACTAATTAGTGGGACTGATGGATTATAGGGTGGCTATATTTTTAATTTATTGAGGACATCTCATACCATTTTTTCAAGTGGCTATACTAATTTCTACAAACTGTGTGTAAGGGTTCCTCATGTTCTCAACAACACTTGTTATCTTGTCTTTCTGATAATAGCCATTCCAATTGAAATGAGATGCTATCTTACTGTGGTTTTGATTTCCATGATAATTAGTGTGATTGGAATTTTTTTTTCACATACCTGTTGGACATTGGTGTGTCTTTTTTTGAGAAATGGTTGGGTGTTTAGCCCATTTTTAAATTAGATTGGAGTTTTTTTGGTCTTATTTTCTTGGTGTTTTGCTATTGCATTTTTTTGAGTTCTTATATACTGTGGATGTTACCTTGTCAGATTAATGACTTGCAAATATTTTCTCCCATTCTGAAGATTTTCTCTCTGTGCCGTTGTTTTCTTTGTTTGATGACTTTTTTAGTTTAATGTTAATCCTATTTGTCTATCTTTGCTTTGTGCTATGTGCTTTTGAGTTTTTCCCCAAAAAAATTCTTGCCCAGACCAACATCATGAAGAATTTTCTTTATGTTTTTATCTATAGTTTTAGGTCTTACATTTAAGACTTTAATGTATTTGAGTTGATATATATATATGAAGATAGAGACCTAATTTCATTTTTCTGTGTGTGGTATCTAGGTTTCTGGCATCATTTATTGAATAAACTGTTCTTTCTCCAATGTGTATCCTTGGTGCCTTTGTCAGAATATAGCCATGTACATTATGGCTGAGTAGAATTCTATAGTGAAATGAGCCAGACTATGAAGGACAAACACTGAATATCCCCACTCAATGTATGCTGAATGTCTGCATTCTATGGCAGAAGTTGAAAGAGCCAAAGGTATGGGTGTGGGGAGAACAAGTGTAGATACCAGAAATTGTATGGAGGGGAGCAGAACATGCAGAGTGGGCTGGAGGGGCTAAGAGATAACAATGATCAGATACAGGATTGTGAGATTCTCTGTTGAGAATGATGTTTGTGGTCATATCCTTGATTATTGAGTACCACATGCATAGCTTGAAAAACATAGTGCGTGCTATAGAGATGTCCAATGATTGAATGTAAATAACAAATCATAATTTAAAAAAATGAGTTAGCTGTAAGTATGTGGATTTATTTCTGTGTTCTCTATTTTTTTCCCCATTGGTTTATGTGTCTATAAACACACATATCATACGGTGTCACTTTCTATTATTTACCGAAGTGAAATGACAACATATGTCCACACTAGATCTATTGTGAAAGTTTACAACACGTTTATTTATGCTAGGAACTTGAAAAAGCTGAAGTGTTCATTAACAGAAGAATGAATAACTGTGGTACTAATATCCAAACGAATTCTCTTTAGCAATAATAACAAATTAACTATAAATATATCCAACAATATGAACGCATCTGGAAAACATTTTGCTGAGTTAAATCAAAAGTCTATATTCAGCACGACCCCATTTACATTGAATTCTAGAAAAGGCAAGCTTTTAAAAAAAGGAAAGCAGATCAATGTTTGACAGATGGTGGAGGTGGAGGAAGGAATTGATCACAAAGGCAGTACATTTTGGAGCCAGTAGGTGGCATGGTGGTTAAGGTGCTGGACTCCCACATGGCTGACTATGGTTCAAGTCCCCGACCTGGTGGCTTGCTTTACTTTCCCACCTCTCTCACTCTTGCTCTGTCCCTCTCCAGTCAAATTAAAATAAATAAATGGATGAATAAAGTTAAATAAAATAAAAAAAATTAAAAGCAAAACAAAACAAGAAACAGAGGCAGAACATTTCATTTTGATAGAAGTGTTCCATCTATTAATATTGCAGTGGTTATATGACTGTACACATTTTTTTCTCTTTAAATTTATTTATTTTATACATTAATTCACTATACATCATTACAGCATACAAATGAATTTTTCCATCCAAAATACACTGTGTATTGGCTCAGTCAATCACATCAACATACATGTTTTCAGCAAATAATTTTCCAATTCTTATGTCTTGTATACTTTGTTTTTTGTTTTGCCATCCTTTATTCCTTATCCCTCACCCTCTTGCCATGTCCCACCCCCCTCCCACATTGTCTCTGGTATCCATGGTTGCTTTTTATGCCTTTCCCCCCATTTAATTGATTTGCTAATGAACTTAATTAGTCTAAATATATTCAATAGCTAGCACAGCTGATATATACCTATACATGAACCCAAGTCTGACTTTAGGCATAAACCCCAGTGATTAGAATGAACATATTACAAAGTAGTACCCAGCTGGGGCTATATAGCTTACTGCAGTCATCAAATATGCATTTTTTAAAAAAATTACGATACGAACAGTTTTACCATTTTTTTTTCTCCTGCAACTTTTTTTTTAATTACTTAACATTCATTCCCTAAGCATCATCACAACGTACTTAATGTGGTTTCCCATCTAGAATAAACTGCATAGTGACTTAATCATGCATGTTATCATCAATAATATTCCATTTTTACTTTCATACATATGTATGTATATATATATATATATATATATATATATATATATATATAGTTTTTACCCCATGTTTGACCCTCTGCCCTTTCCCACTCTCTTATTACACTATCTCTGTTATATACAGTTGTCTTCAATTCCTTTTTTCCCAACATTTTGTTGATCACACAATATCAAAAGTAATCTAACTACTTTCAGCAGGTAATTTCAAGAAGAGTAGTTTTGAACTGGTAATGATATTTCCTTGAAACTTAAAGCCTAGAAACAGGTTAGTATTCTGTTCAAATAGTAGGTACATGCACCTATCAACAGCTCAAGCCAGGACAAAAATCCTTTAAAACCGGAAAACAAAGCTTAGGAGAAAAGCAGCAATAATTCAGTCAAGTCACAGAATGTTGTTTCATCAGTTCAGTCTCATGTATTAATCTTTCTTCTGTTAAGGTTAGATCTTCCAGATTGAATTCTGGGACATAATATTCATCACCAAACATTGTCCCTACAATTAAGTTGCCCATTTTCTTAGTTTTTCAACTCTTATTTCTGTGTGTCTGCATTTAATTTTACTGACATAGCACTCCCTTAAGAACTTCTTGGAGATCTGGTCTGGTGCTGGTAAATTCTTTCAGGTTTTGTTTATCTGGGAAAGTTCATGTCTTTTCTTCCCAAATGAACAATAACCTTGCTGGGTACAGAATTCTCGGTTGAAATTGCTTTTCCCTTAATACTTTGAATATTTTTTCCCATTCGCTCCTCACTCGCATTGTTTCCGATGAGAGGTCTGCTGTTAGTCTGATGGGATACCCTTTGTAGGTAACTTGCCTTTTTTCTCTTGCCAGTCTTAGTATCTTGTCTTTGTCTGTGGTTTTGGTCAATCTTGCTATAATGTATCTTGGAGAAGATCTTCTTGGGTTGATTCTATTTGGGGTCCTCTGTATTACTTGGGACTGAATCTTTGAGTGCCTCTCCAGGTTTGGAAAATTTTCTTGCAGGATTTCATAATGGATTCATTGATAATAGATTATCAATGCCCTTATGAGTCTCTTCACTCACTGGGATGCCTATTACATGGATGATTGGATGTTTAATTGTATCTAGTACTTCTCACATATTATTCTCAAATATTTGAGCCATTTTCTCAGTCTTTGTGGTGGATTTTTCTAGGCCAGCCATTTTCTCTTCTACATTAGAGATACTATTTTCTGTATAATTTAGTCTGCTTTTAATACCTTCAAGGGAGATTTTGACTTCTTGCATTATAGTCTTCATCTCTAACAGTTCCATCTGATTCTTTTTTTTTAAATTTTTTATTATCATCATATTCTTCTTTATATTACATTGAATAACATATAACTTTACAGTGTATTACATTGCTTTTTCAAAAGGGAATGCCATGCATGTCAGTCAGTACAGAGACATTAATCTCCCCACTTTAACATTCAATATCTTTTCTATGTTTTCCCCAATCATTATTATTATTATTCTAGTTATTTTTTAAAACATTCAATTGCTATTTCTCATTTTGCTTGTACAAATACTTTGCCCATCATGAAATACTTCCCAGACAAATCCAGTTGAGAATATTATACATGTCAACATCAACATTTAATAAGCCATATCTGTTTCTCACTAATGTCCTGCCTCTCTATTGTTCACTTGTTATCTTTCTCTATTCTCTTCTCTTCACTTCCCCCATTCCACACTGTCCTATTCTCGTTAAGTACCTTCACTGCTTTTATGTCCTCCAATTTTTTGCTCTCTATTATAGAGTGCTGACAGTCGGTATATATTGAGTGGATACATACAATATCTTTCTTTCATAGCCTGGCTTACTTCACTCAGCAATATATCCTCCGTATCTGACCACTTTCTATCAAATTCCAGGGTCTTGTTATTTTTTATGGCTGAGTAGTATTCCATAGAGTATATATACCATACTTTTCCAATCCATTCATCAGTTTGTGGACATTTAGGTTGGTTCCATGTCTTGGCAATTGTGAATAATGCTGCAATAAACATTGATGTGCAAGCACTTTTCTGACTGATTGTTCTCCTGTCTTTTGGGTAAATACCCAGAAGTGGGATTGCTGGATCTAATGGTACTTCTATTTGTAGATCTTTGAGGAACTTCCATATTGTTCTCCACAGTGGTTGAACTAGTTTACATTCCCACCAACAGTGTAGGAGGCTTCCCTTTTCACCACATCCCCGCCAACACTTATCACTTTTTATATTCTTAATCTTTGCCATTCTGACAGGGGTTAGGTGGTATCTCATTGTAGTTTTTATCTGCATCTCCCTTATGATGAGGGATGCTGAGCATTTTCTCATATGCTTTTTGGCTGTTCGTATGTCTTCCTTAGAGAGACTTTTGTTCAGCTCATTTTCCCATCGTTTAATTGGGTTCATCATTTTTTTTTTCGCATAAGGCACTTGAGTTCCCTATGTATTCTGGTTATCAGTCCCTTGTCTGAGGCATATTTAACAAAAATATTTTCCCATTCTGATGGTTGTCGGTTCACACTTGTTACTGTGTCCTTTGCTGTGCAGAAACTTCTTAGTCTAATATAGTCCCACTTGTCTATTTTAGGGATTATTACCTGTGCTTTGGGAGTCTTATTTAAGAAGTCTTTGCCTACTCCAATGTCCCCCAGAGTTTCCCCAGCATTTTCCACCAGTAGTTTTATTGTTTGAGGTCTTAGGTTCAGATCTTTGATCCATTTTGAGTTGACTGCTGTTAATGGTGAAAGATGGGGGTTCAATTTCATCTTTCTGCAGGGGGATACCCAGTTTTTCCAGCACCATTTACTAAAGATGTTTTCCTTTTCCCAATGGATTGACTGATATCCTTTGTCAAAGATCAGTTGGCTGTAACCTTTGGGGGTTATTTCTGGGGTCTCTATTCTCTTCCATTGGTCCACTTGTCTGTTTTTATGCCAATACCATGCTGTTTTGATGACCATAGCTTTATAGTATATCTTGGGATCATGGAGTGATATGCCTCCTACTCCATTCTTCTTGTGCAGGATTGCTTTTGCAATACAAGGTCTTTCATGGTTCCAGACAATTTCTATGATTGCCTTTTCTAGATCTCTGAAGAATATCTCTGGTATTTTGATTGGAATTGCATTAAACATGTAGATTAATTTGGGTAGAATTGCCATTTTGATTATGTTAATTCTTCCAATCCAGGAGCATGGGATGTCCTTCCACATTTTTATGTCACTTTCAATGTCTCTTTTAAGATTTTCGTAGTTTTCTTTATAAAGGTCTTTGACTTTCTTAGTTAGGTTTATCCCTAGGTATGTTATACACCTTGTGGCTACAGTGAAAGGGATTCCTTTCTTCAGCTCTGCTTCGTTCAACTTGTTGTTCATAAATAGAAATGCTATAGATTTTTGGATATTGATTTTGTATCCTGCCACCTTACTGTATTCACTTATTACTTCAAGAAATTTTTTCATGGATACCTTTGGGTCTTCTAAGTATACCATCATGTCATCTGAAAATAAAGATATTTTCAATTCTTCTTTGCCTATTCAATTGCCTTTAATATTATTCTCTTCTCTGATTGCAATAGCTAAGACTTCCAGTATTATATTAAAGAGCAGTGGAGAAAGTGGGCAGCCTTGCCTAGTACCTGTTTTCAGAGGAAAAGCTTTCAGCTTTTCCCCATTCAATATAATGTTAGCTGTAGGTTTTTCATAGATTGCTTTTATTATGTTCAGAAATGACCCTTCTATACCAATCTTACTGAGAGTCTTAATCATAAAAGGATGTTGTATTTTATCAAATGCTTTCTCTGCATCAATTGAGATGATCATATGGTTTTTATCGTTCTTTCTGTTAATGTGGTGTATTACATTTATGGTCTTGCGTATATTGAACCATCCTTGCATCCCTGGTATACATCTGATTCTTTTGTAAAGTGTGAAATTCCTCTTTTAAATCTTGCATGAATTTCCTCACCTCCTGGAACTCTTCAACTTCTTTCTCCTTCCTCTTCAGCAGTTCCATGTCTCTCTTCTCTTCCATCTCTGTTAGCTTGGCCATTATGAATGTTCTGGATTCTTTATCAGACATTTCCATGATTTTCATTGAACTGTGTGTGGATGAAGAGGAGCTATCCGTTTCCCTTGTGGGAGAGGTATTTTCCTTCTTCCCCATATTTTTTGTGGTCCTGCAGTGATTTCTAGTCATCTGGTGGATGGTCGGATTCTCCCAAATTGGAAGTTCAAACTGAGGGTCGAAGAGTGTGCAGAAAAGGAAGCAGAGAGAGGGAAACAATACCAACAACAGCTAAAAACCAGACAAGAAACAGAGAAAAAGAAGAGAAAAACTTTTAAATAAATCTAAAAAAGAAAAATTAATACTCAAAAAATTTCAAAAACTCAAAAATTAGAAAAGTGCGTGGCTAGATCACAGGAGCCATGGAGATGTCTGTCTCTTGAAGAAGGGCTGTTCTTGGGGGAAGGAGACGGGATTATTAATAAGATAAAGGGCTAGCTAGGAGGGGCCAAAGGGCCCTGTGAAATGCCTCACCTTAAAAAATTCTAAAAAGCAAAAATTTAAAAAATGAGAGAGAAAAAGAAAGAACAAAAAAAAAAAAAAAAAAAGAAGCCCAACTGGGAGAAGATATGGTAAAAGAAAAAAGACAGAGAGAGACAAGAGAACAGAGACAGAGGTAGAGAGAGACAAAGACTGATGCAGAGCCAGGAGACTGGAAGGGGGTCTTCTACCATGCGGCCAAGCGGGTTTTGTATGCTGGAGGCCGAGGAATCAGTGGGACCTCTTTCTTTCTCCAAAATGTCTACATCACAGGAGCCATGGAGCTGTCTGTCTCTTCAAGTAGGGCTGTTCTGGGAGGAGGAGAGGGGATTAATAACAAGATAAAGGGCTAGCTAGGAGGGGCCAAAGGGCCTTGTGAAAATGAAAAATTAAAAAAAAAAGACAGAGAGAGAAAAAGAAAGAAAAAAAAAAAGAAGAAGCCCGACTGGGAGAAGATGTGGTAAAAAAAAAGACAGAGAAAGAGAGGACAGAGATAGAGGTAGAGAGAGACAAAGACTGATACAGAGGCAGAAGACTTGAAGGGGGTCTTCCTACCACACGGGTTTTGTATGCTGGAGGCCCAGTGATCAGTGGGACATCTTCCTTTCTCCCAAAATGGCTAGATCGTAGGAGCCATGGAGCTGTCTGTCTCTTGAAGAAGGGCTGTTCTGAGAGGAGGAGAGGGGATTATTAACAAGATAAAGGGCTAGATAGGAGGGGCCAAAGGGCCTTGTCAAATGCCTCACCATAAAAAATTCTAAAAACGAAAAATTAAAAAATAAAGGCAGAGAGAGAAAAAGAAAGAACCCAAAAAAAAAAAAAAAAAAAAAAAGAATCCCAACTGGGAGAAGATGTGTTAAAAAAAATCAAGACAGAGAGAGAGAGAGAGGACAGAGATAGAGGTAGAGAGAGTCAAAGACTGATACAGAGGCAGAAGACTTGAAGGGGGTCTTACTACCACGTGGGTTTTGTATGCTGGAGGCCCAGTGATCAGTGGGACATCTTCCTTTCTCCCAAAATTGTTAGATCGCCGGAGCCATGGAACTCTCTGTCTCTTGAAGAAGGGCTGTTCTGGGAGAAGGAGAGGGGATTATTAACAATATAAAGGGCTAGCCAGGAGGGGACAAAGGGCCCTGTGAAATGCCTTACCTTAAAAAATTCTAAAAAGCAAAAATTGAAAAAAAAGACAGAGAGAGAAAAAGAAATAAGTAAAAAAAAAAAAAAGAACCTCAACTGGGAGAAGATGTGATAAAAAAATAACTGTGAGAGGGAGAGGGAAGATAGAGACAGAGGTAGAGAGAGACAAAGACTGATACAGAGGCAGTAGACTTGAAGGGGGTCTTCCTACCATGCAGATTTTTGATGCTGGATGCCCAGGAATCAGTGGGACATCTTCCTTTCTCACAAAATGGCTAGATCGCAGTAGCCATGTAGCTATCTGTCTCTTGAAGAAGGCCTGTTCTTGGAGTAGGAGAGGGGATTATTAACAAAATGAAGGGCTAGCTAGGAGAGACCAAAGTGCCTTGTGAAATGCCTCACCTTAAAAAATTCTAAAAAGCAAAAATTAAAAAAACACACAGATAATAATAAATAAAAAAAACACAGAGAGAGAGAGGACAGAGACAGAGAGAGAGAGAGAGACAATGACTGATACATAGGCAGGAGCCTTGAATGGGGTCTTCCTACCAAGCGGATTCTGTATGCTGGAGGTGCAGGCATCAGTGAGACATCTTCCTTTCTCCCAAAAGGGCTAGATCGCAGGAGCCATGGAGTTCTCTGTCTCTTGAAGTAGGGATGTTCTGGGAGGAGGAGAGGGGATTATGAACAAGATAAAGAGGCAGGAGACTTGAAGGGGGTCTTCTACCACGCAGCCATGAGGGTTTTGTAAGCTAGATGCCGAGGGATCAGTGGGACATCTTTCATTCTCCAAAAATGTCTAGATCACAGGAGCCATGGAGCTGTCTGTCTCTTGAAGTAGGGCTGTTCTGGTAGGAGGAGTGGGGATTATTAACAAGAAAAAGGGCTAGCTAGCAGGGGCCAAAGGGCCCTGTGAAATGCCTCACCTTAAAAAATCCTAAAAAGCAAAAATTAAAATAAAGACAGAAAGAGAAAAAGAAAGAACTTAAAAAAAAAAAAAAAAAAGAAGCCCGACTGGGAGAAGATGTGGTTAAAAAAAAAAGACAGAGAGAGAGAGAGAGAGGACAGAGACAGAGGTAGAGAGAGACAAAGACTGATACAGAGGCAGGAGACTTGAAGGGGGTCTTACTAAAATGCGGGTTTTGTATGCTGGAGGCCCAGTGATCAGTGAGACATCTTCCTTTCTCCCAAAATGGCTAGATCACCGGAGCCATGGAATTCTCTGTCTCTTGAAAAAGGGCTGTTCTGGGAGGAGGAGAGGGGATTATTAACATTATAAAGGGCTAGCTAGGAGGGGCCAAAGGGCCCTGTGATATGCCTCACCTTAAAAAATTCTAAAAAGCAAAAATTGAAAAAAAAAGACAGAGAGAGAAAAAGAAAGAAGTAAAAAAAAAAAAGAACCTCGACTGGGAGAAGATGTGATAAAAAAAAGACTGAGAGAGGATAGAGACAGAGGTAGAGAGAGACAAAGACTGATACAGAGGCAGTAGACTTGAAGGGGTTCTTCCTACCACGCAGATTTTTTATGCTGGAGGCCCAGGCATCAGTGGGACATCTTCCTTTCTCCCAAAATGGCTAGATCACAGGAGCCATGTAGCTATCTGTCTCTTGAAGAAGGGCTGTTCTTGGAGTAGGAGAGGGGATTACTAACAAAATAAAGTGCTAGCTAGTATAAGCCAAAGGGCCCTGTGAAATGCCTCACCTTAAAAAATTCTAAAAAGCAAAAAATTAAAAAAAACACAGAGAGAGAAAAAGAAAGAACTAAAAATAAAAGAGCCCAACTTGAAGAAGATGTGGTAAAAAAAAAAGAGAGAAAGAGAGAGGACAGAAACAGAGGTAGACAGAGACAAAGTCTGATACAGAGGCAGGAGACTTAAAGGGTGTCTTCCTACCACGCCGCCACACGGGTTTTGTATGCTGGAGGCCCAGGGATCAGTGGGAAATCTTCCTTTCCCCCAAAACTGTCAGATCGCAGGAGCCATGGAGCTGTCTGTCTCTTGAAGTAGGGCTATTATGGGAGGAGGAGAGGGGATAATTAACAAGACAAATGGCTAGCTAGGAGGGGTCAAAGGGCCCTGTGAAAAGCTTCACCTTAAAAAATTATAAAAAACAAAAATAAAAAAAGGAGAAGAAGCCCGAAAGGGAGAAGATGTGGTAGAAAAAAGAAGAAAAAAGAAAAGACACACAGAGAGAGAGGACAGAGACAGAGGTAGACAGAGACAAAGACTGATACAGAGGCAGGAGACTTGAAGGGGTCTTCCTACCACACAGGTTTTGTATGCTGTGGGCCCAGGGACCAGTGGGACATCTTTCATTCTCCCAAAATGGCTAGATCTAGGGAGCCATGGAGCTGTCTTTCTCTTGAAGAAGGGCTGCTCTGGGAGGAGGAGAGGGGATTATTAACAAGATAAAGGGCTAGCTAGGAGGGGCCAAAGGGCCCTGTGAAATGCCTCACCTTAAAAAATTCTAAAAAGGAAAAATTAAAAAAAAAGACAGAGAGAGAAAAAGAAAGAACTAAAAAAAATAATAATTAAAGAGAAGCCCGACTGGTAGAACAAGTGGTTAAAAAAAAAAAAGAAAAGAAAACAAAACAAAACAAAAAAAACAAACAAAAAAACACACACAGAGAGAGAGGCCAGAGACAGAGGTAGCGAGAGACAAAGACTGATACAGAGGCAGAAGACTTGAAGAAGGTCTTCCTACCACGCGGGTTTGGCATGCTGGACGCCCAGAAATCAGTGTGACATCTTCCTTTCTCCCAAAATGGCGAAATACCAGGAGCCATGGAGCTGTCTGTCTCTTGAAGAAGGGCTGTTCTGGGAGTAGGAGAGGGGATTATTAACATGATAAAGGGCTTGTTATGAGAAGCCAAAGGGTCCTGTGAAATGCTTCACCTCATTAAATTCTAAAAAGCAAAAATTAAAAAAAAAGACAGAGAGAGCAAAAGAAAGAAGTAAAGAAAAAAAAATGAAGAAGCCCGACTGGGAGGTGACGGGGTTAAAAAAAAAAAAAAAACAGAGAGAGAGAGAGGACAGAGAAAGTGGTAGAGAGAGACAAAGACTGATACAGAGGCAGACGACTTGAAGAAAGTCTTCCTACCACGCGGGTTTGGTATGCTGGAAGCCCAGGGATCAGTGAGACATCTTCCTTTCTCCCAAATTAGCTAAATCCCAGGAACCATGAAGGTGTCTGTCTCTTGAAGAAGGGCTGTTCTGGGAGTAGGAGAGAGGATTATTAACAAGATAAAGGGCTTGTTATGAGAAGCCAAAGGGCCCTGTGAAATGCTTCACCTCATTAAATTCTAAAAAGCAAAAATTAAAAAAAAAGACAGAGAGAGCAAAAGAAATAAGTAAAGAAAAAAAAAATTGAAGAAGCCTGACTAGGAGAAGATGGGGTTAATAAGAAAAAAAAGCCGACAAAGAGAGAGGAGAGAGAAATAGGTAGAGAGAGAGACTGATACAGAGGCAGGAGACTTGAAGGGGGTTTTTCTACCACAGGGGTTTTGCATGCTGGAGGCCCAGGGATCAGTGGGACATCCTCCTTTCTCCCAAAATGTCTAGATCGCAGAAGCCATGGAGCTGTCTGTCTCTTGAAGTAGGGCTGGTCTGGGAGGAGGAGAGGGTATTATTAACAAGATAAAGGGCTAACTAGTAGGGTCCAAAAAGCCCTGTGAATTGTCTCACATTAAAAAATTCTAAAAAGCAGAAATTTTTAAAAAAGACAGAGAGAGAAAAAGAAAGATCTAAAAAAAAAAACCAAAAGAAAAACCCAGAAGCCTTACTAGAAGAAGATGTGGTTAAAAAAAAAAGAAGAAAAAAAAAAGAAAGAGAGAGAGAGGACAGAGACAGAGGTAGAGGAGAGACAATGATTGATACAGAGAAAGGAGACTTGAAGAAGGTATTCCTACTACGTGGATTTTTTATACTGGAGGCCCAGGGATCAGTGGGACATCATCCTTTCTCCCAAAATGTCTAGATCACAGCAGTCATGGAGCTGTCTGTCTTTTGAAGTAGGGCTGTTCTGGGAGAAGGAGAGGGGATTATTAACAAGATAAAGGGCTAGCTAGGAGGGGCCAAAGGGCCCTGTGAAATGCCTCACCTTAAAAATTTCTAAAAAGCAAAAATTAAAAAAGAAGACAGAGAGAGAAAAAGGAAAGAACTGAAAAAAAAATAAAAAAAGAAGCCCGACTGGGAGAAGATGTGGAAAAAAAAAAAAAGACAGAGAGAGAGAGAGAGTACAGAGACAGAGGCAGAGGGACAAAGACTGATACAGAGGCAGGAGACTTGAAGGGCTTCTTCCTACCACATGGGTTTTGTATGATGGAGGCCCAGTGATCAGTGGGACATCTTCCTTTCTCTCAAAATGGCTAGATCGCAGGAGCCATGGAGCTGTCTGTCTCTTGAAGAAGGACTGTTCACGGGGGATTTTTTATGCTGGAGGCCCCGTGATCAGTGGGATATCTTCCTTTCTCTCAAAATGGCTAGATCGCAGGAGCCATGGAGCTGTCTGTCTCTTGAAGACAGACAGCTTGAAGAAGGGCTGTTCTGGCACTATATACATTTATCAAAAACACATAAAGTATACACTTTAAAAGGACGAATTTCATTGTATGTAATTATACTTCAGTGAACACGACTTTGAAATACATATTACTGGGTCCAGCAGTTGGTGTAAAGGCCATGTCGCTGGACTCAAATGTAGCCGACCACAATTTTAGTCCCAGATCCAGTGGCTTAAACTCATGCCAAGCGTGTGTGCGTGCATGCCCAAGATCCCAAGAGGAGAATGGAGGGGAAGGGATTACAGTATGACCATCCCCCCCTTGGGGGGTGATTTCTTGCTTTCTGTCTCTCTGTCTCTCTCTGTCTTTCTGGTGGGAACACGTGCCCCATAGCAAAAACCTCTCAAAAAAACCCAAAAACCATATTATTGAAGTTTATTAAACAGTTTATTTTAAAACAAATTCAAAAGTGTAAAATCTTAAATATGAGAAGAGAGTATGCAAAATTGAAGCTCATTAATTACATTATCAGCAAGGTCGGAGATCAAAGGAAATCATTTAAAGCTTTCACACAAAATAGTAAAAAGTCTACTAAGCATATTTAAGAAGACAATGAGAAGCTGTTAATAATACATTTGACCAAAAGTAGACAGCTAAAAGGGGGAAAGTAAAAGGGGGAAAGACATTATAATCTTTTTTATCATACTTCATAGGTTAAAACAAATAAACATCTTAAGTGAAAAACAGATTGAATATTAAGTATAAGCTATAATGAAAAGCCTAGAGCAAAATTATAAGCCTTCCCTAAATATAAAAATATATTTCTATGCGTTATATTTTTATAACAGCATGGAAATTATATGATAAAGGACTATTGTACACATTCATTAAACACACAGTCAGACACACTGAATAAAATGAATATAAATGACATATTAAACCAAATACAAATGTTGAATATAAATGGTCTTAAATTGCATAGTGTTAAGGGGGAGAGCATAGGAAAGGAAATTTGGGCGAAAAATAGAGAGGTAAGATATTTGTGGTACCCATATATGGTTTATTATCTGTTGGTGAGAATGTGTATAGTATTCTCAACTGGGCTGAATTAAGGTGTATATCATGCTGGGTAAAGTCTCTTTAAAATCTAAATGACGTATAATGAATGAATGTATAAATAGTAAACAAAATAGGTGAAAATAAATAAATAATGCTTACATATTAGTTTATGACTCTAAATTCATTTTTATACTGTATGTAATGTACAAACCAATATATACTGATCCAAAGAGCTAAAATTAAGCATGAAAAAAATATTTAAAGAAAATGAAAATAAAAGGAAACCAACAGTCACAATTTTAATGTCAAACAAAATAGAATCAGGGCAAAAATATCATTTAATGAGAAAAACAGAAACATAATGATGAAGACTCTAAATCACAATGGAAATAAAAAATGTTTACAAATACAGCAGAAGTTTTCTTATAGTAGACACAGCAGGTTATACAAATAAAAAAGCATACACAGTAATAAAATTAAGGAGTATTATTAATGCAATTTTCCCAGTTCAATATCAAGTTTACATAAAAAAATAAATATAGAGGACTCTAACTGATCAGGAAAGAAATATAATGCCATGAATTTACATTAAACTTAAACCAATAATAATAATAAATTATTTTTAACTGTGTCTAGAATATTCACTTAAGATGGTTGTAAAAAGTCTAAAACAGAGGTCCCTAAACCCAGGGCAATGGACCAGTACCAGTCCATGACCATTAGGGACTGAGCCACACAGCAATAGGGGAGTGGAGGGAGAGCAAGCAGAAGCGAGCTTCATCTGTATTTACAACCACTCCCCATCACTTGCATTGCCACCTGAGCTCCATCTCCTGTCACAGCAACAGCGGCATAGACTCTCAGAGGAATATGACTAGTATTGTGAACGACATATTCAAGAGAGCTAGGTGGCAAGCTCCCTATTCTATTATAGTGCATGATGATCTGAAGTTAGGCAGAAACAGTCATGCTAGCTCTGGGGTTGGGCTGCAAATACTGCATCATGGTGAGCAGTATAATTATTTTATTATATCCTGCAGTGTAATAATAGTAGAAATACAGTGCACAATAATAGAATACTCCTGAATCATCCTTAAACCATCCCCCCACCTCTATCCTAGTCTATGGAAAAATTGTCTTTTACAAGATAAGATATTTGTGGGACACAGATATGGTTTGTTATCTGTTGATGAGGATGTGTATAGTATTCTCAACTAGACGGAGATGTATAGCATGCTGTGTAAAGTCTCTTTACAATCTAAATGATTCATAGTGATTGAATGTATAAATAATAATAATAATAATAATAATAATAATAAATTTAAAAATTATAAAAAGAGAAATGGTCTCATATGCCAATAAGAACGAGGACCACTGGTTGAAATCATGTTTTGCTGTATTTTTTTTCAATTTTTTTCTGTATTTTTTAACTTTTTTAACATTTAATCATTGTACATCTTTACAGCATACAAAATTATTTTTTCAGAATGAATGCACAATACACTGCATATTAGTCCAGTCAAATATATTGCCATTCACATTATCCTTATCAGAAAATTTTCCATTATTTTGTCCATTAAATGTTTGCCTTTTAAAAAATAATTGGTCCAGTCATGTGGAGAACAATATGGAGGTGCGTCAAATACCTTCAAATAGAACTACCATATGATCCAGCAATTCCACTCCTGGGTATCTACCAAAAGGACAGGAGAAAAAGCACTCGCACTTCTATATTCATTACAGCCTTATTCACAATTGCTAAGATATGGAATCAACCCAAATGTCCACAAACAGATGAATGGATTGAAAAATTGCAGCACATATACTCCATAGAATACTATTCAGCCATAAAAAACAACAAGGCCCTGGAATTTGATAGAAAGTGGACAAATATGGAAGATTTGTTGCTGAGTGAAGCAAGTCAGGCTATGAAAGAGAGACATTGTATGTCTCCACTTAACATATACCGACTGTTTTCACTCTATGGTAGAGACTGAAAGACTGGAGAACATAAAAGTATTAAAAATTGTAATGGACACTAGAGACAAAGTGGAAGGAGTGTGAGAGGGTAAGGGCATAGGAAATTTGGGGGGAAAATGGAGAGGTAAGACACTTCTGGGACACAGAAAAGGTTCATTATCTGTCGATGAGGATGTGTATGGTGGTCTCAACTGGGCTGGACTGAGGTGTATATCATGCTGGGTAAATTCTCTTCACAATCTAAATGATGTATGGCAATTTAATGTATGAATAATAATAAAGGAAGAAAAAGAAAAAGGAAGGAAGGAAGGAAGGAAGGAAGGAAGGAAGGAAGGAAGGAAGGAAGGAAGAAAGAAAGAAAGAAAGAAAGAGAGAGAGAGATAAGAGGAAAGAAAGAAAAAGAAAGAAAGAAGTAAAGAAAGAAGAGGAAAGAAAAGAAAAATAATAAACAAGACATGGTTGTCTATTAGTCTAAAAGAAAATCTCCTTTTAAAACATGAGATATAAAGCAAACAACATCCATAGTGCAGAGTTGCACTATGCACTAATCAAAGGTAGAATCCTAAAGTTTGATTCCAACTTCCATCTGTACCTGATGACACAAGGCAAAGTGTTTATTCATGATAGTGTTGCACAAGTGTAAAGATTATGTTGTATTTAATAACTTTAGGTAATAGTATTTTAAAATATAGTAAAGGATTCCAAATTACTAAGATTTAAAAGTTGACTTTTTACACAATAACTGAAAACACAACCAAACAAGTCAGTGATCAGTAATAACCAAAATACAATGCAATCTGTTAATAAACGGGCCAAAGGATCAATGGCAAATCATGTTATCCATGTAACATCTTGGCTTTTTCTTCCTGGACATAAAGATAAATTAATTCAAACTAGATGCATTAAGTAAAAAGACTGTTATATTAAGACTCCTTTTCTATTAGTTAGTATAAGACTTCTTTTCTACTAGTTTAAGAATCTACCAGGTGGTGCTCAGATTTAGCCAGATGTAAGAATTACTTACATTCAGGGCCAGCAAATGGCATGGTGGTTAAGGCATTGGACTCCACATGGTCACCTGTGGTTTGAGTCCCAGACTTGGAGACTTGTTTTCTCACTTTTCCTCTCTCTGTCCCTCTCTACTCAAATTTAAAAATAATAATAATAAATTAAATAAGTAATTTTTAAAAATGAATTGCACTCAGCAATGTCTAATCAATTATGAACCTCAAGATAACACTGAGTTATTATTTCAAAGCATAACCTATAGGTAAAATAAAAAAAGGCATATTAAGTAAAAGACAAACATTAAATATAAATGGATTAAGTTTCAACAGTACCTATTTGCACACAAGTTAAACAAAATCAGAATAAACACTCAACTTCTAGGAGAACCAATCTAAGTCCTGGTTTTGCCACTGAACAGGAGCAAAATCTTAGCTGGGTCATTTTGTTCAAGGACAATGCAAACTTTTATTATACTATCTTAGAACCCACCTAAGAAGACTTTTCAGTGATCTTTTTCATACCAGCTAGAAGTTGAGGAAAATACAATTGGACAAATGGAACAATACTGCCCTTCACACATACTAAGACCTGGGTCACTGGCAGTCAGTCCAGATCATGCCTCAGTTCCCAGTGATTTAATTAGAAGCTCCTTGCTCAGCAGAGGCAAGGACCCCCATGCCTTGCCACTCAGGTTACAGGATGAAAAACAGAGCTTGTCTCTTCTGTGGCCCTAATAGACTAATAAGGAGGTATGCACAAGATTGACTTCAAGGTGATTAGAGTATTTAACTTTATTAAAGAGAATAAAGTTCAGTTTTCAGAGTCTGGCTTAGTTCCCATAACGTTAAATCATCTATATTCATTCACTCTGAATCAAATGACAGAGTCTCACTGTTTCAATGGCTGAGTGAAATAGTATAGATGTGCCACATTTTTTTCAATCCAGTTATCAGTTCTTGGGCTTTTTGGTTGATTCCAGGTCTTACCAATTGTGACTCATGCAGCAATAGTATAGATGTACAAATGTCTATTTTCCTCTCCCTTGGGTAAATATCAAGGAGTAGGATTGCTGTACATCTCCACTCAATATATATTGAATGTCTGCACTCTGACATTCACAGTAACACATCTTTCCAGAAATGGGAAGATCCAAGGATAGTAGGGAGGATAAATGAGTACCAGAGACTGCAAATGAGGAGAGTGGATAGTAGAGGTAGTGGGAGATGCAAAGGGAAAAACACTTGACAGACAGAAGAATATAAAGTTCTCTGTTGAAAATGATACATATGTTAATATCCTTGGTTTGTCAAATACTTCATGCACACTTTGACAAAGTGTGTGCTAAAGAGAGGTACATGATGGAATGTAAGTAATAATAACACCCCCAAGTTTAAATTACCTTAGCCACTTACTAAGTTTTAAATTGGCTCCCATTAGTGTGGTGAGTAGAATACTTTGTATTTACTGTGGAAAACAAATAAGCCAGTTCAATGCTTATCTGTGTATGAAGTCAGTTTAACTGGTTAAGCACACTTCAATATCTGCTGTGAAACAGTGAGGCCACCATCTTTCTTTTTGTTTTGCTTTGTTTTTCTTTTTTTTTCTTTTCTTTTTTTTGTCATAGAGCATGTCTGCTCACTGGAAAGAAAGAGAAGAAAAGTGAGAAATCACCCCTTAATGGAGATGGCCATGTCACAGTCCTCTCTCCATTTTCCTCTTGTGAGTTTGAACACATATTTGCATGTGCCCAGAAATCTGTCAATTGCTTGTGATAATAACTGAATGTTTGATCCAGCCAAGGCCAGCTCACAGCAGGGTCACCCCAATTTAAAGCAAAGACAGCTACTCTTGCTATGATGACATGGCAACAGCTGCTTGCAAAAGCGAAATGGGGATACCCTCTGTCATAAGATTGAGGGGATCTTGACGTAAGTATCCTTTATTTCTAGGTGATATCACTAGCATGGTTAATAAACAGGACTGATTCAGAGGTAGCTGCACAGTTTAAAAGATGCTGTTAAGGGGACCAGACAGTGGTGTGGTGGTTAAGGCAGCTGGATCCACATGACCAACTGGCACTGGACCTGATGGCCTGAAAAACATGCTGGGCACACGTGCAGGCACCCAAAGTCCTGACAGGAAAGTGGAGGAGAAAGAAATGGTATGCCCATCCCCCTTAGGGGGTGATTTCTCACTTTCTCTCTCTTATCTCTCTTTCTCTCTCTGGTGAGTGCCCATACCTGATAGCAAACTGGGAAAAAAAATGCTATTAATGAACCTAGTGGATAATTTATGGTGCAGCTGGTTGATAGACATTAGCTGATTTTTGTTTGTTTTGATGAGAAAGAAAAAATAAAGTCAGCAAAATAGGAGCGCATCTTCAGTTCATTCAGTCACCATCCAAGGTAGAGCTCTGTCGACTCAGCATCATTCCCATTCTCCGACAGGCACCTACTTGCCCATCAGAGAAGTCAGTCTTTCCTTCCAGTGACACACTCTTCATAATGTCAAGGGGGTTTCTGCTCCAAAAACCCAGTTCTCAGTAAGCATGTGGATCATGAACCCAAGGTACTGGCCCAGCAGTGTGCTCCTCTGGGCGAGGCCACGGGCAGGGCTCAAACTCCTGTTCTATCCTCAGCCCTGATGGTAGTCCCTTTCATTCTCTGCTCCCAGTGCTGGAGTAGCTGGTGTTTGAACCACAGGCAGGCATCACGTGTAGACCCTCATGGTTGCTGATACGTTCATCAAAAATAATGAGACCAGGTGTCAGTCCTTCTTTCTTGAGTCAGAATATCAATGCAAAAGCAAAGACCATTCCTTTGGCTCAGCAAAAGCCACATGTTTCCGCAGGAAGCCTCTTAGTCCTGGAGTCACGCCAGGCCTGATCTGCCTTCCTGACACAGGCATTGTTTAGGTGGTAGGGAAGATAAACTCCCTTTCTTTGGAATCTTTCATGCGATTGTCAATAAGGAGACCATGCATTTCAGACAGAACACTTTCCATGGCAACTTGGGTGCCTTGTAAACAGAGTGTTTCTGTAATCTGAGAATCTTGGAGAGTCCCTACTGCTCACCCCACCCCACAGCTGGTCCAGTTACTTTGACACTCCCTGCAGACAAAGCCAGAACTGCTGTGGAAGGTATTTCTCCTCTGACTTCAGGGATCTCCTGTGCCGGGTATCCTTAGAAAGACCCACCTCTGCACGATCCTCTGCTGTCTGAGGACCCTGGCGTTCTGTAGGAAAGATGATGCTGGTGGATTTCTCTTGGTGGTGATGCCCTCCATGCTAGGGAGGGGTGCTTTCATTTCTGAAGATCCTCATCAGGTCTTGCAGGCCAGGTCAGGTCCTGCAGAGTGTCAGGGCCTGCTCCCTGGCTCCAAGGCGGGGTGGCTCTGCTGCTGGGGGCAATGGGCACTGGGGCTGGGATCACGAAGTAACAGCTAGTAAGAGGGTCACATAATGATTGGGGAGATTGATAGGCCCAAGTCAGGAGACTGCATATACGAACTGTAACTGATACACAAAGTGAAAGAGAAGATCTGGTCAAACACCAGCCACAAAGATGGAGGTCAATGTACTTATTTCGAAATCGGGCATGTTCTAGCAGATTAAAACCAAGTAAGGTGCCAGCAGGTGGCATTGCGGTTAAGGCACTGGATCCCACAAAGCCAGCTTCTGGGTTGGAGTCCTGACCCAGTCACTTGAAAATTATACCTGTGTTCCCAAAGTCCTCAGGGGAAAATGGAGAAGAAGGAATTGCAATGTGGCCTTTCCTCCTGGGAGACAGTTTCTCACTTTCTTTCTCTTTCTCTCTTTCTCTTGGACCAATGCACAGTGCCCTGCAGCCAAAGACACCGGCAAAAGTGTAAATAAGGACATAGAAAGAATGGAGCAAATCCATAAGCTGATGCTAAAGCTTTACATCATACATAAGACACATAATTTGTATATTTTACTTTTGTTTTCTCCATGGACTGTTCAAAATTGATCATGTGTTTTGTCATAAAGAAAAGCATAATACCTTAAAAATTTTAATCTTTTCAGCATATGCTCTTATAATTTTTTAAACAAAAACAAAAAATAATGATAGATTAGTAAAATGGTGACCAAAATCTATAACTGCTTGATAATTAAGAAATGCCCTCCCTGGGGCCACCAGGTAGCATGGTGGTTAAAGCACTGGACTCCCATATGGCCAACCACAGTTTGAGTTCTAAATCTGGAGGCTTGCTTTCTCATTCTCTCTCTCTTTCTCTCTCTTTTATCAAATTTAAAAACAATAATAAAGTTAAATAAAATAATTCTTTTAATAATAATAATAATAATAATAATAATAATAAAAACTCCCTCTTTGTATCCAGGTTGAAATCAAAACAAAAATTAAAAACTATCTCATAGGAAACAACTGGAGGGATCAGCAGATGGTATAATGATTACTTCGCTGAACTCCCACACAGTTGACCGTGGTTCGAGTTCCAAACCCAGAGGCCAGGCATATGTGCGTGCATGCCCAAAATCCTGAGAGGTGAATAGAAGAGAAGGGATTGCAGCATGGTCATCCCTCCTGGGGCAGGATTTCTTACTTTCTGTCTTTCTGTTTCTCTCTGTCTCTCTGGTGAGCGCACGCACCCTTATAACAAAAATCTCTTAAAATACAAACTAACAAACAGAGAGAAAACCTCATGAAATGTATGAGACATAGCAAAATCAATACCCAGAGAGAGATAACGTTAGTCCTGGCATGTTAGAGAACAAGGTAAAACTATTTTAAGAAGTTTAGAGTATGAAAGAGAAAACAAAATATAAAGGAAAAAGGGAAATAATGAAGATAAAAGCTTAAAGCAGCAAAATAGGATATTTAAAATAACATTTTTGTACACATTTAAAAAAGGGATCTTGAAAAGACCAATAAAATTAATAACCCTCTAATAATCCAGATTAAAAAGAAAGAGGTGTGGGTCAGCAGCTAGTGTGGTGAAGACACTGGACTTCCACATGGCTAACCAAATTTTGAGCCCCAGACACAGCAGCTTGAAAATCACACTGAGTGTGTGTGCATGCAAGCCCAAAATCACAAGAGGAGAATGGAATAGAAGGGATTTTGGTGTGTCCATTCTCCGTGGGGGGTGATTTCTCACTTTCCATCTCTCTGTCTATCTCAGGGGAGCCCAAGTGCACTATGACACAAATATTAAAAAAAGAAAGAAAGAATTGGGGCTGGCAGTTGGCATGGTGGTTAAGGATGCTGGACTCCTGCATGATCAACTATGGTTCAAGTCCTGAGCCTGGCAGCTTGCTTTCCTACTTTACCTCTCTCTCACTCTCACGCTTTCCCTCTCTGGTCATTAAAATAAATAAATAAATAAATAGGGACCAGCAATTAGTGTAATGACTATGTCACTGGACTCCCATGTAGTCGATCACGGTTTGAGTCCCGGACCCGGTGGCTTAAACTTATGCCGGGCACATGTACATGCATGCCAAAGATCCCAAGAGGAAAATGGAGGAGAAGGGATTGTGGCATGGCCATCCCCCCAGGGGGTGATTTCTCACTTTCTGTCTCTCTATCTCTCTCTGTCTTTCTGGTGAGCACATGCACCCTATAGCAGAAAAACCCTCTCCCCCCCCAAAAAAAAAGAAATATAAAGTTAAATAAAATAATTTAAAAGAAAAAGAAGAAGAGAGAGGAGGCTAGCTGTATTGGCATAGCAGTTATACAATCCTGAGGTGCTGAGGTCAAGTGAGAAGGCCACACTCTCAGGTACCATAGCCGCCAGGTGTGCATACCCTTGTACTGGCTGGATCTGGGATAAACTGAAGACCCCATTGGTGATGACTCCCTGTCTTCCTCTCTCTAAGTAAATAAACAAAAAACAACCCCCAGGTGGGGGAGAAGGAGAGAAACAATAAGAAAAAAAAATCCTTTGTAGCAGCCAACAGCCAGACTGCCCCTTTGGCTGTAGCAGCCAGCAGACAGGTACATCTGTAGGCATCTGGGCAGCAGCAGACACAGAGGCAGGGGCAACACTGCCCCCACCGCCTCACCTCCATACCCCCCAGTCCAGGATCCACCCAGACCCATAGGCAAGTAGTCAGTTCCTCCATTTTTTTCTTTACTGTCCTCCATTCATTTGTTAATTTCCTCATCTCCCTCTCCCCAGAGACTGCCCCTTTGGCTGTAGCAGTCAGCAGACAGGTACATCTGAAGGCATCTGGTGAAATTGCGTGCCACGCGGTAGCAGCTGGACTTTTTCTTTATTCCCCTCTCTAATCTTCTCTGGATTTTTTCTTTATTCCACTCTCTACTCTTTTCTTTTTCTTTATACTATCTTCTCTTCCTCTTCTTCCATCTTGCCAGAGGGACTAGCTAGGTCTAGAATCAGAGATCTGAAATTTTCTAGTCATTCATATAAGTTTCTATGGGTTCTTCCTTTGTACTGAACCAGCTGTGAAAAAGAAGATACTGCTCTTCATACACCTGAATATAGTTTCTTTTTTGAGACCACATAGCTAAAAACAAGAGAACAGAAACTTCGGCAGACGTCAACTTGTAACAAAAGGGAAACACACGCCTAGTCAGTGAAACATTCTCCTAAGAGGTACTTAAAATTTAGTACATCTTCCAATGGCTATAAGTAGAAGAAGAGCCTCAGGTCTGAATAAACAAGGAAATATATCTCCATCAAAGGTACAGAGTAACTCACCTCCATCTTTTGTGCAAATGGAAGACATTACCAAAATATCAGACAAAGAACTTCAAACATTTATGGTGACCAAATTCCTCGAGATGGAACAGAAAAGAGACAACGAACTATAGGATATTAGGAAGTCATTCCAAGATATGAAAGACAAAATGGACACTCTAAGAAAGAACCAGATAGAATGATTAGAGATAAAGTCTGGAATAAAGGAAATCAAAAACTCCCTTGAAAGTATAAAAAGTCAATTAGGCCATGCTGAAGATCAAATCTCTGATGCAAAAGATAAAACCTCTGACCTAGAAAGAACCACCAAAAAGATACAAAAAGTAACAAAAAAAATGAGGATAATATATGAGAAATACTGGACTCCATAAGATGCCCAAATATCAGAATAATTGGCATCCCAGAAGGTGAAGAAACTAATAATGGCATGCAAAATCTATTCCATGAAATTCTGGAAGAAAATTTCCTGAGTCTAGAGAGGCATCAACCATCCAGACCCAAGAAATACAAAGGACCCCAAATAGACTCAACCCCAGAAGATCTTCCCCAAGGAACATCTTAGCCAGACTGTCTAGGACTGCAGATAAAGACATGATACTAAAACTGGCAAGAAAGAAATGAGAAGTGAGGTACAAAGGTCATCCCATCAGGCTAACACCGGACCTCTCAATGGAAGCAATGCTAGCAAGGAAAGAATGGGAAGATGTATTGAAAGTTTTAAGAGAGAAACAATTTCAACCAAGACTATTATATCAAGCAAGATTATCCTTCATGTGAGAAAAAAAGATTAAAATCTTCTCAAACAAGACCTGAAAGAATTTGACAGCACCAGACCAGCTCTTCAAGAAACCCTGAACAAAGCACTGTTCCAGGAAAACTAAAGAGCTAACAAAGGAATAAAAGGCAGCTGTGACAATGGCCAAATTAAACATCAGGACAGATACAGTTACATCGATAATAACATTAAATGCGAATGGATTAAATTCTCCAATCAAGAGACACAGACTGCCTGAATGGATAAAAAGCAGAAACCCTCTATCTGTTGCCTACAGGAAAGCCACTTAATCAATAAAGACAAACAAAGACTGAAAGTGAAGGGTTGGAAAAAGGTTTTTTATGCAATTGGGAACCAAAAAAGAGCTGGAGTTGCAATACTGATTTCTGACAAAATAGGCTTTAATACAAAAACTGTTCGAAGAGACAAAGAAGGGCACTATATTGTAGTAAAAAGGATCAATAGATCAAGAGATATAACATTTATAAATATATATGTACCTAAAACAGGAGCACCCAAATATGTGAAGGAAAAACTGTTAGATCTAAAAGGGGAGGTAGACGGCAATGCAATAATTGCTGGAGACATCAACACAACACTATCCCCTCGGGACAGATCATCTAGACAAAGAAAAAGATAAAGAGATAAAGGATCTGAATGATACCATAAATGAAATGGACTTAACAGCCCTCTATAGAACTTTCCATCCCAAAACCATGAGATAAACTTTTTTCTCACCTCTACATGGAACCTTTTCAAAGACTGACCACATCATAGGGCACAAAGCAAGCCTCTACAGATTCAAAGGCATAGAAACAATTTCTAGCATCTTCTCTGACCATGATGGAATTAAACTTGAGTTTAATTTCAAGAGAAATCCTCAAAAATACTCATATACATGGAAACTAAATAACCTACTTCTGAATGACTCCACAACTACTGATGAAATAAAGTCTGAAACCAAAAGATTCATGGAAGCCAATGACAATGAGGACACGAGTTTCCATAATCTTTGTGACACTGCCAAAGTAGTCAAAAGAGGGAAGTTTATAGCAATTAGTGCTCATAAGAGGAAGATGGCAAGAAGGCAAATAGATCAACTAATGTGCCTCAGAGAATTGGAGAAGCAACAGCAAAATAATCCAAAAAACTCCAGGAGAAAGGAAATAATAAAGATATGAGCAGAAATAAATGAAATGGAAAATAGGTGAACTATACAGAAAATAAATGAAAGTAAAAATTGGTTCTTTGAAAAGATAAACAAAATCAATACACCGCTAGTGAGATTTATTGAGGGAAAGGAACCAGGTGAATCAAATCTGTACTATAACAACAGACAAAGGAGAAGTACAAAACATCATTAGAGGATACAATGAACAACTATATGCCAAGAAACAAGACAATCTTGATGAGATGGACAATTTCCTAGACACATATAATCTACCAAGGTTGAGCCAGGAGGATATAGAAAGTCTGAATAGGCCCATAACAAGTCAGGAGATTGAATCAGTAATAAATAACCTTCCAAAAAAGAAAAGCCCTGGCCCTTATGGCTTCAGCTTTGAGTTCTATAAAACTTTCAAAGAAGAGTTAACTCTAATGTACTCAAGTTATTTCTAAAGATCCAAAAGGGTGAATCTCTCCCTAATTCATTCTATGAAGCCTCTACCACCATTATCCTCAAAACAGATAAGGACAGAACAAGGAAGGAAAACTATAGAACAATATCTCTGATGAATATAGATGCAAAGATTCTCAACAAGATACTAGCAAACCGTATCCAGGAACTTATAAAAAAGATTATATTTCATCTGTTAGTCAATCAGTTTCAGACATAGAATGCAGACAAACGGTATATGTTAAGTGGGGACATACAATGTCTCTCCTTCATAGCCTGGCTTGCCTCACTCAGCAGTACATCTTCCATATTCTTCCACTTTCTGTCAAAAGCCAGGGCTCTGTTGGTTTTTAGGCTGAGTAGTATTCCATAGAGTATATGTGCCACAGTTGAACAAACACAAGAGATGGGTGTGAATGTCAGATGAGGTGTATGTGGAGGAGTGGGGCCCAACGAAAGACATTTGGAGAAGGGATACAGAGGTAGAGCATTGACGGGATGGGGAGGTGTGGTGTTATCTGTTGAAGATATTTCAATCAACGGGTCTGGGGAGAAATGTTCACATATCGAAATGATCTCATTGTAAGCCAAACAATATGATTGAAAGTATATACAAAAATAAATTAATTAATTAATAAAAAAAAGATTATATTTCATGATCAGGTAGGCTTTATTCCAGGAATGCAAGGTTGGTTCAACATACACAAAACTATAAATGTAATACACCATATTAACAAGAAAATAGACAAAAACCATATGGTCATATCGATTGATGCAGAAAAAGCATTTGATAAGATACAACATCCCTTCATTACCAAGACTCTCAGCAAAATTGGCATAGAAGGGTCATTTCTCAACACAATAAAAGCTATCTATAAAAAAAAAAACCATTGCAAACAACATCCTGAATGGAGAAAAGCTGGAAGCTTTCCCACTAAAAGTTGGTACAAGACAAGGATGCCCACTTTCTCCACTCCTTTTTAATATAGTACTGGAAGTCCTCGCCAACACAATCAGAAAAGAGGAAAAAATTAAAGGCAACTAAATAGAAAAAGAAGAGGTGAAACTCTCTCTATTCGCAGATGACATGATTGTGTACATAGAAGACCCAATGATTTCCATAAAGCATTTTGGAAGTAATGCACGAATACAGTCAAGTTGCAGTATATAAAATCAATATACAGAAATCCATAGCATTTCTATATACAAACAACAGGCAGACGGAGATACAACTGAAAAAAGTTATTCCATTTACCATAGCCACAAGGAGTATAAGATACTTAGGAATAAATCTAACCAAAGAAGTTAATGATATCCACAACGAAAACTATGAGAAGGCTAAAAAAAGAAATAGAAAAAGACACAAAAAAGTGGAAAGGTATCCCATATTCCTGGATTGGAAGAAATAAAATAACCAAAATGGCAAATCTACCCAAATTAATCTACCTATTTAATGCAATGCCAATAAAAGTACTAGACACATTCTTCACAGATCTAGAAAAGACAATCATAACATTTTCCCCGAATAATAAAAGACCCCATATTGCCAAAGCAATTCTACACAAGAAGAGTTGAGTGGGTAGCATCTCACTTGCTGACCCAAAAATATACTCCAAAGCTGTGGTAACCAAAACAGCATGGTACTGGCACAGGACCAGACATGTGGACCAATGTAACAGAATTGAGTCCACAGGAATTCCCAAACATTCAGTCAACTGATTTTTGACAAGGGGTACAAGTCAATCCAGTGGGAAAAGGAAAACCTCTTAAGCAAATGGTGCTGGAAAGACTGGATTTCCACCTGTAGAAAGGTGAATCTGATCCCCTCTCTCTCATCTTTGACAAAAATCAAGTCGAGGTGGATCGAGGATCTAAATCTAACACCCCAAACTATAAAACTGCTTCTAGAAAACACTGGGTAAACTCTGGGAGACATTGGGGTAGGGAAAGACTTCTTACATAAGACCCCCAAAGCACCGTCAATAATCCCTAAAATAGACAAGTGGGATTACACAAGACTAAGAAGTTTCTGCATGGCAAAAGACACAGTAATTATTGTGAATCAACAGCCCTCAGAATGGGAAAATATTTTTATAAGTTACACATCAGATAAGGGACTGATAGCCAGAATACACAAGGAACTCAAGCTGCTGTTTGGAAAAAAGATTATCAACCCTATTAAAAGATGGGAGAAGGAGTTGAAAAAAACACTCACTAAAGATGACATATGAATACCCAAAAGGCATATGAAAAAATGCTCAACATCTCTCATCATAAGGGAAATGCAGATGAAAACAACAATGAGATTCCGCCTAACCCCAGTCAGAATGTCTAAGATTAAAAAACAAAAAAATGATAAGTGTTGGTGGGAGTTTGGTGAAAGGGGAACTATCTTACACTACTGGTGGGAATGTAAATTAGTCCAACCACTGTGGAGAACAATGTGGAGATTCCTCAAAAGTCTACAAATAGAACTACCATATGATCCAGCAATCCCACTTCTTGTCATCTACCCAAAGGACAGAAGAATTCTTCATTAGAAAAGTGCTTGCACATCGATGCTTATTGAGGTACTTTTCACAATTACTAAGACATGGAACCAACCCAAATGCCCCGTACAGATGAATGGATTGAAAAACTGTGGTACATATACTCTACTGAACATTATTCAGTCATAAAAAAGCAACAAAACCTTGGCTTTTGACAGAAAGTGGAAGAATATGGAAGATTTACTGCTGAGTGAAGCAAGCCAGGGGATGAAGGAGAGAAATTGTATGTCCCCACTAAATATATATTGAGTGTCCGCACTTGATGTCTGAAACTGATGTTCTAAAGGATGTACAATCACAAGAGATGGGTGTGAATGCCAGCTGTGTTGTGTTTGGAGGAGTGTGGCCTGGGGAAAGACATTTGAAGGAGGGATACGGAGACAGAGCATTGTTGGGATGGGGAGGTAGTGTTGTTATCTGTAGAAGATATTTTGATAAACTGGACTGGGGAGAAATGTTCACATATTAAAATATTCACTTTGTAAGCTAAATAATGTGATTGAATATATAATAAAAATGTAAATAAATAAATAAATTATATTAAAAGAAAGTCCTTACCTCATGGTGACACAAACAAGTACTGAAAGATGAAGTTCTGGCTGGGTTCTATTTCAGAGTAATTTGAAGGATAATCATTGAAGCAGGATGATACATGAAGATTCATTCTACTGTTCTCTACTTTTTAAAAAAATGTACATTTATCCTTGAAGCTAAAATTCTACTTTTCCTTTTCTCTTTATCGTTATTTCTGTTTAAAGAAAAAAATAAAAGCAAAGAACTGCCTCTGCTTCAACTTCTACTTCCCATATCAGTTTTTTCCCCCAAGGGAGACTTTTGCTATAGGATAAGTGCACTTGCCAGGGAAACAGAAAGCAAGAAATCAGCACCCATGATGGATGGCCATGCTGCAATCCCTTCTCCTCTGTCTTCTCTTGGGATTTTGAGCACACACACACACACACACACACACACACACACACACATCAGCGTAAGTTTCAAGCCTTCGGGTCTGGGGCTTGAACCATGGTTGGCCATATAGGAGTCCAGTGACATAACCATTGCACCATCTGCTAATCCCTCCTTTATCATTCTATTGAAAATATTACCATCAAAATCACCCAAGACATTCTAGTTGCCAAACTCAGTGCTCGGTGTACAGCTTCCACCTAACTGGATCTCTCTGAAGCATCAGAATACATTAGTATCTCCTCAAAACTACAGTATCAATTTAATTCCTCAACAACATGTATATTTCCTTCCATCTTCATGACCATCTCTTTTACCCTCTCTTACAAACGCTGCTCCAGAATTCCCTTCTCTGCCTCTTCTCATGTCCTTTGTGACATTCCCACACAATGACACGTACACCTAACCTTCCACTGCCATCACAAAGCTGTTGTCTCCTAACTGACAAGTCTCAGACTAAATTCTTTCCGTCTATGGTATCCTGTAGACATCCTAAACTTAACCAGAAAAAGCTCATACCAACTTCTTCCACCCTACTTGCCTCCTTGCCTAATTGAGTTATTTTTTTTTTTCCCGAGAGGTTTTTTTTTTTTTTTTTTTTTTTTTTTTTTTTTTTTTTTTTTTTTTGCTATAGGGCACGTGCGCTCTCCAGACAGACAGAGAGAGACAGAGAGACAGAAAGTGAGAAATCACCCCCCAGGGGGGATGGCCATGCCACAATCCCTTCTCCTCCATTCTCCTCCTGGGATCTTGGGCATTCACGCACACGCGCCCAGCGTGAGTTTAAGCCACTGGGTCTGGGACTCAAACCACGGTCGACCATGTGGGAGTCCAGCGACATAGCCATTATGCTAACTGATGGTCCCACCCAATTGAGTTTTAACAGCATCTTTGACTACCATTCTCCCTGTCTGAAAGCCCTATTTCTCCTTTGATCCACATCTCACTCCTCTTTTTCACATTTGCCTGTATCCTGGAATCTTATCACCACCACCTATTAAGATCTGGAAGAGACACAAATCTTTCAACCCAGGATCCTACTCCTAAGGATTTGTGGCATAGAAATAAAACCAGTATGTAAGAAGTTGTCTATCTACCCTCTTGGTCCTTCCATTGCCCTAGGCATCAGGGTCAAAGATCAAATCAGTACATGATTCCATGGCAGTTGGCTACCCTAACAACATGCTGGCCCTGACACAGGGGTGGTGAAGGCTTGTGGCCGCTTTTAACAACTACCAGAAATGCTGATTGCTGAGGCTTGCAGCTCCTGAGAGCTCTAGGATGTACCCCACAGTCAGCCTGTATTTAATAAGCGGGTGTTCAGCATACAGCTCTCTGCTATGAGAGTGGCAGAGCTAAGATCCCAAGTCTGTTGCAGTTGGTAGTAAGTCTCTAGAGGCATCTTCTCCAAAGAAAAGAGGAAGTTTGTTAAGAGAAAGAGAAAGAGCACCAGGGTAACTAAAGCTGGAGGTGCTTCATCCTGCCCCACCGGAATGAGGGGCTTCCTTTCTTAGAGCAATCAAGCTTTTCTGTGAAGCTGTTTGTGTGACTGAGATGCAGGGGAGTTGGGATAAGCATACATGAAACTTTTGGTGTTTTTTTTGTTTTATCTCCAGGGAGTCAGACCTCTGGGTACTTGCTTTGGGTTACTGTCTGCTACTCCATGGGTCGATGTGACCCTGCAGTAGCAGCTCCTGGAGTGGAGGCTCCTGCCAAGAGCAGTTACACAGAAGTCCCACCTGGGTTCCTTGTCAGACCTCAAGTGATAGTGGGTGGTGCTCAGGAGAGCTCTTTGTAAAGTCCAAATTCTTCGTCATAAACCCTCCCTTGTCTGCTTAAATGTATCGCTGAACATTAGCTTAAAAATGAAAGATACAAAAGAAATATAAAATTTACTAAAGTTAAAAGATAGATGGAGGTTTAGAAGAGAAACTATATGTATGAGGCCATGAAAGAAGCTCATTGCGAATCAGAGAGTGGCCTGTAACAAGATGAAAGAAAGGGCAGAGAGACCTGGGGAGATGACTTTCATCTTGGTTCAGCAAAAGCCATACTTTGGTTTGTGATACAGCCTTGGGGCCCTGAGCTCGGTGCATTCCATGAGCGCCTATTCAAAGCTGCCAGGTTACAAAGTAGCTCTGAGTGTGCTTTATCAGTGACATCACTTTGGCCCACACTAGCTCAGCGTATCATGCCAGTTCGCTGGTCCTTTGTGGGTTGAGACACTAGTCCATTTCCTGGAAGCAAGAACTACTTGGGTCCCCCTAGTGTTTCATGGCATCCTCAATTTAGAGTGGCAATTTCTGTTGTGGTGCTCACTAGCTGAGTATCAATCATGATGATCTTGAAATCCTCCCCTTCACTGACCTCTACAAAATGTCACTTAATCCTGGAACATGTAGTCTTAACCCTGCAGTTAGACCTCTTCAGTCATACGTACAATCTCTCTTTATAAGTGACAGCTCCCTCTACATGTGCTATCAGATCTCCTCTGTATCTGACAGCTCCCTCTACATGTTATATCAGACCTCCCCTGTATCCTTCCCTGTATCTGACAGCTCCCTCTGCATGTGTTATCATATCTTCTCTGTATCTAACCAATCTCTCTATATGATATCAGATCTCCGCTGTATCTAACCACTCTCCCTATGTGATATCAGATCTCCTCTGTATCTGACAGCTCCCTCTACATGTGATATCAGATCTCCTCTGTATCTAACCACTCTCTTTGTATGATACCAGATCTTCTCTGTATCTGACAGCTCCCTCTACATGTGATATCAGATCTCCTCTGTATCTAACCACTCTCTTTATATGATATCAGATCTCCTCTGTATCTGACAGTGTTGTGGAAAACCAGACAGCCAGGGAACAAAAAGGTAGCACTCCGGAGAGACAGGAGAAACTCTTTAATATGCCGACAGGCATGGAGAAGTTAACATTCAAAATCTTTGGCCCCACTTGGGGGTCTAGCACAGTCTTTTTTTCAGGAAGTTTGGGGACAGGTGGTTTCCAGCAGGCTAAGGGGTAGCCTATTAGGAAGAAGCAGCTTTTCTGGAAGATGTAGCCCAGAGTTTATTCTCAGGAAGAAAGGGTCAGATAAGCAGGGTGTTCAGCTTCTCAAGGTCTTGGATTGTTCTATCACTTCAGAGGGGGAGAGACAGTGGCAGAAAATTCACAGAGGCACAGAGGCTGGGAATGGCAAGCCTTGGACTATTCTGAGTTCCGGGCCCAGCCCAGGGCTACTCTGAGTTCCGGGCCCAGTCACATCAACAGCTCCCTCTATATGATATTAAATCTCCCCTGTATCTGACAGCTCCCTCTACATGTGCTATCAGATCTCAGTATCTAACCACTCTCCATACATGATATCAGATCTCCTCTGTATCTGACAGCTCCCTCTCTGTGATATCAGATCTCCCTCTATCTCACAGTTCCCTCTCTATGTGATACCAGATCTCTTCTGTATCTGACAGTCTCAGATACAGAAACTTTAGAGCTCTGTTTCTTTAGAGCTGATATTCATCTACCCCTATATACACTAGCTCCCTCTATTTTTATATCAGATCTTATAACTCTCTCAGAACATCTGGGCACCTCAGTACTTCCATTGCACTAGGCCACAGAGTAAAAGGTCAGATCAATATTCCACAACTGTTGACAGCATCCTGACCACCAAGTGTCCTGAGTTTTCCTGTGGTAAAGGAGAGTTGTCCTCTTTGTTCTACAGACTTTAGCCTGTGCTACTCTGAAGCCTTCAGCAATCACCGAAGCCCAGATGTTGCCTTCTGCCTATGACTAATCAAATCAGAGAAGAGACGTGACATTGTGGTGGCAATATCCCTCTTTGGTGCTGGAAAGCTTCATTTACAATGGTGCAAATGTGGACCAGAAGTATACAGGCTTTGAACATGTTCTCCTCCACCTGAGCCTTAGTCTTGCTGGCGATAAGAATCATCATGAATCAGCCCTTCTTCAAGAGGCAGAAAGCTCCATGGCTTCTGCGATCTAGCAATTTTGGGAGAAAGGAAGATGTCCCACTGATCACTGGGCCTCCAGCATACAAAACCCACGTGGTATTGTTTCCCTCTCTCTGCTTCCATTTCTGCACACTCCTCGACCCTCAGTTTGAACTTCCAAGTTTGGGAAGAAACCGACCATCCACCAGATGACTAGAAATCGCTGCAGGACCACAAGAAATATGGGGAAGCAGGAAAATACCTCTTCCACAAGGGAAACGGATAGCTCCTCATCATCCACACACAGTTCAATGGAAATCATGGAAATGTCTGATAAAGAATTCAGAACATTCATAATGGCAAAGCTAACAGAGATGGAAGAGAAGAGAGACAAGGTACTGCTGAAAAGGAAGGAGAAAGGAGTTGAAGAGTTCCAGGAGGTGAGGAAATTCATGCAAGATCTAAAAGAGGAATTTCACACTTTACAAAAGAATCAGATGGAACTGTTAGAGATGAAGGCTATAATACAAGAAGTCAAAATCTCCCTTGAAAGTATTAAAAGAAGACTAGATCATACAGAAAACAGAATCTCTAATGTAGAAGAGAAAATGGCTGGCCTAGAAAAATCCACCACAAAGACTGAGAAAATGGCCCAAAAAATTGAGAATAATATGTGAGAAGTATTAGATACAATTAAACGCCCAAACATCTGGATAATAGGCATCCCAGAGGGTGAAGAGACTCATAAGGGCATTGATAATCTATTCCATGAAATCCTGCAAGAAAACTTTCCAAACCTGGAGAGGCACTCAAAGATTCAGTCCCAAGAAATACAGAGGACCCCAAATAGAATCAACCCAAGAAGATCTTCTCCAAGACACATTATAGCCAGATTGACCAAAACCACAGACAAAGATAAGATACTAAAACTGGCAAGAGAAAAAAGGCAAGTTACCTACAAAGGGTATCCCATCAGACTAACAGCAGACCTCTCATCAGAAACAATGCGAGCGAGGAGAGAATGGGAAAATATATTCAAAGTATTAAGGGAAAAGCAATTTCAACAGAGAATTCTGTACCCAGCAAGGTTATCATTCATTTGGGAAGAAAAGACACGAACTTTCCAAGATAAATAAAACCTGAAAGAATTTACCAGCACCAGACCAGATCTCCAAGAAGTTCTTAAGGGAGTGCTATGTCAGTAAAATTAAATGCAGACACACAGAAATAATCAAAAACTAAGAAAATGGGCAACTTAATTGTAAGGACAATGTTTGGAGATGAATATTATATCCCAGAATTCAATCTGGAAGATCGAACCTTAACAGAAGAAAGATTAAGTACATGAGACTGAACCAATGAAACAACATTCTGTGACTTGACTGAATTATTGCTGCTTTTCTCCTAAGCTTTGTTTTCCGGTTTTAAAGGATTTTTGTCCTGTCTTGAGCTGTTGATAGGTGCATGTACTTACTATTTGAACAGAATACTAACCTGTTTCTAGGCTTTAAGTTTCAAGGAAATATCATTACCAGTTCAAAACTACTCTTCTTGAAATTACCTGCTGAAAGTAGTTAGATTATTTATGATATTGTATGATGAACAAAATGTTGGGGAAAAAGGAATTGAAGACAACTGTATATAGCAGAGATAGTGTAATAAGAGAGTGGGAAAGGGCAGAGGGTCAAACATGGGGTAAGAAATATATATATATATATATATATATATATATATATATACACATATGTATGAAAGTAGAAATGTAATATTATTGATGATAACATGCATGATAACATGCAATTTATTCTAGATGGGAAACCACATTTAGTACGTTGTGATGATGCTCAGGGAATGAATGTTAAATAATTTTTAAAAAGTTGCAGGAGAAAAAAAAATGGTAAAACTGTTCGTATTGAAATTTTTAAAAAAATGCATATTTGATGACTGCAGTAAGCTATATAGCCCCAGCTGGGTACTACTTTATAATATGTTCATTCTACTCACTGGGGTTTATGCCTAAAGTCAGACTTGGGTTCATGTATAGGTATATATCAGCTGTGCTAGCTATTGGATATATTTAGACTAATTAAGTTCATTAACAAATCAATTAAATGTGGGGGGAAGGCATAGAAAGCAACCATGGATACCAGAGACAATGTGGGAGGAGGGTGGGACATGGCAGAGGGTGAGGGATAAGGAATCAAGGATGGGAAAACAAAAAACAAAGTACACTAGACATAAGAATTGGAAAATTATTTGCTGAAAACATGTATGTTGATGTGCTTGACTGAGTCAATACACAGTGTATTTTGGATGGAAAAATTCATTTGTATGCTGTAATGATGTATAGTGAATTAATGTAAAAAATAAATAAATTTAAAGAGAAAAAAAAGTTAAATAAAATAATTCTTTTTTAAAAAATAGCCTTAAGCCTTCAGCCACTGTGGAAAACAATATGGAGTTTCCTCAAAGTTCTACAAATAGAACTACCATTTGATCCAGCAATCCTACTTCTGGGTATCTACCCAAAGGACAGGAGAATGCTCAGTCAGAAAAGCGCTTGCACATCAATGTTTATTGCAGCATTATTCATGATTGCTAAGACATGGAACCAACCCAAATGTCCACAAACAGAGAATGGATGGGAAAAGTGTGGCACATAAACTCTATGGAATACTATTCAGCCATAGGAAATAAGACCCTGGCATTTGATAGAAAGTGGTTGAATATGGAAGATTTATTGCTGAGTGAAGCAAGCCAGGCTATGAAAAAAAGATATTGTATATATCCACTTAATATCCACTGATTATCCATACTTTATGGTAGAGATTGAAATATTGGAAAAAGCAGTGAAAATAGTTATGGTTGCTGAAGAAAGTGTGGACAGAGTGAGGAAGAGAGAAGAGTATAGAGAGGGATAGCAAGAGAACAGAGAGGCATAACATTAGTGGGACACAGAAATGGTTTATTACATGTTGATGATAGCATGTATGGTATTCTCAACTGGACTGGTCTGAGAAGTATTTCATGTTGGGTAAGTTCTCTTTACAGGTCAAATGATATATAGTGACTGAATGTTTAAAAAAATAATGAGATTAATAATAATAATAATAATCTTAAAAAATGATGAAAAGCTATTTGATGATGATGTGGATAGTAATGTCTTTTTCTTGACTTACATGCATGTTAATAGAGCTGAAAAAGAAATATAATACACTGTAAAAATATATGTGATTACATGTAATATACAAAATTATGATAATAAATAAAATTAAATTAAAAAAAAGAATCATCATGAATGACTGGATGGAACTGACCTCCCAAGCTGAGACAGAAATAGTCAAGATACACCACAGTCCGTGCATGACATGCTGCCCTGATATCTGGCCAGGAGGTCAGGACTAAACTCCAAAAAGGGATGGGTGGAGCAGAAGGGTTCATCTTTCCATGACTTTCATTCATTTCACCAATTCACCCGGTATTCTCTGGTCTTGCTCGGGCAGTGTGCACTGTGCCCACTTTCATGATACAGTCAAAGCGCACTCCAAACTCACCATTTGCATGTTTGTGAGAAAAGTGTAGAGGCTCATAGACTGACTCACTGAGCATTGAGAAGTCTTTGCAGTAGCAATGGGTGGTGGGTACAGCTAGGGGATGTGCATGAATGAGAGGTGGCTGGGAACAAGGTCACAGGTCCTATTGCCACTAGATGAGGACAAGGTGAACCAGAGTAGTTAAGAAGAAATGAGTTATGGGACCAGCAGTTAGTGTAATGGCTCTATCGCTGGACTCCCATGTAGTCAATGGTGGTTCTCATCTTGGACCCGGTGGCTTAAGACTCATGCTGGACGCGTGTGTGTGTGTGCCCAAGATCCCAAGAGAAAAAGAGAAGAGAAGGGATTGCAGTGTGACCATGCCCCCTGAAGGGTGATTTCTCACTTTCTGTCTTTCTGTCTGTCTGGCAAGTGCATGCATATAGCAAAAACCTCAAAAAAAATAAATGAGTTCTGAGGGAAATGGATGAGGAAGAAGAAACAGAGACACTAAACTAGTGAGCGGTTTCTTCTGATTCTCTTATTCACTGTAACATTCCCGGCCACCCCCTCCTTTCTCCCTTCTTTGCTTTATTATGTAATCAAATCTCTAACCCTCTTCTCATTTCTACCTAGAGCTGTGTGGGCTTCAGGTGGGAGTGAGCCTAGAAGAGATGCCTGTCATCTCAGTGCACCTTCTGCTTTCCAACAGATAGCCTAAAGGTGGTTAGGACCCTGATGAGTTTGGTACTCAGCTTTTCCTTCTTCTTGAACTTGTTCCTGGGTTTGGAATTCACCTATATGATTCCTTAAAATAAATATGTACTCCTCCTCGTTGCTTTCCTTGGCTTCCTCTCAGATAACTTCCTGGCTCCCCTCTCATCCCTGTGGAGGTGTCCTTGGTTTGGAGCCAGTTCTGCTTGGTGCTCTGACTGAGATATTTATGTGGCTTCTGGATCTGATCTGCCACTAATGCAGAGTCAGTCCTGGGATGAGGGGCAGCTGGACAGGGTGGAGGCTGAGATTCATCGCAATCTCAGGTTAAGACTTGAATCTAAGAGTCATGCTTCCTCCAAAGGGTCTCTTTTCTCCTGTCTGGACAACCAGGGGCCCTAACGCTCTACACACTCTTAATGTACAACCAGAAGCTGGAAAAAGGCAAGGATGCGTACTTTTCCAGCTAAAAGGAGACATGGATCACTGTCACGTCCTACATAAATGTTGTATTCTTGTTTGTCAGTGATGAGTGTCTCTAGAAATAAAAAAAAAAATCAATTTATTTTTAACAGATGGAGGGAGAAGGTGAGTGGAGGTTAGAGGGAAAGAAGACAAACTTTGCATTTTTTTACTTTTTTATTATAATTTGTGTATACATTCAATCATATTATTTAGCTTACAAAGTGAACATTTTAATATGTGAACATTTCTCCTCAGTTCAGTTGATCAAAATATCTTCCAAAGATAATACCACACCTCCCCATCTCATCAATACTCTGTCTCCATATCCCTCCTTCAAATGTCCTTCCTTAGGTTCCACTTCTCCACTCACACCACTTCTGGCGCTAACCCCCATCTCTTGTGTTTGTACAACCTTAGGTCAATCCGTTTCAGTTATAGAGTGAGGACACTCGGTATATATTAAGTGGGGACATACAATGTCTCTCTTTCATAGCCTGGCTTGCTTCACTCAGCAGTAAATATTCCATACTGTTCCACTTTCTTTCTAAAGCCAGGGTTTTTTATGACTGAATAGTATTCCACATAGTATATGTACCACAGTTTTTCAATCCATTCATCTGTACAGGGGCATTTGGGTTGGTTCCATGTCTTAGCAATCGTGAATAGTGTTGCAATAAACATCGATGTGCAAGCACTTTTCCAATGAAGAATTCTTCTGTCCTTTGGGTAGATACTAAGGAATGGGATTGGTGGATCATATGGTAGTTCTATTTGTAGATTTTTGAGGAAACTCCAAATTGTTCCCCACAGTGGCTGGACCAATTTACATTCCCACCAGAAGTCTAAAGGAGTTCCCCTTTCACCACACCCCTGCCAACACTTATCGTTTTCTGTTTTTTAATCTTAGACATTATTCTGGCCTAGGTTAGGTGGTTTCTCAATGTTATTTTGATCTGCATTTCCCTTACAATGAGGGATGTTGAGCATTTTTTCATATGCCTTTTGCCTATTCGTATATCATCTTTACAGGGTGTTTTTTCCAACTCCTTCTCCCATCTTTTAATAGGGTTAATCATCTTTTTTCCAAACAGCTTCTTTAGTTCCTTATGTATTCTTGGTAGATTGTATTTGTCCACGAATTCATCCATCTCATCCAGATTGTCTTGTTTCTTAGCATATAGATGTTCAAAGTATCCTCTAATGATGTTTTGAATTTCTACTATGTCTATTGTTGTATTACCAGCTTCATTGTAGTTTTGATTCACCTGGTTCCTTTCTCTCTTCTTCTTAATAAGTCTTTCTAGTGGTGTATCAATTTTATTTATCCTTTCAAAGAACCATCTTTTAATTTCATTTATTTTCTCTATAGTATGTTTATTTTCTATTTCATTTATTTCTGCTCAGATCTTTATTATTTCCTTTCTCCTGTACTGTATTTTTCTGTTGCTTTTCCTATTCTCTGAGGCATGATGTTAGGTGATACATTATCCTTCTTTCCTCTTCTTCTTATGTGCACTAATTGTTATGAACTTCCCTATTATGACTGCTTTAGCAGTGTCCCAAAGATTATGGTAACTCATGTCCTCATTGTCATTGGCTTTCATCAATTTTTTGATTTCAGTCTTTATTTCTTCAGTAGTAGGGGAGTCATGCAGGAGTAGGTTATTTAGTTTCCATGTATTTGGGTATTTTTGAGGATTTCTCTTGAAATTAAAATCAAGTTTAATTCCATCATGGTCGGGGAAATTGCTGGATATAGTTTCTATGCTTCTGAATTTGTAGAGGCTTGCTTTGTGCCCTATGATGTGGCCAATCTTTGAAAAGTTTCCATGTGGGGGTGAGAAAAAAGTGTATCTCATGGTTTTTGTATGGAAAGTCTATAGATGTCTGTTAACTCCATTTCATTTATGGTATAGTTCAGATCCTTGATCCCTTTACCTATGTTTTGCCTAGATGATCTGTCCAGAGGGGATAGTGCGGTGTTGAGGTCTCCAACAATTTGTGTGTTGCAGTTTATCTCCCCTTTTAGATCTAACAGTATTTCCTTCACATATTTGTATGCTCCTCTGTTAGGTGCATAGATATTTATAAGCATTATATCTTCTTGATCTATAGAGCCTTTTACTACAATATAGTGCCCTTCTTTGTCTCTTCAAACAGTTTTTGTTTTAAAGCCTATTTTGTAAGAAATCACAACTCCAGCTCCTTTTTGTTTCTCATTTGCATGGAAAACATTTTTCCAACCTTTCACTTTCAGTCTATGTATGTCTTTCTCCATGAGGTGGGCTTCCTGTAGGCAACAGATAGAGAATTTTTTTTTCCATTCAGCTTGTCTGTGTCTCTTTATTGGAGAATTTAATCCATTAACATTCAATGTTATTATCGATGTTATTGGATCTGTCCCAATGTCTAAGTTAGCCATTGTCTTAGTTGCCTTTATTTCTTTGTTTCTGGCTGTTAATTCTTTAGTTTTCCTGGAACAGGACTTTCTTCATGGTTTCTTGAAGAACTGGTCTGCTGTTGGCAAATTCTTTCAGGTTTTGTTTGTCTGAGAAGATTTTAATCTTTTTTTCTCACATGAAGGATAATCTTGCTTGATATAATAGTCTTGGTTGAAATTGTTTCTCTCTTAAAACTTTCAATACATCTTCCCATTCTTTCCTTGCTAGCATTGCTTCCGTTGAGAGGTCCAGTGTTAGCCTGATGGGATGACCTTTGTACCTCACTTCTCATTTCTCTCTTGCCAGTTTTAGTATCATGTCTTTATCTGCAGTCCTAGACAGCCTGGCTAAGATGTGCCTTGGGGAAGATCTTCTGGGGTTGAGTCTGTTTGGGGTCCTTTGTATTTCTTGGGTCTGGATGGTTGAGTGCCTCTCTAGACTTGGGAAATTTTCTTCCAGAATTTCATGGAATAGGTTTTCCATTCTGTTATTACTTTCTTCACCTTCTGGGATGTCAATTATTCTGATGTTTGGGAGTCTTATGGAATCTAGTATTTCTCATATATTATCCTCGTGTTTTTTAGTTATTTTCTTTATCTTCTTGGTGGTTCTTTTTTTTAGTTTTGAAGCTTTATCTTCTACATTGGAGATTCAATCTTCTGCATGGTCTAATCAACTTTTAATACTTTCAAGAGAGTTTTTGATTTCCTGTATTTCAGACTTCATCTCTAATAGCTCCATCAGATTCTTTCTCAGAGTGTCCATTTCTTCTTTCATATTGTGGAAAGACTTCTTAATCTCCTGAAATTCGTTGTCTCTTCTCTGTTCCAACTCATAGAATTTTTTCATCATGAAGTTTTTAAATTCTTTTTCTAACATTTTGGTGACATCCTCAGATTTTAGGAGAGATGGAGGGGAGTTACTTTGTTCCTTTGATGGAGACACATTTCCTGACTTTTTCAGACCTGAGGCTCATCTCCTAGTTCTAGCAATTAGAAGATGTATTTACTTTTGAATGTATCTTAGTAGAATGTTTTTTCAACTATGAGCAAATGTGTTTCCCTTTAGCTATGAATTGATGTGTGTGGAAGTAACTCTTCTGTTTATAGTAATGTGGTCTCTAGAGGGGTACTCTATTCAAGTATCTAAAGAGAACTATCTACATATTCACAAGTGGTTCAGTATAGAGGAGGATCCCAGGCACCTTCTAATACTAGGAAATTTCTGAACTGGGATTCCAGATCTGTATAATCCCTCTGGAAGGGTGAAGGATGAGAAAGAGAGGATAATATAAGAGGAAATAAAAAAATATAGAGGAGATTAAAAATTTTGCCAGTGGTATAGAGATGGAACGAAGGGCTCCTGCAGGGCAAGGACCTGTCTGGTCTGTGGGAAAAGGGGGAGGAGAGAATTAACAAAACAAAAAGAAAGAGCAAAGAAGAAAAATAAATTTAAAAAATGAAACCCTGCCTGCCTTTAAAGGAGGTGGGGTCCTAGTCTTGGGATCCTGGAAGTGGGCCGGGGGCAGTAGTGCCCCAGCCTCAATTTCCCTTGCTGTCAAGTGGGCTGGTGATGGAATGGGATGGCTCCTTCAAGGCAAGGACCTGTCTGGTCTTTAAAGGACGTGGGGTCCTAGTCTTGGGAGCCTGGAAGTGGGCTGGGGCCAGTAGTGCCCTAGCCTCAATTTCTCTTACTGGAAAGTGGGCTAGAGATGAAACGGGAGGACAAACTTTGCATTTTGAAAGGCTGAAACTCACCTGAATTCCCTCTCTGGAGTCAGTTCCTATGAGGAGAGAGCTGTTGGTCAGGCCCGTGTGCCATGTTTGGTAGCTGCCTCAGAGGACTCCTCCTCTTTGCCACCTTTTCATCTGTCTTTCTCATCCTCCCTACATTAGGGCAGAGATGACCATCAGAGTCATGGCCAAGGAGAGAGCATGACATGGAATGCTCAGTTATGTGACAAAGGTCATCATCCTGGGAGTTCAGGGTAGGTTTAAGGACAGGCAGAAGCAACAGTCAATGCTAAATGACCACCTGCCCAAACCAGAAACCTGCCTTTCCTCAGTAGTCTTTAAACTTTCACTTGGAATTACACTTCCTAACCCAGAAAGAAGCATGCCCTCTTTTGAAAAGATCCTCAACTCTCTTGAGCAGAACAGCATTTAAGCTATGGTGTATACATTTCCAGTCAGTTCCACAAGTAGTTGGAAGGGATCCACTGTGTCTCAGGTCAAGGTCTCCTGCCAGTGCTGAGGGGGATCTATCTGTGACTCTTCACTGTTCCTTCATTCCACTTCCTGGGTTCTCTTTTCCCCATGAATCCTGTCTCTTCTATAGTGCAAGTGGCCCAACAGTAGCTGCTCTTGTCTGAACATCCATAAATTCACCAGGAGACATGGGGGTGGAAAGCAAAGACTGAGTTCTATCCAAGTGATCAACAGACTGAAATGCCTCGTAGCATTATCTGTGCATTCTCAAAAGGCTCACTGAACAAATTGCAAGTCCATACACGCTGTGTGACCTGGGCTGTACGATTCTACCATGCATACCTTCCAGTATATACTCACCTTTATGGGAATAGCTTTGTATTTGTCTCCAACCATTGTGTGTGTTTGCATTATGTAAATGACTGGGAATGGCCTGGAGACTGTAAAATGATCCAGAATTGGCTTTTTTTTTTTTTTGGTGTGTATGTTTATACTGGCCTCTTGGACGAATGGTTTCTTCTGCAACATTGGTTTCAATATAAACATAATAAATATTACTATATAATTATTACTTGTATTGTTAACTCTACACGTCATGAAGATTTATAATGTTATGTAATACCTTTCATTTTATTGTGAAATATTTAAAACATGTAGAATAGAACACAAAACAATATGATAAACACCTATATGCACATCACCCAATGTTATAAAATTTTAACACTATGTCCTATTTCATTTAGAAGTTTCTAATTAAATTTATTTATAATTGGGGTCAGCAGATGGCATGGGGTTTTAAGACACTGGACTCCCACATGGCTGATTGTGGTTCAAGTCTCAGACCTGGCAGCTTACTTTCTCCCTTTCTTTCTCTATCTCTCTGTCTCTGTCTTTCTCTGATCAGATTAATAATAATAATAATAATAATAATAAAGTTAAATAAAAATAATTCTTTAAAGAAATGTATTTATAATGATGTTTTATTATACATATATTTTAACATTTATAATATCATTATTATTGCTTTATAAAGTCAAAAGTCACATATACATATTAAATTATTTGTATATTTTTAATCACTAATTTACTTCATTTTTTTCTCTCTTAAGGAATACCATTAAATTTGTTTGTTTTTAGTGCAGATACACTGAATACTCTTAGTATTTTTTTTCCTTAAAATATATTTTTTTTTACCTTTTTTTTGATGAACACTTTATTCTGGATTTAGAATTTGAGGTAAGCAGTTATCCCTCACCCCACCCCACCCCAACATTAGCAAATTAGTCAATTTAAGTATGTTGTGTTACATCAACAACCAACCTCTCAATCTTCAAGGGCTTAAGAAAATAACATTTCTTTCTCACATTACATGTTGAGGACTTCTTATTCATCTAGGCCTGACATACATTCATATTCTGAATTCAAGAAAATCTAGAAACCCCTATTAGAAAGATATCATTGTTGTGTCAAAGGAAATAAAGCAAAATGGCACAAATTCAACTCCAACTTTGGGAACTTTAGGTTCACTCATCTGCTATTTTCTGAAGATGCTACATGGAGAGTGTACACATATATATAAATTAGTGATTAAAATATACAAATAATTTAATATGTACATATGACTATGTACATATGACTTTTGACTTTATAAAGCAATAATAATGATATAAATGTTTAAATATATGTATAATAAAAATTGATGGTAATTTTTGTAAAACAGTTAAGAATTCTACACTTCTAACACAACTGAGGAACTGATAAATGTAATTATTTGTACAAAATTGTGCAAGACTTATTTTAACAAAGAAAACTAATACATATAACATAAATTTTATATATATATATATATATATATATATATATATATATATATGTATAAAATTCTCTTACACAGATGGTGCAGGGCCTGCTAAGTGGCATAATGGTTAAGGCAACTGTATGACTGACTGACTGTGCAGTTCAAGTCACTGACCCACTGATTTAAAAAACACACCAGGCATATACACATGCATGCCCAAAATCTGGGGATGAGAAGAGATTGTAACATGGCCATCCTTCCCAGGGGGGTAATTTCTCACTTCCTCTCATCAGTCTTTAGCCAGTGTACATGGCCTATAGCAGATTTTTTTTGTTTTTGGAGAGATTTTCGCTATAGGGCACATGCGCTTGCCTGAAAGACAAAGAGAGACAGAAAGATAGAAAGTGAGAAATCACCCCCCAGGGGGGATGGCCACGCCACAATCCCTTCTCCTCCATTCTCCTCTTGGGATCTTGGACATGCACGCACACGCGCCTGGCGTGAGTTTAAGCCACTGGGTCCAGGATTTGAACCGTGGTCGACTACATGGGAGTCCAGCGACATAGCCGTTACACTAACTGTTGGTCCCCGCAGATTTTTTTTTTAATTAAAAAGAAGGGTACATGATGACAAAGCAATAATACAATCTGCCAAAATTGCTTGTTTCCTTGTATATCTTTTTCCTATCTTTTACTTTGCAATAATTATTTCTGCATCTGTTTTAAATATGTCTCCAGTAACCAAAATATTGAATTTGAATTTTTAAATTTAACCTTACAGCCTCTTACTTTTAATAGAAATGTCAAAGCATCCAGACCTCGATAGAAGGAAAACTGATGGACACCATAAATTGAGTTTTTATCATTGATCTAAGAAACACAGTACAAAGAACACACTGTGCAACTACCACCCAATGTGTTAATAGAGAGTAATGAGAACTGGACTCTTCATTCCATGTTTGCTGCAGGAGAAGTTTTCTATCCCATTACATCTGCCAGGGCTCACTTACTGGCATTCAGCCATCACCCTGAGTAACCAATCTAGGGATATTTAGGCTAGTATAAAAGCCAGGGATTGACTAATGTTAATACAGAGAAAGTTACCTTTCATAGTTTTTGTGAGAATGAAGGAACTTTTCTCAATTTTAAGAGAGAAAGAAAGGAAAGCTATTAATTTTCAAGACATTAAAATGATCATTATTGCAGTATCTCCAGAAAAGGAAAACCTGAAATAATTTTGTCAGTCATTGAGGATATAAATTTTTCTTTTCTTTTTTCAATTGTCAGAGGGTAAGTGCACTTACCAGTGAGAGATACAAGATAGAGAAGGAAAGGGAGAAAGCAGCCCTGATGGGGCTGCTACATCCATTCTGCTCCTTTGCTCCATCCTGTCAGGATTTGGGCACACATGCATGTGTCTGGCATGTTTTTCAATCTGCTGAGGCTGACATTCAAACCCCTATTGGGTGATCAGCAGGTGGCATAGTGGTTAAGGTGTTGGACTCCCACATGGCTGACTGCAGTTGGAGTCCTGGACCTGGCAGCTTGAAAATCACACCAGTCATGTGCATGTGAGTGCCCAAGATCCCAGGAGAATAGATGAGAAGGGACTGCAGTGTGACCATCCTCCCTAGGGGTTGATTTCTCACTTTCTCTCTCACTGTCTCTGTCTGTCTCTCTCCAGCGAGTGCATGTGCCCTGTGGTGAAAAAATAAAATAAATAAGTAAATTCGCCATGTGTAATCTTGCTCCCTGAACAGCAAGGCTATGGAGTGAGTCCTGAGAACATCAAGTTGCAGTGGCACTGCGCAGCCAGCGTACTCCATAATTAGGAGACACCCTGGGGGCCGCAGGGTGGCAGAGCTGCCTGAAGGTGACACCCCAGTGTGTAGTGCATGCTCCACCCAAGGCACTAGGTTACCAACTGAGCACCACTGCTAATGCAACAACAACCTCACCCACATAGCAGGCTGGGCCTCCAAGAATCCAGGGCCTAAGTACATGCACCAGGGTTCTGCCACCATGACCACAGGTGACCTGACCTTGTCAATCAGGGAAACCTCTGCACTCAGCTGTGCCTTCCCCAGACCAGAGTTGTGTAGTGCTCTTGTGCATGCAGCCATTGCTGCCACAACAACCCTAGTCATCGCACTGTGAGGCCCTCACGCACTGTGCATACTTCAGCCATGGTTTGAGGTTACCACCCAAGCACCACCTCTGCCACTCACAATCCCACCTCCTTGACAGATGGGGCCTCTGCCACAGGCCTTCCTCAGGCTCTAAGGACACCATTCCACTCTCACATGTGTCACAGCCACTGGCAACCCTGCTGCCTGAACTGGTGGATCCCATGCACTAACCTCCCAGGACCTAAGGACACCAGCTCTCCTGGAGGCTCTTACCTTCAATATGGCATTGGCTACCACTGCCTCCAGAACCACTCACAGTCTAGGCCACTTAGGCAGCCACAGACACAGCTGGTTTTGGTTACAGGAAAGAAGTAACACAGAGACTATGCTGCCACGCCCACCCAACACCAAACCGAAAGTGCCTCACCCTGACAACACATAGGACACATCACAGAAAAAAAGCCAACCCAAAATAAGCCTCTTAGAGACACATAGATAAACTGTCAAAAGTCAAGATAGAATTTTAAAACCAGCGAGAGAAAAGAGCCTAGTCAGAATCTTTAAAGGGAATCTTTACTGTAATGTGGCGGGCACTGCATACGGAAGCCATCTTGAGCTATCCGCCATCTTGAGCTATCCACCATCTTGGAAACCATTAGGCTTCACTGCCTCACTGAGCAAACCATTTCTCAGAAGTCATGTGACCAACTGTTCTCCCCGAGGGGCGGTTGGGTTTCTAGGCAACAGGAGAGATCCACCCACACCAATGATTGGTTCGTGGTGTAATATCTCATTTGCATTTCGGGCAACCAATTGGTGCCCACCAGCTGTATGTAACTCGCCATTTTTTCTCAGTAAATGGAAGAAGGAGAAGACTTGATCAGCACCTCATATTGTGTGTGCGTGTGTTTGTCTCATCTCTCACTCCCTCTCCCAGGGAACCTGTTCGACTGTCCCCCAGGTCGGGACACCTGGCACCTGAACACGGACCTGGGTATGAGGGATCCAGTGAAGAGCTCCCAAGGAAGGCTCCAGTGTAGAGCAAGTGAGAAAAGCTGTCAGGAAAACAGAAGGGGACGGCATAGACTCGTCCAGAAGGGGACGGCATAGACTCGTCCTGAAAAAGGCCGGTGAAAAACATAGAAGGACGAAGAGAAGATGTCCTGGTAAGTATTTACTTACATTTTTTTGTTTTTTGTTTTTTGGGTTTTTTTTGAGCGGTTTTTGCTATAGGGTGCGTGCGCTCGCCAGACAGACAGAGAGAGACATAGAGACAGAAAGCGAGAAATCACGCCCCAGGGGGGATGGTCATGCCACAATCCCTTCTCCTCCATTCTCCTCTGGGGATCTTGGGCATGCACGCACACGCGCCTGGCATGAGTTTTAAGCCAGCGGGTCCGGGACATGAACCACGGTCGACTACGTGGGAGTCCAGTGACATAGCCATTATGCTAACTGCTGGTTCCCTACTTACGTTTATTTTAAGTATGGGTAATAATGGGACAAAAGCTAAGTCAGCATAAAATATCTGTTCAGAGCTTAATACAAGCCCTTGCCGTTATGGTCGCTAAGGGAGAGCAGATCATGCAAAATGATCAACCCCAGGAGGAGGCTATAGCCGCCTCAGATCTAACCAAGGATTCTAAAATTGAAAAAGAACAGGGAGAGGATCTTATTTCCCTAGATAGTGAGGAAGAAGTTAAAAGCTCCGAAAGCGAGACAAAACCCCAAAAAATCTAAAAAACTAAAAAAGAAAAACAACCTTAAGGCTCTACAAGAGCCAAAGAAAAACAAGTCACCAACTAGTTCAGAGGAGGAAATCCTAGAGGCTGAGGCTGACAAATACAATAATCTAAAATGGTCACTTGAAAAAGAAACTTTAGAAACAAAGACTGCCACGTGCAATAACCCAAAATGGCCGTCTGAAGAAAAAACTTTAGAAACAAAGGCAGTCAAATACAATAATTCAAAATGGCAGCCTTTCAAAAAATGACCGCCATCTTACAACTTGGTCGCATCTGCGCCATCTTTGGCAATGCCCGTTATTGATCCTAAGGCAAAAGTTCAGATGAAGATCGAACAACCTAAAGAACAAATTCAGTTAGAAAAAGAACATCAAGAATTAATATCACAATTAGAAAAACTAAAAGTGGGTAAATCTAAAAGTGCAGATTCCTCGTGGAATCACCACCTGCCCACTTTTACTCATGGTACAAAACTTAAACCAGTTCGGGACCAGCAGTTAGCGTAATGGCTATGTCGCTGGACTCCCACGTAGTCGACCGCGGTTCGAGTCCTGGACCCGGCGGCTTAAACTCACGCCGGGCGCGTGTGCATGCGTGCCCAGGATCCCGAGAGGAGAATGGAGGAGAAGGGATTGCGGCATGGCCATCCCCCCTGTGGGGTGATTTCCTGCTTTCTATCTCTCTGTCTCTCTCTCTGTCTGTCTGGCGAACGCACGCGCCCTATAGCAAAAACCTCTCCAAAAAAAAAAAAAAAAACTTAAACCAGTTCAAAAACTACAGTCATTGATAGATTTTGAGGGGCAGGAAGCCTTTCCAGTAACAGAAACCATAGATCCACAAGGACAAGCATGGCGCCACCTTACATGGCTTTGATTTTAACATTATAAAATAAATTAAAACAGCAGTTGCTCAATATGAAGCTACAGCTCCATATACTTTAGCCATAGTTGACTTGGTGGCAGAAAATTGACTTATACCAATAGATTGGCAAACATTGGCCCGTGCTGCGCACTCTGGAGGGGATTACTTACTTTGGAAATTAGAATATGTGGAAAATTGTAGAGAGACCGCATGCTGTAATGCCCAGGCCAACAATGGCTGGACAGCAGATATGTTATTGGGAGAAGGCAATTATACAACTAGTGACAATCAAACACAATATGATCCAGGGCTATTTGCTCAAATTAATGCGGCAGCCATGAGAGCTTGGAAAAAACTTCCTACTAAAGGAGACTTAAGTACCTCCCTTACAACAATACAACAAGGGCCTGACAAAACTTTTTCTGAGTTTGTTCATTGGTTAATTACTGCAGCAGGGAAAATATTTGGCAGTGCTGATGCAGGTACCAATTTTGTTAAACAATTGGTATATGAAAATGCTAATGCTGCTTGTCAAGCAGCAATCAGGCCATATAGAAAAAAGATAGATTTATCAGGATATATTCGCCTATGTTCTCATATTGGGTCAGCATACCAACAGGAATTGGCTCTGGCTGCTGCTCTTAAAGGATATACTGTTTGCCAATTCCTTAACTGTAATAATGGAGGCAATTGCTTCAGTTGTGGTTGGCCTGGACATATGGCAAAGATCCTGATACAATCATCCAGCCATATACTAAAGACCAAGTTAATTGGCTATTCTAACAAACAGATCTCTGGCCTATTGCATGTGCTTCCTTTGCTAAAACTATTGATAACCATTTTCTTCCAGATAAATTTTTATATTTTTTATCTACCCATAATTTTGTTTTATGTTCATGTTTCTGTTGATACCTTTAGCGGTTTCATTTTTGCCACAGCACACCTGATGAGGCCAGCAAACATGTTATTTCCTATGTACTTGCTGCACTCTCTGTTATGGGAAAACCTCAACAAATTAAGACAGATGATGGCCCAGGTTACACAGAAAACAATTTTGCCTTTTTTTTGTAAACAACTTCACATTAAACATGTTATGGGAATTCCATACAATCCCCAGGGACAAGGCATTGTTGAACGTGCTCATCTTTCCTTGAAAAATACTCTCCAAAAGTTAAAAAAGGGAGAGCTTTTACAGATTAAGGGCTCCCCAAAAAACCTTCTGGCACATGCTCTTTTTGTTCTAAATTTCCTGTCTCTTGATAAAGATGGAGACTCAGCTGCTGAGTGCTTCTGGCATTCTACTAACAAAACAAAATTTGCCTCAGTTTTGGGGAAAGATCCTCTGGACAATACATTAAATGGTCCGGACTCTGTCCTCATTTGGGGCAGAGGGTCTGTCTGCATCTATTCTCAAAAAATGGATGCTGCTCGTTAGCTACCAGAAAGATTAATCAAACAGATTGATTCTAACAAGCCATCTAGGGACAATGAAAACCCTGAGATGTCTCTCTCTCTCCTTCCACAGATCAACAAAATGAAGATCCTTCTTAAATACCTGATCCTGTTTTGCTTCTTCAACACTACTGCTGCTGGTTTTGATCCTGGCGCTGCTCCTCCTGGCAGAACAGGGGGGGGGGGGGGGGTCTCTGTCTTACTTTACAGGAACGCTGCTGCTTTTACGCCAACAAGTCCGGTATCATTCATGACAGTCCCTTATGGTCTGCAAGGAATGGACTCTTCCCCTTTTTCCTCCCCATACTTGGTCTGATTCTGGGTTTACTGATTGTTTGCTCTTTGGAGCCTGTTCTCTTTAGTAAGTTCATGACTTTCCTTAAATGCCAAATTGATGACTCCATAAAAATGCAGCCTATCCAAGTCCACTACTACAACCTGGAGATGGAGTATCACAGAACCTAGACATTGCTCCTGCCTGAGGTGCTGAATTGGTTAGCCAAAGATGGGTAAGAGAGTCTGAGCCTAACAGCTGTACAGTCCTCCCACCTAAGACAGGAAATCCATCATCACAATGGGATTCTCCAATGACATGTAAGGGTGGACATGTGGCTCTAAAAATGGCTCCAACCTAAGACAGGCATGATTCCCCCAGGTTTTTCTCCTCTCTTTGAAAAAATAAAAAAGGGGAACATATGGCAGGCACTGCATATGGAAGCCATCTTGAGCTATCCACCATCTTGGAAACCATTAGGCTTCACTTCCTCACTGAGCAAACCGTTTCTCAGAAATCATGTGACCAACTGTTCTCCCGAAGGGCGGTTGGGTTTCTAGGCAACAGGAGAGATCCATCCACACCAATGATTGGCTAATGGTATTCTATCTCATTTGCATTTTGGGCAACCAATTGGTGCCCACCAGCTGTATATAACTCGCCATTTTTCCTCAATAAATGGAAGAAGGAGAAGAAGAAGACTTGATCAGCACCTCGTATTGTGTGTGCATGTGTTTGTCCCATCTCTCACTCCCTCTCCCAGGGAACCTGTTTGACTGTGCCCCGGGTTGGGACACTATAATAACAGTGTGTTTCTCAGAAGACACTATACAGGCCAAGAGAATATGAAGTGATGTATTCGAAGTGCTGAAAGAAAAACTTTCTGGCCACACATATTATAGTTAGGAAAGCTATCTTTCAGGAGTAAAGAGGAAATGAAGTTTTTCCCACATAAGAAAAACAGAGAATTCACTACTAGACTGGCTTTTGAAGACATAAAGAAGTGAAAAGATAATTACCATCATAAAAACACATAAAAGTATAGAACTCAGGACCAGCAGATGGCATAAATCATTATGTCACTGGACTCTCATGTAGTTGGCTATGAGTCAACTACCGTGAGTTTGAGTCCCGGACCCAGCAGATTCAAGCCAATGCTGGCCACACGTGCATGCATGCCCAAAATCCCAAGAGGAGAATGGAGGAGAAAGGATTGTGGTGTGGCCATCTCCCCCACAGGGGTTAATTTCTCACTTTCTGTCTCTCTGTTTCTCCAGTAAACACATGTACCTATAGCAAAAATCTCTCTCTCTAAAAAAAAAAAAAAGTATAGAACTCATTAGTAGAGGAAACACACAGGACAAAAAATGAAACCAAACATCACAGAAAACTTACAAACAGCAAAGACAAACAATAAAAAAGGAAGAAAGAAACAAAATATGAGTGGACCTCAAAAACCTTGTGGAAAATGAAATTAAGGTATGAGTCTATTATAGTGCATTTCAAAAAATCTGTGAATAATTTTTCCAAAATATGGATTTTCCATAAACTTTTCAAAGACTCTTTTATACAAAACAGTAAGAAAATAATTAATGAAATTACAGAGTAAATGTGCACCCATTTGTAATAATCAGAATGTAAAGAGATTAAATTAATCAATCAAAAGATATTATATATTGTCTAAGTGAATAAATGAATAAGGCCCAACTCTTTGCTACATACGGAAAACTTACCTTACCTAGATGACACACATAAAATGAAAGTGAAGCAATGAAAAAAATAATTCCATAGAAACTAAAACCAAAAGCAAGCAGGAATAGCTATACATACATCATATAAAATAGACTTTAATGAAAGACTGTAAAAAGAGGGGAGAAAAGTCACCATACAATGACAAAGGGATCAATGTAGTAAAAAGATGCAACAATTTTTTTCTAGAAAAAAAATGTGCTTGCCAGAGAGACAGAGAAAGACAGAGAGACAGAAGGTGAGAAATCACACCCCAGGGGGAATGGCCACACTGCCATCCCTTCTCCTCCATTCTTCTCTTAGGATTTTGGGAACACATGCCTGGTGTGAGTTTGAAGCTGTTGGGTCCAGGACTCAAACAACAGTCAACTACATGGGGTCAATTGACATAATCATTACACCATCTGCTCATCCTAAGTTTTAACAGTTTGGGGGACAAGCAGCCAGTATGGTGGTTACGGCACTGGACCCCCACATGACCTCCTCAAGTTCAGACTCAACAGCTTGAAAATCATGCCAGGCACATGTACATGTATGCCCAAGATTCTGAGGAGAATAGAGGGAGGAGAAGGAATAGTGGCATGGCCATTACTCTTGTGGGGTGATTTCTCACTTTTCCTCTCTCTGACTCTCTCTGGCAAGCACATTCACTCAATGACAAAAACCTAAAAAAAAAAGAAAAATTAATTTAAAAAGTCAAAATATAGCAATTTTAAACATATATTCACCTAATGCCAGCATACAGAAGTATATAAAGCAAGTATTTCTGTAGCTTCTTCCCTATGGAATGGCATACCATAGCAGAGTAAAATATATAAATAATTTAATACAGATTTTAAAGAAACTATTAGAACTATTATCAAACGTGTGCAGTATAATGTGCTGTCCAATATTGAAGAAGATGGAGCCAGCTCTAGAGACTAGTAGTTAATGGAGCCAGCTGCAGTTCAAATCCCAACCCTGGTGCTTTAAAAACATGCCAGGTGAATGTGTATGCCTGCCCCAAATCCTGGAAGGATGGAGAAATGGAGGAAGATTGCAACACGATCATGCCCCAGTGGGGCTACTTTCTCCCCGCCTTCAGTCTCCCTGTGTCTCTCTCTAGTGAGCATCGATGCCCTCTGACAACAGCAACAAAAACAGGTGACTGTGACTATATCTTTGATTTGATTATTATGATACACCCCACAAAGATATGCATGAAATATATGTAAACCAGAAATCATCATTTTAAAAATAAATTTAAATAAACATGTAAAATAAAGCAAGTATTGCTAGACCTAAAAGAAGAGATAGACTCTAAAGCAATAATAGTTGAAAACTTTAATATTTCATGCTCAGAATTAGAAAGATGATCTAGACAGAAAATCAAAACAGAAGCATTGGATTTAAGCTGCATTTAGACCAAATACACTAACAGGCATTTACAGAACATTTCATCCAAGAGGTAGAGAAAACACATGCTTTTTTTTTTCTTTTTTAGTTCTTTCTTTTTTAAAAAAAATTGCTTTTTTTTAATACATTCAATCACATTATTTTGCTTTCAAGGTGATCATTTCAATATAAGAACATTTGTCCCCAGTCGAGTTGGTAAAAATATAACAACACTACCTCCCTGTCTCAACAATGCTGTCTTCGTATTCCTACTCCAAATGTTCTTCCCCAGGCCCCACTCCTCCACACACACCACATCTGGCATTCACATCCACCTCTTGTGTTTGTACATCCTTTAGCCCGTCAGTTTCAGTTATAGAGTGCGGACATTCGGTATATATTAAGTGGGGACATACAGTGTCTCTCCTTCATAGCCTGGCTTGCTTCACTCAGCAGTAAATCTTCCATATTTTTCTAATTTCTGTCAAAAGCCAGGGTTTTGTTGTTCTTAATGGCTGAGTAGTATTCCATAGAGTATACGTGCCACAGTTTTTCAATCCATTCAGCCATACAAGGGCATTTGGGTTGGTTCCATGTCTTAGCAATCGTGAAAAGTGCCGCAGTAAACATTGATATACAAGCACTTTTCCAATGAGAAATTCTTCTGTCCTTTGGGTAGATGCCAAGAAATGGGATTGCTGGATCACATGGCAGTCCTATTTGTAGATTTCTGAGGAATCTCCAAATTGTTCTCCAGAGTGGTTGGACTAATTTACATTCCCACCAGCAGTGTAAAAGAGTTCCCCTTTCACCCCATCCCCGCCAACACTTATCATTCTTTGTTTTTTTTAATCTTCACCTGACTGGGGTTAGGTGGTATCTCATTGTTGTTTTGATCTGCATTTCCCTTACAATGAGGGATGATGAGCATTTTTTCATATGCCTTCTGGCTATTCTTATGTCATCTTTAGTGAGTGTTCTTTTCAACTCCTTCTCCCATCTTTTAATAGGGTTCATCATCTTTTTTCCAAACAGCTTCTTTAGTTCCTTATGTATTCTGGTTATCAATCCCTTAGCTGATGCATAGTTTACAAAAATATTTTTCCATTCTGAGGGCTGTCAATTCACACTAATTACTGTGTCTTTTGTCATGCAGAAACTTCTTAGTCTGATGTAATTCCACTTGTCTATTTTGGGGATTAGCGACTGTGCTTTTGGGGTCTTATGTAAGAAGTCTTTCCCTACCCCAATGTCTCCCAGAGTTTCCCCAGTGTTTTCTAGAAGCAGTTTAATAGTTTGGGGTCTTAGATTTAGATCCTTAATCCACCTTGACTTGATTTTTGTCAAAGGTGAGAGGTAGGGGTTCAGATTCATCTTTCTACAGGTGGAAATCCAGTTTTTCCAGCACTATTTGCTGAAGAGGTTTTCCTTTTCCCACTGGATTGACTGGTACCCCTTGTCAAAAATCAGTGGACTGAATGATTGGGAATTTTTTCCTATGGACTCGATTCTGTTCCATTGGTCCACATGTCTGTTCTTGTGCCTCTACCATGCTGTTTTGATCACCACAGCTTTGTAGTATGTTTTTGGGTCAGGAAGTGAGATGTCGCCCACTCCACTCTTCTTTTGTAGAATTGCTTTGGCAATGCGGGGTCTTTTATTATTCCAGACAAATTTTATGATTGTCTTTTCTAAATCTGTGAAGAATGTATCTGGTACTTTGATTGGCATTGCATTAAATAGGTAGATTAATTTGGGTAGAATTGCCATTTTGGTTATATTAATTCTTCCAATCAGGGAACATGGGATGTCCTTCCACTTTTTTGTGTCATTTTCAATTTCTTTTTTTAGTTTCTCATAGTTTTCCTTGTGGAGGTCTTTAACTTCTTTGGTTAGATTTATCCCTAAGTATCTTATAATTTTTGTGGCTATGGTAAATGGAATAACTGTTTTCAGTTCTATCTCTGTCTGCCTGTTGTTTGTATATAGAAATGCTATAGACTTCTGTATATTAATTTTGTATCCTGCAACTTAACTGAATTCGTGCATTACTTACAGAAATTTCTTCATGAAAATCATTGGGTCTTCTATGTACACAATCATGTCATCTGCGAATAGAGAGAGTTTCACCTCTTCTTTTCTTATTTGGATACCTTTAATTTTTTCCTCTTTTCTGATTGCATTGGTGAGGACTTCCAGTACTATGTTGAAAAGCAGTGGAGAAAGTGGGCACCTTGTCTTGTACCCGTTTTTAGTGGGAAAGCTTTCAGTTTTTCTCCATTCAGGATGATGTTCGCGATGGGTTTTTCATAGATAGCTTTTATTGTGTTGAGAAATGACGCTTGTATGGCAATTTTGGGATGGTCTTGAGCATAAAGGGATGTTGTATCTTGTCAAATGCTTTTTCTGCATCAACCGATATGACCATATGGTTTTTGTCTTTTTTCCTGTTAATATGGTGAATTACATTTATGGTTTTACGTATGTTGAACCAACCTTGCATTCTTGGAATAAAGCCTTCCTGATCATGATGTATAATCTTTTTTATAAGTTGTTGGATATGGTTTGCTAGTATCTTGTTAAGAATCTTTAAGTCTATATTCATCAGAGATGTTGGTCTATAGTTTTCTTTCCTTGTCTTGTCCTTATCTGTTTTGAGGATAAAGGTAATGGAGGCTTCATCGAATGAATTCGGGAGAGATTCACCCTTTTGGATCTTTACAAATAACTTGAGCAGAATGGGGGTTAACTCTTCTTTGAAAGTTTTATAGAACTCAGAGGTGAATCCATCCAGGCCAAGACTTTTCTTTGTTGGAAGGCTATTTATTACTGATTCAATCTCCTGGCTTGTTATGGGCCTATTTAAGCTTTCTATATCCTCCTGGCTCAATCTTGGTTGATTATACATGTCCAGGAATTTGTCCATCTCATTCAGATTGTCTTGTTTCTTGGCATACAGTTGTTCATAATATCCTCTAATTATTTTCTATATTTCTGCTTTGTCTGTTGTTATATTTCCTGCTTCATTGCAGATTTGATTCACCTGGTTCCTTTCTCTCTTCTTCTTAATAAGTCTCGCTAGTGGTGTATCAATTTTGTTTATCTTTTCAAAGAACCAGCTTTTACTTTCATTTATTTTCTGCATAGTTCACTTATTTTCTATTTCATTTATTTCTGCTGGGATCTTTATTATTTCCTTTCTCCTGGAGTTTTCTGGATCATTTTGCTGTTGCTTCTCCAATTCTCTGAGGCATGATGTTAAATGATCCATTTGCCTTCTTTCCATCTTCCTCTTATGAGCACTAATTGCTATAAACTTCCCTCTTATGACTGCTTTTGCAGTGTCCCAAACATTATGGAAACTCGTGTCCCCATTGTCATTAGCTTCCATGAATCTTTTGATTTCGGACTTTATTTCATCAGTAGTTGTAGAGTCATTCAGTAGTAAGTTATTTAGTTTTCATATATATGAGTGTTTTTGAAAATTTCTCTTGAAATTAAACTCAAGTTTAATTCCATCATGGTCAGAGAAGATGCTGGGAATAGTTTCTATGCCTTTGAATCTGTAAAGGCCTGCTTTGTGCCCTATGATGTGATCAATTTTCGAGAAGGTTCCATGTGGGGGTGAGAAAAAAGTGTATCTCATAGTTTTTGGATGGAAAGTTCTATAGATGTCTGTTAAGTCCATTTCATTTATGGTATCATTCAGTAGTAAGTTATTTAGTTTTCATATATATGAGTGTTTTTGAGGATTTCTCTTGAAATTAAACTCAAGTTTAATTCCATCATGGTCAGAGAAGATGCTGGGAATAGTTTCTATGCCTTTGAATCTGTAAAGGCCTGCTTTGTGCCCTATGATGTGATCAATTTTCGAGAAGGTTCCATGTGGGGGTGAGAAAAAAGTGTATCTCATAGTTTTTGGATGGAAAGTTCTATAGATGTCTGTTAAGTCCATTTCATTTATGGTATCATTCAGATCCTTTATCTCTTTATTTTTTGTCTAGATGACCTGTCCCAAGGAGATAGTGCAGTGTTGAGGTCTCCAACAATTAGTGTGTTGCAATCTATCTCACCTTTATGGTCTAACAGTCTTTCCTTCACATATTTGGGTGCTCCTGTGTTGGGCGCATAGATATTTATAAGGGTTATATCTTCTTGATCGATTGACCCTTTTACTACAATATAGTGCCCTTCTTTGTCTCTTCGAACAGTTTTTGTTTTAAAGGCTATATTGTCAGAAATTAGCATCACTACTCCAGCTTTTTTTTTTGGTTCCCTATTGCATGGTAAACCTTTTTCCAACCCTTCACTTTCAATCTATGTATGTCTTTATTAATGAGGTGGATTTCCTGTAGGCAACAGATAGAGGGTCTCTGTTTTTTTATCCATTCGGCCAGTCTGTGTCTCTTGATTGGGGAATTTAATTCATCCCCATTCAATGTTATTATCGTTGTAACTACATCTGTCCAGACGTTTAACTTAGCCATTGTCTCAGCAGCCTTTTATTCCTTTGTTCTGTCTGTTAGCTCTTTAGTTTTCCTGGAACAGTACTTTCTTCAGGGTTTCTTGAAGGGCTGGTCTGGTGCTGGCAAATTCTTTCAGGTCTTGTTTGTCTGAGAAGATTTTAATCTTCTTTTCCCATATGAAGGATAATCTTGCAGGATACAATAATCTTGGTTGAAATTGTTTCTCTCTTAGCACTTTCAAAACATCTTCCCATTCTTTCCTTGCTTGCATTATTTTCGTTGAGAGGTCCGTAGTTAGCCTGATGGGATGACCTTTGTATGTCACTTCTCATTTCTCTCTTGCCAGTTTTAGTATCATGTCTTTGTCTGTGGTCTTGGGTAGTCTGGCAATGATGTGCCTTGGGGAAGAGCTTCTGGGGTTGATTCTAACTGGGGTCCTTTGTATTTCTTGGGTCTTGATACTTGAGTGCCTCTCTAAACTCAGGAAATTTTCTTCCAGGATTTGATGGAATTGATTTTCCATGCCGTTATTGGTTTCTTCACCTTCTGGGATACCAATTATTCTGATATTAGGGCGTCTTATGGAATCTAGTATTTCTCGTATATTATCTTTGTGTTTTTTAGTTATTTTCTCTATCTTCTTCATGGTTCTTTCTAGGTCAGAGGTTTTATCTTCTGCATCAGAGATTTGATCTTCAGCATGATCTAATCGACTTTTAATACTTTCAAGGGAGTTTTTGATTTCCTCTATTCCAGACTTTATCTCTAATAGCTCCATCTGGTTCTTTCTCAGAGTGTCCATTTCTTCTTTCATATCTTGGAATGACTTTCTCATCTCCTGTAGTTCGTTGTCTCTTTTCTCTTCCAATTCGAAGAATTTGTTCACCATAAATGTTCGAAATTCTTTGTCTGACATCTTGGTAACTTCGTCCATTAGCCCTGAAGATGAAGGGGAGTTACTCTGTACCTTTGATGGAAATGTATTTCCTTGTTTATTCATACCTGAGGCTCTTCTTCTACTTCTAGACACTGGAAGATGTACTAACTTTTAAGTACCTGTTAGGTGAATGTTTCACTCGCTAGGAGTGTGTTTCCCTTTTTTTTGGGAATTGAGGTCTGCCGAAGTCTCTGTTCTATTCTTTTTGGTAATGTGGTCTCAAAAAAGATACTATAGTCAGGTGTCTGAAGAGCAGAATCTCCTTTTTCACAGTTGGTTCTGTAAAAAGGAGGAACCAATATAACTGTATATGACTAGAAAAGTTCAGATCTCCAATTCTAGGCCGAGCTAGTCCCACTGGAAAAATGGAAGAAGAAGGAGAGGAGATAATATAAGAGAAAAGAAGGGAGAAGATAGGGAAATAAAGAAAATTCAGTTTTGCCAGGTGCCTTGAGATATGCTAGGCAGTGGCCGCCAAAGGCCCAAGCTGTGGAGAGACAGACAGGGAAGAATTTACAAAAGAATAGGGGACAGTAAAGAACAAAACAAAATGGAGGAGCTTTCTACCTGCCTAGGGGTCTGGGTGGGTCCTGGGCTGGGGGTCTGGAAGGGAAGCAGTGGGCTCAGCGTGCCCCCTTGCTCGCCAGGTGCCTTGAGATGTGCCAAGCAGCTGCCACCAAAGGTGCAAGCTGCCTAGGGGTCTGGGTGAGTCCTGGGCTGGGGGTCTGGAAGGGAAGCAGTGGGTGCAGCATGCCCCCTTGCTTGCCAGGTGTCTTGAGATGTGCCAGGCAGCTGCCACCAAAGGCACAAGCTGCCTAGGGGTCTGGGTGAGTCCTGGGCTGGGGGACTGGAAGGGAAGCAGTGGGCGCAGCATGACCCCTTGCTCACCAGGTGCCTTGTGATGTGCCAGGCAGCTGCCGCCAAAGGCGCAAGCTGTGGATAGACCAAGAAAATACATTCTTATGAGCACATGAACATTCCCCAAAATAGACCATATGACAGGCTACAAAACAAGTCTCAAAAATTTAGAAAAACAGAAATCATATGAAGTACCTTTTTTGCAGCAGTGAAATAAAACCAGAAATCAAATATAAGAACATTGGAAAATGTAGAACTACATGAAAACTAAACAATGTGTTACTGAATGATCAATGGGTTAAAAAAATAGAAAAAGAAAAAAAGAATACAATTTACATATCTTGAGATAAATAAAAATTAAAACACAATATACAACAAAGTATAAGATACAGCAAAAACAGTACTAAATGGGAAGTTGACCGAAGTAAGTACCAACATAAAATAATAGAAAAACATCATCCAACCACTGAGGTAAAACAGTCATACAATGCTCTTTGATGTTGCGGCAATACTGGAAGGTCCTGGGTTTGTGTTCAATCCTCAGTTCATGTGCCAAGGTGTCCTTGTGCATTCTGGGTGGGCAAGCAGGTACACATGATACTGACAAGAAGAGAGGAAAGATTGGATTGTGGCACAAAGATTTTGTTGGGGGTTTCCTGCCTCTCTCATGGAAGTAATTATTATAAATAAACTTTTTTTTTGAGAGGTTTCTGCTATAAGGCACGTGTGCTCGCCAGAAAGACAGAGATAGACAGAGACAGAAAATGAGAAATCACCCCCCAGGAGGGATGGTCATGCCACAGTCCCTTCTCCTCCATTCTCCTCTTGGTATCTTGGGTACCCACACACTTGTACCCAGTGAATTTAAGTCACTGGATCCAGGACTTGAACTGTGATCGACGACATGGGAGTTCAGCGAAATAGCCATTATGCCAACTGCTGGTGCCATAAATAAACTTCTAATAAATAATAGAAAAATATCAAATAATCTAGTCATGTACCTTAAGGAACTAGAAAACAAGAATAATCTAGATTCACAATTAGTAAAAGGAAAGAAATAACAAAAATCAGAGCCAAAACAAATAAAATAGAGACCTACTCAACAAACTACAAAAAGTCAATGAAGAAAAGCTTTCTTTTTGAAAAGATAAAATTTAACAACCATTGGCTAGATTCAGGAAAAAAAGAGCATATAAGAATAAATAAAATGGGGAGGGGTGTCGGGGGAGGACACATTACAACTACAGGCCAATAAATTAGAAAATAAGTTCCAGAACATATACAATCTACCAAGATTGAAGCAGGAAGAAATAGAAAACCTGAACAGATCAATGAGTAAAGAGACTGAATCAATAACAACAAAGTCTCCCAACAAAGAAAAGTCCAAGACCAGATGACTGTATTGCTGAATTCTACTAGACTTAAAGAAGATCTAATACCAGCTCTTCTCAAACTACTCAAAAACATGGAAGCAAAGGGAACTCTCCCTAATTAATTTCATAAGGCCAGTGTTACTCTGGCATCAATACCAAAGATGCAATGAAAAAAGAAATCTATAGGCCAATGCTCCTGATGAACATAGTTGCAAAACCCCTATAGAAGAAAAACAGCAAACCAAATAGAACAGCAGCACATAAAAAAGATTACACATCACAATCAAGTAGGATTGATCCAGAGATGAAAGGATAGTTCAACATATGCAAGTCAGTAAGTACAGTAAACCACATTAGCAGAATAAACGATATAAACCATCTGATCATCTCAAAACAGACAGGAAAAAAGTTTCAATGAAATATCACCTTTCTTCAAGATAAAAACTCTCAACAACTTAGATAGATGAGAAGGCCCAAACCTCAACATAATAAAGGCCATATGTGATAAACCCACAGCTAACATCATTCTGAATAGAGAAAAATTCTTAGAGAAAAAAAAAATTCCTCTAAGAACTGGAACAAGGTGGCCCACTTTTACCATTTCTATTCATTGTAGTACCTGAAGTGCCAAAAGAAAGAAATAAAGACATCCAAATTGAAAAGAAGGAAATAAATTTGTTCCTGTTCACCTATGACATAATCTAATATACAGAAAGATTCCACCAAAAAAAGTCTTAGAAGTGATAAACAGATTCAGTAAAGTTGCAGGGTACAAAACCTGCATTAATAAACCAGTAGTGGACCAGCCTGTGGCCTCATTCCTGATACCACATGGCTGACCACACAGTTTGAGTTCTGGACCCATGGCTTGGACAGTATGCAAGGCATATATGCATGTGTGCCCAAAATCCCAAAAGGAGGAAGAAGTGGAGGAGAAGGATTGTGGTATGACTATTCCCCAGAGGTGGTGCTTTCCCCCTCTCCTCTCTCTTTCACTGTCTCTCTTCTCTTGCTAGTGAGAACACACGCCCTGTAACAAAATTTATTTTTAATAGCATATTTATATACCAATAAAGAATTAACTGAAAGGGAAGTCAAAAAACTAATTCCACCTACAATAGCTACAAAAAATTAAAATAGCTAGGAATAAATTATATCCTAAAAGCAAAAGACCTTTACAATGAAAACTATGAAACACCGTTGAAATAAAACACACACATAAATGAAAGACATACCATCTTCATAAATGGAAAGAATATTGTTAGAATGCCCATACTACCCCAAATTACCTATAGATTTATTGCAATCCCTATCAAAATATTTAATACCAATGGCATTCCTCAGAAAAATCTTTCAAAATTAGACAATTTGTATGGAACCACAAAGGACTCTGAATAACCAAAGCAATCATGAACAAAAATTACAGGAGTCAGTAGATGATATGGTAGTTAAGGCACTGGATTCTGACATGGTCCATCATGGTTTGAGTTACAGACACATGGCTTGAAAAGCCATGGCACATGTGCATGCATGCCCAAAACCCAGGCACATGTGCATGCATGCCCAAAATCCTAAGAGGAGAATAGAGGAGAAAGGACTGTGACATGGCCATCCTCACTGGAGGCTGATTTCTCACTTTCTTTTTCTCTGTCTCTCTGTCTTTCTCTGGTGAGCACACATGCCCTATGGCAAAAACCTAAAAACAAATAATAATAAAAACAAAATTACAGGGCTGGAGGATCACACTACCTGACTTCAAAATATACAAAGCTATGATAACCAAAAGAGCATGTTAATGGCACCAAAAACAGACACATGAGCAAATGGAACTGAAAAAAGAATCCAGAAATGAACTCACATATTTACAGCAACCTGACTTTTGACAAAGTTGTCAAGGCCTTTTATTGGAAAAATGATAGTGTCGTCAATACATAATTCTGGCAAAATTGTATATCTCTAATGCAGAAGAATAAAACTACACCCTTTCTCTAACTATACACATAAATTAATTCCAAATGGATTAAGGACTTAAGCATAAGAATCAAAACTTTGAGACTAACAAAAGAAAACCTAGGGGAAACACTTTAGGACACTGGATAAGACCTCAAAAGTTTTTGGATAAGACCTCAAAAGCACAGGCAACAAATGAAAATATAAAACTATAAAATTATAATAAAATAAAGACCTTCTGCATAGCAAAGGGAAACAACAGTGAGGAGACAATCTGTTAAAAAGGAGAAAATATGCATTCAACAAGGGATTAATAACCAGAATATACAAGGAACTCAGCAGCAAAAAAAGCCCAAATAATCTGACTTGAAAATGGGCAAATGATCTGAACATAAATTTCTCAAAAGAAGACATACAAATTGCCAACAAGTACAAAAAAATGCTCAGTATCACTAATCATTAGAGAAATGCAGATCAAAACCTCAATGAGATATCTCACTCCAGTTCTATAGCAGTTATCAAAAAAGAAAACTATCCAGGATTAGATAAGACATAGAGAAAGGGGAACTCATTTACACTATTGATGGGAATGTAAATTAGTACAGACATTATGAAAAACAGTATGAGGTTTCTCAAAAAACTAAAAGTGGAACTGCTGAATGATCTAGCAACCTACTATAGGCATATATCCATAGGAAATATAATTAATATATTGTAGAGAATAACTGTACTCTAGTGGTTAGTTTAACCCTATTCACAATAGCCAGGTTATGGAATCAATCTCGAGTCCATGAGGAGATAAAAAAGAAAATTACACCACACACACACACACACACACACACACACACACACAATTAATAAAACACTACTATTCAGTCATTAAAAAGAATAAAATTCTGTTATTCATGGCTGCATGGATGGCCCTGGAGGACTTTATGATAAGTTAAATAAGTAGACATAAATAGAGAAAAATCACATGTCCTCACTCATATATGGAAACTAAAAAAGCTGTCCTCACAGAAAGAGAATAAAATACTGGCTAATAGAGACTGGGAGGGATCAGAAGTAGGGAAGAACAGGAAAATGTCATTTAACAGACACAAAATTACAGTTAGATAAAAGAAATAAGTTCTTGGGACCAGCAGTTAGTGTAATGGCTATGTCGCTGGACTCCCATGTAGTTGACCACAGTTGGCGTCCCGGACCCTGTGGCTTAAACTCACGCCAGGCACGTGTGCATGCGTGCCCAAGATCCCAAGAGGAGAATGGAGGAGAAGGGATTGTGGCATGGCCATCCTCCCTGGGGGGTGATTTCTCACTTTCTACCTCTCTGTCTCTCTCTGTCTGTTTGGTGAGCACACATGCCCTACAGCAAAAACCTCTTAAAAAAAAAGAAATAAGTTCTTGTGTTCTATAGCACAGAAAGGTAACTATAGTTAACAGTAATTCATTATATATATTGCAATATCACAAAAGAAATTATTTTAAATGTCTCCAATACAGGGCAATGATAAGTGCTTCAGATGATGAACATGCTAATTATGTCAATTTGATCAAACACATTGTATTCATATACTGAAAAAAAATCACACTGTGTTTCATTAACACATACTTTTATTGAACCAGCATGTGATGACTGGACTCCCACAAGACCAACCACAGTTCAAGTCCTGGACCCAGGGGCTTGAAATTCATACCAGATGATGCATATGCCTGCATGCCCCAAATCCTAACAGTTTGGAGGATAGAAGAGAAGGGATTGTGGCATGGCCATCCCCCTGTGGAATGATTTCTTTACTTTCTATTTCTCTGTCTTTCTTTGTCTTTCCAATGAGTGCACATGCCCTATAGCAAGAATCTCAAAAAAATACACATATTATATATTATTAAAAATAATTTTAAGAAATTTAAAAATTTAAGAAAACTTTTTCCATGACTTCAGTTTCCCTAAAGATTTTATGCAAACTGCCAAACTTATCTTAATTGAACAACGGAAATCACCTAAAATAATTCCCCTAGAGTCTTGAATAAGTCCATTTTTCATCTCTAACTAAACTTTGTAATTGCAATGAACTCTTCAGGATTAAAATTCTTTCATTGAAATAATAGTAATTAACCTCTTTCACCCCATAGTCCCAGGAGCCATTCTCAATTAAATCACTAAGTGCAAACAAGAGCTTTAATTTCAAGAGCTTCAGATTTACTTATTGTTTATTTTAATAGAGCAAAGGAAACATCACATCCTAGAGACAAAAATCAAGGTAGAAGTTTAATGTATCATTGATCTTAAAGGAATTTGGAGTTTTCAGAATAAATACATGAAAATAACTGGTAAGCAAATTCCAAGACAATATAATGATGAATTTTATGACAGAGTTTTACAAAGATATTATAACCTCCACAGTAAGTCTCTCAGGCTTGAAAAGTATTTGAAAAGGATATTGATCATTTTACCTTGATACATCTACATGATCCTAAATATCCTACCCATGTTTTAAGATTTTTCTGAATCATAAATGTTCCAGTTACTCCACTAACTTACTCAATTAGTCACAGTAGAATGAACAACACTTACGAACATGGAATATGGAAGTAAGATGAGCATTTCTACATTGAGTAGCTGAAATTAGATAGCAGAGTCCTGATACAGCTTTATCTGCATTACCCTTCCTTCCTTTTCTACAAATTGGAGCTGGGGGCCCCTGTAGCACCTTAATGCAAGTCTTTGAAATAAGTCAAAGCTGGAATTGAGTCTGCTCTGCTGCACACTAGCCACGTCTTTAGGTATGGTATTTAAACTCTGTAAATTTCATTTTTTTTATCATTTCTAAAATGTAGATCATAAGAAGCTACAAACTACAAGCCTAAAAATATAGGACATACCCATGCCTATTTCCCACTTCAAAGGAGTATTGAACTCAAACATAGAGTCCTGAAATAGACTAAAATAATTGCTAGCAAAATTGGGTAATTCAAAACTGATTTTAGGGGTAGACATAGGAATACAACTATCAGAAAATGATTGCTTATCCACTGGATTGACTGGTACCCCTTGTCAAAGATCAGTTGACTATATGTTTGGGTATTTATTTCTGGGGATTCTATTCTGTTCCATTGGTCCACTTGTCTGTTTCTGTGCCAGTAGCATACTGTTTTGATTACGACAGCTTTGTAGTATATTTTTGGGTTGGGGAGTGAGATGCCACCCACTCCACTCTTCTTGTGTAGAATTGCTTTGGCAATACAGGGTCTTTTATGATTCCAGACAAATTTTATGATTGTCTTTCCTAAATCTGTGAAGAATGTGTCTGGTACTTTGAATGGCATTGCATTAAATATGTAGATTAATTTGGATAGAATTGCCATTTTGATTATATTAATTCTTCCAATCCATGAACATGGGATGTCCTTCCATTTTTTGTGTCATTTTCAATTTCTTTTTTTATCTTCTCATAGTTTTCCTTGTGGAGATCTTTAACTGCTTTGGTTAGATTTATTCCTAAATACAGAATACTTTTGGTGGCTATGGTAAAGGGGATAACTTTTTTTCAGTTCTGTCTCAATCTGCCTGTTATTCATATATAGAAATGCTATGGAATTTTGTATATTGATTTTATATCCTGCAACTTTACTGTAATCATATATTACTTCCAGTAATTTTTCCATGGAGACCATTGGGTCTTCTATGTATACAATCATGTCATCTGCAAATAGAGTTTCACCTCTTCTTTTCCTATTCGGATGCCCTTTATTTTTTCCTCTTTTCTGATTGTGTTGGCGAGGACTTCCAGTACTATATTAAAAAGAAGTGGAGATAGTGGGCATCCTTGTCTTGTTCCTGTGTTTAGTGGTAAAGCTTTCAGCTTTTCGCCATTGAGGATGATGTTTGCTATGGGTTTTTAATAGATGGCTTTTATTGTGTTGAGAAATGACCCTTCTATGCCGATTTTGCTGAGAGTCTTGATCATGAAGGGATGTTGTATCTTATCAAATGCTTTTTCTGCATCAGTCGATATGACCATATGGTTTTTGTCTTTCTTCCTATTGATATGGTGTATTACATTTATGGTTTTGTGTATGTTGAACCAACCTTGCATTCCTGGAATAAAACCTACCTGATCATGGTGTATGATCTTCTTTATAAGTTGTTGAATACGATTTGCTAGTATCTTGTTGAGAATCTTTGCATCTATGTTCATCAGAGATATTGGTCTATAGTTTTCCTTCAGCAAGTGGTTCTGGAAAAATTGGATTTCCACTTGCAGAAAGATGAATCTGAACCCCTACCTCTCATCTTTGACAAAAATCAAGTCAAGGTGGATCAAGGATCTAAATCTAAGACCTCAAACTATAAAACTGCTCCTGGAAAACACTGGGGAAACTCTGGGAGTCATTGGGGTAGAGAAAGACTTCTTACATAAGACCTTCAAAGCACAGTCGATCATCCCCAAAATAGACAAGTGGGATTACATCTGACTAAGAAGTTTCTGCATGGCAAAACATACAGTAATTAGTGTGAATTGACAGCCTTCAGAATGGGAAAATATTTTTGTAAATTTTGCATCAGATAAGGGACTCATAACCAGAATACACAAGGAACTAAAGAAGCTGTTTGGAAAAAAGACAATCAATCCCATTAAAAGATGGGAGAAGGAGTTGAATAAAACACTCTCTAAAGATGACATATGAATAGCCAAAAGGCATATGAAAAACTGTTCAACATCCCTCATCATAAGGGAAATGCAGATAAAAACAACAATGAGGTATCACCTAACTCCAGTCAAAATGTCTAAGATTAATAAAACAAAAAATAATAAGTGTTGGCAAGGGTGTGGTGAAAGGGGAACTCTTTTACTCTGCTGGTGGGAATGTAAATTGGCCCAACCACTGTGGAGAATAATTTGGAGATTCCTCAAAAATCTACAAATAGATCTACCATATGATCCAGCAATCCCATTCCTTGCTATCTACCCAAAGGACAGAAGAATTCTTCATTGGAAAAGTGCTTGCTCATCGATATTTATTGCGGCAACATTCACAATTGCAAAGTCATGGAACCAACCCAAATGCCCCCGTATGGAGGAATGGATTGAAAAACTGTGGCACATGGGAACCAGCAGTTAGCGTAATGGCTATGTCACTGGACTCCCATGTAGTCGACCGCGGTTCGCGTCTCGGACCCGGTGGCTTACAACTCACGCCAGGCGCGTGTGCGTGCGTGCCCAAGATCCCGAGAGGAGAATGGAGGAGAAGGGATTGCGGCGTGACCATCCCCCCTGGGGGGTGATTTCTCGCTTTCTGTCTCTATGTCTCTCTCTGTCTGTCTGGCGAGCGCACGTGCCCTATAGTGAAAAACCTCTCCAAAAAAAAAAAAAAAAAAAAAAAAAAAAAAAAAAAGCTGTGGCACATATACTCTATGGAATACTATTCAGGCATTAAGAACAACAAAACCCGGGCTTTTGACAGAAAGTGGAAAAATATGAAAGATTTACTGCTGAGTGAGGCAAGCCAGGCTATGAAGGAGAGACATTGTATGACCGCACTTAACATATACCGAATGTCTGCACTCTATGACTGAAACTGATTGACTAATGGTTCTACAAACACAAGAGATGGGTGTGACTGTCAGATGAGGTGCATGTGAAGGAGTGGGGCCTAAAGAAGGACATTTGGAGAAGAGATGCGGAGGTAGAACATTGACGGGATGGGGAAGTGTGGTGTTATCGGTTGAAGATATTTTGATCAATGGGACTGGGGAGAAATGTTCACATATTGAAATGCTCACATTGTAAGCTAAACAATGTAATTGAATGTATATACAAAATAAATAAAGAAAGAAAGAAAGAAAGAAAGAAAGAAAGAAAGAAAGAAAATGATTGCTTATAAAATTGGTATAGAAACACCAAGACTTCAAATGTAAAAATTAGAAAAAAATATTGCAGCTAAGAAATAAAAGATATATATTCTTTTCTAATGCCATTTAAGTTTCTTTTTAAACAAACAAACAACAACAACACTTTTACAAAGTGCCCAGCACATAATAACCGACAACTCAATGCTCATGGGGAACATGGTTTTGGGACATGGTTTTTCAAAGGTTTTGAAAACTTTTAGCAGAAGGGAATTAAAGTGTGAGTTTATTTCAAGACAAAAAATCTGAAATCCATGCATTATTTTTCCATAGTTTGCATTTTCTGTGAACTTTTCAAAGACCTTTCTCCCCTTTGTTAGCTAATAAAACAGCTATTATTTGAAGCCTAAGGTAGAAACCAAGGCCTGGAGAGGAGATGAGAACAGTGACTTGTCCATACAGGTTTCAATGCAGGTTGCTGGAAAAAGTTTTACTTCAAGTTCATGAATTTTCTATGGATCAGAGATGACCAAAAATAAAGGAAAATACACAAGTAAGCATTGTTTCCCACAACTGAAATATTTTAAGAGTAAATAGCTTGACTTTTTGTTAAGAAAAATGTCATAGACTTGGAGAGATGACTCTTGGACTCTTATCTTTTCTTTTCTTTTTCTTTTTTTTTGGAGAGGTATTTGCTATACGGTGCATGCGCTCGCCAGACAGACAGAGACAGAAAGTGAGAAATCACCCCCCGGGGGGATGGCCATGCCACAGTCCCTTCTCCTCCATTCTCCTCTTGGGATCTTGGGCACGCATGCACATACACCTGGCGTGAGTTTAAGCCACTGGGTCTGGGACTGGAACCGCGTTCGGCTATGTGGGAGTCCCGTGACATAGCCATTATGCTAACTGCTGGTCCCTCTAGAAATGTTTTGAAATGAAGCTTACTTTTGGAATTAAGCATGTAATTTTTCAGCAAAAATCTCAAACTTTTCTTGGAATATCAAAAAGAACTATGGCACAAAGAATCCATTCATGGAGCTGGTTTTTATAACTAAAGCTCTTTGTTGTAGCTCAAAGTTGAGTTTTGAGCCTAAGAATGAAACACACTTTCAAAGCAAACTAAGATTTAAAACATCATCTTGAAAAGTGTACTTAAGAGCAAACTAACACAAACTTGTTTGTAGCACTTACTTAATTTCAGGAGTAGAAAAACATGTGATGTACAGTTTTGGTCTACATCAATGTTTGGTTTTGGAAGACAGTTTTTCACTGTTTTTCAGTGGACGATTTGAAATGTATCTTAATTTTGAAGTTTAGCATGTAGTTTTTCAGCGAAAATCTCAACTGTTTCTTGGAATATCAGAAAGATCATTGGCTAAAAGAATACACTCATGGAGTTGCTTTTCAAACCTAAAGCTCTTTTTTGTAGCACAAATTTGAGTTTTGAGCCTAAGAATGCACCACACTTTAAAAGAAAACTAAACTTCAAAACATCATCTTGGAAAGTGCACTTAAAAGCAAACTAACACATACTGGTTTGTGCCACTTTCTTAACTTTAGGAGTTGAACAATTTGTGATGTACAGTTTTGCTCTACATCAATGTTTGTTCTTAAAATCAGTTTTATAGTGTTTTTCAATGGATGTTTTAATATAAAGCTTACTTTCTGAGTTCAGCATGTAGTCTTTCAGTGAAAATTTCAACTTTTCCTTGGAATATCCTAAAGATCTTTGGCTCAAAGACTCCACTCATGGAGCTGCTTTTCATACCTTAAGCTCTTTCTTGTAGTTCAAAGTTGAGTTTTGAGCCTAAGAATACACCACAATTTCAAAGCAAGCTAAGCTTCAAAACATCCCCTTAGAAACTGCACTTAAGGACAAACTAACACAAACTGGTTTGTACCACTTACTTAAGTTTAGGAGTTGAATAACTTTTGATTTACAGTTTTGTTCTACTTGAATATATGGTTTTAGAAGCAGTTTTACAATGATTTTTAATGGAAATTTTAAAATGAGGCTTACTTTCAGGACCAGCAGTTAGTGTAATGGCTATGTCGCTGAACTCTCATGTAGTCAACCCCGGTTCGAGTCTCGGACCTGGTGGCTTAAACTCATGCCAGGTGCGTGTGCGTGTGTGCTGAAGATCCCGAGAGGAGAATGGAGGAGAAGGGATTGCAGCGTGGCCATCCACCCTGGGGGATGATTTCTCGCTTTCTATCTCTTTGTCTCTTTCTGTCTTTCTGGTGAGCCCACGCGCCCTATTGCAAAAACTTCTCCAAAAAAAAAATGAGGTTTACTTTCAAAATTAAGCATGTAGTTTTTCAGTGAAAATCTCAACCTCTTCTTGGAATATCAGAAAGATCCTTTGCAAAAGACTACAAACTCTTCTTGGAATATCAGGAAAATTTTGGGTACAAAGACTCGACTCATGGAGCTGGTTTTTATAATTAAAGCTCTTTGTTGTAGCTTAAAGTTGAGTTTTGAGCCTGTGAATGAACCACACTTTCAAAGCAAACTAAGCTTAAAAAAAATTATCCTAGAAAGTGAACTTAAGAATAAACTGACACAAACTTGTTTGTACTGCTTAATGAACTTTAGGACTTCTACAACTTGTGATGTACAGTTTTAATCTACATTAATGTTTGGCTTGGAAGCAGCTGTACACTCTTTTTCAATGGACTTTTTAAAATAAAGCTTACTTTTAGAAATAACCATGTAGTTTTTCAGCAAAAAAGTAAACTTCCTCTTGGAATATCAGAAAGATCTTTGGCAGAAAGACTCTACTCAATGAATGTTAAGTAATTAAAAAAAGTTGCAGAGAAAAAAAAAACAGTAAAACTATTCGTATCGAAATAAAAAAATATGCATTTTTTTTTGAGACGTTTTCACTATAGGGGTCGTGCGCTCGCCAGACAGACAGAGAGACACATAGAGACAGAAAGCGAGAAATCACCCCCCAGGGGGATGGTCGTGCCTCAATCCCTTCTCCTCCATTCTCCTCTCGGGATCTTGGGCACGTACGCACATGCGCCCGGCGTGAGTTTTAAGCCTCCGGGTCCGGGACGCGAACCGCGGTTGACTACATGGGAGTCCAGCGACATAGCCATTACACTAACTGCTGGTTCCCAAAAATATGCATATTTGATGACTGCATTAAGCTATATAGCCCAAGTTAGGTACTACTTTATAGTATGTTCATTCTACTCACTGAGGCTTATGCCTAAAGTCAGACTTGGGTTCATATAGGTATATATCAGCTGCACTAGCTATTGTAAATATTTAGACTAATTAAGTTCATTAGCACACCAATCAAATGGGGGGAAAGGCATAGGAAGCAATCATGGATACCAGAGACAATGTGGCAGGAGGGTGAGACATGGCAGAGGGTGAGGGATAGGGAATCAAAGATGGCAAAACAAAGTATACAAGACATAAGAAATGGAAAATTATTTGCTGATAACATGTATGTTGATGTGCTTGATTGAGCCAATATACAGTGTATTTTGGATGGAAAATTCATTTGTATACTTTAATGATGTATAGTGAATTAATGTAAAAAATAAATAAATTTAAAGAAAAAGAAAAAAAAATGACTCTACTCATGAAGCTTCTTTTCATTCCTAAAGATATTTGTTGTAGCTCAAATTTGAGTTTTGGGCCTAAGAATGTACCACACTTTGAAAGCAAACTAAGCTTCAAAACATCATCTTGGAAAGTTTACTTAAGAGCAAACTAACACACGTTTGTTTGTACCACATACTTAACTTTACGAGTAGAAATTCATGTGATATACAGTTTGGCTCTACATCAATGTTTCCTTTACAAAAAAAGTTTTACAACATTTTTCATTGGACGATTTGAAATAAATCTTACTTTTTGTGATAAACATTTTGTTTTACAGCAAAAATATCAAGATTTTCTTGGAATATCAGAAAGATCTTTGGCACAAAGACTCCACTCATGGAGCTGCTTTTCATACCTTAAGTTCCTTCTTGTAGCTGAAAGTTGAGAATTTAACCTAAGAATACATCAAACTTTCAACACAAAATAAGCTTCAAAACATTACCTTAGAAACTTCTGTTAAAGCCAGATTAACACAAACTAGTTTGTACCACTTAACTTTAGGAGTTGAAAAACTTGTGATGTACAGTTTTGCTCTATATCAATGTTTGTTTTGAAAGCAGTTTTACACTGTTTCTCAAAGGATTTTTTTTTAAGTAACAAATGTAATTTTAATTGATCTCTGGTAAAAACTACTCAGGGAAAGCCAGTAATTGTCTCAGTCCCTAATCTGCGAGACCCAGAACCTGAACAGCCCTGAGGAAAGGGGTTAGCTGGTTATTTTCACTATTGTACATCATCCACAGTATTAGAAAAACAAGGCATTATACATCAGTTTAGGTTCAATGTGTGGCTGGCAGCCAAATCCAGTCTCTCATATTCCAAGCTGCTGAGGAGGTTAAGCACCTCAAGACCAAACCAGGGGACAGTGAGATGCTGTTTATCTACAGCCACTACAAGCAAGCAACTGTGGGTGACATTAACACAGAGCGACCAGGAATGTTGGACCTCAAAGGCAAGGCCAAGTGGGATGCCTGGAATGAGCTGAAAGGGACTTCCAAGGAAGATGCCATGAACGCTTACATTGACAAAGTAGAAGAACTCAAAGGATGTTTTAAAATAAAAGTTACATTTGGAGTTAAGCATGCAGGTTTTCAGTGAAAATCTCAACTTCTTTGAATATCAGAAAGATCTTTTGCAGAAAGACTCCACTCATGCAGCTGATTTTCATTATTAACCTCTTTCTATAGCTTAAAGTTGAGTTTTGAGCCTAAGTATGCACCACACTTTCAAAGCAAACATAGCTTCAAAGCATCATCCTAGAAAGTGCTCTAAATAACAAAGTATCACAAACTGGTTTGTACCACTTACTTAGGATCTGAACAACTTGTGATGTTCAGTTTTGCTGTACTTCAATGCTTGGTTTTGGAAGCAGTTTTACACAGTTTTCCAATGGACTTTTGAAAATGAAGCTTACTTTCTGAGTTAAGCATGTAGTTTTTCAGCGAAAAACTGAACTTCTTCTTGGAATATGAATAATATCTTTGGCAGAAAGACTCCACTTATGGAGCTGCTTTTCATACCTAAGCTATTTGTTGTAGCTCAAAGTTGAGTTTTGAGTCTAAGAATGCACGTCAGTTTCAAAGCAAAGTTACCTTCAAAACATCATCCTAGAAAGTGCACTTAAGAACAAACTAACACAAATTATTTTGTACCACATACATGACTTTAGGAGTAGAACAACTTGTCATGTACAATTTTGTTCTACTTCAATGTTTCATTTTGGAAGCATTTTTACACTAGTTTTCAATGTATATTTTAAAATGAAGCTTACTTTTGGAGTTTTTCATGTAGTTTTTAACTGAAAATCTCAAATTTTTATTGGAATATCAGAAAGATCTTTGGCACAAGACTCCACTTAAGGAGCTGCTTTTCATACCTAAAGCTCTTTGTTTTGAGCCTAAGAATGCACCACACTTTCAAAGAAAACTTAGCTTCAAAATATCATCCTAGAAAGTGCTCCTAAGAACAAACTCACAAAAACTAGTTTGTACCACTTACTTAACTTTAGGAATTGTACAACTTGTGATGTACCGTTTTGTTCTACTTCAAGTTTTGGTTTAGGAAATAGTTTTAAAATGTTTTTCAATGGACTTTTAAAAATGAAGCTTACTGGGCCCAGTAGTTAGCGTAATGGCTATGTTGCTGGACTCCCATGTAGTCAACCGCAGTTCGCGTCTCAGACACAGTTGCTTAAACTCATGCCAGGCACGTGTGCGTGCATACCCGAGATCCCGAGAGGAGAATGGAGGAGAAGGGATTGTGGTGTGGCCATCCCCACTGGGGGGTGATTTCTTGCTTTCTGTCTCTCTGTCTCTCTCTATCTGTCTCGCAAGTGCACACGCCCTACAGTGAAAACCTCTCCAAAAAAAAAAAAAGAAGAGAAGAAATGAAGCTTACTTTCAGAGTTAAGCATGTGGTTTTTCAGTGAAAAACCGAACTTCTTGGAATATCAGAATTATCTTTGGCAGAAAGACTACACTCATCGAGCTGCTATTCATACCTAAAGCTCTATGTTATTACTCAAAGTTGAGTTATGAGTCTAAGAATGCACCACACTTTCAAAGAATACTAAGATTCAAAACATCACATTGGAAAATGTACTTAAGAGCAAACTAACACAAATTTGTTTGTACCACTTACTTAACTGTAGGAGTAGAACATCATGTGATATACAGTATTGCTCTACATCCATGTTTGGTTTTTGAAGACACTTTTAAAATGTTTTTCAGTGAATGATTTGAAGTAAATCATACTTTCAGAGATAAGCAAGTTGTTTTTCAGTGAAAATTTTCAACTTTTTCTTGGAATATCAGAAAGATCTTTGGCACAAAGACTCCACTCATGGAGGTACTTTTCATACCTAAAGTTCTTGTTGTAGCTCAAAGTTGAATATTGAGCCTAAGAATGCACCTAGCATTGTAAGTAAACTAAGCTTAAAATCATCATCTTAGAAAATGTACTTAAGGGAAACCCACCTCATCGATAAAGACATACATAGACTGAAAGTGAAGGGTTGGAAAAAGGTTTTCCATGCAATTGGGAACCAAAAAACAACTGGAGTTGCGATACTAATTTTGGACAAAATAGCTTTTAAAACAAAAACTTCAATGAGACAAAGAAGGGCACTATATTGTAGTAAAAGGATCAATAGATCAAGAAGATATAACTCTTATAAATATCTACGCGCCCAGCACAGGAGCCCCCAAATATGTAAAGGAAAGACTGTTAGATCTAAAAGGGAGGATAGACTGCAATACACTAATTGTTGGAGACCTCAACACTGCACTATCCCCTCGGGACAGATCATCTAGACAAAAAATAGATAAAGAGACAAAGGATCTAAATGATGTCATAAATGAAATGGACTTAACAGACATCTATAGAACTTTCCATCCAAAAATTATGAGATACATTTTTTCTCACCCCCATATGGAACCTTTTCGAAAATTGACCACATCATAGGGCACAAAGCAAGCCTCTATAGATTCAAAGGCATAGAAACTATACCCAGCATCTTCTCTGACCGTGATGGAATTAAACTTGAGTTTAGTTTCAAGAGAAATCCTCAAAAATACTCATATACATGGAAACTAAATAATCTACTACTGAATGACTCCACAACTACTGATGAAATAAAGTCCGAAATCAAAAGATTCATGGAAGCTAATGACAATGGGGACACGAGATTTCATAATCTTTGGGACACTGCTAAAGCAGTCATAAGAGGGAAGTTTATAGCAATTAGTGCTCATAAGAGAAAGACAAAAAGAAGGCAAATGGATCATTTAACATCATGCCTCACAGAATTGGAGAAGCAACAGCAAAATTACCCAAAAAAATCCAAGAGAAAGGAAATAATAAAGATCTGAGCAGAAATAAATGAAGTAGAAAATAAGCGAACTATACAGAAAATAAATGAAAGTAAAAGCTGGTTCTTTGAAAACATAAACAAAGTGAGAATTATTAAGAAGAAGAAGAGAGAAAGGAACCAGGTGAATCAAATCTACAATGAAGCAGGATATATAACAACAGACAGAGCAGAAATACAGAACATAATTAGAGGATATTATGACAAACTATATGCCAAGAAACAAGACAATCTGGACAAATTCCTGGACATGTATAATCTACCAAGATTGAGCCAGGAGGATATAGAAAGTCTAAATAGGCCCATAACAAGCCAGGAGATTGCATCAGTAATAAATAGCCTTCCAACAAAGAAAAGTGGCCTGGGTGGATTCACCTCTGAGTTCTATAAAATTTTCAAAGAAGAGTTATCCCCCATTCTGCTCAAGTTATTTCTAAAGGTTGAAAAGGGTGAATCTTTTCCTAATTCATTCTATGAAGCCTCTATCACCCTTATCCTCAAAACAGATAAGGACAGGACAAGGAAGGAAAACTACAGACCAATATCTCTGGTGAATATAGATGCAAAGATTCTCAACAAGATACTAGCAAACCATATCCAACAACTTATAAAAAAGATTATACATCGGGACCAACAGTTAGCGTAATGGCTATGTCGCTGGAACCCACGTACTCAACTGCGGTTCGCGTCCCGGACCTGATGGCTTAAAACTCACGCCAGGCACGTGTGCGTGCGTGCCCAAGATCCCGAGAGGAAAATGGAGGAGAAGGGATTGTGACATGACCATCCCCCCTGGGAGGTGATTTCTCGCTTTCTGTCTCTATGCCTCTCTCTGTCTGTCTGGCGAGCGCACACGCCCTATAGCAAAAAACCTTTCCAAAAAAAAAGATTATACATCATGATCAGGTAGGCTTTATTCCAGGAATGCAAGGTTGGTTCAACATACGCAAAACCATAAATGTGATACACCATATTAACAGGAAAAAAGAGAAAAACCAAATGGTCATATCGATTGATGCAGAAAAAGCATTTGACAAGATACAACATCCCTTTATGTTCAAGACTGTCCCCAAATTGCCATACAAGGGTCATTTCTCAACACAATAAAAGCTATCTATGAAAAACGCATCACAAATATCATCCTGAATAGAGAAAAGCTGAAAGTTTTCCCACTAAAAACGGGTACATGACAGGATGGCCACTTTCTCCACTCCTTTTCAATATAGTACTGAAAGTCCTTGCCAATGCAATCAGAAAAGAGGAAAAAATAAAAGGCATCCAAATAAGAAAAGAAGAGGTGAAACTCTCTCTATTCGCAGATGACATGATTGTGTACATAGAAGACCCAATGATTTCTATGAAAAAAGTTCTGGAAGTAATGCACAAATTCAGTTAAGTTGCAGGATACAAAATTAATATACAGAAGTCTATAGCATTTCTATATACAAACAACAGGCAGACAGAGATAGAACTGAAAAAAAGTTATTCCATTTACCATAGCCACAAAAAGTATAAGATACTTAGGGATAAATCTAACCAAACTAGTTAGAGAACTCCACAAGGAAAACTATGAGAAGCTAAAAAAAGAAATTGAAAATGACACAAAGAAGTGGAAGGACATCCAATGTTTCTGGATTGGAAGAATTAATATAACCAAAATGGCAATTCTACCCAAATTAATCTACCTATTTAATGCAATACCAATCAAAGTACCAGATACATTCTTCACAGATTTAGAAAAAACAATCACAAAATTCATCTGGAATAATAAAAGACCCTGCATTGCCAAAGCAATTCTACAAAAGAAGAGTGGAGTGGGCAGCATCTCACTCCCTGATCCAAAAATATACTACAAAGCTGTGGTAATCAAACCAGCATGGTATTGGCACAGGAACAGACATGTGGACCAATGGAACAGAATTGAGTCCACAGGAAGAAATTCCCAATCATTCAGTCCACTCATTTTTGACAAGAGGTACCAGTCAATCCAGTGGGAAAAAGAAAACCTCTTCAGCAATTGGTGCTGGAAACACTGCATTACCACCTGTAGAACGAATCTGAGCTGCTACCTGTCACCTTTGACAAAAATCAAGTAAGGTGGATCAAAGATCTAAATCTAAGACCCCAAACTATTAAACTGCCTCTAGAAAACACTGGGGAGATTCTGGGAGACATTGGGGTAGGGAAAGACTTCTTACATAAGACCCCCAGAGCACAGTCGATAATCCCCAAAATAGGCAAGTGGGATTACATCAGACTAAGAAGTTTCTGCATGGCAAAAGACACAGTAATTAGTGTGAATCGAAAGCCCTCAGAATGGGAAAATATTTTTGTAACCTATGCATCAGATAACCAGACTACATAAGGAACTATAGAAGCTGTTTGGAAAAAAGATGATGAACCCTATTAAAAGATGGGAGAAGGAGTTGAAAAGAACATTTACTAAAGATGACATATGAATAGCCAGAAGGCATATGAAAAAATGCTCAACATTCCTCATCATAAGGGAAATGCAGATCAAAACAACAATGAGATACCACCTAACCCCAGTCAGAATGGCTAAGATTAAAAAAACAAAGAATGATAAGTGTTGGCGGGGATGGGGTGAAAGGGGAACTCTCTTACACTGCTGGTGGGAATGTAAATTAGTGCAACCACTGTGGAGAACAATTTGGAGATTCCTCAAAAATCTACAAATAGAACTGCCATATGATCCAGCAATCCCATTTCTTGGCATCTACCCAAAGGACAGAGGAATTTCTCTTTGGAAAAGTGCTTGCACACCAATGTTTATTGCGGCACTTTTCACGATTGCTAAGAAATGGAACCAATCCAAATGCCCCTGTAAGGATGAATGGATTGAAAAACTGTGACACATATACTCTATGGAATGCTATTCAGGCATTAAGAACAACAAAACCCTGACTTTTGACAGAAAGTGGAAGAATATGGAAGATTTACTGCTGAGTGAAGCAAGTCAGACTATGGAGAGACACTGTGTGTCTCCACTTAATATATACTGAATGTCCGCACTCTATAACTGAAACTGATGGGCTAAAGGATGTACAAACACAAGAGGTGGATGTGAATGCCAGATGTTGGGTGTGTGGAGGAGTGGGACCTGTGGAAGAACATTTAGAGGAAGGATACGGAGACAGCATTGTTGAGAAAGAGAGGTAGTGTTGTTATATTTTGATCAACTCGACCGGGGAGAAATATTCATATATTGAAATGATCACCTTGTAAGCTAATTAATGTAACTGAATATATCAAAAAATGTAAATTAAAAAAGGTAAATAAATAAATAAATAAAAAGGAAAAAAAAAAAGAAAATGTACTTAAGGAGAAACTAAGACCAACTAGTTCATACTACTTACTTAACTTCACAAGTTCTACCACTTGTGATGTACCGTTTTGCTCTTCTTCTATGTTTCGTATTGGAAACAGTTTTACACTGTTTCTCAATGGATGTTGTAAAATGAAGCTTACTTTCAGAGTTAAGCATGTACATTTTCAATAAATATCTCAACTTCTTTTTGGAATATTAGAAAGATCGGCAGAAAGACTCCACTCATGCAGCTGATTTTTCTAATTAAGAACTTTGTTGTAGCTCAAAGTTTAGTTTTGAACCTAGAAATGCACCACACGTTCAAGCAAACTTAGCTTCAAAACATCGTCCTAGAAAGTGCACTTAAGAACAAGCTAACACAAACTAATTTGTACCACTTACTTAACTTTAGGATTTGAATTACTTGTGATGTTCAGTTTCGCTCTACTTTGACGCTTTTTTTTGGAAGCAGTTTTATACTGTTTTTCAATAGACTTTTTAAAATAAAGCTTACTCTTGTTGTTAAGCTTGTAGTTTTTCAGCAAAAAACTGAACTTCATCTTGGAATATCAGAAAGAAGTTTGGCACAAAGCCTCCACTCATGAAGCTGTTTTCATACCTAAAGCTCTTTTTTGTAGCTCAAGGTTGAGTTTTGAGCCTAAGAATGCACCACACTTTCAAAGAAAACTAAGATTCAAAACATCATCTTAAAAAGTGCATGAAGGAGAAACGAACACAAACTAGTTTGTAACACATACTTAACTTTAGGAGTTGTACAACTTGTGATGTAGTTTTGCTCTACTTCAATGTTTCATTTTGGAAACAGTTTTACAGTGTTTTTCAAAGGAGATTTTAAAATGAAGTTTAGGAGTTAAGCATGTAGATTTCAGCTAAAATCTCAACTTCTTCTTGGTATATCATAAAGAACTTTGGGGCACATCCCCACCGTTCCTCCTCCTTGGAACCCAGGTTGGTTGTCTGGGACTTTAAGGCAAACTCCCACCACACCCCACCCGCAATCCGGACCAAGCCGGCCAGCAGTTCTGGACACCAGGTGGACTGAGGCTGCAGGCCCTACCAACCTGGTCCTGTCGCTCATCCTCTGACCCTTTCCCACTAGCCTTTGGACTTTTTGAATTTTGATGATTTGAATAGTGCACAGAGTGCAATTTACTTTTATCATTTTGTTTTTCTTTGCTCTTGAGGTGTCGCTGATTAGGTCAGTTGGAGGCTCACCACTCCTTAGAAACAGGAAGGTCTTTGGGCTATCCAGGGCTAGTGGCAACAGTTAATGGTAATTGTGAGCAACAGGTATGCCAGCCATAAGAGAAATCATCAATTTTCTAATCTTGTACAACTTTTAACACTCAGAGATACCTTAAATAAGTTAGGAAGAAACATATAGATTACCTGATGACTAGGAACAATTGCAGAGGCTCAAGAAATATGAGCAACCAACAAAAGGCTCTCCTTCAAGGGAAGTCATCAAGCCTACATCACCCACAGTCAACATAATGGACGTCATGGACATGTCTGATAAGGAATTCAGAATATTTGTAGTGACCAAACTAACTGAGATGGAAGAGAAAAGAGACAAGGAGCACCAGGAGATGAGGAAGTCCTTTCATGACTTGAAAGAAGAAATGGATACCTTAAACAAGAACCAGATGGAACTTCTAGGGTTGAACAATGTAATACAAGAAATCAAAATCTCCCTTGAAAGTATTAAAAGTAGGTTAGACCAGGCAGAAGATCGAATCTCTAACGTAGAAGAAAAAACATCTGACCTAGAAAAAAGTATCAAGAAGATTGAAAAAACAACCATGAAAAATGAGGATAATATATGAGGAATAATGGATACCATCAAGCGCCCCAACATCCGGATAATTGGTATTCCAGAAGAGGAAGAAAATAATAAGAGCCTAGATATTTATTCCATGAAATCCTGGTAGAAAATTTCCCAAATCTTGAAAGGCATTCAAATATCCAGAAACAAGAAATACATAGGACCCCGAGTAGTATCAACCCAAGAAGATCCTCTCCAAGACACATCATAGCCAGATTGGCAAAAACAACAGACAAAGACAAGATACTAAAGTTGGCAAGAGGGAAACACCAAGTAACTTACAAAGGTCACCCCATCAGGCTAACATCAGATCTCTCAGTGGAAACGATGCAGGCAAGGAAAGAATGGGGAAGCATAGTTAGTGTTGAGTGAAAAACAATGTCAACAAAGAATACTATACCTGGCAAAATTATCGTTCATATAAAAAAAAAGATAAAAACATTCTCGAAGAAACAAAATTTGAAGGAATTTACCAACTCCAGACTGGTTCTTCAAGAGGTTCTGAAGGGAGTACTATACTGGGAAAACTAAAAAAATCAGAGACAGTTATATGAGAACAAAAAGCAACCAAGAAAATGGCTCACTTAATGATAGGATCAGGTATGGAAATATCAATAATTACATTGAATGTCAATGGATTAAATTCTCCAGTTAAGAGACAAAGACTGGCTGAATGGATAAGAAAACAGAAACTCTCTACCTGTTGCCTACAAGAAACTCATCTTATGGATAAAGACATACATAGACTGAAAGTCAAGGGCTGGAAAAAGATATTCCATGCAAATGGAAATCAAAAAAAGTGAAGTAGTGATATTGATCTCAGACAAAATAGACTTCAAGACAAAGACTGTAAGAAGGAACAAAGAAGGGCATTACATAATAGTAAATGGGGTAATCCAACAAGAAGACATAACCCTTATAAATATCTATGCACCCAACTAAGGTGCACCTAAATATGTGAAGGAAAGACTGCTGGAGCTAAAAGGAGAGATAGGGAGAAATACTTTAATTGTTGGAGATCTCAACACCCCATTATCTCCAATAGACAGATCTTTTAGACAGAAAATAGTGAGATACAGGACTTAAATGATACTATAAATCGAATGGGCTTGACCGATATCTATAGAACATTCCACCCTACATCCACAACATATACATTTTTCTCACCCCGGCATGGAACCTTTTCAAAGATAGATCATATGTTAGGACACAAACCAAGCCTTTACAGATTCAAAGGCATAGAAACTGTATCCAGCATCTTCTCTGACCATGATGGAATTAAACTCAAGATTAATTTCAAGAAACAACCCCGAAAATACATGAACATATGGAAACTGAACAACCTACTTCTGAATGACTTCTTCACTACTGAAGAAATTAAGGCTGAAATAAAAAAAAATTATGGAAACAAATAATAATGAGTACACAAGTGTCCAGAATCTATGGGACATAGCAAAACAGTCATAAGAGGGAAATTCATAGCAATTAGTGTGCATAAGAAAAGGATGGAAAGATGTCAAATAGATAACTTATCGTCATGCCTCAGAGAATTGGAAAAACAACAACAAACAAACTCCCAAAATGCCAGGCGAAAAGAAATAATAAAGGTTTGAGCAGAAATAAATGAAATAGAAAATAAATGAACCATACAGAAAATAAGTGAAAGCAAAAGCTGGTTCTTTGAAAAGATTAACAAGATCGACAAACTATTGGCTAGACTGATCAAGAAGAAGAAAGAAAGAAACCAGATTAATCAAATATGAGATGAAACAGGCAATATTACTACGGATATAGCAGAAATACAAAATATCATTAGAGGATACTATGAGTGACTATATGTCAACAAACAAGATAACTTGGAGGAGATGGACAAATTCCTGGATGCATATAATATAGCAAGATTGTATCAGGAGGACATAGAGAACCTGAATAGACCCATAACAAGCCAGGAGATTGAATCAGTAATAAATAAACTTCCAAAAAAGAAAAGCCCATGTCCAGATGACTTCACTTCTGAATTCTACAAAACTTTTAAGGAAGAGTTAACCCCTATCCTACTAAAATTATTTCTAAAGATTCAAAACAAAGGAAACCTTCCAAATTCATTTTATGAAGCCTCCATAATCCTCATCCCAAAAACAGATAAGGTTATGACAAGAAAGGAAAACTACAGACCAATATCATTGATGAATATAGATGCAAATATTCTGAACAAGATACTCACAAATCGTATCCAACAACATATAACAAAGATCATTCATCACGACCAGGTAGGCTTTATACCAGGGATGCAATGGTGGTTCAATATATGCAAGACCATAAATGTAATACACCACATTAACAGAAAGAAAGAAAAAACATATGATCATCTCAATTGATGTGGAGAAAGCATTTGATAAAATACAACATTCTTGTATGATTAAGACTCAGTGAGATTGGTATAGAAGGGTCATTTCTGAACACAATAAAAGCAATCTATGAAAAACCTACAGCTAACATTATACTGAATGGGGAAAAGCTGAAAGCTTTTCCTCTGAAAACAGGTACTAGGCAAGGCTGCCCACTTTCTCCACTGCTCTTTAATATAGTACTGGAAGTCTTAGCTATTGCAATCAGAGAGAAGAGAATAATATTAAAGGCATTCGAATAGGCAAAGAAGAATTGAAAATATCTTTATTTGCAGATGACATGATGGTATACTTAGAAGACCCAAAGGTATCCATGAAAAAACTGCTTGAAATAATAAGTGAATACAGTAAGGTGGCAGCATACAAAATCGATATCCAAAAGTCTATAGCATTTCTATTTATGAACAAGTTGAACAAAGCAGAGCTGAAGAAAGGAATCCCTTTCATGTAGCCACAAGATGTATAAGATACATAGGGTTAAACCTAACTAGAAAGTCAAAGATATTTATAAAGAAAACTACGAAAATCTTAAAAAAGGTATTGAAAGTGACATAAAAATTGGAAGGACATCCCATGCTCCTGGATTGAAAGAATTAACATAATCAAAATGGCAATTCTACTCAAATTAATCTACATGTTTAATTCAATTTCAATCAAAATACCAGAAATATTCTTCGCAGATCTATAAAAGACAATCATAGAATTTGTCTGGAATCATAAAAATCCTCGTATTGCAAAAGCAATCCTGCACAAGAAGAATGGAATAGGAGGCATATCACTCCCTGATCCCAAGATATACTATAAAGCTGTGGTCATCAAAACAGCATGGTATTGGCATAAAAACAGAGAAGTGGACCAATGGAATTGAATATAGACCCCAGAAATAACCCCCAAAGCTTACAGCCAACTGATCTTTGACAAAGGATATCAGTCAATCCATTGGGAAAAGGAAAACCTCCTTAGTAAATGGTGCTGGAAAAACGGTATCCACCTGCAGAAAGATGAATCTGAAACCCCATCTCTCACCATTAACAACAATCAAATCAAAATGAATCACAGATCTGAACCTAAGACCTCAAATAATAAATCTACTGGTGGAAAATGCTGGAGAAACTCTGGGAGACATTGGAGTAGGCAAAGACTTCTTAAATAAAACTCCCAAAGTACAGGCAATAATCCCTAAAATAGACAAGTGGAACTGTATTAGACTAAGAAGTTTCTGCACAGCAAAGGACACAGTATCAAGTGTGAATTGACAATCCTGAAAATGGAAAAAATATTTATGTTAAATATGCCTCAGACAAGGGACTGATAACCAGAATACACTGGGAACTCAAGTTTCTTATGCGAAAAAAATGATGAACCCAATTAAAAGATGGGAAAATAAGCTGAACAAAAATCTCTCTAAGGAAGACATACAAACAGCCAAAAAGCATATGAGGAAATGTCAACATCCCTCATCATAAGGGAGATGCAGATAAAAGCCACAATGAGATACCACCTAACCCCTGTCAGAATGGGAAAGATGAAGAATATAAAAAGTGATAAATGTTGGCGGTGATGTGATGAAAAGGGAACCCTCCTACACTGTTGGTGGGAATGTAAACTAGTTCAACCACTGTGGAGAACAATATGGAGGTTCCTCAAAGATCTACAAATAGAACTACCATTTGACCCAGCAATCCCACTTCGGGGTATTTACCCAAAAGACAGGAGAACGCTCAGTCAGAAAAGTGCTTGCACATCAATATTTATTGCAGCATTATTCACAATTGCCAAGACATGGAACCAACCTAAATGTCCACAAATTGATGAATGGATTGGAAAAGTGTGGTATATATACTCTATGGAACACTACTCAGCCATAAAAAATAACAAGACCCTGGCATTTGATAGAAAGTGGTCAGATATGGAGGATATATTGCTGAGTGAAGTAAGCCAGGCTATGAAAGAAAGATATTGTACGTATCCACTAAATATATACCGAATATCCGCACTCTATGGTAGAGAGCGAAAAATTGGAGAACATAAAAGCAGTGAAGGTACTTAATGAGAATAGGACACTGTGGAATGGGGGGGTGTGGAGAAGAGGATAGAGAAAGATAGCAAGAGAACAATAGAGAGGTAAGACATTAGTGAAAAACAGATATGGCTTATTACCTGTTGGTGATGACATGTATAGTATTCTCAACTGGATTGGTCTGAGAAGTATTTCATGATGGGTAAAGTCTTTTTACAAGCAAAATGAGAAATAGTGATTGACTGTTTCAAAAAATAATTAGAATAATAATAATAATGATTGGAAAAATCATAGAAAAGATATTGAATGATGAAGCAGGGAGATTAATGTCTCTGCATTTACTGATGTGCATGGCGTTCCCTTTTGAAAAAGCAATGTAATACACTGTAAAATTATATGTAACCCAATGTAATATAAAGAAGATTATGATGATGATAATAATAATAGTAATAATTAATTATAATAATAATAAAAAGAAATATCTTTTGCAGAAAGGCTGCACTCATGGGGCTGCTTTTCACACGTAAAAATCTTTGTTGTAGCTGCAAGTTGAGTTTTGGGCCTAAGAGTGCACTACACTTTCAAAGCAAACTAAGCCTAAAGAAACTCTCTTCCAACAAAATGCTAAGAATGAACTAACACAAAGTGGTTTTTTCCACTTACTTACCTTCAGAAGTTGAACAACTTGTGATTTTTTTTTTATGTGTAGTTTTTTATTGGGCATTAAGTTTTTCTTTTTCAATTTATTTATTTGCATTCATTCACTGTACATCATTACAGCATAAAAAATGAGATTTTCCATACAGAGTACACTGTATATTGTCTCAATCAAGCACATCAACAAACATGTTATTGTCAGCAAATGATCTTCCATTTCTTGTTTTCTGTATGCTTTGCTTTTCCTTCCCCCATCCTTGATTCCCTATCTCTTACCCTCTGCCATCTCCCACTCTCCTCCCACATTGTCTCTAGTATCTATGTTTGCTTTCTATATTGTATTCACCCCACATTTTATTGAATTGCGAAAGACCCTAATCAATCCAAATACCCTCATAGCAAACACAGGTGATACACACATTTCCATGAACACAAGTCTAACTTTACGCATCCTATAAAGTAGCACCTAGCTGGGGCTACATATCCTACTGCAGTCATTGAATAGATATGTTTTTTTTCCTGAATCTTTTTTTTTGTAACTCAATTTACATTCCTTCCCTAAGCATCATCACAGCGTACAAAATGCGATCTCCCATCCAGTACACACTGCATAGTGACTCAATCATGCACATTACAAAAAAAATTTCCATTACTAGTTCCTAGAATTATTTCCACCCCTCTTTCTGACCCTCTGTCCCTTCCCACCCTCCTCTCACACCACCTCAGGTGTCTACAATTGTCCTTCATTCCCTTCCCAACCACATTGTATTGATTACACAATTTCCTACATAATCTAACTACTTTCAGTGGTGAGTTCACTCATTACTACTTAGAAAACTAGTATTAACTTAACTCAAAGAAGCGCCAAGGAACTTTGCTTAAAGCCAGGAAACAGGTTAGGATTCTGTTCAAATGGTAGGTGCATGAACCTATCAGTCTCATGTACTTTTATCTTCTGTTCTGGTTCAATTTTCCCAATTAAATTCTGCGATATAATATTCAACTCCAGACTTGTCCCTATGATTAAGTTGGCCAGTTTCTTAGCTTTTGGACTCTTATTTCCATGTGTCTGTGTTTAATTTTCTTGATACAGCACACCCTTGAGAACTTCTTGGAGATCTGGTCTGGTGCTGGTAAATTCTTTCAGGTTTTGCTTATCTGAGAATGTTCTTGTCTTTTCTTCCCACCTGAAAGATAATCTTGCCAGGTACAGTATTCTTGGCTGAAATTGCTCCTCTCGTAACACTCTCGTAACATTCTCTCCTTGCTCGCATTGTTTCCAATGAGAGATCTGCTGTTAGCCTGATGGGACGTCCTTTGTAGGTAACTTGATGTTTTTCTCTTGCCAATCTTAGTATCTTGTCTTTGCGGTTTTGGTCAACCTGGCTATAATGTGTCTTGGAGAAGATCTTCTTGGGTTGATTCTATTTGGGGTCCTTTGTATTTCCTGGGACTGGATCTTCGAATGCCTCTCTAGATTTGGAAAGTTTTCTTGCAGGATTTCATGGAATAGATTATCAATGCCCTTATGGGTCTCTTCACCTTCTGGAATGCCAATTATCCGGATATTTGGACGTTTGATGGTATCCAGTACTTCTCACATATCATTCTCAAATTTTTGAGCCATTTTCTCAGTCTTCGTGGTGGACTTTTCTAAGCCAGCCATTTTCTCTTCTACATCTGAGATTCTATTTTCTGAATGATCTAGTCTGCTTTTAATACTTTCAAGGGAGATTTTGACTTCTTGTATTATAGACTTCATCTCTTGCAATTCCGTTTGAGTCTTTTGTAAAGTGTGTAATTCCTTTTTTAGATCTTGCAAGAATTTCCTCATCTCCTCGAACTCGTCAACTTCTTTCTCCTTTCTCTTTAGCAGTTCATTATCTCTCTTGTCTTCCATCTCTGTTAGCTTCAACATCATGAATGCTCTAAATTCCTTATCAGACATTTCCATGACTTTCACCGAACTGCTTGTGGATGAAGGAGAGTTACTCTTTTCCCTTGGAGGAGAGGTATTTTCTCATATTCCCATATTTCTTGTGATCCGGCGGTGATTTCTTGTCATCTGATGGATGGTGTATTTCTTTCAAATTCTTGAAGTTCAGTCTGAATGTTCAGGAGCAAGCAGACAGAGGTGATCTAGAATCTGTTTGCCGTTCTGTTGTGATCGCTGGTGCAGCAGATTCAGTAGATATTGGGAAATATTTTAACCCTATTAGTATTTGGATGTTTAGCTACAGTGCTCTTAGATCTGTCTAGTTCACAGGGGCCATGCAGAATCTTCTTCTGAAGGAAGGGCTCAACTCTCCTGCCATGCTAGCTTTGCTTGCTGGAGGCTGAATTATGAGTAGAAAATCTTCATTTCTCCTGTCTCTTGAAATACCTAGTTCACAGGGGCCATGTGGAATCTTCTTCTGAAGGAAGGGCTCAACTCTCCTGCCTAGTTCACAGGGGCCATGCGGAATCTTCTTCTGAAAGAAGGGCTCAACTCTCCTGCCTAGTTCACAGGGGACATGTGGAATCTTCTTCTGAACTTGTGATGTTCAATGTTGCTCTACATCAAGGTTTGGTTTTGGAAACAGTTTTACAAGGCTTTTCAATGGACATTTTGAAATGAAGCTTACTTTCCTGAGATAAGCAAGTAGATATTCAGCCAAAATTTGAACTATTTCTTGGAATATCAGAAAGATCTTTCACAGAAAGACTCCTTTCATGGGGCGGCTTTTCACACCTAAAGATCTTTTTTGTAGCTGCAATATGAGTTTTTGGCTTAAGAATGCATTACACTTTCAAAGCAAATAAAGACTAAAGAAACCCTTTTCCAATGAAATGTTAAGAATGAACTAACACAAATCTGTTTGTTCCACTTACTTAACTTTAGAAGGTGAACAACTTGTGATGCTATGTGTTGCTCTACATCAAGGTTTGGTTTTGGAAGCAGTTTTAAACTGTTTTACATTGGACGTTTTGAAATGAAGTTTACTTTCCTGAGATAAACAAGTAGACATGAAACCAAAATCTGAACTTTTCTTGGAATATCAGAAAGATCTTTGGCAGAAAGACTGCACTCATAAAGCTGCTTTTCACACCTAAAGATCTGTGTTCTAGCTGTAACTTGAGTTTTGGGCCTAAGAATGCACTACACTTTGAAAATAAACTAAGCCTTAAGAAACCTCTTCCAAAGAAATGCTAAGAAAAAATTAACACAAAGTGGTTTGTTCCACTTACTTAACTTCAAAAGTTGAATATCTTGTGATGTTCAGTGTTGCTTTACATCAAGGTTTGGTTTTGGAAGCAGTTTTACACTGGTTTTCAATGGCCATTTTGAAATGAAGCTTACTTTCACAAGATAAGCAAGCATATATTCAGCCAGAATCTGAATTTTTCTTGGAATATCAGAAAGATCTTTGGCAGAAAGACTCCACTCATGAGGCTGCTTTTCACACCTAAAGATCATTTTTGTAGCTGCAAGTTGAGTTTTGGGCCTAAGAATGCACTACACTTCAAAGAAATTAATCCTAAAGAAAAGCCCTTCAAAGGAAATGCTGAGAATGAACTAACATAAAGTGGTTTGTTCCACTTACTTAACTTTAGAAGTTGAACAACTTGTGATGTTCAGTGTTGCTCTTCATCAAGGTTTGGTTTTGGAAGCAATTTTACACTGTTTTTTAATGGATGTTTATGAAGCTTACTTTTGGGATATAGGCGAGTAGATATTCAGCCAAAATTGGAACATTTTCTTGGAATATCTGAAAGATCTCTGGCAGAAAGACTCCATTCATGGGACTACGTTTCACACTGAATGATTTTTGTCTTAGATGCAAGTTGAGATTTGGGCCTAAGATTGCACTACACTTTGAAAGCAAACAAAGACTAAAGAAACACTCTCCCAAAGAAATGTTAAGAAATAACTAACAAAAACTTCTTTCTTCCACTTACTTAACCGTGGGAGTTGAACAACTTGTGATGTTCTGTGTTGCTCTACATCAACTTTTAGTTTTGGAAGCAGTTTTACACTGTATTTCAATAAACGTTTTGAAATGAAGCTTACTTTTACGAGGTAAGCATGTAGTTTTTCAGCCAAAATATGTACTGTTCCTTGGAATATCAGAAAGATCTTTGGCAGAATGACTCCACTCGTGGAGTTGATTTTCATAACAAAAGAATTTTGATGTAGTAGCAAGTTGAATTTTGGGCCTAGGAATAAACTACACTTTCAAAGCAAACTAAGACTAAAGAAAACCCCATTAAACGAAATGCTAAGAATGAACTAACACAAAGTCGTTTGTTCCACTTACATAACTTTGAGAAATAAACAACTTGTGATGTTCAGTGTTGCTCTACTTCAACTTTTAGTTTTAGGAGCAGTTTTACACTGTATTTCAAAGGACGTTTTGAAATGAAGCTTACTTTCGTGAGATAAGCATGTAGTTTTTCAGCCAAAATCTGTACTTTTCCTTGGAGTATCACAAAGATCTTTGGAAAAATGACTCCACTCATGGGACTGCTTTTCACACCTAAAGATCTTTGTGGTAGCTTCAAGTTGAGTTTGGGGACTAAGAATGCACTACACATTCCAAGCAAACTAAGCCTAAAGCAGGCCCCTTCCTACATTATGCTAAGATCTTTGTGGTAGTGTTATTGTAAAGGTTAGGGTTTAGGAATAGGGTTAGGGTTAGGGTTAGGGTTAGGGTTAGGGTTAGGGATAGGGATAGGGTTAGGGTTAGGGTTTAGGGTGAAGGTTAGGGTTAGGGTTAGAGTTTAGGTTTAGGGTTTAGGGATATGGATAGTGTTAGGGCTACGGTTAGGTTTAAGATTTAGGGAAAGTGTTAAGTTTTGGGTGAGAGTATAGGGATAGGGTTAGGGTTAGGGTTAGGGCTTAGGGCTAGGGTTAGGGTATAGGAATAGGGTTAGGATTAGGGTTAGGGGTAGGGGTTATGGTTGGTGTTAAGAGATAGTGTTAGGAGGAGGTTTAAGGTTCAGGGATAGGATTCAGGTTAGGGTTTAGAGATAGGATTAGGTTTAGGGTTATGGTTAGGGTAAGGCTTAGGGTTGAGGGATAGTGTTAGGGTTAGGGTTTGGGTTTAAGGATACTGTTAGGGTTAGCGTTAGGGTTTAAGGTTAGGGTTAGGTTTTAGGGATAGTGTTAAAGTTAGGGATTATGTTTACGGTTAGGGTTAGGGTTGAGGGATAGTGTTAGGGTTATTGTTAGGATTTAGGGATAGTGTCAGGGTTAGGTTTTAAGTTTAGGGTAAGTGTTAGGGTTTAGGTATAGTGTTAGGGTTAGGATTTAGGGATGGGTTTAGAGTTAGGGTTAGGTATTACGCTTAGGGTTAGGGTTAAGGATCAGGGTTAGGTTCTGCCCAGGGGTCTGGGTGAATAATGCACAGGGGATCTGGATTCGAGTCGGAGGGGACAGTGTCCCCTTGGTCGCCAGGTGACTTCAGAGGTACTAGGCTGCTGGCTACTGCATCCAAAGGCGCTGTTTGTGGAGAGAGGAAGTGCAAGAAGCGCAAGTAGTTTTTCCTGCCAAAGTTTGCATTTTTGTTAGAATGTCAGAAATATTTTTGGCAGAAAGGCTCCACTCATGGGGCTGCATTTCATACCTAAAGATGTTTGCAATAGCTGCAAGTTGAGTTTTGGGCCTAAGAGCGCATTACACTTTCCAAGCAAACCAAGCGTAAAGCAGCACTCTTCCAAAGAAAGGCTAAGAAGTAACTAACGCAAAGTTGCTTCTTTCACTTACTGAACTTTAGAAGTGGAACAACTTGTGATGTTCAGTTTTGCTCTATATCACGGTTTTTTTTGGAAGCAGTTTTACAGTGTTTTTCAATCATTGTTTTGAAATGAAGCTTACTTTCAGGAGATAAGCATGTGGTTTTTCAGCCAAAAACTGCACATTTTTTGGAATATCAGAAAGATTTTTGGCAAAAAGACTCCACTCATGGGGTTGCTTTTCATACCTAAAGACCTTTGTGGTAGCTGCAAGTTGAGTTTGGGGCCTAAGAATGCACTACATTTTCCAAGCAAACTAAGTGTAAAGCAGACCTCTTCCAAAGAAATGCTAAGAAGTAACTAACAAAAATTGTCTGTTCCACTTAACTTTAGAGGTGGAAAAACTTGTGATGTTCATTTTTCCTCGACTTCAAGGATTGTTTTAGAAGCAGTTTGACACTGTATTTCAAAGGACATTTTGAAATGAAGCTCACTTTCGTGTGATAAGCATGTAGTTTTTCAACCAAAATCTGTACTTTTCCTTGGAGTATCACCAAGATCTTTGGCAGAATGACTCCACTCATAGAGCTGATCTTCCTACCTAAAGATCTTTGTTGTAGCTGTAAGTTGAGTTTTGGGCCTAAAAATGCACTACAGATTCAAAGCAAACAGAGACTAAAGAATCCCTCTTCCAACTGATTGTTAAGAAAGAACTAACACAATTTGTTTGTTCCACGTACTTAACATTGGAAGTAGAACAACTTGTGATGTTCAGTGTTGCTCTACTTCTACTTTTAGTTTTGGAAGCTGTTTTACCCTGTATTTCAAAGGACGTTTTGAAATGAAGCTTACTTTCACGAGATAAGCATGTAGTTTTTCAGCCAAAATCTGTAATTTTCCTTGGAGTATCACAAAGATTTGGCAGAATCACTCCACTCATTGGGCTGCTTTTCATACCTAAAAATCTTTGTGGTAGCTTCAAGTTGAGTTTGGGGACTAAGAATGCACTACACATTCCTAGCAAACTAAGCCTAAAGCAGGCCCCTTCCCACGTTATGCTAAGATCTTTGTTGTAGAGTTATTGTAAAGGTTAGTGTTTCGGAATAGGCTTAGCTTTAGGGTTAGGGGTAGGTTTTAGGGTTAGGAATAAGAGATAATATTAGGTGTAGTGTTATGGTTCAGGTATAGTGTTAGTTAAGGATTAGAATGTAGGGGTAAAGTTAGGGATAGCGTTTATTGTTAGTGTTACTTTTAGTGTTTATGGATAGTGTTAGTGTTAGGCTTTAGGGATAGTGTTAGGGTTAGGTTTAGGGTTTAGGGCGAGGGTTAGGGCTAGGGTTACGGTTTAGGTTTAGGGTTTAGGGATATGGATAGTGTTAGGGCTACGGTTAGGTTTAAGATTTAGGGATAGTGTTAAGTTTTTGGTTAGAGTATAGGGATAAGGTTAGGGTTAGGGTTAGGGTTAGGGTAAGGGTATAGGGATAGGGTTAGGATTAGGGTTAGGGGTAGGGGTTATGGCTGGTGTTAAGATATAGTGTTAGGGGGAGGATTAAGGTTCAGGGATAGGATTCAGGTTAGGGTTTAGAGATAGGATTAGGTTTAGGGTTTATGGTTAGGGTAAGGCTTAGGGTTGAGGGATAGTGTTAGGGTTAGGGTTTGGGTTTAAGGATACTGTTAGGTTAGGGTTAGGGTTAAGGTTTAAGGTTGGGATTAGGGTTAGGTTTTAGGGATAATGTTAGGGTTAGGGTTTATGTTTACAGTTAGAGTTATAGGGTTGAGGGATAGTGTTAGGGTTATTGTTAGGATTTAGGGATACTGTTAGGGTTAGGGTTTAAGTTTAGGGTAAAGGTTAGGATTTAGGTATAGTGTTAGGGTTAGGGTTTAGGAATAGCGTTAGGGTTAGGGTAAAGGGTTAGCGTTAAAGTTAGGGTTTAGGGAAAGGTTTAGAATTAGGGTTAGGTTTTTCACTTAGGGTTAGGGTTACTGGTCAGGGTTAGGGTCTGCCTAGGCGTCTGGGTGAATCCTGCACAGGGGGTCTGGATGCGAGTCAGAGGGGGCTGTGTCCACTTGGTCGCCAGGTGACTTCAGAGGTACTAGGCTGCTGGCTACTGCAGCCAAAGGCGCCGTTTGTGGAGAGAGGAAGTGCAAGAAGCGCAAGTAGTTTTTCCTGCCAAAGATTTTATTTTTGTTGGAATGTCAGAAATATTTTTGGCAGAAAGACTACACTAATGGGGTTGCATTTCATACCTAAAGATGTTTGCAATAGCTGAAAGTTGAGTTTTGGGCCTAAGAGCGCATTACACTTTCCAAGCAAACCAAGCATAAAGCAGCACTCTTCCAAAGAAAGGCTAAGAAGTAACTAACACAAAGTTGCTTCTTTCACTTACTGAACTTTAGAAGTGGAACAACTTCTGATGTTCAGTTTTGCTCTACATCACGGTTTTTTTTGGAAGCAGTTTTACAGTGTTTTTCAATAGTTGTTCTGAAATGAAGCATACTTTCAGGAGATAAGCATGTGGTTTTTCAGCCAAAAACTGCACATTTTTTGGAATATCAGAAAGATTTTTGGCAAAAGACTCCACTCATGGAGCTGCTTTTCATACCTAAAGACCTTTGTGGTAGCTGCAAGTTGAGTTTGGGGCCTAAGAATGCACTACATTTTCCAAGCAAACTAAGTGTAAAGCAGACCTCTTCCAAAGAAATGCTAAGAAGTAACTAACAAAAAATGTCTGTTCCACTTAACTTGAGAGGTGGAACTACTTGTGATGTTCATTTTTCCTCGACTTCAAGGTTTGTTTTAGAAGCAGTTTGACACTGTATTTCAAAGGACGTTTTGAAATGAAGCTCACTTTCGTGAGATAAGCAGGTAGTTTTTCAACCAAAATCTGTACTTTTCCTTGGAGTATCACCAAGATCTTTGGCAGAATGACTCCACTCATAGAGCTGATCTTCCTACCTAAAGATCTTTGTTGTAGCTGTAAGTTGAGTTTTGGGCCTAAAAATACACTACAGATTCAAAGCAAACAGAGACTAAAGAATCCCTTTTCCAACTGAATGTTAAGAAAGAACTAACACAACTTTGTTCCACGTACTTAACGTTGGAAGTAGAACAACTTGTGATGTTCAGTGTTACTCTACTTCAACTTTTAGTTTTGGAAGCTGTTTTACCCTGTATTTCAAAGGACGTTTTGAAATGAAGCTTACTTTCACAAGATAAGCATGTAGTTTTTCAGCCAAAATCTGTAATTTTCCTTGGAGTATCACAAAGATCTTTGGCAGAATGACTCCACACGTGGGACTGCTTTTCATACCTAAAAATCTTTGTGGTAGCTTCAAGTTGAGTTTGGGGACTAAGAATGCACTACACATTCCTAGCAAACTAAGCCTAAAGTAGGCCCCTTCCCACTTTATGCTAAGATCTTTGTGGTAGTGTTATTGTAAAGCTTATTGTTTAGGAAAAGGGTTAGGTTTAGGGTTTGCGGTAGGGTTTAGGTTTAGGGATAAGAGATAATATTAGGTGTAGGGTTCTTTGTGGTAGTGTTATTGTAAATGTTAGGATTTAGGAATAGGTTTAGGTTTAGGGTTATTGGTAGGGTTTAGCGTTAGGGTTAAGAGATAATATTAGGTGTATGTTTATGGTTCAGGTATATTGTTAAGTTAAGGGTTAGGATGTAGGGGTAAAGTTAGGGTTAGCGTTTATTGTTAGTGTTAGTTTTAGGGTTTAGGGATAGTGTTAGTGTTAGGCTTTAGGAATAGTGTTAGGTTTAGGGTTAGGGTTTAGGGTTAGGGTTGGGTTTAGGGGTTAGAATAAGTGTTTAGGATTAAGGATAGTGTTAGAGTTATGGTTAGGATTAAGCAATAGGGATAGTGTTAATGTTTTGGTTTGGGTTTGGGTTTAGGGATAGGGTAAGGGTTAGTGTTAGGGTTTTGGGTAAGGCTTAGGGTATAGGGATAGGGTTAAAATTAGGGTTAGGTGTAGGGGTTATGGTTATTGTTAAGTGTGTTTGGAGTAGAATTAGGGTTAAGTGATAGGGTTAGAGTTATGGTTTAGAGATAGTGTGAGATTTAGGGTTTATGGTTAGGGTAAGGCTTAGGGTTGAGGTATAGTGTTAGGGTTAAGGTTAGGGTTTAAGGATAGTCTTAGGCGTAGGGTTAGGGTTTAAATTTAAGTTTAGGGTTAGGGTTAGGGTTTAGGGATAGTGTTAGTGTTAGGGTTTATGTTTAGGGTTAGGGTTAGTGGGAAGGTATAGTGTTAGCGTTATTGTTAGTGTTTAGGGATAATGTTATGGTTAGGGTTAGGGTTTACATTTAGGGTAAGGGTTAGGGTTTAGGGATAGTGTTAGGTTGGGGGTTAGGGTTTAGGGATAGGGTTAGGGTTAGTTTAAGCATTAGGGTTAAAGATAGTGTTAGGGTTAGGGTTTAGGGATAGGGACAGGGTTAGAGTTTAGGGTTAGGGTTAGGGTTAGGTTTTAGGGATAGGGTTAGAGTTAGGGCTAGGTTTTATGGTTAGGGTTAGTGTTATAGTTTAGCGTTAGGTTTTGCCTACGGTTCTGGTTGAATCCTACACAGGGGGTCTGAATGGGAGTCAGTGGGGTCAGTGTCTCCTTGGTCGCCTGGTGCCTACTGAAGTACTAGGCTGCTGGCTACAGCAGCCAAAGGCGCAGTCTTTGGAGAGAGGAAGGGCAAAGAATGCGAGTAGTTTGTCATTCCAATTCTGCACATTTTGTTGGAATATCAGAAATATTTTTTGGTAGAAAGACTCCACTCATGTTGCTACATTTCATACCTAAAGATCTTTGTCATAGCTGCAAGTTGAGTTTTGGGCCTAAAGAGTGCATTACACTTTCCAAGCAAACCAATTGTAAAGCAGCCCTCTTCCAAATAAAGGCTAAGAAGTAACTAACGCAAAGTTGCTTCTTTCACTTACTGAACTTTAGAAGTGGAACAACTGGTGATGTTCAGTTTTGTTCTACATCACGGTATGTTTTGGAAGCAGTTTTGCAGTGTTTTTCAATAGTTGTTCTGAAATGAAGCTTACTTTCCTGAGATAAGCATGTAGTTTTTCAGCCAAAACTTGTACTTATCCTTGGAGTATAAGAAAGATCTTTGGCAGAATGACTCCACACATGGGGCTTTTTTCATACCTATAGATTTTTGTGGTAGCTGCAAGTTGAGTTTGGGGCCTAAGAATGCACTTCATTTTTCAAGCAAACTAAGTGTAATGCAGGCCTCTTCCAACAAAATGCTAAGAAGTAATTAACAAAAAAGTTGTGTGTTCCACTTAACTGTAGAAGTGGAACAACTTGTTATGTTCAGTGTTGCTCTACCCCAAAGTTTGTTTTGGAAGCTGTTTTATAATGTATTGCAAAGGACGTATTGAAATGTAGCTTACTTTCCTGAGATAAGCATGTAGTTTTTCAGCCAAAATCTGTACTTTTCCTTGGAGTATAAGAACGATCTTTGGCAGAATGACTCCACACATGGGGCTTCTTTTCATACTTATAGATTTTTGTGGTAGCTGCAAGTTGAGTTTTGGGTCTAAGAATGCACTTCACTATCAAAGCAAACTAAGAGTATGGAAACCCTATTCCAACGAAATGTTAAGAAAGAACTAACTCAAACTTGTTATTTCCACTTACTTAATGTTGCAAGTTGAACATATTGTGATGTTCAGTGTTGCTTTACCTCAACTTTTAGTTTTGGAAGCAGTTTTACACTGTGTTTCAAAGGTTGTTTTGAAATGTAGCTTACTTTCGAGAGATAAGCATATAGTTTTTCAGCCAATATCTGTAGTTTCCCTTGTCGTATCATAAAGATCTTTGGAGGAATGACCACTCATGGAGATGATTTTCATACCTAATGGTCTTTGCTGTAGCTTCAAGGTGAGTTTTGGGCCTAAGAATGCACTGCACTTTCAAAAGAAATTAAGACTAAAGAAACACTCTTTCAATGAAATGGTAAGAAAGAACTAACACAAACTTGTTTTTTCCACTTTCTTACCGTTTGAAATTGAACAACTTGTGATATTCAGTGTTGATTTACTTCATCTTTTAGTTTTGGAACCCGATTTACACTGTATTTCAAAGATGTTTTGAAATGAAGCTTAGTTTCATGAGATTAGCATGTAGTTTTCAGTCAAAATCTGTATTTTTCTTTGCAGTATCACAAAGATCTTTCACAGAAAGACTTCACTCATGGGGCTGCTTTTCATATCTCTAGATCTTTGTGGTAGCTTGAAGTTGAGTTTGGGGACTTAGAATGCACTACATATTGCAAGCAAACTAAGCCTAAAGCAGGCCCTTTCCCACGTAATGCTAAGATCTTTGTGGTAGTGTTAGTGTAAGGGATAGGGATTAGGGATAGGGTTTGGGTTAGGGTTAGGGGTAGGGGTAAGGGTTAGGGTTAAGAGATAGAGTTAGGTGTAAGGTTTTGGTTAATGAATAGTGTTATGTTAAGGGTTAGGGTTTAGGGATAAGGTTAGTTTTAGGGTTTAGTGTTAGTGTTAGTTTTAGGGTTAAGGGATAGTGTCAGTGTTAGGGTTTAGGGATAATGTTAGGGTTATGGTTAGGGTTTAGTCTTAGGTTTAGGGTTAGGGATTAGTGTTAGGGTTTAGGGATATCGTTAGGGTTAGGGTTAGGGTTAAGTTTTAGGGATAGTGTTAGGGTATGGGTTAAGTTTTAGGAATAGGGTTAGGGTTATGGTTATGGTTAAGTTTTAGGGTTAGGATTTAGGGATATGGAAAGTGTTAGGGTTAGGGTTAGGGTATAGTGAGAGTGTTATGGTTAGTTTTAGGGTTTATTGATAGGTTTAGATTAGGGTTAGTGTTTAAGTTTAGGGTTAGGTTTAAGGGATAGGTTTAGTGTTAAGGTTAGGGGTATAGGTTAGGGATATGATTAAGAGATAGTGTTTGGGGTAGGGTTAGGGTTTAGGGATTATTTTAGGGTTAGGATAAAGGTTTAGAGGTAGGGTTAGGGTTGGGGTTTATTATTAGGTTTAAGTTTAAGGATGAGGGTTAGTGTTAGGGTAAGGGTTAGGGTTTAGGGATAGTGTTAGGGTTAGGGTTTACGTTTAGGTTTAGGGTTAGGGTTTGGGTTTAGGGATAGTGTTAGGGTTAGATTTAGAGTTATGGATTAGGTATAGTTTTAGGGTTAGGGTTAGTGTTTATGTTTAGGGTTAGGGTTAGGGTTTAGGGATAGGTTTAGGGTTAGGGTTTAGGGATAATGTTAGGGTTAGGGTTAGGGTTAGGGTTTAGGGATAGGATTACATTTAGGGTTAGGGTTAGGGATAGTGTTAGGTTTAAGGTTAGGTTTTAAGGATAGGTTTAGTGTTAGGGTTTAGGGTTAGGGTTAGGTTTTATGGATAGGGTTAGAATTTGCGTTAGGTTTTATGGTTAGGGTTATTGTTAGGGTTTAGGGATAGGGTATGCCTAGGGGTCTGGGTGAATTCTGCACGGGCGTCTGAATGGGAGTTTGTGGGGACAGTGTCCCCTTGGTCGCCAGGTGCCTTCAGAGGTACCAGGCTGCTGGCTACTGCAAGCAAAGGCAGAGTCTGTGGAGAGAGGAAGGGCAAGAAGCACAAGTAGTTTGTCAGCTAAAACCTGCACTTTTTGTTTGAATATCAGAAAGGTTTTTGGCAGAAAGACTCCACTCTTGGGGCTGTTTTTCATACCTTAACATCTTTGTCATATCTACAAGTTGAATTTTGGGCCTAAGAGTGCATTATACTTTCCAATCAAACCAAGCGTAAAGCAGCACTCTTCCAAAGAAAGGCTAAGAAGTAACTAACACAAAGTTGCTTGTTCCACTTACTTAACTTTAGAAGTGGAACAACTTTTGATGTTCATTTTTGCTCTACATCAAGGTTTGTTTTGCAAGCAGTTTTTCAATAATTATTTTAAAATGAAGCTTACTTTCAGGAGATAAGCATGTAGCATTTCAGCCAAAAACTGCACATTTTGTTGGAATATCAGAAAGATTTTTGGCAAAAAGACTCCACTCATGGCGCTGCTTTTTATACCTAAAGACCTTTATGTTAGCTCCAATTTGAGTTTGCGGCCTAAGAATGCACTACACTTTCCAAGCAAACTAAGTGTAATGCAGGCCTTTTTTTAACTAAATGCTAAGGAGAAATAAACAAAAAAGTAGTCTGTTTCACCTAACTTTAGAAGTGGAACAACTTGTGATGTTCATTTTTCTCTAGCTCAAAGTTTGTTTTGGAAGCAGTTTTACAATGTATTTTATAGGACATATTGAAAGGTAGCTTTCTTTCGTGAGATAAGCATGTAGTTTTTCAGCCAAAATCTGTTATTTTCCTTGGAGTTTTAAAAAAATCTTTTGCAGAATGACTCCACTCATGGAGCTGATTTTCATATCTACAGATTTTTGTTGTAGCTGAAAGTTGAGTTTTGGGCCTAAGAATGCAAAACACTTTCAAAGCAAACTAAGACTAAAGAAACCCTCTTTTAACTGAATGTTCAGAAAGAACTAACACAACTTGTTTGTTCTACTTACTTAACATTGGAAGTTGAACAACTTGTGATGTTCAGTGTTGCTCTACTTGAACTTTTAGTGTTGGATGCAATTTTACACTGTATTTAAAAGTCGTTTTGAAATGAAGCTTATTTCATGAGATAAGCATGTAGTTTTTGAGCCTAAATCTGTAGTTTCCCTTGGAGTATCACAAAGATCTTTGGCAGAATGACTCCACTCATGGAGGTGATTTTCTTACTTAAAGGTCTTTGTTGTAGCTGCAAGATGAGTTTTGGGCCTAAGAATACACTGCACTTTCAAAGCAAACTAAGACTAAAGAAACCCTCTTCCAATGAAATGTTAAGAAAGAACTAACACAAACTTCTTTTTTCCTCTTACTTACCATTTGAAGTTGAAAAACTTGTGATGTTCAGTGTTGCTCTACTTCAACTTTTAGTTTTTGAAGCCGATTTACACTGTATTTCAAAGGATGTTTTGAAATGAAGCTTACTTTCATGAGATTAGCGTGTAGTTTTTTAGTCAAAATCTGTACTTTACTTGCAGTATCACAAAGATCCTTCGCAGAAAACTCCACTCATGGGGCTTCTTTTCATACCTCTAGATCTTTGTGGTAGCTTCAATTGAGTTTGGGGACTTAGAATGCACTACATATTCCAAGCAAACTATGCCTAAAGCAAGTCCTTTCCACATAATGCTATGATCTTTGTGATAGTGTTGGTGTAAGGGATAGGGATTAGGGATAGGGTTTGGGTTAGGGTTAGGGGTAGGGGTAAGTGTTAGGATTAAGAGATAGAGTTAGGTGTAGGGTTATGGTTAAGGCATAGTGTTACATTAAGGTTTAGGGTTTAGGGATAAGGTTAGTTTTAGGGTTTAGTGTTAGTTTTAGGGTTGAGGGATAGTGTTAGTGTTAGGGTTTAGGGATAATGTTTGGGTTAAGGTTAGGGTTTAGTCTTAGGTTTAGGGTTAGTGTTTAGGGTTAGGGTTTAGGGATATTGTTAGTGTTAGTGTTAGGGATAGGGTTTAGGGATTGTTTTAGGGTTTGGGATAGGTTTTAGGAATAGGGTTAGGATTTGGCTTAGGTTTCAGTTTTAGGGTTAGGGATAGGGTTAAGTTTTAGTGTTAGGATTTAGGGATATGGAAAGTGTTAGGGGTAGGGTTAGGGTTAGGATTAGGGTATAGGGAGAGTGTTACGGTTAGGGTTAGGGTTTATTGATAGTGTTAGGATTAGGGTTAGTGTTTAGGTTTAGGATTATGGTTAAGGGATTGGATTAGAGGTAGGGTTAGGGATATGGGTTAGGGTTACAACTAAGAGATAGTGTTGAACCCCTCCGAATCTCCGCGCACCCCCACTGTTCCTCTTCCCTGGGCCCCAAGTTCGCTGTCTGGGATTTTAAGATGAAATCCCCCCATCCCCCCACACTCCACTCTCCAATCGGACTGAGCCGGCCAGAGTTCTGGACACCAGGCAGATTGAGGCTGCAGGCCCAACCCCTCCGAACCTATGCGGATCCCCACCATTCCTCTTCCTCAGAACCCAGGTAGGCTGTCTGGGACTTTAAGATGATCTCCCCTCCCCATCTCACCGTCCAACCGGACCGAGCTGGCCAGCAGTTCTGGACATCAGGCCGACTGAGGCTGCAGGCCCAAACACTCCGAACCTCTGCACATTCCCACCGTTCCTCTTTTTGGACCCCAGGTTGCTTGTCTGAAACTTTAGGACAAAATTCCCCCCTCATCCCACCCGTGAACCAGACCGAGCCGGCGAGCTGTTCTGGACCCTTGGTAGACTGAGGATGCAGGCCCAACCACTCCGGATTTCCGTGCATCCCAACCATTCCTCTTCCTTGGACCCCAGGTTGGGTGTCTGAGGCTTTAAGATGAACTTCCCCAAATCCCACCCGTGAATCGGACTGAGCTGGCCAGCAGTTCCGTACACCAGGTGGACTGAGGATGCTAGCCCAACCCCTCTGAACCTCCACGTATCTCCACCGTTCCTCTTCCTTGGACCCCAGATTGGTTGTCTGGGACTATAAGATGAACTCTCCCCCATCCCACCTGCGAACCGTACCGAGCCGTCCAGCAGTTCCAGACACCTGGCCAACTGAGGCTGCAGGCCAAACCCCTCCGAACCTCCGCGCATCCCCACCGTTCCTCTTCCTTGGACCCCAGGTTGGTTGTCTGGGATTTTAAAACAAACTACCGCCCATCCCTCCCGTGAACCGGACTGAGCCGTCCACCAGTTCCGTACATGGGGCGGACTGAGGCTGCAGGCCAACCCCCACTGAACCTCCACGCATCCCCACCGTTCCTCTTCCTTGGACGCCAGGTTGCTTGTCTGGGACTTTAAGACGAACTCCACCCCACATCCCACCTGCGAACTGGACCGAGACATACAGCAGTTCTGGACACAAGGCGGACTGAGGCTGCAGGACCAAACCCTCCGAACCTCTGTAAATACTCCACCATTCGTCTTCCTTGGACCCATGGTTGGTTGTCTGGGACTTTAAGATGAACTTCCCCTAATCCCACCCACGAACCGGACCAAGCTGGCAAGCAGTTCCGGACACCAGGCAGACTGTGGATGCAGGCCCAACCCCTCCGATCCTCTGCGCATCCCCACCATTCCTCTTCCTTGGACCCCACGTTGTTTGTCTGGGACTTTAAGATGATCTCCCCCCCATCCCACCCGCGATCCGGACCGAACCAGCCAACAGTTCCAGAGACCAGGCGTACTGAGGCTGCAGGCCCAACCCCTCCAAAAATCTACGCATCCCCACCATTCCTCTTCCTTAGAACCAAGGTTGGTTTTCTGGGACTTTAACATGAACTCCCCCCCCATCCCACCCGCGAACTGAACCAAGGCAGACAGCAGTTCCAGACACCAGGCGGACTGGGCTGCAGGCCCACCCCTCCGATCCTCCATGCATCCCCACCGTTCCTCTTCAATGGACCCCAGGTTGGTTGTCTGGGACTTGAAAACGAACTCCCCACCCATACCACCCGAGAACTGGACCTAGATGACCAGCAGTTCTGGACACCAGGCAGACTGAGGCTGCAGGCCAAGCCCCTCCGAACTTCCACGCATTCCCACCATTCCTCTTCCTTAGACCCCAGGTTGGTTGTCTGGGACTTTAATACAAACTCCCGGCATCCCACCTGCGAACCAGACCCAGTTCACCAGCAGATTCGGACACCAGGCAGACTGAGGCTGCAGGCACAACCCCTCTGAATCTCCGCACATTACCACCGTTCCTCATCCTTGGTCCCCAGGTTGGTTGTCTGGGACTTTAAGACGAACTCCCCCTCATTGCACCAGTGAACCAGTCCGAGCCGGCCAGCAGTTCTGGACACAAGGTGGACTGAGTCTGTAGGCCCATCCCCTCTGAACCTCCGTGCATCCCAACCTTTCCTCTTTCTTGGACCCCAGGTTGGTTGTTTGAAACTTTAAGATGAACTCCTCCCCATTCCACCCACGAACCAAACCTAGCTGGCCAGCAGTTCCGGACACAGGGCAAACTGATACTGCAGGCCCAACCCCTCTGAATCTCCGCGCATCCCCACCTTTCCTCTTCCTTGGACCCCAGGTTGGCTGTCTGGGACTTTAAGACAAACTTTCCTGCCATCCCACCCGTGAACTAGACAGAGCTGGTCAGCAGTTCAGGACACCAGGCGGACTGAGGCTGCCGGCCCAACCCCTCCAAACCTCCGCGCATCCCCACCGTTTCTCTTCCTTGGACCAAAGGTTGGTTGTCTTGGACTTTAGGATGAACTCCAACCCCATCCCACCAGTGAAGCAGAACGATCCGGTCAGCAGTTCCGGAAACCAAGCGGACAGAGGCTGCAGGCCAAACACCTCCGAACCTCTGCGCATCCCCACCATTCCTCTTCCTTGGATCCAAGGTTGGTTGTCTTGGACTTTAAGATGAACTCCCACCCCATCCCACTTGTGAAACAGACCGAGCCAGCCAGCAGTTCCAGACACCAAGCAGAGAGAGGCTGCAGGCCAAACCCCTCCGAACCTCTGCGCATCCCCACCGTTCCTCTTCCTTGGACCCCAGGTTGGTTGTCTGGGACTTTAAGATGATCTTTCCCCCATCCCACCTGTGATCCAGACCGAGCCGGCCAGCAGTTCCAGATACCAGGCGGACAGAGGCTGCAGACCCAACCCCTCTGAAACTCCACGCATCCCCGCCATTCCTTTTCTTTGAACCCCAGGTTTGTTGTCTGGGACATTCATATGAAAACTCCCCCCATCCCACCCGCGAACCGGACCGAGACGGCCAGCAGATCCGGACACCAGGCAAACTGAGGCTGCAGGCCAAGACCCTCTGAACTTCTGCACATCCCCACCGTTCCTCTGCCTTTTACCCCAGGTTGGTTGTCTGGGACACTAAGGTGAACTGCCCCCCATCCCACCCGCGAACCGGACTGAGATGGCCAGCAGTTCTGGACACCAGGCAGACTAAGGCTACAGGCCAAGCCCCTCCAAACTTCAATGCATCCCCACCGTTCCTCTTCCTTGGATCCCTGGTTGGTTGTATGGGACTTTAATATGAAATCTCCCAATCCCACCTGCGAACTGGAACGAGTCTGCCAGCAGATTCGGACACCAGGCTGACTGAGGCTGAAAGCACAACCCCTATGAATCTCCACGCATTCCCACCGTTCCTCTTCCTTGGACATTAGGTTTGTTGTCTGGGACTTTAAGATGAACTCCACTCCCATCCCATCTGCGATCCAGAACGAGCCGGCCAGCAGTTCTGGACACCAGGCGGACTGAGGCTGCAGGCCCAACCTCTCTGAACCTCTGTGCATCCCCACCGTTCCTCTTCCTTGGATCCCAGGTTGGTTGTATGGGACTTTAAGATGAACTCCCCTTGATCACACCTGTGAACTGGACCAAGACGGCAAGCAGTTCCGGACACCAGGTGGACCTAGGCTGTAGGCCCATTCTCTCCGAACCTCCGCGCATCCCAACCATTCCTCTTCCTTGTACCCAAGGTTGGTTGTCTGAAACTTTAAGATGAACTCCTCCCCATCCCACCCACAAACTGAACCTAGATGGCCAGCAGTTCCGGACACCCAAGCAAACTGATGCTGCAGGCCCAACCTCTCCGAATCTCAGTGCATCCCCACCGTTCCTCTTCCTTTGACCCCAGGTTGATTGTCTGGGACTTTAAGATGAACTCCCCTGCCATCCCACCCATGAACCAGACCAGGCTGGCCAGCAGATCCGGACACCAGGCGGACTGATGCTGCAGGCCCAACCCCTCCGATACTCCACGCATCTCCACCATTCCTCTACCTTGGAACCCAGGTTTGTTGTCTGGGACTTTCAGAAAAACACCCCCCATTCTCTCCCGCGAACAGGACCGAGCCGGCCAGCAATTCCGGACAGCAGGCAGAATGGGACTACAATTCCAACCCTTCCGAATCTCCGTGCATCCCCACCGATTCTCTTCCTTTGAACCCAGTTTGGTAGTCTGGGACTTTAGTACGAACTGCCCCCCAAACCACCCGCGAACCAGACTGAGCCGTCCAGCAGTTCCGGACACCAGGTGGACTGTGGCTGAAGGCCCAACCCTTCTGAACCTCCATGCATCCCCACCGTTCCTCTTCCTTGGACCCTAGGTTGGTTGTCTGGGACTTTAAGACGAACTCCCCCCCATCCCACCCACGAACCAGACTGAGCAGGCCAGCAGTTCCTGACACCAGGCGGACTGAGGTTGCAGGCCCAACCCCTCCGAACATCCGCGCATCTCCACTGTTGCACTTACTTGGACCCCAGGTAGGTTGTCTGGGAATTTAAGATGAACTTTCCCCCCATAAAACCCGCAATATGGACTGAGCCAGCCAGCAGTTTCGACAAGAGGCGAACAGAGGCTGCAGGCCCAACCCCTTCGAATCTCTGCGCATCCCCACCAGTCCTCTTCCTTGGACCCCAAGTTGATTGTCTGGGACTTTAAGATGAACTCCCCCTCCATCCCACCCCCGAACCGGACCGAGCTGGTCAGCAGTTCCAGACACCAGGCAGACTGAGGCTGCAGGCTCAACCTCTCTGAACTGCCATGCATCCCCACCGTTGCTCTTCTTTGGACCCCAGGTTTGTTGTCTGGGACTTTAAGATGAACTACCCCCAATCCCAACCGCAAACCGGACCGAGCCGGCCAGCTATTCCAGACACCAGGCCCACTGAGGCTAAAGGACCAATCCCTCCGAATTTCTGCGCATCCCCACCGTTCCTCTTCCTTGGACCCCAGGTTGATTGTTTGGGATGTTAAGATGAACTACCCCCCCCATCCCACCAGTGAACCGGACCGAGCAAGCCAGCTATTCCAGACACCAGGCCGACTGAGGCTGCAGGCCCAACTGCTTCGAATCTCTGCACATCCCCACCGTTCTTCTTCCTTGGACCGCAGGTTTGTTGTCTGAGACTTTAAGACGAACTCCCAGACCATCCCCCCCGTGAACCGGACCGAGCTGGCCAGCCATTCCACACACCAGGCGGACTGAGGCTGTAGGCCCAACACCTCCGAACCTCTGCGCATCCTCACCATTCCTCTTCCTTTGACCCAAGGTTGGCTGTCTGGGACATTAAGATGAACTTCCCCCCATCCCACCCGCGAACAGGACCATGCCTTCCAGCAGTTACGGACACAAGGCGGACTGATGCTACAGGCCCAAGCCCTCCGAATCTCCGTGCATCTCCACCGTTCCTCTTCCTTGGACACCATGCTGGTTGTCTGGGACTTTAAGATGAACTTCCCCCTGAACCCACCCGCGAACCGGACCAAGTCGCCCAGCAGTTCCGGACACCAGGTGGACTGAGGCTGCAGGACCAACCCCTCTGAACCTCTGCGCATCCCCACCGTTGCACTTACTTGGACCACAGATTGGTTGTCTGGCAATTTAAGACGAACTTTTCCCCAATCAAACCCGTGAACCGGACTGAGCCGGCCAGCAGTTTCGACAACAGGCGAACTGAATCTGCAGGCCCAACCCCTACGATTCTTTGTGCATCCCCACCAGTCCTCTTCCTTGGACCCCACGTTGATTGTGTGGGACTTTAAGACTAACTCTGCCCCCATCCCACCCACGAACAGGACCTAGCCAGCCAGCTTTTCCGGACACCAGGCCGAATGAGGCTGCAGGCCCAACCCCTTCAAATCTATGCTCATTCCCAACATTCCTCTTTTTGGACCCCAGGTTGGTTGTCTGGGACGTTAAGACAAACTCCCTCCACATCCAACCCGCGAACCGGACCGAGCAACCCAGCAGTTGCGAAAACAGGCAGACTAAGGCTACAGGCCCAACCCCTCCGAATATCCGTGCATCCCCACCGTTCCTCTTCCTTGAACTGCAGGTTTGTTGTCTGGGACGTTAAGACGAACTCCCACACCAACCCACCCCGTGAACTGGACCGTGCCATCCAGCAGTTTTGGACAACAGGTGGAATGAGGCTGCAGGATCAACCCCTCCAAACCTCTGTGCATCCCACCCGTTCCCCTTCCTTGGAACCCAGGTTGGTTGTCTGGGACTTTAAGACGAACTCCCCACCCATCCCATGCACGAACCAGACCAAGCCGGCCAGCAGTTCTGGACACCAGGCAGACTGAGGCTGCAGGACCAACCCCTCCGAACCTCCGCGCATCCCCACTGTTCCTCTTCTTTGGACCCCTGGTTGGTTGTCTGGGACTTTAAGACAAACTCCCCCCATCCCAGCTGTGAACCGGACCAAGCCGGCCACCTATTTCGGACACCAGGCCCACTGAGGCTGAAGGACCAACCCCTCCGAATTTCTGCGCATCCCACCGTTCCTCTTCCTTGGAACCCAGTTTGGATGTCCAGGACTTTAGTACTAAGTCCCCCCCATCCCACCCGAGAACCGGACCAAGCCGGCCAGTAGTTCCGGTTACCTGGTGGACTGAGGCTGCAGGCCTAAGCCCTCCGAACCTCTGCGCATCCCCACCGTTCCTCTTCCTTGGCCCACAGGTTGGTTGTCTGGGACTTTAAGACGAACTCTCCCCCATCCCACCCATGAACTGGACCAATCCGGCCAGCAGTTCTGGACACCAGGAGGACTGAGGCTGCAGGACCATCCTCTCCGAACCTCTGCACATCCCCACCGTTCCTCTTCCTTGGACCCCAGATTTGTTGTCAGGGACTTTAAGACAAACTCCCCCCCAATCCAACCTGCGAACTGGACCAAGTCGGTCAGCAGTTGTGACAACAGGCAGACTGAGGCTGCAGGACCAACCCCTCCGTATCTCCGCGCATCCCCACCGTTCCTCTTCCTTGGACCCTAGGTTGATTGTCTGAGACATTAAGATGAACTACCCCCCCATCCCACCCTCAAACCAGATCGAGAAAGCCAGCTATTCCAGACACCAGGCCGACTGAGGCTGCAGGCCCAACCCCTTCAAATCTCTGCGCATCCCCACCGTTCCTCTTCCTTGGACCGCAGGTTTGTTGTCTGAGACTTTAAGACGAACTCCCAGACCATCCCGCCCGGAAACCGGACGGAGCTGGCCAGATGTTCCACACACCAGGTGGACTGAGGCTGCAGGCTCAACACCTCCGAACCTCCGCGCATCCCCACCGTTCCTCTTCCTTGGACCCCAGGTTGGTTGTCTGGGACTTTAAGATGAACTTCCCCCTGAACCCACCCGCGAACCGGACCAAGCAGCCTAGCAGTTCCGGACACCAGGTGAACTGAGGCTGCAGCCTCAACCCCTCCGAATCTCCATGCATCCCCACCGTTCCTCTTCCTTGGACTCCAGGTTCGTTGTCTGGGACTTAAAACGAACTTTCCCCCATCCCAACCTGCGAACCAGAACGAGCCATCCAGCAGTTTCGGAAAACAGGTGGACGGAAGCTGCAGGCCCAACCCCTCTGAATCTCCACGCATCCCCACCATTCCTCTTCTGTGGACCCCAGGTTGGTGTCTGGGACTTTAAGACAAACTCCCCCCCATCCTACCCACGAACTGGACTGAACCGGCCCGCAGTTCCAGACAGCAGGTGGACGGAGGCTGCAGGTCCAACCGCTCCAAATCTCCGCGCATCCCCACTGTTCCTCTTCTTGGACCCAAGGTTGGTTGTTCGGGACTTTAAGACAAACTCTGCCCCCATCCCACCCATGAACCGGACCTAGCCGCCCAGCAGTTCCGGACACCAGGTGGACTGAGGATGCAGGCCCAACCTCTTCGAATCTCCGCGCATCCCCACCGTTCCTCTTCCTTGGACCTCAGGTTCGTTGTCTGGGACTTTTGCACACACACCCCCCCCCCCCCAGTCCCACCCGGGAACTGGACTGAGCCGGCCAGTAGTTGCAGAAACCAGGCGGACTGAGGCTTCAAGCCCAACCCTTCTGAATCTCTGCGCATCCCCACCGTTCCTCTTCCTTGGACCCTAGGTTGGTTGTCTGAGACTTTAAGACAAACTCCGCCCCCATCCCACCTGCGAACTGGACCGAACTGGCCAGCAGTTCCAGACACCAGGTGGACTGAGGCTGCAGGCACAACCCCTCTGAACCTCCACGCATCCTACCTCCCTTCCCACCAGTGAACCGGCACGAGGCGGCCAGCAGTTCCGGACTCCAGGTGGACTGGTGCTGCAGGCCCAACACCTCCGATCTCCGCGCATCACCACCGTTCGTCTTCCTTGGACCCCAGGTTGGTTTTCAGGGACTTTAAAACGGACTCTGCCCCCATCCCACCTGCGTACAGGAGTGAGCTGGCCAGCAGTTCCAGACTCCAGTCAGACTGAGGAGGCAGGCCTAACCTGTCTGAAACTCCACGCATCAAATCGTTCCTCTTCTTTGGACCCCAGGTTGGTTGTCTGGGACTTTAAAACAAACTCCCCCATCATCCAACCCGTGAACCGGACCAAACCGCCCAGTAGTTGTGACAATAGGCGGATTGAGGTTACAGGCCCAACACCTCTGAATCTCTGCACATCCCCACCGTTCCTCTTCCTTGGACTGCAGGTTTGTTGTCTGGGACTATAAGATGAACTCCCCCACCATCCCACCTGTGAACCGGACCAAGCTGGCCAGCCGCTCCGCACACCAGGCAGACTGAGGCGGCAGGCCTAACACCTCCAAACCTCCGCACATCCCCACCGTTCCTCTTCCTTTGACCCAAGGATGGTTGTCTGGGACTTTATGACGAACACCCCCCCATCCTAACCTGCGAACTGGACCGTGCCGTCCGGTAGTTCTGGACACCAGGTGGAATGAGGCTCCAGGATCAACCCCTCCAAACCTCTGCGCATCCCACCCGTTCCTCTTCCTTGGATCCCAGTTTGGTTGTCTGGGACTTTAAGACGAACTCCCCCCCATCTCACCCACGAACTGGACTAAGCCGGCCAGCAATTCCGGACACCAGGCGTACTGAGGCTGCAGGACCAACCCTTCCGAACCTCCGCGCATCCCCACTGTTCCTCTTCTTTAGACCCCAGGTTGGTTTTCTGGGACTTTAAGACAAACTCCCCCCCCCATCCCACCCATGAACTGAACCGATCCGGCCAGCAGTTCCGGACTCCAGGCAGACTGAGGCTGCAGGTACAACACCTCCGAATCTCCGCGCATCCCCACTGTTCCTCTTCTTGGACCCAAGGATGGTTGTCTGGGACTTTAAGACAAACTCCTTCCCCCATCCCACCCGTGAACCACACTAAGTCGGCCAGCAGTTCCGAACACCAGGTGGACTGAGGCTGCAGGACCAACCCTTCCGAACCTCCACGCATCCCCACCGTTCCTCTTCTTTGGACCCAAGGTTGGTTTTCTGGGACTTTAAGACGAACTCCCCCCCCCCCATCCCACCCATGAACTGGACCTAGCCGCCCAGCAGTTCTGGACACCAGGCAGACTGAGGATGCAGGCCAACCTCTTCGAATCTCTGCGTATCCCGACCCTTCCTCTTCCTTGGACCTCAGGTTGGTTGTCTGGGACTTTTGCACAAACTTCCCCCCAATTCCACCCGGGAACTGGACCTAGCCAGCCAGCAGTTCCGGACACCAGGCAGACTGAGGCTGCAGGCCCAACCTCTCCAAATCTCCACGCATTCCCACCGTTCCTCCTCTTTAGACCCCACGTTGATTGTCTGTGACTTTAAGATGAACTCCCCCCATCCCAACCGCAAACCGGACAGAGCCAGCCAGCTATTCCAGACAGCAGGCCCACTGAGGCTAAAGGACCAACCCCTCCGAATATCCATGCATTCCCACCGTTCCTCTTCCTTGGAACCCAGTTTGGATGTTCGGGGCTTTAGTACAAACTCACCCCCCATCCCACCCGTGAACCGGACCGAGCCGGCCAGCAGTTCCAGATACCTGGTGGACTGAGGGTGCAGGCTCAACCAATGCTAACCTCCGCGCATCCCCACCGTTCCTCATCCTTGGACCCTAGGTTGGTTGTCTGGGACTTTAAGATGAACTCCCCCCCCATCTCACCCGTGAACCGGACCGAGCTGGCCATTAGTTCTGGACACCAGGCGGACTGAGGCTGCAGGTCCAACTGGAGGAGTCCAACCCAGCGGGGCTCCAGGACCCGTCTGAGCCCTTTGACCTTTGAGCTTCACTTCTGGTCGGTTCAGTATGTTGGCAAGGCTGGTACTATACGCCTCCCAACCTTGGAACAATGCTTGGGTCAATTAGCATGTCGGCAACGCTGTTTGCTATCCGCTCCGGGAAATGTAGTAGCCTTGTTGGGAAGTGACCCCCCTCTGACTCCCCGATTTACTACTATAAGAGAATTATATAGCTCCCTCATATATCTTGAGTGTGTGGTAAGATTTCCCAAAAGTCCCCTGACCGCTCCCCTTTATCCTGACCACCTACTGTTAGTTACAATACTTCATCCTGCGATCATAATGGAGGGTGTGCTGAAGTTCCATCTAGGCAGAAATCATCTTGACCTTTGTAAGGCCCTTCAAGACACATTTAATATAAATAATCTTTTTACATACAATAGGACTAGGCCGAAACTGGGCCAGGACACTCTCGTCCCATGGTAACTAATGTTCTAACAAAATACACAACAGTGATGCCATGGGCTACACAAGTGAATCCACAACACCATAAACCCATTCTAAAGTTTTTCATTAACTTATTAGTCACTTTACCGCCAGTTGAAAAGGCTGTCCCTGCCCTCACCAAGTGAACAGTAACTTCACCCCTTCAGGATAGGCAAATATATTAGGATTCCTTAAATTTTAGATCCCTATAGAATTATATAAGTATCATTCTTTATGAAAATCCATAAGAACTAATATCTATGCTTGAGATTTTCTTTTAGTAATCGTAAGACGGCTGCTCCTGAACATCGGCTGATAATTAACTCTACTTTCTGGAATTGTTTCCTGAAACCGCACTGCTTGAAGTTACCAGAAACCTGCTTTCATCAATCAAACAGTTGTTGAACTGAATCAATGATTAATAGACCTACCCTTAATCAAACCCTGAATGGTCTCTATTGTTAAAACTTTATGAATTGATAATTAGAACATGTAGCCCCTCTCCCGTTCACTTGCATGTATCACATTTTCAATAAAAAGGCACGATGATTCCTAGCAGTTGTCACTCTACAGAGAGCAATCTCTGGGGAGTGTCCGGCTGAGGAAGTGCATGAAAAGGCACTGAGACCTTAGTCTTCCTTTCCTTCGTCGCCTCCGTCGAGTCAACCCACCCCCGCTGGTCCCTGGCAGATTGGCGCCCCAACGTGGATTGCTCGAACTAGGAGGTGAGTAAGCATTGGTAAGTATTTTTTATTTTTTTTAAAAAGAGAACAGTAAAACTCCTGCATAGGGTGCCTAGGACCCCCCAGTAGAGGTAGACCAGGCTTAGAGGATGGGAAAAGAATTACTTAGGGTGTTAGTGATCAGGAATAGCACTAACACTGTCTTCAGAACTTTTTGAGAAGTGTAGTCCCTAGGTGCTTGTAGCCATGGGAAACACAGCATATAAGGATAGGACTTTATATGTGGACATTTTGAAACATACATTAAAACAAAAAGGTATCCGAGCCAGCAAAAATCAATTGTCCACTTTTCTAGACTTCATAAGGGAAGTTAGTCCATGGTTCCCTGATGAAGGAACTCTAGATCTTGAGACCTGGGAATGAGTAGGCACGAACATGACTGACTGGTATCGTAGGGATGGAGGAGCTACCATGCCTATTTTTGCTTTCTCACTTTGGGGTGTTATTAAACATGCCATTTTTTTGACCAGTGAGCCTGCACGCCCTCCTTCCTACTCTACCTTTGCTCAGGAAGAACACCAACCTAGTGAGGCTGTTCCATTGGTTCCCAGGGCTCCTTCCACCAAAGGCTCAGCCACGGCACCAGAGGCTAAGCCCTCGTGCCCCCGCCATGACTCTTTTAGTTGAGGAAGATTCTGGAGAGGAATTGGAGTCTGATGATCAGCTAGACTCTACTGATTTAGAAGACCTAGATACAGCCGCTGCCCAATATCATCATGACTGGCCGGCTAGACTCTCCTTAAATAAACCTAAAAAATTTTCTAAATTCAAAAACCGCCTGAGTGCCACTGGAGTCAAGGGAGTGGCACGGCAGGCTTTACAAGCTGGTGATCCCACCTTCTTCCTTCCAATATCAATTAATGATGATGGTGATCCTGAATGGGAAGCCATTTCTTATAAATTACTGAAAGAAACTAGACAAGCTGTTAGGGATTTTGGGCCAACCTCCCCTTACACAGAAACTCTACTGGAAAGTCTAACGGGTCAGTGGTTAATTCCATATGACTGGCAACAACTAGCTAAGGCCTGTCTGCCTGGAGATGATTACCTCCTCTGGAAAATGGAATTTGAGGAATTAGTTAAATCTGAAATTGAAAAACCTCACAATAGATTGTTATCTGACCTTCATGCAAGGGGAAAGGGATGACCCCCTGAGCAAACTCCTTTAACTATGGACATGGCCTTGGGCAATGGTCCTTACAGCTCTACACAGGCACAAATGCAGCTTCCTAAGCAACATTTAACAACTGTTTATACCTTGGCTATAGCTGCATGGAAGAAATTACCGCCTTTAGGGCACAAATCCCCTGGTATTACAACCATCTGACAAGGACCAGAAGAGCCCTTCAAAAATTTTATTGACAGGCTTCAAACTGCTGTCTCTCAGTTATTACCAGGAGAAGGGATAGGCGATATAATTTTAAAGCAATTGGCCTTTGAAAATGCAAACCCTACCTGCCAGGCATTGCTGTGACCTGTCCGCAAAAATGGCTCAGTTTCTGACTACATTAAAGCCTGTTCTGAGGTTACTCCTTCATTTATACAAGGTCTGACAATTGCCGCTGCCCTTCAAGGACAAATAGGTCCTCAGTCCTTGTTACAAAATAGAGGAAAAAATGCTCAAGTGATAAAAAGTACTGCTCTGGTCAATACAAAATGCTACTCTTGTCATCACTTGGGACATTTTAGCCGCAACTGCCCTATGAATTCTGGTTCCAAGGCCATGGAGGCACCAATGAATAATTTCTCTCCACCCGTGCAGCTCTGCACCCGTTGTGCTAAGGGGCCTCACCCAGCGCATTTATGCCATTCAAAATACCATTGGGATGGTACTCTCCTACCTCCAAATAACAGTGCTGCGGGGTCTTTCCAACAGCAGGGAAACGGGCGGAGGGGCCCCTCCCAGGCCCCGTATCAAACAACCGGGACAATTCAGGGTTCCAAAATCCCCTTCAATCCAAAAGCTACATTTCAGACCTTTACAGGGCAACCTCACGTAGTGCGGGACTGGACCTCAGTGCCACCACTTCAGCAATATTAACTCCTGACATGACACCCACTGTAATCCCCATGGGAGTTTATGGACCATTGCCTGAAGACACCATAGGCCTAATCTTAGGAAGAAGCTCTACTACTTTAAAAGGATTACAAGTTTTACCTGGTGTTATTGATTCTGATTATGAGCGAGAAATTAAAATCATGGTTGGACCTCCACGAGAAACTTTTGTGGTACATGTAGGTCAAAGAATAGCTCAATTAATTTTACTCCCTCTGACCTCTCATTATGGCCACATTATTAGTTCTACTCCCAGGGTAAACAAAGGCTTTGGCTCTTCTGACCTCTTGTGTTGGGTACAAGAACTTACAGCTAAAAGACCCACACGAAAGTTAACCATACAAGGCAAAGTATTTGAGGGACTGCTAGACACAGGGGCAGATGTGTCCTGCATCTCAGCCAACTCTTGGCCTGCATCCTGGCCAACGCATATAACACACTCTAATTTAGTTAGTCTCAGCCATGCTAATAATGTGGTTCAGTCCTCTGCTGTCCTCACCTGGCAAGATGGGGAAAATTCTGGCCATTTTACTCCTTATGTAGTTGCTTCCCTGTCCATTAAGATTTGGGGGAGAGATGTGTTGGAAAAAATGGGATTAATGCTTGTTAGCCCCTCTTCTCAAGTTACAAATCAGATGATGTGTATGAATTTTAATCCCCATAAGAGACTTGGAAAAAATCAACAAGGAATAAAAGAGCCCATTCAACCCCAACCACATAATTCTCGTACAGGTCTGGGATATTCAAATTTTCCATAAGGGTCACTGTTCCAACGGCCGATCCTATAACGTGGAAAAACAATGACCCTGTTTGGGTGGAACAGTGGCCCCTTACTTCTGAAAAGCTTTCGGCCGTAAGAGACTTGATTCAAGAACAATTGGACAAAGGTCACATTGAGCCTTCTAGTAGTCCTTAAAATACTCCTATCTTTGTTATTAAGAAAAAATCCGGGAAATGGCGACTCTTACAAGATCTTAGAGAAATTAATGAAACTATGGAAACAATGGGGGCCCTTCAGCCAGGTTTACCGTCCCTCACTGCCATTCCCGTTGATTACTCCTTAATGGTTATTGACGTACAAGACTGTTTTTTCACAATTCCTCTATATGAGACTGATAGAGATTTGCTTCTAGTGTACCATCAATAAATTTACAAAGACCCTTTCAAAGATTCCAGTGGGCAGTCTTGCCTCAGGGAATGAAAAATAGCCCTACTATGTGCCAAAAATTTGTCGATAAAGCTTTGTTACCTATAAGGACTCAATATCCTACTCTCTATCTCATTCATTATATGGACGATATTTTATTGGCTCACAAAAGCCTTGAGTCTCTTCAGGCTGCTACTAAAGACTTACTTAGATCTCTTGAGACTTGGGGCCTTAAAATTGCCCCTGAAAAAGTTCAAACAAATCCCCCATTAAACTACTTGGGGAGAGTAATTCATACTTCATGCGTCACTCCCCAAACTGTACAAATTAGAACTGATAAACTTAAAACACTCAATGATTTTCAAAAACTGTTAGGAGATATTAATTGGATTCAGCCTTTTTAAAAATTAACAACAGAAGATTTAAAACCTCTTTTATCTCTCCTTCAAGGAAATAGACAGCCAAATTCCCCCAGAACAATGGCTAAGGAAGCAATAGAGGCTCTGCAGCTAGTTCAGGATCAAATTTCACTAGCTAGACTCGCTAGAATTCGTGACAGTGAGCCCTTTTCTTTAATTATCTTAGATACTGAATACACTCCCACAGGAGTCTTGTGGCAAGAAGCCCCTCTTGAATGGTTACATTTACCCGTCGCTCAAAAACGCATTTTAACCACTTATGCTACTGTCGTGGCTCTTTTATTATTAAGGGGTCAGCGATGTTCAAGAGTACTTTTTGGCAGAGAGCCTTCTGAAATTGTTATCCCTTATACCAGTGCACAGTATGAAGTGCTTCTTCAGGAGAGTCCTGACTGGAAAATAGCATGTCTTACTTTTACAGGTGTGGTTTCATTCCATCTGCCTGCTAACCCCGTTCTTCATTTTATTAAACATCACCCAGTTATATTTAAACAAAAAACCTCTGCTTCTCCTTTACCCCCTCCTGCGAAAATGGTCTTTACCGATGGCTCTTCTAATGGTATCACTGCATTAATCATTGAAAATGAGCCCATTACTTTTCTTACTTCAGAAACCTCAGCTCAAAAGGTAGAACTTCATGCAGTCCTAAAAGTGTTTTCCCTTCTAAAAAAATCACCTTTTAATCTATATACTGATTCAATGTATGTTGCAAAATTATTCCCTGTAATTGAAACTGCTCCTTTGCCTGAGGGAAAGTCCTCAATTTTTCCCCCTTTTACAGGAATTACAAAATTTTATTTTTACTCGTACTTTCCCATTTTTTTGTGGGACATATCCGTGCTCATTCTACCTTACCAGGCCCATTAATTCACGGGAACCATCAGGCCGATTTGTTAACTAGGAAAGTATATACTGCCGTTGAGGCTGCCCAGTCTAGCCATGCACTTCATCATCAAAATTCTAAATCTCTCCAACATCAATTTGGACTAACTAGAGAAACGGCTAGACACATTGTGCACTCATGTTCTGTTTGCCCCACTCATATTCCTTCTCAACCAAAGGGAGTTAACCCCAGATGATTAAAACCCAACTCCCTTTGGCAAATGGATGTTACTCATGTATCCTCCTTTGGAAAAATGTGTTATGTTCACTCTTGTATTGATACTTATTCTCGTTTTCTTTGGTCTACTGCTCGTACTGGAGAGGCGTTTAAGGATGTCTCTCAACACCTAATGACTTGTTTTTTAGTGTTAGGAATGCCAGCAGCTATCAAAACAGATAATGCCCCTGCTTATTCTTCTAAAAGTTTTAAAAACCTCTGCCAAACGTTTGGCATAGAACATCTTACCGGCATTCCTTACAAACCTCAAGGCCAGGCTATAATTGAGCATTCACATCAAAACTTAAAAAAACAGATTGTTAAGTTACAGGCCTCGGAGTTTAAATATTCTTCACCTCACCATGTATTGTCTCACTCTCTTTTTGTGCTTAATCATTTACAACTTGATTCTCAAGGGACTTCAGCTGCTCAACGTCATTATCAATACACTCACTCCCCTCTGCCCCTGGTCAAATGGAAAGATCTGCTTTCAGGAACTTGGAGGGGCCCTGATGTCCTGTTGACTAGCGGCAGAGGTTATGCTTGCGTGTTCCCCCAGGATTCAACTGTCCCTGTGTGGATTCCTGATCGTCTCATCCGACATTATGAATCCCCCGAAAAGGTCTCACCGCTCCAGGACATTGACTCATCCTCGTCGCCGATGGACCCTTCCGCCTGTCCCACCAACCCTGCCGATGGTTGATCATCTTACTTCACAAATGTCGGATCTTTCTCTGACCAGAGCATTTTGCCGTTCCTCATCTGCCCGCGAGTCTTCCCTGCCTACCTGGGGACAACTAAAAGCTCTCACTGCTGCTGCCTTTTCCATGCTTGAATCCTGCCACTCTCTTGTTACTCCTGAAACAGTGTTCTTGGCTATCATCTCCCTTCTTTCTCTCCAGGTAAGCACTGCTGATTCTGTGCCTGCTTATTGGTCCTATGTACCTAACCCACCTATTTTCCATTTAGCAAACTGGGATGACCCTGACATTGTTGTTAGATCTAATCAGTCCAAACTTATGGAAGGAGACCCACTGGGGTCAGAAAACCCCCGTTCTTCTGTTTTGGTTAACTTTAAAGCCACTACCAGCTTACTTCCTCTTTGTTTTTCAGCACCTGAGGTTAAGCCGTTACCCTTTTGTGCTGCTATCTCTTTAATTGCTATGGTCTCGGACTCACCTCGCAACCCTCTCACACGTTCTTCTAGGGACCCTCCTACTCTCAGACAAACATGTCTCCTTGTATTTAACTCTTTAGTTAACCCCGACGCATCGGATCTTCATGTTGCGCCTGCAGTCAAACCCCCTTCTATTTTACAGCCTTGTCCCTCTGCAGATGATCTGCATTGGGATGGTATTTCTCCTCATATCGGCTTTCCTGTTTGGTTATCTTGTGTATATCCTAATCATACAATGCGTTATGCCCTTAATGGTTCTGCATTCTCCCTCTTTGATTGGTCAGTTGTGGGTCCTACTTATGATTTTTCTCCCTATTTTCTCTCTAATACCGATAGGTTCGATTGGGACATACCGTCCTGTGAAGTGACCCTCTTAAGTCCAAAATGGAAAACTCTTCCTCTTCACTGCTGGTCTTTCGTTGGATGGATTACACCGGCTTACATGTCTTCCAATTTTAAAACCTACCAGTCTCATATTTATAGGCTTTTTGCAGCTTTAGGTCCTGTTATCTTACATCATCCCTCTGGCCCTCAAAAATATTTTCTCCGCTCCTGTTTGTGAGCTCCATATGCTATTCTAGCTGTCCGTTCCCTAGACCAAGCCTCTTTTTCTCATGAAAATGGTTTGCCTTCCTTACATTGCTCTAATTGCACAATTACCAACTGCCTTGACTCCTCTTCCAAGACCTCTTCCCATTTCTTTTTGCTTCACAGGCTGTCATATGTGATGCTCCCAGTCAATTTTTCACAGTCTTGGTATTCTGACCCAAGCCTATACTCCCTACAAGTTGTAAATTCCCAATTGTCCCGCCCAAAGCGTTTTATTGCTGCGCTTGTTTTAGGAATTACTGCTTTGATTGCTATCATAGGCTCCGTTGCTGCATCAGCTACTGCCCTGGTTCAACAAGTTCATACTGCTAACCATGTCAACAATTTAGTTTTAAACATCTCTACTGCTATGTTTGAACAAGAACAAATTGATCAACAACTGGTAGATAAAGTTAATGCCCTAGAAGAAACAGTTTTATATTTAGGACAAGAAATTCAAAATATTAAGGTCCGGTTAACTACTGCCTGTCATGCTGATACAAATGGATCTGTGTTACTCCTTTACCTTACAATCACACACAAATTACTTGGGAACAAATCCAATCTCACCTCAGAGGAGCCTTCAACCACTCTCTCAGCATAGACTTACAGAAATTACAGGCTGACATTACAAAAATTTCCAAATCCCATTTGAACTCCGTAACACCCTCTGATATAGCCAATGGTATTGTGTCCTCTCTACTTGGTGCATTCACCAAATGCAAACACCCATTCACTATGTTATTTTATTTGGTCAGAGGTCTTTTGGGCTTATCTTCCTATGTTTGTTTTGCTTTCCAGTTATCATCAAGCAATTCCATTCTGCCATTACATCAATACAAACTGAAATTCGCCTCTTCAAACTTCAAAATAAAAAAGGGGAAGATGGTGGAGTCTGACCCAGTGGGGCTGCAGGACCCGTCTGAGCCCTTTGACCTTTGAGCTCCGCTTCCGGTCGGTTCAATACGTTGGCAAGGCCGCTACTGTATGCCCCCCCCCAAACTTGGAACAATGCTTGGGTCAATTAGCATGTCGGCAACGCCGTTTGCTATCCGCTCCGGGAAATGTAGTAGCCTTGCTGGGAAGTGACCCCCTCTGACTCCCCGATTTACTACTATAAGAGAATTATATAGCTCCCTGATACATCTTGAGTGTGTGGTAAGATTTCCCAAAAGTCCCCTGACTGCTCCCCTTTATCCTGACCACCTACTGTTAATTACAGTACTTCATCCTGCGATCATAATGGAGGGTGTGCTGAAGTTCCATCTAGGCAGAAATCATCTTGACCTTTGTAAGGCCCTTCAAGACACATTTAATATAAATAATCTTTTTACATACAATAGGACTAGGCCGAAACTGGGCCAGGACACTCTCGTCCCATGGTAACTAATGTTCTAACAAAATACACAACAGTGATGCCATGGGCTACACAAGTGAATCCACAACACCATAAACCCATTCTAAAGTTTTTCATTAACTTATTAGTCACTTTACCGCCAGTTGAAAAGGCTGTCCCTGCCCTCACCAAGTGAACAGTAACTTCACCCCTTCAGGATAGGCAAATATATTAGGATTCCTTAAGTTTTAGATCCCTATAGAATTATATAAGTATCATTCTTTATGAAAATCCATAAGAACTAATATCTATGCTTGAGATTTTCTTTTAGTAATCATAAGACGACTGCTCCTGAACATCGGCTGATAATTAACTCTACTTTCTGGAATTGTTTCCTGAAACCGCACTGCTTGAAGTTACCAGAAACCTGCTTTCATCAATCAAACAATTGTTGAACTGTATCGATGATTAATAGACCTGCCCTTAATCAAACCCTGAATGGTCTCTATTGTTAAAACTTTATGAATTGAAAATTAGAACACGTAGCCCCTCTCCTGTTCACTTGCATGTATCACATTTTCAATAAAAAGGCACGATGATTCCTAGCAGTTGTCATTCTACAGAGAGCAATCTCTGGGGAGTGTCTGGCTGAAGACATGCCATGAAAAGGCACCGAGACCTTAGTCTTCCTTTCCTTCGCCACCTCCGTCAAGTCAACCCACCCATGCTGAGGCTGGTCCCTGGCGCCCAACCCCTCCGAATCTCTGCGCATCCACACCGCTCCTCAACCTGGGACCCCAGGTTGGTTGTCTGGGGCTTTCAGACGAACTCCCCCCCATCTCACCTGCGAACCTGACCAAGCTGGCCAGCAGTTCCAGACACCAGGCAGAATGAGGCTGCAGGCCCAACCCCTCTGCATCTACGTGCATCCTCACCGTTCCCCTTCCTTGGACCCCAGATTAGTTATCTGGGAGTTTAAGACGAATTCCTTCCTGAACCCACCCACGAACCGGACCGAGTGGGCCAGCAGTTCTGGACACCAGGTGGACTGAGGCTGGAGGCCTAACCTCTCCGAATCTCCGCGCATCCCCACCATTCTTGTTCCTTGGACCCCAGGTTGATTGTCGGGGACTTTAAGATGAACTCCCCCCTATTTCAACCCGCAAACCGGACCCAGCCATCCAGCAGTTCCGAACACCAGGCAGACTGAGGCTGCAGGACCAACCCCTCCGAACCTCTGCGCATTCCCACCGTTCCTCTTCTTTGGACCCCAGGTTGGTTGTCTGGGATTTTAAGATGAACTCCCCCCCATCACACCCACGAACTGGACCATGCTGGCCATCAGTTCCTGACACCAGATGGACTGAGGCTGCAGGCCCAACCCCTCCGAACCTCCGTGCATCCCCACCATTCCTCTTACTTGGACACCAGGTTGGTTGTCTGGGAATTTAAGATGAACTTTCCCCCCAACAAACCCGCGAACTGGACTGAGCTGGCCAGCAATTTCGACAACAGGCGGACTGAGGCTGCAGGACAAACCCCTACGAATCTCTGCGCATCCCCACCGGTCCTCTTCCTTGGACCCCAGGTTGATTGTCTGGGACTTTAAGATGAACTTTGCCCCCATTATAGCCGCGACCCGGACCTAGCCGGCCAGCTGTTCTGGACACCAGGCCGACTGAGGCTGCAGGCCCATCCCCTCCGAATCTCTGCTGATCCTCATTGTTCCTCTTCCTTGGACCACATTTTGGTTGTCTGGGATGATAAGACGAACTCCCCTCCCATCCCACCTGTGAACCGGAGCAAGCCTGTCAGCAGTTCCGGACACCAGGTAGACTGATGCTGCAGGCCCAACCCCTCCGAACCTTCGTGCATCCCCACCATTTCCCTTTCATGGATCCCAAGTTGGTTGTCTTGGACATTAGGACGAACTTCCCCCCAACCCACCCGTGAACCGGACCGAGCCAGCCAGCAGTTCTGGACACCAGGCGGACTGAGGCTGCAGTAACTATCCCTCCGAACCTCTGCACATCCCCACCATTCCTCTTCCTTTGACACAAGGTTGGTTGTCTGGGACTTTAAGATGAACTCCCCCACCATTCCAACCTGTGAACTGGACCGTGCCATCCAGCAGTTCCGGACTCCAGGCGGAATGAGGCTGCAGGATCAACCCCTCCGAACCTCTGCGCATCCCTCCCGTTCCTTTTCCTTGGACCCCAGGTTGGTTGTCTGGGACTATAAGATGAACTCCCCCCCATCGCACCCACGAACCGAACCAAGCCGGCCAGCAGTTCCAGACATCCGGTGGACAGAGGCTGCAGTAACTACCCCACCGAACCTCCATGCATCCCCACGTTCCTCTACTTTAGACCCCAGGTTGGTTGTCAGGGACTTTAAGACGAACTCCTCCCCATCCCAACGGCGAACCGGACCGAGCCTGCCAGCTATTCCGGACACCAGACCCACTGAGGCTGCAAGACCAACCCCTCCGAATCTCCACGCATCCCCACCGTTCCTCTTCCTTGGAACCCAGTTTGGATGCCAGGGACTTTAGTACGAACTCCCCACCCCCCATCCCACCCGTGAACCGGACCAAGCTGGCCAGCAGTTTCGGATACCTGGTGGATTGAGGCTGCAGGCCCAACACCTCCAAACCTCCGTGCATCCCCACCGTTCCCCTTCCTTGGACACCAGGTTGGTTGTCTGGGACTTTAAGACAAACTTTCCCCCATTCCACCCGTGAACCGGATCGAGTTGGCCAGCAGTTCCGGACACCAGGCTGACTGAGGCTGTATGCCCAACCTCTCCGAATTTTCGCGCATCCGCATCACTCCTCTTCGTGGGACCCCAGGTTGGTTGTCTGGTGCTTTAAGACGAATTCCCCCCCATTCCAGCCGTGAACCCGACCGAGCCGGCCAGCAGTTCCAGACACCAGGCGGACTGAGGCTGCAGGTCCAACCCCTCTGTATCTACGCGCATCCTCACCGTTCCTGTTCCTTGGACCCCACATTGGTTGTCTGGGAGTTTAAGACGAACTCCTTCCCAAACCCACCCATGAACCGGACCAAGCCGGCCAGCAGTTCTGGACACCAGGCAGACAGAGGCTTCAGGCCCAACCCCTCCGAATCTCTGTGCATCCCCACCATTTCTGTTCCATGGACCCCAGGTTGGTTGTCGGGAACTTTAAGACAAACTCCCCCCTATTCCAACCCGCGAACCGGACCCAGCAGTCCAGCAGTTCCGAACACCAGGCGGACTGAGGCTGCAGGAACAACCCCTCCAAACCTCCACGCATCCCCCCCCGTTCCTCTTTTTTGGACCCCAGGTTGTTTGTCTGGGTTTTTAAGACGAACCCCACCCCATCCAACACACAAACTGGACCGAGCTGGCCATCAGTTCCTGACACCAGGCAGACGGAGGCTGCAAGACCAACTCCTCCTAATCTCAGCTCATCTCCACCATTCATCTTCCTTGGACTCCAGGTTGGTTGTTTGGGACTTTAAAATGGACTCCCCCCAAACCCAGCAGCGAACTGGACAGAGCTGGCCAGCAGTTACAGACACCTGGCGGACTGAGGCTAAAGGCCCAACCCCTCTGAACCTCCAGTCATCCCCACCTTCCTCTTCTTTGGACCCCAGGTTTGTTATCTGGGACTTTAAGACGAACTCCCCCCGATCCCACCTGCGAACCGGACCGAGCCGTCCATCAGTTACGGACACCAGACGGACTCTGGTTGCAGGCCCATCCCCTTCGAATCTCCACGCATACCCTCCATTCCTCTTCCTTGCACCCCAGGTTGGTTGTCTGGGACTTTAAGACGAACTACCTCCCCTTTCTCACCCACAGTACAGACTGAGCCGGCCAGCAGTTCCAGATACCGGGTGGACTGAGGATGCAGGACCAACAACTCCGAAGCTCCGCACATCCCCAACTATCCTCTTCCTAGGAACCCAGGTTGGTTGTCTGGGACTTTAAGATGAACTACCCCCCCCAACCCACCGGCAAACCAAACGGAGCCGGCCAGCAGTTCCAGACACCAGGTGGAGTGAGGCTGCAGGCCCAACCCCTCCAAACCTCCGCGCATCCCCACCGTTCCTCTTCCTTGGACCACAGGTTTGTTGTCTGGGACTTTAAGACAAACTCCCCCACCATCCCACCTGCAAACTGAAACGATCTGGCCTGCCGTTCCACACATCAGATGGAATGAGGCTGCATGCCCAACACCACCAAACCTCCGCACATCCCCACCGTTCCTCTTCCTTTGACCCAAGGCTGGCTGTCTGGGACTTCATGACGAACTCCCCCCCATCCCAACCTACAAACTTGACCGTGCCTTCCAGGCGAAATGAGGCTGCAGGACCAACCCCTCTGAATCTCCATGCATCCCCACCGTTCCTCTTCCTTGGACCCCAGGTTGATTGTCTGGGACGTTAAGATGAATTACCCCACCATCCCAACCCCGAACCGGACCTAGCAGGCCAGCTATTCCAGACACCAGGCTGACTGAGGCTACAGGCCCAACCCGTTCGAAACTCCGCGCATCCCCACCGTTCCTTTTCTTTGGACCCCTGGTTGGTTGTCTGGGACTTTAAGATGAACTGCCTCCCCGATCCCACCCGCGAACTGGAATGAGCTGGCTAGCAGTTCCGGACACCAGGCGGACTAAGGCTGCAGGCCCAACCCCTCTGAACCTCCGCTCATCCCCATGGTTCCTCTTCCTTGGACCACAGGTTGCTTGTCTGGGACTATAATACGAACTTCCCACCCATGAACCGGACCGATTCGGCCAGCAGTTTCGGACAACATGTGGACTGAGGCTGCAGGCCCAACCCCTGGTTGCTTGTCTGGGACTTTAAGATGAACTCTCCATCCAAACCACCCACGAACTGGGCCGAGCCGGCCAGCAGTTCCGGACACCAGGCGGACTGAGGCTGCAGACCCAGCACCTCCGAACCTCCACGCATCCCCACCGTTCCTCTTCCTTTGACCCAAGGTTGGTTGTCTGGGACTTTATGAAGAACTTCCCCCCCCCATCCCAATCTGCGAATTGGACCGTGCCGTCCAGTAGTTCTGGACACCAGGTGAAATGAGGCTGCAGGGTCAACCCCTCCAAACCTCCGTGCATCCCATCCGTTCCTCTTCCTTGGACCCCAGGTTGGTTGTCGGGGACTTTAAGATGAACTCCCCCCTATCCCACCCATGAACCAGACCGAGCCGGCCAGCAGTTCCGGACACCAGGGGGACTGAGGCTGCAGGCCCAACCCCTCCAAACCACTGCGCATCTCCACCGTTCCTCTTCTTTGGACCCCAGGTTGGTTGTCTGGGACTTTAAGACAAACTCCCCCTCATCCAACACACGAACCGGGCCAAGCCGGCCAGCAGTTGCAACAATAGGCATACTGAGACTGAAGGCCCACAACCTCCAAATCTCCACGCATCCCCACCATTCCTCTTCCTTCGACCCCAGGTTGGTTGTCTGGGACTTTAAGACGAACTTCCCCCCCCCATCCCACCCTCGAACCGGACCGAGCCATCCAGCAGTTCTGGACACTAAGCAGACTGAGGCTGCAGGCCCAACCCCTCCGAACCACCACGCATCTTCACCATTCCTCTTCCTTGGACCCCAGGTTGGTTGTCTGGGACTATAAGATGAACTCCCCCCTTCTCACCTGCGAACCGAATCGAGTCAGCCATCAGTTACGGACACCAGGCGGAGTGAAGTTGCAGGCCCATCCCCTCCAAACCTCAGTGCATCCCCCACCGTTCTTCTTCCTTGGACCCCAGGATGCTTCTCTGGGACTTTAAGATGAACTCTGCCCCCATCCCACCCACGAACCGAACCGAGCTGTGCAGCACTTTGGGACACAAGGCGGACTGAGGCTGCAGGCCCAACCCCTCCGAACCTCCACGCATCCCCATCGTTTCTCTTCCTTGGACCCCAGGTCAGTGTGTGGGATTTTAAGATGAACTCCCCCCCATCCCATTCGCAAACCAGACAGAGCCGGCCAGCAGTTCCGGACAACAGGCAGACTGAAGCTTCAGGCCCAACTCCTCCGAAACTCCGTGCATCCCCACCGTTCCTCTTCTTGGACCACAGGTTGCGTGTCTGGGACTTTAAGACAAACTCCCAATCCCATCCCACCCGCAAATCGGGCCGAGCCAGCCAGCAGTTCTGAACACCAGGCAGACTGAGGCTGCAAGCCCAACCCCTACGAACCTCTGCTCATCACCACCGTAACTCTACCTTGGACCCCAGGTTGGTTGTCTGGGATTTTAAGACGAATTCCCCCCCCCATTTTTCCCGCGAACCAGACAGAGTCGCCCAGCATTTCCGGACACCAGGCAGATTGAGGCTGCAGGCCCAACCCCTATGAATCGCCGCGCATCGTCACCGTTCCTTTTCCTTGGACCCCAGGTTGGTTGTCTGGGACTTTAAGACGAACTCCCCCCCATCCCACCCTCCTACCGGGCCGATCCATCTGCAGTTCTGGACACCAGGTGGACTGAGTCTGCAGGCCCAACCCCTCCGAATATCCGGCATGCCCACCATTCCTCTACCTTGGACCCCAGGTTGGTTATCTGGGACTTTAAAACGAACTCCCACCCCAACCCACTGCGAACCAGACCGAGCTGGCCGGCAGTTCTGGACACCAGGCGGACTGAGGCTGGAGGCCCAACCTTTCTGAATCTCCGCGCATCCCCACCATTTCTGTTCCTTGGACCCCAGGTTGGTTGTCGGGGACTTTAAGATGAACTCCCCCCTATTCCAACCCGCAAACCGGACCCAGCCATCCAGCAGTTCCGAACACCAGGCAGACCGTGGCTGCAGGACCAACCCCCCCGAACCTCTGCGCTTCCCCACCGTTCCTCTTCTTTGGACCCCAGGTTGGTTGTCTGGGATTTTAAGACGAACTCCCCCCCATCACACCCACGAACTGGACCGAGCCGGCCATCAGTTCCTGACACCAGATGGACTGAGGCTGCAGGCCCAACCCCTCCGAACCTCCGCTCATCCCCACAGTTCCTCTTCCTTAGACCACAGGTTGCTTGTCTGGGACTACAATACGAACTTCCCACCCATGAACCAGACCGATCCGGCCAGCAGTTTCGGACAACATGCAGAATGATGCTGCAGGCCCAACCCCAGGTTGCTTGTCTGGGACTTTAAGATGAACTCTCCACCCAACCCACCTACGAACTGGGACGAGCCGGCCAGCAGTTCCGGACACCAGGCGGACTGAGGCTGCAGGGTCAACCCCTCCAAACCTCCATGCATCCCACCCGTTCCTCTTCCTTGGACCCCAGGTTGGTTGTCTGGGACTTTTAGATAAACTTCCCCCCCATCCCACCCACAAACCGGACCGAGCCGGCCAGCAGTTCCGGACACGAGGACTGAGGCTGCAGGACCCACCCCTCCTAATCTCCGTGCATCCCCACTATTCAGCTTCCTTGGACTCCAGGTTGGTTGTTTGGGACTTTATAATGGACTCCCCCCAAATCCCCCAGCGAACCAGACAGAGCCGGCCAGCAGTTACAGACACCTGGTGGACTGAGGCTGCAGGCCAAACATCTCCGAACCTCTGCGCATCCCCACTGTTCCTCTTCCTTTGACCCAAGGTTGGTTGTCTGGGACTTTATGACGAACTTCCCTCCCCATCCCAACCTGCGAAGTGGACCGTGCCTTCCAGAAGTTCTGGACACCAGGCGAAATGAGGTTGCAGGATCAACCCCTCCAAACCTCCGTGCATCCCACCCATTCCTCTTCCTTGGACCCCAGGTTGGTTGTCTGGAACTTTTAGACGAACTCCCCCCTATCCCACCCATGAACCAGACCGAGCTGGCCAGCAGTTCCGGACACCAGGGGGACTGAGGCTGCAGGCCCAACCCCTCCAAACCACCGCGCATCTCCACCGTTCCTCTTCTTTGGACCCCAGGTTGGTTGTCTGGGACTTTAAGAAAAACTCCCCCCACATCCAACCCACGAACCGGACAGAGCCGGTCAGCAGTTGTGACAACAGACGGACTGAGGCTGCAGGCCCAACCTCTCCAAAACTCCGCGCATCCCCACCGTTCCTCTTCCTTTGACCCCAGGTTGGTTGTCTGGGACTTTAAGACGAACTTCCCTCCTCCATCCCACCCACGAACTGGACCGAGCCGGCAAGCAGTTCCGGACACCAGGCGGACTGAGGCTGCAGGACCAACCCCTACTAATCTCCACGCATCCCCACCATTCAGCTTCCTTGGACTCCAGGTTGGTTGTTTGGGACTTTAAAATGGACTCCCCCCAAACCCACCAGCGAACCGGACAGAGCCGGCCAGCAGTTACAGACACCTGGCGGACTGTGGCTAAAGGTCCAACCCTTCCGAACCTCCAGGCATCCCCACCTTCCTCTTCCTTGGACGCCAAGTTTGTTATCTGGGACTTTAAGACGAACTCCCCCCGGTCCCACCTACGAACGGGACCGAGCTGGCCAGCAGTTCCGGACACCAGGCAAACTGTGGTTGCAGACCCATCCCCTTCAAGTCTCCACGTATACCCTCCGTTCCTCTTCCTTGGACCCCAGGTTGGTTTTCTGGGACGTTAAGACCAACTCCCTCCCCCTTCTCACATGCAGTACAGACCGAGCCGGCCAGCAGTTCCGGATACGGGGTGGACTGAGGATGCAGGACCAACAAGTCCAGAGGTCTGCACATCCCCAACGATCCTCTTCCTTGGACCCCAGGTTGCTTGTCTGGGACTTTAAGATGAACTACCCCCTCAACCCACCTGCAAACCGAACCGAGCCGTCCAGCAGTCCCAGACACCAGGAGGAGTGATGCTGCAGGTCCAACCCCTCCGAATCTCTGCCCATCCCCACCGTTCCTCCTCCTTGGACCACAGGTTGGTTGTCTGGGATTTTATGACGAACTTCCCCCCCATCCCAACCTGTGAAGTGGACCGTGCTCTCCAGAAGTTCCGGACACCAGGCGAAATGAGGCTGCAGGATCAACCCCTCCAAACCTCCGCACATCCCATCCGTTCCTCTTCCTTGGACCCCAGGTTGGTTGTCAGGGACTTTTAGACGAACTCTTCCCTATCCCACCCATGAACCAGACCGAGCCGGCCAGCAGTTCTGGACACCAGGGGGACTGGGGCTGCAGGCCCAACCCCTCCAAACCACTGCGCATCTCCACCGTTCCTCTTCTTTGGACCCCAGGTTGGTTGTCTGGGACTTTAAGACAAACTTCCCCCACATCCAACCCACGAACCGGACAGAGCCGGTCAGCAGATGCGACAACAGGCGGACTGAGGCTGCAGGCCCAACCTCTCTGAACCTCTGTGCATCCCCACCGTTCCTCTTCCTTGGATCCCAGGTTGGTTGTATGGGACTTTAAGATGAACTCCCCTTGATCACACCTGTGAACTGGACCAAGACGGCAAGCAGTTCCGGACACCAGGTGGACCTAGGCTGTAGGCCCATTCTCTCCGAACCTCCGCGCATCCCAACCATTCCTCTTCCTTGTACCCAAGGTTGGTTGTCTGAAACTTTAAGATGAACTCCTCCCCATCCCACCCACAAACTGAACCTAGATGGCCAGCAGTTCCGGACACCCAAGCAAACTGATGCTGCAGGCCCAACCTCTCCGAATCTCAGTGCATCCCCACCGTTCCTCTTCCTTTGACCCCAGGTTGATTGTCTGGGACTTTAAGATGAACTCCCCTGCCATCCCACCCATGAACCAGACCAGGCTGGCCAGCAGATCCGGACACCAGGCGGACTGATGCTGCAGGCCCAACCCCTCCGATACTCCACGCATCTCCACCATTCCTCTACCTTGGAACCCAGGTTTGTTGTCTGGGACTTTCAGAAAAACACCCCCCATTCTCTCCCGCGAACAGGACCGAGCCGGCCAGCAATTCCGGACAGCAGGCAGAATGGGACTACAATTCCAACCCTTCCGAATCTCCGTGCATCCCCACCGATTCTCTTCCTTTGAACCCAGTTTGGTAGTCTGGGACTTTAGTACGAACTGCCCCCCAAACCACCCGCGAACCAGACTGAGCCGTCCAGCAGTTCCGGACACCAGGTGGACTGTGGCTGAAGGCCCAACCCTTCTGAACCTCCATGCATCCCCACCGTTCCTCTTCCTTGGACCCTAGGTTGGTTGTCTGGGACTTTAAGACGAACTCCCCCCCATCCCACCCACGAACCAGACTGAGCAGGCCAGCAGTTCCTGACACCAGGCGGACTGAGGTTGCAGGCCCAACCCCTCCGAACATCCGCGCATCTCCACTGTTGCACTTACTTGGACCCCAGGTAGGTTGTCTGGGAATTTAAGATGAACTTTCCCCCCATAAAACCCGCAATATGGACTGAGCCAGCCAGCAGTTTCGACAAGAGGCGAACAGAGGCTGCAGGCCCAACCCCTTCGAATCTCTGCGCATCCCCACCAGTCCTCTTCCTTGGACCCCAAGTTGATTGTCTGGGACTTTAAGATGAACTCCCCCTCCATCCCACCCCCGAACCGGACCGAGCTGGTCAGCAGTTCCAGACACCAGGCAGACTGAGGCTGCAGGCTCAACCTCTCTGAACTGCCATGCATCCCCACCGTTGCTCTTCTTTGGACCCCAGGTTTGTTGTCTGGGACTTTAAGATGAACTACCCCCAATCCCAACCGCAAACCGGACCGAGCCGGCCAGCTATTCCAGACACCAGGCCCACTGAGGCTAAAGGACCAATCCCTCCGAATTTCTGCGCATCCCCACCGTTCCTCTTCCTTGGACCCCAGGTTGATTGTTTGGGATGTTAAGATGAACTACCCCCCCATCCCACCAGTGAACCGGACCGAGCAAGCCAGCTATTCCAGACACCAGGCCGACTGAGGCTGCAGGCCCAACTGCTTCGAATCTCTGCACATCCCCACCGTTCTTCTTCCTTGGACCGCAGGTTTGTTGTCTGAGACTTTAAGACGAACTCCCAGACCATCCCCCCCGTGAACCGGACCGAGCTGGCCAGCCATTCCACACACCAGGCGGACTGAGGCTGTAGGCCCAACACCTCCGAACCTCTGCGCATCCTCACCATTCCTCTTCCTTTGACCCAAGGTTGGCTGTCTGGGACATTAAGATGAACTTCCCCCCATCCCACCCGCGAACAGGACCATGCCTTCCAGCAGTTACGGACACAAGGCGGACTGATGCTACAGGCCCAAGCCCTCCGAATCTCCGTGCATCTCCACCGTTCCTCTTCCTTGGACACCATGCTGGTTGTCTGGGACTTTAAGATGAACTTCCCCCTGAACCCACCCGCGAACCGGACCAAGTCGCCCAGCAGTTCCGGACACCAGGTGGACTGAGGCTGCAGGACCAACCCCTCTGAACCTCTGCGCATCCCCACCGTTGCACTTACTTGGACCACAGATTGGTTGTCTGGCAATTTAAGACGAACTTTTCCCCAATCAAACCCGTGAACCGGACTGAGCCGGCCAGCAGTTTCGACAACAGGCGAACTGAATCTGCAGGCCCAACCCCTACGATTCTTTGTGCATCCCCACCAGTCCTCTTCCTTGGACCCCACGTTGATTGTGTGGGACTTTAAGACTAACTCTGCCCCCATCCCACCCACGAACAGGACCTAGCCAGCCAGCTTTTCCGGACACCAGGCCGAATGAGGCTGCAGGCCCAACCCCTTCAAATCTATGCTCATTCCCAACATTCCTCTTTTTGGACCCCAGGTTGGTTGTCTGGGACGTTAAGACAAACTCCCTCCACATCCAACCCGCGAACCGGACCGAGCAACCCAGCAGTTGCGAAAACAGGCAGACTAAGGCTACAGGCCCAACCCCTCCGAATATCCGTGCATCCCCACCGTTCCTCTTCCTTGAACTGCAGGTTTGTTGTCTGGGACGTTAAGACGAACTCCCACACCAACCCACCCCGTGAACTGGACCGTGCCATCCAGCAGTTTTGGACAACAGGTGGAATGAGGCTGCAGGATCAACCCCTCCAAACCTCTGTGCATCCCACCCGTTCCCCTTCCTTGGAACCCAGGTTGGTTGTCTGGGACTTTAAGACGAACTCCCCACCCATCCCATGCACGAACCAGACCAAGCCGGCCAGCAGTTCTGGACACCAGGCAGACTGAGGCTGCAGGACCAACCCCTCCGAACCTCCGCGCATCCCCACTGTTCCTCTTCTTTGGACCCCTGGTTGGTTGTCTGGGACTTTAAGACAAACTCCCCCCATCCCAGCTGTGAACCGGACCAAGCCGGCCACCTATTTCGGACACCAGGCCCACTGAGGCTGAAGGACCAACCCCTCCGAATTTCTGCGCATCCCACCGTTCCTCTTCCTTGGAACCCAGTTTGGATGTCCAGGACTTTAGTACTAAGTCCCCCCCCATCCCACCCGAGAACCGGACCAAGCCGGCCAGTAGTTCCGGTTACCTGGTGGACTGAGGCTGCAGGCCTAAGCCCTCCGAACCTCTGCGCATCCCCACCGTTCCTCTTCCTTGGCCCACAGGTTGGTTGTCTGGGACTTTAAGACGAACTCTCCCCCATCCCACCCATGAACTGGACCAATCCGGCCAGCAGTTCTGGACACCAGGAGGACTGAGGCTGCAGGACCATCCTCTCCGAACCTCTGCACATCCCCACCGTTCCTCTTCCTTGGACCCCAGATTTGTTGTCAGGGACTTTAAGACAAACTCCCCCCCAATCCAACCTGCGAACTGGACCAAGTCGGTCAGCAGTTGTGACAACAGGCAGACTGAGGCTGCAGGACCAACCCCTCCGTATCTCCGCGCATCCCCACCGTTCCTCTTCCTTGGACCCTAGGTTGATTGTCTGAGACATTAAGATGAACTACCCCCCCATCCCACCCTCAAACCAGATCGAGAAAGCCAGCTATTCCAGACACCAGGCCGACTGAGGCTGCAGGCCCAACCCCTTCAAATCTCTGCGCATCCCCACCGTTCCTCTTCCTTGGACCGCAGGTTTGTTGTCTGAGACTTTAAGACGAACTCCCAGACCATCCCGCCCGGAAACCGGACGGAGCTGGCCAGATGTTCCACACACCAGGTGGACTGAGGCTGCAGGCTCAACACCTCCGAACCTCCGCGCATCCCCACCGTTCCTCTTCCTTGGACCCCAGGTTGGTTGTCTGGGACTTTAAGATGAACTTCCCCCTGAACCCACCCGCGAACCGGACCAAGCAGCCTAGCAGTTCCGGACACCAGGTGAACTGAGGCTGCAGCCTCAACCCCTCCGAATCTCCATGCATCCCCACCGTTCCTCTTCCTTGGACTCCAGGTTCGTTGTCTGGGACTTAAAACGAACTTTCCCCCATCCCAACCTGCGAACCAGAACGAGCCATCCAGCAGTTTCGGAAAACAGGTGGACGGAAGCTGCAGGCCCAACCCCTCTGAATCTCCACGCATCCCCACCATTCCTCTTCTGTGGACCCCAGGTTGGTGTCTGGGACTTTAAGACAAACTCCCCCCCATCCTACCCACGAACTGGACTGAACCGGCCCGCAGTTCCAGACAGCAGGTGGACGGAGGCTGCAGGTCCAACCGCTCCAAATCTCCGCGCATCCCCACTGTTCCTCTTCTTGGACCCAAGGTTGGTTGTTCGGGACTTTAAGACAAACTCTGCCCCCATCCCACCCATGAACCGGACCTAGCCGCCCAGCAGTTCCGGACACCAGGTGGACTGAGGATGCAGGCCCAACCTCTTCGAATCTCCGCGCATCCCCACCGTTCCTCTTCCTTGGACCTCAGGTTCGTTGTCTGGGACTTTTGCACACACACCCCCCCCCCCCCAGTCCCACCCGGGAACTGGACTGAGCCGGCCAGTAGTTGCAGAAACCAGGCGGACTGAGGCTTCAAGCCCAACCCTTCTGAATCTCTGCGCATCCCCACCGTTCCTCTTCCTTGGACCCTAGGTTGGTTGTCTGAGACTTTAAGACAAACTCCGCCCCCATCCCACCTGCGAACTGGACCGAACTGGCCAGCAGTTCCAGACACCAGGTGGACTGAGGCTGCAGGCACAACCCCTCTGAACCTCCACGCATCCTACCTCCCTTCCCACCAGTGAACCGGCACGAGGCGGCCAGCAGTTCCGGACTCCAGGTGGACTGGTGCTGCAGGCCCAACACCTCCGATCTCCGCGCATCACCACCGTTCGTCTTCCTTGGACCCCAGGTTGGTTTTCAGGGACTTTAAAACGGACTCTGCCCCCATCCCACCTGCGTACAGGAGTGAGCTGGCCAGCAGTTCCAGACTCCAGTCAGACTGAGGAGGCAGGCCTAACCTGTCTGAAACTCCACGCATCAAATCGTTCCTCTTCTTTGGACCCCAGGTTGGTTGTCTGGGACTTTAAAACAAACTCCCCCATCATCCAACCCGTGAACCGGACCAAACCGCCCAGTAGTTGTGACAATAGGCGGATTGAGGTTACAGGCCCAACACCTCTGAATCTCTGCACATCCCCACCGTTCCTCTTCCTTGGACTGCAGGTTTGTTGTCTGGGACTATAAGATGAACTCCCCCACCATCCCACCTGTGAACCGGACCAAGCTGGCCAGCCGCTCCGCACACCAGGCAGACTGAGGCGGCAGGCCTAACACCTCCAAACCTCCGCACATCCCCACCGTTCCTCTTCCTTTGACCCAAGGATGGTTGTCTGGGACTTTATGACGAACACCCCCCCATCCTAACCTGCGAACTGGACCGTGCCGTCCGGTAGTTCTGGACACCAGGTGGAATGAGGCTCCAGGATCAACCCCTCCAAACCTCTGCGCATCCCACCCGTTCCTCTTCCTTGGATCCCAGTTTGGTTGTCTGGGACTTTAAGACGAACTCCCCCCCATCTCACCCACGAACTGGACTAAGCCGGCCAGCAATTCCGGACACCAGGCGTACTGAGGCTGCAGGACCAACCCTTCCGAACCTCCGCGCATCCCCACTGTTCCTCTTCTTTAGACCCCAGGTTGGTTTTCTGGGACTTTAAGACAAACTCCCCCCCCCATCCCACCCATGAACTGAACCGATCCGGCCAGCAGTTCCGGACTCCAGGCAGACTGAGGCTGCAGGTACAACACCTCCGAATCTCCGCGCATCCCCACTGTTCCTCTTCTTGGACCCAAGGATGGTTGTCTGGGACTTTAAGACAAACTCCTTCCCCCATCCCACCCGTGAACCACACTAAGTCGGCCAGCAGTTCCGAACACCAGGTGGACTGAGGCTGCAGGACCAACCCTTCCGAACCTCCACGCATCCCCACCGTTCCTCTTCTTTGGACCCAAGGTTGGTTTTCTGGGACTTTAAGACGAACTCCCCCCCCCCCATCCCACCCATGAACTGGACCTAGCCGCCCAGCAGTTCTGGACACCAGGCAGACTGAGGATGCAGGCCAACCTCTTCGAATCTCTGCGTATCCCGACCCTTCCTCTTCCTTGGACCTCAGGTTGGTTGTCTGGGACTTTTGCACAAACTTCCCCCCAATTCCACCCGGGAACTGGACCTAGCCAGCCAGCAGTTCCGGACACCAGGCAGACTGAGGCTGCAGGCCCAACCTCTCCAAATCTCCACGCATTCCCACCGTTCCTCCTCTTTAGACCCCACGTTGATTGTCTGTGACTTTAAGATGAACTCCCCCCATCCCAACCGCAAACCGGACAGAGCCAGCCAGCTATTCCAGACAGCAGGCCCACTGAGGCTAAAGGACCAACCCCTCCGAATATCCATGCATTCCCACCGTTCCTCTTCCTTGGAACCCAGTTTGGATGTTCGGGGCTTTAGTACAAACTCACCCCCCATCCCACCCGTGAACCGGACCGAGCCGGCCAGCAGTTCCAGATACCTGGTGGACTGAGGGTGCAGGCTCAACCAATGCTAACCTCCGCGCATCCCCACCGTTCCTCATCCTTGGACCCTAGGTTGGTTGTCTGGGACTTTAAGATGAACTCCCCCCCCATCTCACCCGTGAACCGGACCGAGCTGGCCATTAGTTCTGGACACCAGGCGGACTGAGGCTGCAGGTCCAACTGGAGGAGTCCAACCCAGCGGGGCTCCAGGACCCGTCTGAGCCCTTTGACCTTTGAGCTTCACTTCTGGTCGGTTCAGTATGTTGGCAAGGCTGGTACTATACGCCTCCCAACCTTGGAACAATGCTTGGGTCAATTAGCATGTCGGCAACGCTGTTTGCTATCCGCTCCGGGAAATGTAGTAGCCTTGTTGGGAAGTGACCCCCCTCTGACTCCCCGATTTACTACTATAAGAGAATTATATAGCTCCCTCATATATCTTGAGTGTGTGGTAAGATTTCCCAAAAGTCCCCTGACCGCTCCCCTTTATCCTGACCACCTACTGTTAGTTACAATACTTCATCCTGCGATCATAATGGAGGGTGTGCTGAAGTTCCATCTAGGCAGAAATCATCTTGACCTTTGTAAGGCCCTTCAAGACACATTTAATATAAATAATCTTTTTACATACAATAGGACTAGGCCGAAACTGGGCCAGGACACTCTCGTCCCATGGTAACTAATGTTCTAACAAAATACACAACAGTGATGCCATGGGCTACACAAGTGAATCCACAACACCATAAACCCATTCTAAAGTTTTTCATTAACTTATTAGTCACTTTACCGCCAGTTGAAAAGGCTGTCCCTGCCCTCACCAAGTGAACAGTAACTTCACCCCTTCAGGATAGGCAAATATATTAGGATTCCTTAAATTTTAGATCCCTATAGAATTATATAAGTATCATTCTTTATGAAAATCCATAAGAACTAATATCTATGCTTGAGATTTTCTTTTAGTAATCGTAAGACGGCTGCTCCTGAACATCGGCTGATAATTAACTCTACTTTCTGGAATTGTTTCCTGAAACCGCACTGCTTGAAGTTACCAGAAACCTGCTTTCATCAATCAAACAGTTGTTGAACTGAATCAATGATTAATAGACCTACCCTTAATCAAACCCTGAATGGTCTCTATTGTTAAAACTTTATGAATTGATAATTAGAACATGTAGCCCCTCTCCCGTTCACTTGCATGTATCACATTTTCAATAAAAAGGCACGATGATTCCTAGCAGTTGTCACTCTACAGAGAGCAATCTCTGGGGAGTGTCCGGCTGAGGAAGTGCATGAAAAGGCACTGAGACCTTAGTCTTCCTTTCCTTCGTCGCCTCCGTCGAGTCAACCCACCCCCGCTGGTCCCTGGCAGATTGGCGCCCCAACGTGGATTGCTCGAACTAGGAGGTGAGTAAGCATTGGTAAGTATTTTTTATTTTTTTTAAAAAGAGAACAGTAAAACTCCTGCATAGGGTGCCTAGGACCCCCCAGTAGAGGTAGACCAGGCTTAGAGGATGGGAAAAGAATTACTTAGGGTGTTAGTGATCAGGAATAGCACTAACACTGTCTTCAGAACTTTTTGAGAAGTGTAGTCCCTAGGTGCTTGTAGCCATGGGAAACACAGCATATAAGGATAGGACTTTATATGTGGACATTTTGAAACATACATTAAAACAAAAAGGTATCCGAGCCAGCAAAAATCAATTGTCCACTTTTCTAGACTTCATAAGGGAAGTTAGTCCATGGTTCCCTGATGAAGGAACTCTAGATCTTGAGACCTGGGAATGAGTAGGCACGAACATGACTGACTGGTATCGTAGGGATGGAGGAGCTACCATGCCTATTTTTGCTTTCTCACTTTGGGGTGTTATTAAACATGCCATTTTTTTGACCAGTGAGCCTGCACGCCCTCCTTCCTACTCTACCTTTGCTCAGGAAGAACACCAACCTAGTGAGGCTGTTCCATTGGTTCCCAGGGCTCCTTCCACCAAAGGCTCAGCCACGGCACCAGAGGCTAAGCCCTCGTGCCCCCGCCATGACTCTTTTAGTTGAGGAAGATTCTGGAGAGGAATTGGAGTCTGATGATCAGCTAGACTCTACTGATTTAGAAGACCTAGATACAGCCGCTGCCCAATATCATCATGACTGGCCGGCTAGACTCTCCTTAAATAAACCTAAAAAATTTTCTAAATTCAAAAACCGCCTGAGTGCCACTGGAGTCAAGGGAGTGGCACGGCAGGCTTTACAAGCTGGTGATCCCACCTTCTTCCTTCCAATATCAATTAATGATGATGGTGATCCTGAATGGGAAGCCATTTCTTATAAATTACTGAAAGAAACTAGACAAGCTGTTAGGGATTTTGGGCCAACCTCCCCTTACACAGAAACTCTACTGGAAAGTCTAACGGGTCAGTGGTTAATTCCATATGACTGGCAACAACTAGCTAAGGCCTGTCTGCCTGGAGATGATTACCTCCTCTGGAAAATGGAATTTGAGGAATTAGTTAAATCTGAAATTGAAAAACCTCACAATAGATTGTTATCTGACCTTCATGCAAGGGGAAAGGGATGACCCCCTGAGCAAACTCCTTTAACTATGGACATGGCCTTGGGCAATGGTCCTTACAGCTCTACACAGGCACAAATGCAGCTTCCTAAGCAACATTTAACAACTGTTTATACCTTGGCTATAGCTGCATGGAAGAAATTACCGCCTTTAGGGCACAAATCCCCTGGTATTACAACCATCTGACAAGGACCAGAAGAGCCCTTCAAAAATTTTATTGACAGGCTTCAAACTGCTGTCTCTCAGTTATTACCAGGAGAAGGGATAGGCGATATAATTTTAAAGCAATTGGCCTTTGAAAATGCAAACCCTACCTGCCAGGCATTGCTGTGACCTGTCCGCAAAAATGGCTCAGTTTCTGACTACATTAAAGCCTGTTCTGAGGTTACTCCTTCATTTATACAAGGTCTGACAATTGCCGCTGCCCTTCAAGGACAAATAGGTCCTCAGTCCTTGTTACAAAATAGAGGAAAAAATGCTCAAGTGATAAAAAGTACTGCTCTGGTCAATACAAAATGCTACTCTTGTCATCACTTGGGACATTTTAGCCGCAACTGCCCTATGAATTCTGGTTCCAAGGCCATGGAGGCACCAATGAATAATTTCTCTCCACCCGTGCAGCTCTGCACCCGTTGTGCTAAGGGGCCTCACCCAGCGCATTTATGCCATTCAAAATACCATTGGGATGGTACTCTCCTACCTCCAAATAACAGTGCTGCGGGGTCTTTCCAACAGCAGGGAAACGGGCGGAGGGGCCCCTCCCAGGCCCCGTATCAAACAACCGGGACAATTCAGGGTTCCAAAATCCCCCTTCAATCCAAAAGCTACATTTCAGACCTTTACAGGGCAACCTCACGTAGTGCGGGACTGGACCTCAGTGCCACCACTTCAGCAATATTAACTCCTGACATGACACCCACTGTAATCCCCATGGGAGTTTATGGACCATTGCCTGAAGACACCATAGGCCTAATCTTAGGAAGAAGCTCTACTACTTTAAAAGGATTACAAGTTTTACCTGGTGTTATTGATTCTGATTATGAGCGAGAAATTAAAATCATGGTTGGACCTCCACGAGAAACTTTTGTGGTACATGTAGGTCAAAGAATAGCTCAATTAATTTTACTCCCTCTGACCTCTCATTATGGCCACATTATTAGTTCTACTCCCAGGGTAAACAAAGGCTTTGGCTCTTCTGACCTCTTGTGTTGGGTACAAGAACTTACAGCTAAAAGACCCACACGAAAGTTAACCATACAAGGCAAAGTATTTGAGGGACTGCTAGACACAGGGGCAGATGTGTCCTGCATCTCAGCCAACTCTTGGCCTGCATCCTGGCCAACGCATATAACACACTCTAATTTAGTTAGTCTCAGCCATGCTAATAATGTGGTTCAGTCCTCTGCTGTCCTCACCTGGCAAGATGGGGAAAATTCTGGCCATTTTACTCCTTATGTAGTTGCTTCCCCTGTCCATTAAGATTTGGGGGAGAGATGTGTTGGAAAAAATGGGATTAATGCTTGTTAGCCCCCTCTTCTCAAGTTACAAATCAGATGATGTGTATGAATTTTAATCCCCATAAGAGACTTGGAAAAAATCAACAAGGAATAAAAGAGCCCATTCAACCCCAACCACATAATTCTCGTACAGGTCTGGGATATTCAAATTTTCCATAAGGGTCACTGTTCCAACGGCCGATCCTATAACGTGGAAAAACAATGACCCTGTTTGGGTGGAACAGTGGCCCCTTACTTCTGAAAAGCTTTCGGCCGTAAGAGACTTGATTCAAGAACAATTGGACAAAGGTCACATTGAGCCTTCTAGTAGTCCTTAAAATACTCCTATCTTTGTTATTAAGAAAAAATCCGGGAAATGGCGACTCTTACAAGATCTTAGAGAAATTAATGAAACTATGGAAACAATGGGGGCCCTTCAGCCAGGTTTACCGTCCCTCACTGCCATTCCCGTTGATTACTCCTTAATGGTTATTGACGTACAAGACTGTTTTTTCACAATTCCTCTATATGAGACTGATAGAGATTTGCTTCTAGTGTACCATCAATAAATTTACAAAGACCCTTTCAAAGATTCCAGTGGGCAGTCTTGCCTCAGGGAATGAAAAATAGCCCTACTATGTGCCAAAAATTTGTCGATAAAGCTTTGTTACCTATAAGGACTCAATATCCTACTCTCTATCTCATTCATTATATGGACGATATTTTATTGGCTCACAAAAGCCTTGAGTCTCTTCAGGCTGCTACTAAAGACTTACTTAGATCTCTTGAGACTTGGGGCCTTAAAATTGCCCCTGAAAAAGTTCAAACAAATCCCCCATTAAACTACTTGGGGAGAGTAATTCATACTTCATGCGTCACTCCCCAAACTGTACAAATTAGAACTGATAAACTTAAAACACTCAATGATTTTCAAAAACTGTTAGGAGATATTAATTGGATTCAGCCTTTTTAAAAATTAACAACAGAAGATTTAAAACCTCTTTTATCTCTCCTTCAAGGAAATAGACAGCCAAATTCCCCCAGAACAATGGCTAAGGAAGCAATAGAGGCTCTGCAGCTAGTTCAGGATCAAATTTCACTAGCTAGACTCGCTAGAATTCGTGACAGTGAGCCCTTTTCTTTAATTATCTTAGATACTGAATACACTCCCACAGGAGTCTTGTGGCAAGAAGCCCCTCTTGAATGGTTACATTTACCCGTCGCTCAAAAACGCATTTTAACCACTTATGCTACTGTCGTGGCTCTTTTATTATTAAGGGGTCAGCGATGTTCAAGAGTACTTTTTGGCAGAGAGCCTTCTGAAATTGTTATCCCTTATACCAGTGCACAGTATGAAGTGCTTCTTCAGGAGAGTCCTGACTGGAAAATAGCATGTCTTACTTTTACAGGTGTGGTTTCATTCCATCTGCCTGCTAACCCCGTTCTTCATTTTATTAAACATCACCCAGTTATATTTAAACAAAAAACCTCTGCTTCTCCTTTACCCCCCTCCTGCGAAAATGGTCTTTACCGATGGCTCTTCTAATGGTATCACTGCATTAATCATTGAAAATGAGCCCATTACTTTTCTTACTTCAGAAACCTCAGCTCAAAAGGTAGAACTTCATGCAGTCCTAAAAGTGTTTTCCCTTCTAAAAAAATCACCTTTTAATCTATATACTGATTCAATGTATGTTGCAAAATTATTCCCTGTAATTGAAACTGCTCCTTTGCCTGAGGGAAAGTCCTCAATTTTTCCCCTTTTACAGGAATTACAAAATTTTATTTTTACTCGTACTTTCCCATTTTTTTGTGGGACATATCCGTGCTCATTCTACCTTACCAGGCCCATTAATTCACGGGAACCATCAGGCCGATTTGTTAACTAGGAAAGTATATACTGCCGTTGAGGCTGCCCAGTCTAGCCATGCACTTCATCATCAAAATTCTAAATCTCTCCAACATCAATTTGGACTAACTAGAGAAACGGCTAGACACATTGTGCACTCATGTTCTGTTTGCCCCCACTCATATTCCTTCTCAACCAAAGGGAGTTAACCCCAGATGATTAAAACCCAACTCCCTTTGGCAAATGGATGTTACTCATGTATCCTCCTTTGGAAAAATGTGTTATGTTCACTCTTGTATTGATACTTATTCTCGTTTTCTTTGGTCTACTGCTCGTACTGGAGAGGCGTTTAAGGATGTCTCTCAACACCTAATGACTTGTTTTTTAGTGTTAGGAATGCCAGCAGCTATCAAAACAGATAATGCCCCTGCTTATTCTTCTAAAAGTTTTAAAAACCTCTGCCAAACGTTTGGCATAGAACATCTTACCGGCATTCCTTACAAACCTCAAGGCCAGGCTATAATTGAGCATTCACATCAAAACTTAAAAAAACAGATTGTTAAGTTACAGGCCTCGGAGTTTAAATATTCTTCACCTCACCATGTATTGTCTCACTCTCTTTTTGTGCTTAATCATTTACAACTTGATTCTCAAGGGACTTCAGCTGCTCAACGTCATTATCAATACACTCACTCCCCTCTGCCCCTGGTCAAATGGAAAGATCTGCTTTCAGGAACTTGGAGGGGCCCTGATGTCCTGTTGACTAGCGGCAGAGGTTATGCTTGCGTGTTCCCCCAGGATTCAACTGTCCCTGTGTGGATTCCTGATCGTCTCATCCGACATTATGAATCCCCCGAAAAGGTCTCACCGCTCCAGGACATTGACTCATCCTCGTCGCCGATGGACCCTTCCGCCTGTCCCACCAACCCTGCCGATGGTTGATCATCTTACTTCACAAATGTCGGATCTTTCTCTGACCAGAGCATTTTGCCGTTCCTCATCTGCCCGCGAGTCTTCCCTGCCTACCTGGGGACAACTAAAAGCTCTCACTGCTGCTGCCTTTTCCATGCTTGAATCCTGCCACTCTCTTGTTACTCCTGAAACAGTGTTCTTGGCTATCATCTCCCTTCTTTCTCTCCAGGTAAGCACTGCTGATTCTGTGCCTGCTTATTGGTCCTATGTACCTAACCCACCTATTTTCCATTTAGCAAACTGGGATGACCCTGACATTGTTGTTAGATCTAATCAGTCCAAACTTATGGAAGGAGACCCACTGGGGTCAGAAAACCCCCGTTCTTCTGTTTTGGTTAACTTTAAAGCCACTACCAGCTTACTTCCTCTTTGTTTTTCAGCACCTGAGGTTAAGCCGTTACCCTTTTGTGCTGCTATCTCTTTAATTGCTATGGTCTCGGACTCACCTCGCAACCCTCTCACACGTTCTTCTAGGGACCCTCCTACTCTCAGACAAACATGTCTCCTTGTATTTAACTCTTTAGTTAACCCCGACGCATCGGATCTTCATGTTGCGCCTGCAGTCAAACCCCCTTCTATTTTACAGCCTTGTCCCTCTGCAGATGATCTGCATTGGGATGGTATTTCTCCTCATATCGGCTTTCCTGTTTGGTTATCTTGTGTATATCCTAATCATACAATGCGTTATGCCCTTAATGGTTCTGCATTCTCCCTCTTTGATTGGTCAGTTGTGGGTCCTACTTATGATTTTTCTCCCTATTTTCTCTCTAATACCGATAGGTTCGATTGGGACATACCGTCCTGTGAAGTGACCCTCTTAAGTCCAAAATGGAAAACTCTTCCTCTTCACTGCTGGTCTTTCGTTGGATGGATTACACCGGCTTACATGTCTTCCAATTTTAAAACCTACCAGTCTCATATTTATAGGCTTTTTGCAGCTTTAGGTCCTGTTATCTTACATCATCCCTCTGGCCCTCAAAAATATTTTCTCCGCTCCTGTTTGTGAGCTCCATATGCTATTCTAGCTGTCCGTTCCCTAGACCAAGCCTCTTTTTCTCATGAAAATGGTTTGCCTTCCTTACATTGCTCTAATTGCACAATTACCAACTGCCTTGACTCCTCTTCCAAGACCTCTTCCCATTTCTTTTTGCTTCACAGGCTGTCATATGTGATGCTCCCAGTCAATTTTTCACAGTCTTGGTATTCTGACCCAAGCCTATACTCCCTACAAGTTGTAAATTCCCAATTGTCCCGCCCAAAGCGTTTTATTGCTGCGCTTGTTTTAGGAATTACTGCTTTGATTGCTATCATAGGCTCCGTTGCTGCATCAGCTACTGCCCTGGTTCAACAAGTTCATACTGCTAACCATGTCAACAATTTAGTTTTAAACATCTCTACTGCTATGTTTGAACAAGAACAAATTGATCAACAACTGGTAGATAAAGTTAATGCCCTAGAAGAAACAGTTTTATATTTAGGACAAGAAATTCAAAATATTAAGGTCCGGTTAACTACTGCCTGTCATGCTGATACAAATGGATCTGTGTTACTCCTTTACCTTACAATCACACACAAATTACTTGGGAACAAATCCAATCTCACCTCAGAGGAGCCTTCAACCACTCTCTCAGCATAGACTTACAGAAATTACAGGCTGACATTACAAAAATTTCCAAATCCCATTTGAACTCCGTAACACCCTCTGATATAGCCAATGGTATTGTGTCCTCTCTACTTGGTGCATTCACCAAATGCAAACACCCATTCACTATGTTATTTTATTTGGTCAGAGGTCTTTTGGGCTTATCTTCCTATGTTTGTTTTGCTTTCCAGTTATCATCAAGCAATTCCATTCTGCCATTACATCAATACAAACTGAAATTCGCCTCTTCAAACTTCAAAATAAAAAAGGGGAAGATGGTGGAGTCTGACCCAGTGGGGCTGCAGGACCCGTCTGAGCCCTTTGACCTTTGAGCTCCGCTTCCGGTCGGTTCAATACGTTGGCAAGGCCGCTACTGTATGCCCCCCCCCCCCCCCAAACTTGGAACAATGCTTGGGTCAATTAGCATGTCGGCAACGCCGTTTGCTATCCGCTCCGGGAAATGTAGTAGCCTTGCTGGGAAGTGACCCCCTCTGACTCCCCGATTTACTACTATAAGAGAATTATATAGCTCCCTGATACATCTTGAGTGTGTGGTAAGATTTCCCAAAAGTCCCCTGACTGCTCCCCTTTATCCTGACCACCTACTGTTAATTACAGTACTTCATCCTGCGATCATAATGGAGGGTGTGCTGAAGTTCCATCTAGGCAGAAATCATCTTGACCTTTGTAAGGCCCTTCAAGACACATTTAATATAAATAATCTTTTTACATACAATAGGACTAGGCCGAAACTGGGCCAGGACACTCTCGTCCCATGGTAACTAATGTTCTAACAAAATACACAACAGTGATGCCATGGGCTACACAAGTGAATCCACAACACCATAAACCCATTCTAAAGTTTTTCATTAACTTATTAGTCACTTTACCGCCAGTTGAAAAGGCTGTCCCTGCCCTCACCAAGTGAACAGTAACTTCACCCCTTCAGGATAGGCAAATATATTAGGATTCCTTAAGTTTTAGATCCCTATAGAATTATATAAGTATCATTCTTTATGAAAATCCATAAGAACTAATATCTATGCTTGAGATTTTCTTTTAGTAATCATAAGACGACTGCTCCTGAACATCGGCTGATAATTAACTCTACTTTCTGGAATTGTTTCCTGAAACCGCACTGCTTGAAGTTACCAGAAACCTGCTTTCATCAATCAAACAATTGTTGAACTGTATCGATGATTAATAGACCTGCCCTTAATCAAACCCTGAATGGTCTCTATTGTTAAAACTTTATGAATTGAAAATTAGAACACGTAGCCCCTCTCCTGTTCACTTGCATGTATCACATTTTCAATAAAAAGGCACGATGATTCCTAGCAGTTGTCATTCTACAGAGAGCAATCTCTGGGGAGTGTCTGGCTGAAGACATGCCATGAAAAGGCACCGAGACCTTAGTCTTCCTTTCCTTCGCCACCTCCGTCAAGTCAACCCACCCATGCTGAGGCTGGTCCCTGGCGCCCAACCCCTCCGAATCTCTGCGCATCCACACCGCTCCTCAACCTGGGACCCCAGGTTGGTTGTCTGGGGCTTTCAGACGAACTCCCCCCCATCTCACCTGCGAACCTGACCAAGCTGGCCAGCAGTTCCAGACACCAGGCAGAATGAGGCTGCAGGCCCAACCCCTCTGCATCTACGTGCATCCTCACCGTTCCCCTTCCTTGGACCCCAGATTAGTTATCTGGGAGTTTAAGACGAATTCCTTCCTGAACCCACCCACGAACCGGACCGAGTGGGCCAGCAGTTCTGGACACCAGGTGGACTGAGGCTGGAGGCCTAACCTCTCCGAATCTCCGCGCATCCCCACCATTCTTGTTCCTTGGACCCCAGGTTGATTGTCGGGGACTTTAAGATGAACTCCCCCCTATTTCAACCCGCAAACCGGACCCAGCCATCCAGCAGTTCCGAACACCAGGCAGACTGAGGCTGCAGGACCAACCCCTCCGAACCTCTGCGCATTCCCACCGTTCCTCTTCTTTGGACCCCAGGTTGGTTGTCTGGGATTTTAAGATGAACTCCCCCCCATCACACCCACGAACTGGACCATGCTGGCCATCAGTTCCTGACACCAGATGGACTGAGGCTGCAGGCCCAACCCCTCCGAACCTCCGTGCATCCCCACCATTCCTCTTACTTGGACACCAGGTTGGTTGTCTGGGAATTTAAGATGAACTTTCCCCCCAACAAACCCGCGAACTGGACTGAGCTGGCCAGCAATTTCGACAACAGGCGGACTGAGGCTGCAGGACAAACCCCTACGAATCTCTGCGCATCCCCACCGGTCCTCTTCCTTGGACCCCAGGTTGATTGTCTGGGACTTTAAGATGAACTTTGCCCCCATTATAGCCGCGACCCGGACCTAGCCGGCCAGCTGTTCTGGACACCAGGCCGACTGAGGCTGCAGGCCCATCCCCTCCGAATCTCTGCTGATCCTCATTGTTCCTCTTCCTTGGACCACATTTTGGTTGTCTGGGATGATAAGACGAACTCCCCTCCCATCCCACCTGTGAACCGGAGCAAGCCTGTCAGCAGTTCCGGACACCAGGTAGACTGATGCTGCAGGCCCAACCCCTCCGAACCTTCGTGCATCCCCACCATTTCCCTTTCATGGATCCCAAGTTGGTTGTCTTGGACATTAGGACGAACTTCCCCCCAACCCACCCGTGAACCGGACCGAGCCAGCCAGCAGTTCTGGACACCAGGCGGACTGAGGCTGCAGTAACTATCCCTCCGAACCTCTGCACATCCCCACCATTCCTCTTCCTTTGACACAAGGTTGGTTGTCTGGGACTTTAAGATGAACTCCCCCACCATTCCAACCTGTGAACTGGACCGTGCCATCCAGCAGTTCCGGACTCCAGGCGGAATGAGGCTGCAGGATCAACCCCTCCGAACCTCTGCGCATCCCTCCCGTTCCTTTTCCTTGGACCCCAGGTTGGTTGTCTGGGACTATAAGATGAACTCCCCCCCATCGCACCCACGAACCGAACCAAGCCGGCCAGCAGTTCCAGACATCCGGTGGACAGAGGCTGCAGTAACTACCCCACCGAACCTCCATGCATCCCCACGTTCCTCTACTTTAGACCCCAGGTTGGTTGTCAGGGACTTTAAGACGAACTCCTCCCCATCCCAACGGCGAACCGGACCGAGCCTGCCAGCTATTCCGGACACCAGACCCACTGAGGCTGCAAGACCAACCCCTCCGAATCTCCACGCATCCCCACCGTTCCTCTTCCTTGGAACCCAGTTTGGATGCCAGGGACTTTAGTACGAACTCCCCACCCCCCATCCCACCCGTGAACCGGACCAAGCTGGCCAGCAGTTTCGGATACCTGGTGGATTGAGGCTGCAGGCCCAACACCTCCAAACCTCCGTGCATCCCCACCGTTCCCCTTCCTTGGACACCAGGTTGGTTGTCTGGGACTTTAAGACAAACTTTCCCCCATTCCACCCGTGAACCGGATCGAGTTGGCCAGCAGTTCCGGACACCAGGCTGACTGAGGCTGTATGCCCAACCTCTCCGAATTTTCGCGCATCCGCATCACTCCTCTTCGTGGGACCCCAGGTTGGTTGTCTGGTGCTTTAAGACGAATTCCCCCCCATTCCAGCCGTGAACCCGACCGAGCCGGCCAGCAGTTCCAGACACCAGGCGGACTGAGGCTGCAGGTCCAACCCCTCTGTATCTACGCGCATCCTCACCGTTCCTGTTCCTTGGACCCCACATTGGTTGTCTGGGAGTTTAAGACGAACTCCTTCCCAAACCCACCCATGAACCGGACCAAGCCGGCCAGCAGTTCTGGACACCAGGCAGACAGAGGCTTCAGGCCCAACCCCTCCGAATCTCTGTGCATCCCCACCATTTCTGTTCCATGGACCCCAGGTTGGTTGTCGGGAACTTTAAGACAAACTCCCCCCTATTCCAACCCGCGAACCGGACCCAGCAGTCCAGCAGTTCCGAACACCAGGCGGACTGAGGCTGCAGGAACAACCCCTCCAAACCTCCACGCATCCCCCCCCGTTCCTCTTTTTTGGACCCCAGGTTGTTTGTCTGGGTTTTTAAGACGAACCCCACCCCATCCAACACACAAACTGGACCGAGCTGGCCATCAGTTCCTGACACCAGGCAGACGGAGGCTGCAAGACCAACTCCTCCTAATCTCAGCTCATCCCCACCATTCATCTTCCTTGGACTCCAGGTTGGTTGTTTGGGACTTTAAAATGGACTCCCCCCAAACCCAGCAGCGAACTGGACAGAGCTGGCCAGCAGTTACAGACACCTGGCGGACTGAGGCTAAAGGCCCAACCCCTCTGAACCTCCAGTCATCCCCACCTTCCTCTTCTTTGGACCCCAGGTTTGTTATCTGGGACTTTAAGACGAACTCCCCCCGATCCCACCTGCGAACCGGACCGAGCCGTCCATCAGTTACGGACACCAGACGGACTCTGGTTGCAGGCCCATCCCCTTCGAATCTCCACGCATACCCTCCATTCCTCTTCCTTGCACCCCAGGTTGGTTGTCTGGGACTTTAAGACGAACTACCTCCCCTTTCTCACCCACAGTACAGACTGAGCCGGCCAGCAGTTCCAGATACCGGGTGGACTGAGGATGCAGGACCAACAACTCCGAAGCTCCGCACATCCCCAACTATCCTCTTCCTAGGAACCCAGGTTGGTTGTCTGGGACTTTAAGATGAACTACCCCCCCCAACCCACCGGCAAACCAAACGGAGCCGGCCAGCAGTTCCAGACACCAGGTGGAGTGAGGCTGCAGGCCCAACCCCTCCAAACCTCCGCGCATCCCCACCGTTCCTCTTCCTTGGACCACAGGTTTGTTGTCTGGGACTTTAAGACAAACTCCCCCACCATCCCACCTGCAAACTGAAACGATCTGGCCTGCCGTTCCACACATCAGATGGAATGAGGCTGCATGCCCAACACCACCAAACCTCCGCACATCCCCACCGTTCCTCTTCCTTTGACCCAAGGCTGGCTGTCTGGGACTTCATGACGAACTCCCCCCCATCCCAACCTACAAACTTGACCGTGCCTTCCAGGCGAAATGAGGCTGCAGGACCAACCCCTCTGAATCTCCATGCATCCCCACCGTTCCTCTTCCTTGGACCCCAGGTTGATTGTCTGGGACGTTAAGATGAATTACCCCACCATCCCAACCCCGAACCGGACCTAGCAGGCCAGCTAGTCCAGACACCAGGCTGACTGAGGCTACAGGCCCAACCCGTTCGAAACTCCGCGCATCCCCACCGTTCCTTTTCTTTGGACCCCTGGTTGGTTGTCTGGGACTTTAAGATGAACTGCCTCCCCGATCCCACCCGCGAACTGGAATGAGCTGGCTAGCAGTTCCGGACACCAGGCGGACTAAGGCTGCAGGCCCAACCCCTCTGAACCTCCGCTCATCCCCATGGTTCCTCTTCCTTGGACCACAGGTTGCTTGTCTGGGACTATAATACGAACTTCCCACCCATGAACCGGACCGATTCGGCCAGCAGTTTCGGACAACATGTGGACTGAGGCTGCAGGCCCAACCCCTGGTTGCTTGTCTGGGACTTTAAGATGAACTCTCCATCCAAACCACCCACGAACTGGGCCGAGCCGGCCAGCAGTTCCGGACACCAGGCGGACTGAGGCTGCAGACCCAGCACCTCCGAACCTCCACGCATCCCCACCGTTCCTCTTCCTTTGACCCAAGGTTGGTTGTCTGGGACTTTATGAAGAACTTCCCCCCCCCATCCCAATCTGCGAATTGGACCGTGCCGTCCAGTAGTTCTGGACACCAGGTGAAATGAGGCTGCAGGGTCAACCCCTCCAAACCTCCGTGCATCCCATCCGTTCCTCTTCCTTGGACCCCAGGTTGGTTGTCGGGGACTTTAAGATGAACTCCCCCCTATCCCACCCATGAACCAGACCGAGCCGGCCAGCAGTTCCGGACACCAGGGGGACTGAGGCTGCAGGCCCAACCCCTCCAAACCACTGCGCATCTCCACCGTTCCTCTTCTTTGGACCCCAGGTTGGTTGTCTGGGACTTTAAGACAAACTCCCCCTCATCCAACACACGAACCGGGCCAAGCCGGCCAGCAGTTGCAACAATAGGCATACTGAGACTGAAGGCCCACAACCTCCAAATCTCCACGCATCCCCACCATTCCTCTTCCTTCGACCCCAGGTTGGTTGTCTGGGACTTTAAGACGAACTTCCCCCCCCCATCCCACCCTCGAACCGGACCGAGCCATCCAGCAGTTCTGGACACTAAGCAGACTGAGGCTGCAGGCCCAACCCCTCCGAACCACCACGCATCTTCACCATTCCTCTTCCTTGGACCCCAGGTTGGTTGTCTGGGACTATAAGATGAACTCCCCCCTTCTCACCTGCGAACCGAATCGAGTCAGCCATCAGTTACGGACACCAGGCGGAGTGAAGTTGCAGGCCCATCCCCTCCAAACCTCAGCGCATCCCCCACCGTTCTTCTTCCTTGGACCCCAGGATGCTTCTCTGGGACTTTAAGATGAACTCTGCCCCCATCCCACCCACGAACCGAACCGAGCTGTGCAGCACTTTGGGACACAAGGCGGACTGAGGCTGCAGGCCCAACCCCTCCGAACCTCCACGCATCCCCATCGTTTCTCTTCCTTGGACCCCAGGTCAGTGTGTGGGATTTTAAGATGAACTCCCCCCCATCCCATTCGCAAACCAGACAGAGCCGGCCAGCAGTTCCGGACAACAGGCAGACTGAAGCTTCAGGCTCAACTCCTCCGAAACTCCGTGCATCCCCACCGTTCCTCTTCTTGGACCACAGGTTGCGTGTCTGGGACTTTAAGACAAACTCCCAATCCCATCCCACCCGCAAATCGGGCCGAGCCAGCCAGCAGTTCTGAACACCAGGCAGACTGAGGCTGCAAGCCCAACCCCTACGAACCTCTGCTCATCACCACCGTAACTCTACCTTGGACCCCAGGTTGGTTGTCTGGGATTTTAAGACGAATTCCCCCCCCCCATTTTTCCCGCGAACCAGACAGAGTCGCCCAGCATTTCCGGACACCAGGCAGATTGAGGCTGCAGGCCCAACCCCTATGAATCGCCGCGCATCGTCACCGTTCCTTTTCCTTGGACCCCAGGTTGGTTGTCTGGGACTTTAAGACGAACTCCCCCCCATCCCACCCTCCTACCGGGCCGATCCATCTGCAGTTCTGGACACCAGGTGGACTGAGTCTGCAGGCCCAACCCCTCCGAATATCCGGCATGCCCACCATTCCTCTACCTTGGACCCCAGGTTGGTTATCTGGGACTTTAAAACGAACTCCCACCCCAACCCACTGCGAACCAGACCGAGCTGGCCGGCAGTTCTGGACACCAGGCGGACTGAGGCTGGAGGCCCAACCTTTCTGAATCTCCGCGCATCCCCACCATTTCTGTTCCTTGGACCCCAGGTTGGTTGTCGGGGACTTTAAGATGAACTCCCCCCTATTCCAACCCGCAAACCGGACCCAGCCATCCAGCAGTTCCGAACACCAGGCAGACCGTGGCTGCAGGACCAACCCCCCCGAACCTCTGCGCTTCCCCACCGTTCCTCTTCTTTGGACCCCAGGTTGGTTGTCTGGGATTTTAAGACGAACTCCCCCCCATCACACCCACGAACTGGACCGAGCCGGCCATCAGTTCCTGACACCAGATGGACTGAGGCTGCAGGCCCAACCCCTCCGAACCTCCGCTCATCCCCACAGTTCCTCTTCCTTAGACCACAGGTTGCTTGTCTGGGACTACAATACGAACTTCCCACCCATGAACCAGACCGATCCGGCCAGCAGTTTCGGACAACATGCAGAATGATGCTGCAGGCCCAACCCCAGGTTGCTTGTCTGGGACTTTAAGATGAACTCTCCACCCAACCCACCTACGAACTGGGACGAGCCGGCCAGCAGTTCCGGACACCAGGCGGACTGAGGCTGCAGGGTCAACCCCTCCAAGCCTCCATGCATCCCACCCGTTCCTCTTCCTTGGACCCCAGGTTGGTTGTCTGGGACTTTTAGATAAACTTCCCCCCCATCCCACCCACAAACCGGACCGAGCCGGCCAGCAGTTCCAGACACGAGGACTGAGGCTGCAGGACCCACCCCTCCTAATCTCCGTGCATCCCCACTATTCAGCTTCCTTGGACTCCAGGTTGGTTGTTTGGGACTTTATAATGGACTCCCCCCAAATCCCCCAGCGAACCAGACAGAGCCGGCCAGCAGTTACAGACACCTGGTGGACTGAGGCTGCAGGCCAAACATCTCCGAACCTCTGCGCATCCCCACTGTTCCTCTTCCTTTGACCCAAGGTTGGTTGTCTGGGACTTTATGACGAACTTCCCTCCCCATCCCAACCTGCGAAGTGGACCGTGCCTTCCAGAAGTTCCGGACACCAGGCGAAATGAGGTTGCAGGATCAACCCCTCCAAACCTCCGTGCATCCCACCCATTCCTCTTCCTTGGACCCCAGGTTGGTTGTCTGGAACTTTTAGACGAACTCCCCCCTATCCCACCCATGAACCAGACCGAGCTGGCCAGCAGTTCTGGACACCAGGGGGACTGAGGCTGCAGGCCCAACCCCTCCAAACCACCGCGCATCTCCACCGTTCCTCTTCTTTGGACCCCAGGTTGGTTGTCTGGGACTTTAAGAAAAACTCCCCCCACATCCAACCCATGAACCGGACAGAGCCGGTCAGCAGTTGTGACAACAGACGGACTGAGGCTGCAGGCCCAACCTCTCCAAAACTCCGCGCATCCCCACCGTTCCTCTTCCTTTGACCCCAGGTTGGTTGTCTGGGACTTTAAGACGAACTTCCCTCCTCCATCCCACCCACGAACTGGACCGAGCCGGCAAGCAGTTCCGGACACCAGGCGGACTGAGGCTGCAGGACCAACCCCTACTAATCTCCACGCATCCCCACCATTCAGCTTCCTTGGACTCCAGGTTGGTTGTCTGGGACTTTAAGACAAACTTCCCCCACATCCAACCCACGAACCGGACAGAGCCGGTCAGCAGATGCGACAACAGGCGGACTGAGGCTGCAGGCCCAACCCCTGGTTGCTTGTCTGGGACTTTAAGATGAACTCTCCACCCAACCCACCCACGAACTGGGCCGAGCCGGCCAGCAGTTCTGGACACCAGGCGGACTGAGGCTGCAGGCCCAACACCTCCAAACCTCCGCACATCCCCACCGTTCCTCTTCCTTTGACCCAAGGTTCGTTGTCTGGGACTTTATGACAAACTTCCCCCCCCCATCCCAACCTACGAAGTGGACCGTGCCGTCCAGTAGTTCCGGACACCAGGCGAAATGAGGCTGCAGGGTCAACCCCTCCAAACCTCCGCGCATCCCACCCGTTCCTCTTCCTTGGACCCCAGGTTGGTTGTCGGGGACTTTTAGACGAACTCCCCCCTATCCCACCCATGAACCATACCGAGCCGGCCAGCAGTTACGGACACCAGGGGGATTGAAGCTGCAGGCTGAACCCTTAAGAACCTGCACATATCTCCACCGTTTCTCTTCCTCGGTCCCAGAGCTGTTGTCTGGGACATTAAGACCAACTATCCCCTCATCCCACCCACGAACCAGACTGAGCCGGCCAGCAGTTCCGGACACCAGGCAGACTGAGGCTGCAGGACCAACCCCTCCGAATCTCTGCGCATTCCCACCGTTCCTCTTCCTTGCACATCAGGTTGGTTGTCTGGGACTTTAAAATGGACTCCCCCCAAACCCACCATCGAACCAAACAGAGTCGGCCAGCAGTTACAGACACCAGGTGGACTGAGGCTAAAGGCCCAACCCCTCTGAACCTCCAGGCTTCCCCACCGTTCCTCTTCCTTGGACCCCATGTTTATTATCTGAGACTTTAAGATGAACTCCCCCTGATCCCACCTGCGAACCGGACCGAGCCAGCCAGCAGTTCCGGACACCATGCGGACTGTGGTTTTAGGCCCATCCCCTTCAAATCTTGACGCATACCCTCCGTTCCTCTTCCTTGGACCCCAGGTTGGTTATTTTGGACTTTAAGACAAACTCCCTCCCCCTTCTCACCGGCAGTACAGACCGAGCCGGCCAGGAGTTCTGGATACCAGGTGGGCTGAAGATGCAGGACCAACAAATCCGAAGCTCCGCACATCCCCAACGATCCTCTTCCTAGGACCCCAGGTTGGTTGACTGGGACTTTAAGATGAAATACCCCCCCAACCCACCTGCGAACCGAATGGAGCCAGCCAGCAGTTCCAGTCACCAGGCGGAGTGAGGCTGCACGCCTAACCATTCCAAACCTCCTTGCATCCCCACCATTCCTCTTCCTTGGACCGCAGGTTTGTTGTCTGGGTCTTTAAGACGAACTCTTCCACCATCCCACCCGTGAACCAAACTGATCTGGCCAGCTGTACCACACACCAGGCGGACTGAGGTGGCTGGCCCAACACCTCCGAACCTCCGCGCATCCCCACAGTTTCTCTTCCTTTGACCCAAGGTTGGTTGTCTGGGAATTTATGACCAACTCCCCCCACATCCCAAACTGTGAACAGGACCGTGCCGTCCATCAGTTCCGGACACCAGGCGAAATGAGGCTGCAGGATCAACCCCTCCAAACCTTCGCGTATCCCACCCGTTCCTCTTCCTTGGACCCCAGGTTGGTTGTCTGGGACTTTAAGATGAACTCCCCCCTATCCCACCCACGAACCAAACCGAGCCGACCAGCAGTTCCGGACACCAGGCGGACTGAGGCTGCAGTACCAACCCCTCCGAACCACCTCACATCCCTACTGTTACTCTTCTTTGGACACCAGGTTGGTTGTCTGGGAATTTAAGACAAACTCCCCCCTCATCCAACCCGTGAGCCGGACCAAGCCGGTCAGCAGTTGCAACAACAGGCATACTGAAGCTGCTGGCCCAACCTCTCCTAAACTCCAAGCATCCCCACCGTTCCTCTTCCTTAGACCCCAGGTTGGTTGTCTGGGACTTTAAGATGAACTCCCCCCATCCCACCCACGAACCGAACCGAGCTAGCCAGCCGTTCCGCACAACAGGGGGACTGAGTCTGCAGGCCAAACTGCTCCAAACCTCCGTGCATCTCCACCGTTCCTCTTCCTTGGACCCCACGATGGTTGTCTGGGACTTTAAGATGAACTCTCCCCCCATATCACCCATGAACCGGACTGAGCCAGCCAGCAGTTCTGGACACCAGACGGACTGAGGCTGCAGGACCAACCCCTCAGAACCTCCGCGCATCCACACCGTTCCTCTTCTTTGGACCCCAGGTTGGTTGTCTGGGACTTTAAGACAAACTTCCCCCCCATCCAAGCCGTGAACCGGACTGAGCCAGTCAGCAGTTGCGACAACAGGCGGACTGAGGCTGCAGGCCTGACCTCTCCAAAACTCCAAGCATCCCCACCGTTCCTCTTCCTTGGACCCCAGGTTGGTTGTCTGAGACATTAAGATGAACTCTCCCCATCCCACCCACGAACCGGACCGAGCCGGCCAGCAGTTCCGGACACCAGGGGGACTGAGGCTGCAAGACCAACCCCTCCGAACCTCCGGTCATCCCCTCCATTCCTCTTCTTTGGACCTCAGGTTGGTTGTCTGGGAGTTTAAGAAAAAATCCCCCCCATCCAATCCGGGAACCGGACAGAGTCGTTCAGCAGTTGTGACAACAGGCAGACTGAGGCTGCAGGCCTAACCCCTCCGAATCTCTGAGCATCCCAACTGTGCCTCTTCCTTGGACCCCAGGTTGGTTGTCTGGAACTTTAAGACGAACTCCACCCCATCCCACCCGTGAACCGGACCAAGTCGGCTAACTGTTCCGAACACCAGGCGGATTGTGGCTGCAGGCCCAACCACTACGAATCTCCATGCATCCCCACCGTTCCTCTTCCATGGACTGCATGTTGGTTGTCTGGGACTTTAAGATGAACTACCTCCTCCATCTCACCCGCGAACCCGACCGAGCCGGCCAGCAGTTCCGTACACGAGGCTGACTGAGGCTGCAGGCCCAACAACTCCGAAGTTCCGTGCATCCCCAACGTTTCTCTTCTTTGAACTCCAGGTTGGTTGTCTGGGACTTTAAGAAGAACTCCCCCCCATCCCACCCACTAACCGGAGCAAGCCGGCCAGCAGTTCCGGACACCAGGCAGACTGAGGCTGCTGGACAAACCCCTCCGAACCTCCGCAAATCTCCACTGTTCCTCTTCTTTTGACCCCAGGTTGGTTGTCTGGGACGTTAAGACAAACTCCTCCCCATCCAACCCGCGAACCGGACCGAGCCGGCCAGCAGTTGCGACAATAGGCGTACTGAGACCGACGGCCCACCACCTCCAAATCTCCACACATCCCCACCATTCCTCTTCCTTTGACCCCAGGTTGGTTGTCTGGGACTTTAAAATGGACTCCCACTAATCCCACCCACAAACAGGAATGAGCCCGCCAGCAGTTTTGGACACCAGGCGGACTGAGGCTGCAGGACCAACCTCTCTGAAACTCCGCGCATCCCCACCGTTCCTCTTCCTTGGACCCCAGGTTGGTTTTCTGGGGCTTTAAGACAAACTCCCCCCCCATCCAACCCACGAACCGGACCGAGCCGTCCAACAGTTCCAGACACCAGGCGGACTGAGGCTGCATGCCCAACCCCTCCGAATCTCTGCGCATCCCCACCATTCATCTTCCATGGACTCCAGGTTGGTTGTCTGGGACATAAGATGAACTTTCCTTCATCCTAACCTGCGAACCAGACCGAGCCGTCCAGCAGTTTTGGAAACCAGGCGGAATGAGGCTGTAGGCCCAAATCCTTCGAATCTCCGTGCCACCCCACCGTTCCTCTTCCTTGGATCCCAGGTTGGTTGTCTTGGACTTTAAGATGAACTCAACCCCGATCCCACCTGCGAACCGGACCGAGCTGGCCAGCAGTTTCAGACAGCAGGCAATTGGAGGCTGCAGGTCCAGCCCTCCGAATCTCTGCACATCCCCACAGTTCCTCTTCCTTTGACCCCAGGTTGGTTGTCTGGGACATTAAGATGAACTCACCCCTATCCCAACCCGTGAATCAGACTGAGCCATCAAGCAGTTCCGGACACCATGCTGTCTGAGGATGCAGGGCCAACCACACCGAACCTCCCTGCATCCCCACCGTTCCTCTTCTTTGGACCCCAGGTTTGTTGTCTGGGACTTTAAGACAAACTCCTCCCCATCCCAACCGCGAACCGGACCGAGCCGGCCAGCTGTTCCAGGTACTTGGTGGACTGAGCCTGCAGGTCCAACCCGCGAACCTCCGCTCAACCCAATGTTCCTCTTTCTTGGACCCCAGGATGGTTGTCTGGGACTTTAAGATGAACTCTCCCCCCATCTCACCCGTGAACTGGACCGAGCCGGCCAGCAGTTCCGGACACCAGTTGGACTGAGTCAGCAGGCCCAACCCCTCTGAACCTCCATGCATCCCCACCGTTCCTCTTCCTCGGACCCCAGGATGGTTTTCTGGGACTTTAAGTCAAACTCGCACCCATCCAACCCGCAAACCGGACCGAGTCGGTCAGCAGTTGCAACAACAGGCGAACTCAGGCTGCAGGCCCAACCTCTCCGAAACTCCGTGCATCCCCACCGTTCCTCTTCCTTCGACCCCAGGTTGGCTGTCTGGGACTTTAAGATGAACACCCCCCCCATCCCACCCACGAACAGGACAAAGCTGGCCAGCAGTTCCGGACACCAGGTGGACTAAGGCTATAGGCCCAACCCCTCCGAATGTCCGCGCATCCCCACCGTTCCTCTTCCTTGGACCGCAGATTTGTTGTCTGGGACATTAAGACGAACTCCACCACCATACCACCCGCGAACCAGACCGAGCTGGCCAGCCATTCTGCACAACAGGCAGAATGAGTCTTGCAGGCCCAACACCTCCGAACCTCCGCGCATCCCCACCGCTCCTCTTCCTTTGACACAAGGTTGGTTGTCTGGGACTTTAAGACGAACTCCCCCCCGATCCCAACCTGCGAACGAGACCGTGCCGTCCAGCAGTTCTGGACACCAGGCGGAATGAGGATGCAGGATCGACCAGTCCGAACCTCTGCGCATCCCACCCATTCCTCTTCCTTGGACCCCAGGTTGGTTGTCTGAGACGTTAAGACGAACTCCCCCCCCCATTCCACCCATGAACCAGACTGAGCCGGCCAGCAGTTCTGGACTCCAGGCGGACTGAGGCTACAGGACCAATCCCTCTGAACCTCCGCGCATCCCCACCATTCCTCTTCTTTGGACCCCAGGTTGGTTGTCTGTGAGTTTAAGGCAAAATCCCCCTATCCAACCTGGGAACCGAACCGTGCTGGTCAGCAGTTGCGACACCAGGCGGACTGAGGCTGCAGGCCTAACCCCTCCGAATCTCTGAGCATCCCCACCGTGCCTCTTCCTTGGACCCCAGGTTCGCTGTCTGGGACTTTAAGACGTACTCCACCCCCATCCCACCCACGGACCAGATCGAGATGGCCAGCAGCTCCGAAGACCAGGCTGACTGAGGTTCCAGGCCCAACACCTCCGAACCTCGGCACATCCCCACTGTTCCTCTTCCTTGGACCCCAGGTTGGTTGTCTGGGACTTTAAGATGAACTCCCCCCCATCTCACCCGCGAACCAGGCTGAGCCAGCCAGCAGTTCCAGACACCAGGTGGACTGATGCTCCAGGCACAACCCATCTGAATCTTCTCGTATCCCCACCGTTCCTCTTCAACTCCCCCCATCCCACCCACGAACTGGACCAAGAGGGCCAGCAGTTCTGGACCACTGGCCAACTGAGGCTTGCAGGCCCAACCCCTCTGAATCTCCTCTCATCCTCACCGTTTCTCTTCCTAGGACCCCAGGTTGGTTGTCAGGGCCTTTAAGATGAACTCTCCCCCCATACAACCTGCTAAATGGACCTAGCTGGCCAGCAGTTCTGGACACCAGGCGGACTGAGGCTACAGCCCCAACCACTCCGAATCTCCACTCATCCTCACCGTTCCTCTTCCTTGGACCCCAGGTTGGTTGTCTGGGACTTTAAAACGAACTCCCCCCCATCCCACCCGTGAACCGGACCGAGCCTGTCAGCAGTTCCGGACACCAGGCAGACTGAGGCTGAAGGCCCAACCCCTACGAACCTCCGTGCATCCCCACCGTTCCTCTTCCTTGGACCCCAGGTTGGTGTATGGGATTTTAAGACGAACTCCCCCCCATCCCACACGCGAACTGGACCAAGCCGGCCAGCAGTTCCGGACAACAGGCAGACTGAAGCTTCAGGACCAACCCCTCCGAAAGTCCGTGCATCCCCATCGTTCCTCTTCCGTGTACCACAGGATGCTTGTCTGGGACTTTAAGACGAACTCCCCCCCACATCTCACCCGCAAACTGGACCGAGCTGGCCAGCAATTCCGGACACCAGGCCGACTGAGGCTGCAGGCCCAACAACTCCTAACCTCCGCGAATCCCCAACGTTCCTCTTCCTTGTACCCCAGGTTGGTTGTCTGGGCCTTTAAGATGATCTCCCCGTATCCCACTGCAAACCGGACCAAGCGAGCCAGTAGTTTTGGACACCAGGCTGACTGATGCTCTATTTCCAACCCCTCCAAATTTCCACGCATCGCCACAGTTCCTCATCCTTGGACCCCAGGTTGGTTGTCTGGGTCTTTAAGATGAACTCCTCCCCTTCCCACCAGCGAACTGGACCGAGCTGGCCAGCAGTACCAGACACCAGGCAGACTCAGGCTTCAGGTCCAACCCCTCCGAATCTCCACGCATCCTCACCGTTCCTCTTCCTTGGACCCCAGTATGGTTGTCTGGGATTTTAAGACGAACTCCCCCCATCCCACCCGCAAACCAGACTGAGCCACACAGCAGTTCCAGACACTTGGCGGACAGAGGCTGCAGGCCCGACCCCTCTGAACCTCTGCGCCTTCCCAACGTTCCTCTTTCTTGGACCCCAGGTTGGTTGTTTGGGACTTTAAGACGAACTTACCCCCCATCCCACCTGCGAACCGGACAGAGCCGGGCAGCAGTTCCGGACACCAGGCGGACTGAGGTTACAAGCCCAACCTCTCCGAATCTCCACGCATCCCCACTGTTCCTCTTCCTTGGACCCGAGGTTAGTTGTCTGGGACTTTAAGATGAACTCCCCCCATACCACCCGCGAACCAGACCAAGCCAGCCAGCAGTTCCAGGCACCAGATGGACTGAGGCCGCAGGCCCAACCCATCCAAATCTCTGCGCTTCCCCACCGTTCCTCTTCCTTGGACCCCAGGTTGTTTGTTTGGGACTTTAAGACGAACTCTACCCCATCCCACCTGTGAAACGGACCGAACCTGTCAGCCTTTCCGGACACCAGGTGGATTGAGACTGCAGGCCCAACCCCTCCGAATCTCCGCGCATCCTCACTGTTCCTCTTTCTTGGTGCCCAGATTGGTTGTTTGGGACATTAAGACGAACTCCCCCCATCCCACCCGCAAACTAGACCAAGCCGGCCAGCAGTTCTGGACATCAGGCCGACTGAGGCTGCAGGCCCAACCCCTCCAAACATCCGTGCATCCACAACATTCCTCTTCCTGGACCCCAGGTTTGTTGTCTGGGATTTTATGACAAACTCCCCCCCCATTCCACCCGCAAACCAGACCGAGGCGGCCAGCAGTTCCTGACACCAGGCGGACTGAGGCTGCAGGCCCAACCCCTCCAAATCTCTGGACATCTTCACTGTTCTGCTTCCTTGGTCCTCAGGTTGGTTGTCCCGGGACTTTAAGACAGATTCCTCCCCGATCCCAACTTCGAACTGGACCGAGCCGGCCAGCAGTTCCGGCACCAGGTGGACAGAGGTGGCATGCCCAACCACTCCGAACCTCCACACATCCCCACCATTCCTCTTCCTTGGACCCCAGGTTGGCTGTCTGGGAATTTAAGAGGAACTCTCCCCAATCCCACCCGCGAACTGGACTGAGCCGGCCAGCAGTTCCAGACATAAGGTGGACTGAGGCTGCAGGCCCAAACCCTCCGAATCTTCGTGCATCCTCACCGTTCCTCTTTCTTGGACCCCATGTTGGTTGTCTGGGACTTTAAGATGAACTCTCCCTTCATCCCACCCGCAAACCGGACCGAGCCGGCCAGCAGTTCCTGACACCAGGCAAACTGAGGCTGCAGGCCCAACCCCTGTGAACCTCCATGCATCCTCACCATTCCTTTTTTTGGACCCCAGTTTGGGTGTTTGCGACTTTAAGACTAACTCCTCCCCATCCCATTTGCAAACTGGACCGAGTTGGCCAGCAGTTCCGGACACAAGGTGGACTGAGGCGGCAGGCCCTACTAACCTGGTCCTGTCACTGAGCCTCTGGCCCACTCCCACTAGTCTTTGGACTTTCTGAATATTGGTTATTTGAATAGCGCACGGCGCACTTTGCTCACTGGGCGATTTCTTTTTTTCGTTATTCTTTGCTTGTTAGGTGTTGCTTATTAGGTCAGTTGGAGACTCACCACTCCTTAGAAACAGGGAGGATCTTTGGCCATCCAGGACTAGTTTCAACAGTTAATGGTAATTGTGAGCAACAGATAGGCCAACCATAAGAGAAATCATCAAATTTCTATTCCTGTACTACGTTTAACACTCAGAGATACCTTAAATAATTTAGGAAGCTACATATAGAGTACCTGATGACCAGAAACGATCGCAGAGGCTCAAGAAATATGAGCAACCAACAAAAGGCCTCTCCCTCAAGGGAAACCATCAAGCCTACCTCACCCACAGTTAATACAATGGACATCGTGGACATGTCTGATAAGGAATTCCAAATATTTTTAGTGAAAAAACTAACTGAGATGGAAGAGAAAAGAGACAAGAAGCTTCAGATGAGGAAGTCCTTTAATGACATGAAAGAAGAAATGGATACCTTAAACAAGAACCAGATGGAACTTTTGGGATTGAAGAATGTGATACAGGAAATCAAAACCTCCCTTGAAAGTATTAAAAGTAGGTTAGACCAGGCAGAAGATCGAATCTCTAATGTAGAAGACAAAACATCTGACCTAGAAAAAAGTATCAAGAAGACTGAGAAAACAACCATGAAAAATGAGGACAATATATGAGAAATACTCGATGCCATCAAGCACCCCAACATCTGGATAATTGGTATTCCAGAAGAGGAAGAAAATAATAAGGGCCTAGATAATGTATTCTATGAAATCCTGGAAGAAAACTTTCCAAACCTAGAATGGCATTCAAATATCCAGACCCAAGAAATACATAGAACCCCAGGTAGAATCAACCCAAGAAGATCCTCTCCAAGGCACATCATAGCTAGACTGGCGAAAACAACAGACAAAGACAAGATACTAAAGTTGGCAAGAGGAAAACGTCAAGTTACTTACAAACGTTACCCTATCAGGCTTACATTGGATCTCTCGGTGGAAACAATGCAGGCAAGGAAAGAATGGGGAAGCATAGTCAAAGTGTTGAATGAAAAACAATTTCAACGAAGAATACTATACCTGGCAAAATTATCTTTCATATAGGAAAAAAAGATAAAAAAATTCTCAGATAAACAAAATTTGAAGGAATTTACCAACTCCAGATCAGCTCTTCAAGATGTTCTGAAGGGAGTACTATACCAGGAAAACTAAGAAATCAAACAGACAGTTATACGAGAACAAAAAGCAAGCAAGAAAATGGCTCACTTAATGATAGGATAAGGTACGGAAATATCGATAATTACATTGAATGTCAATGGATTAAATTCTCCAGTTAAGAGACATAGACTGGCTGAATGGATAAGAAAACAGAAACCCTCTATCTGTTACCTACAAGAAACTTACCTTATGGATAAAGATAGACATAGACTAAAAGTAAAGGGCTGGAAAAAGATATTCCATGCAAATGGAAATCAAAAAAAGGCTGGAGTAGCGATATTGATCTCAGACAAAATAGATTTCAAGACAAAGACTGTAAGAAGAGACAAAGAAGGGCATTATATAATAGTAAATGGAGTAATCCAACAAGAAGATATAACCCTTATAAATATCTATGCACCCAACTTAGGTGCACCTAAATATGTGAAGGAAAGACTGCTAGAGCTAAAAGGAGATATAGGGAGTAATACTATAATTGTTGGAGATCTCAACACCCCATTATCTCCTTTAGACAGATCTTCTAAACAGAAAATAAATAGAGAGATACAGGACTTAAATGATACTATAAGTCATATGGGCTTGACAGATATCTATAGAACTTTCCACCCTACATCCACAACATTTACATTTTTCTCACCCCGTCATGGAACCTTTTCAATGATTGATCATATGTTAGGACACAAATAAAGCCTTTATGGATTCAAAGGCATAGAAACTGTATCCAGCATCTTCTCTGACCATGATGGAATTAAACTCAAGATTAATTTTAAGAAACAACCCCCAAAATACACGAACACATGGAAACTGAACAACCTACTTTTGAATGACTTCTTCACTACTGAAGAAATTAAGGCTGAAATAAAGTAATTTATGGAAACAAATGATAATGAGTACACAAGTTTCCAGAATCTATGGGATACAGCTAAGGCAGTCATAAGAGGGAAATTCATAGCAATTAGCGCACATAAGAAAAGGATGGAAAGATGGCAAATAGATAACTTATCATCATGGCTCAGAGAATTGGAAAAACAACAACAAATAAACCCCCAAAATGCCAGACGAAAAGAAATAATAAGGGTTCGAGCAGAAATAAATGAAATAGAAAATAAACGAACCATACAGAAAATAAATGAAAGCAAAAGCTGATTCTTAGAAAAGATTAACAAGATCGACACACCATTGGCTAGACTGATCAAGAAGAAGAAAGAAAGAAACAAGATTAATCAAATATGAGATGAAACAGGCAATATTACTACAGACATAGCAGAAATACAGAATATCATTAGAGGATACTATGAGCGACTATATGCCAATAAACAAGATAACTTGGAGGAGATGGACAAATTCTTGGATGCATATAATATATCAAGATTGGAGCAGGAGGACATGGAGAACCTGAATAGACCCATAACAAGCCAGGAGATTGAATCAGTAATAAATAAACTCCCAACAAAGAAAAGCCCAGGTCCAGATGGCTTCACTTCTGAATTCTACAAAAGTTTTAAGGAAGAGTTAACCCCTATCCTACTAAAATTATTTCTAAAGATTCAAAACGAAGGAAACCTTCCAAATTCATTTTATGAAGCCTCCATCATCCTCATTCCCAAAACAGATAAGGACATGACAAAAAAGGAAAACTACAGACCAATATCATTGATGAATATAGATGCAAAAATTCTCAACAAGATACTCACAAATCGTATCCAACAACATATAACAAAGATCATTCATCATGACCAGGTAAGCTTTATACCAGGGATGCAAGGGTGGTTCAATATACGCAAGATCATAAATGTAATACACCACATTAACAGAAAGAAAGATAAAAACCATATGATCATCTCAATTGGTGCGGAGAAAGCATTTGACAAAATACAACATCCTTTTATGAATAAGATTCTCAGTAAGATTGGTATAGAAGGGTCATTTTTGAACACAATAAAAGCAATCTATGAAAAACCTACAGCTAACATTTTACTGAATGGGGAAAAGCTGAAAGCTTTTCCTCTGAAAACAGGTACTAGGCAAGGCTGCCCACTTTCTCCACTGCTCTTTAATATAGTACTGGAAGTCTTAGCTATTGCAATAAGAGAAGAGAACAATATTAAAGGCATTCGAATAGGCAAAGAAGAGTTGAAAATATCTCTATTTGCAGATGACATGATGGTATACTTAGAAGACCCAAAGATATCCATGAAAAAGCTTCTTGAAGTAATAAGTGAATACAGTAAGTTGGCAGGATACAAAATCAATATCCAATAATCTATAGCATTTTTATTTATTAACAACAAGTTGAACAAAGCCGAGCTGAAGAAAGGAATCCCTTTCACCGTAGCCACAAGGTGTATAAGATACATAGGGATCAACCTAACTAAGAAAGTTAAAGAAATTTATAAAGAAAACTATGAAAATCTTAAGAAAGATATTCAAAGTGACATTAAAAAGTGGAAGGACATCCCATGCTCCTGGATTGGAAGAATTAACATAATCAAAATGACAATTCTACCCAAATTAATCTACACGTTTAATGCAATTCCAAACAAAATACCAGAAAATTTCTTCACAGATCTAGAAAAGACAATCATAGAATTTGTCTGGAATCATAAAAGACCTCATATTGCAAAAGCAATCCTGCACAAGAAGAATGGAGTAGGAGGCATATCACTTCCTGATCCCAAGATATACTATAAAGCTGTGGTGATCAAAACAGCATGGTATTGGCATAAAACAGACATGTAGACCAATGGAATAGAATGGAGACCCCAGAAATAACCCCCAAAGCTTTTAGCCAACTGATCTTTGACAAAGGATATCAGGCAATCCATTGGGAAAAGGAAAACCTCTTTAGTAAATGGTGCTGGATAAACTTGGTATCCACCTGCAGATAGATGAAACTGAATCCACATCTTTCACCATTAACAACAATCAACTCAAAATGGATCAAAGATCTGAACCTAAGACCTCAAACAATAAAACTACTGGTGGAAAATGCTGGGGAAACTCTGGGAGACATTGGAGTAGGCAAAGACTTCTTAAATAAGACCACCAAAGCACAGGAAATAATTTCTAAAATAGACAAGTGAGACTATATTAGACTAAGAAGTTTCTGCACAGCAAAGGACACAGTATCAAGTGTGAATCGACAACCCTCAGAATGGGAAAGTATTTTTGTTAAATATGCCTCAGACAAGGGACTGATAACCAGAATACACAGGGAACTCAAGTGCCTTATGCAAAAAAATGATTAACCCAATTAAAAGATGGGAAAATGAGCTGAAAAAAATCTTTCTAAGGAAGGCATATGAACAGCCGAAAAGCATATGAGGAAATGCTCAACATCCCTCATCATAAGGGAGACGCAGATAAAAGCCACAATGAGATACCACCTAACCCCTGTCAGAATGGGAAAGATAAAGAATATAAAAAGTGATAAGTGTTGGTTGGGATGTGTTGAAAAGGGAACCCTCCTACACTGTTGGTGGGAATGTAAACTAGTTCTACCACTGTGGAGAACAATATGGAGGTTCCTCAAAGATCTACAAATAGAACTACCATTTGACCCAGCAATCCCGCTTCTGGGTATTTACCCGAAAGACAGGAGAACACTCAGTCAGAAAAGTGCTTGCACATCAATGTCTATTCCAGCATTATTCACAATTGCCAAGATATGGAACCAACCTAAATGTCCACAAACTGATGAATGGATTGGAAAAGTGTGGTATATATACTCTATGGAATACTACTCAGCCATAAAAAGTAACAAGACCCTGGAATTTGATAGAAAGTGGTCAGATACGGAGGATATATTGCTGAGTGAAGTAAGCCAGGCTATGAAAGAAAGATATTGTATGTATCCACTCAATATATACTGATTACCCGCACTCTATGGTAGAGAGCAAAAAATTGGAGGACATAAAAGTAGTGAAAGTACTTAATGAGAATAGGACAGTGTGCAATGGGTGGGTGAGGAGAAGAGGATAGAGAAAGATAGCAAGAGAACAATAGAGAGGCAAGACGTTAGTGAGAAACAGATATGGCTTATTGCCTCTTCATGACATGTATAGTATGCTCAACTGGATTGGTCTGAGGAATATTTCATGATGGGTAAATTCTTTTTACAAGCAAAATGAGAAATAGTGATTGACTGTTTTAAAAAATAATTAGAATAATAATTATAATGATTGGGAAAAACATAGAAAAGATATTGAATGATGAAGTGGGGAGATTAATGTCTCTGTATTGACTGACATGCATGGCATTCCCTTTAGAAAAAGCAATGTAATATACTGTAAAATTACATCAAATCCAATGTAATATAAAGAAGATTATGATGATAATAAAAATAAAATTTTAAAAAAGAATTTAAATGGAAATATCAGACCACAGTAACACTACATATTTAATAGAAGAGACATTAATTACATGAGACTTAACTGGTGAAATAGAACTTTATGACTTTTGACTAAAACATTACTGATTTTCTTCTAAGCTTTTGCTTTCCATATTTGAGAATTTTGGTCTTCTCTCTAACTGGTAATAGTTTCACCTACCTACTATTTGAACTGGATTTTAATCTTTTTCCTGGCTTTAAGTCTTAAGGAAATTTCTCTTAACATTTTTAAATTTCGATCCATTAAAACTAAAACTGTTTTTCTTGAAATTAAAAAATGCACTAAAAATAACTTTAATGACTACAATAAGCCATATAACCCACCTAGGTGCTACTTTGTAGTATGTTCATTTTATTTACTGAGGTTTATGCCTATTGTCAGACATGTGTTCATAGGTATGCATATATAAGCTGTCCTTAATATTGAACATATTTAGATTAATTAAGATCTTTAGTAAATCAATAAAATGTGAAAAAAAGGAATGGAAATCAAGTGTAGATACCAGAGACAGTGTGGGCGGAGGGTGGGAAAAGGCAGAGAGATGACAGGTAGGTAAGCGAGAGGGGGAAAAATGGCAAAATATATAAGAAAAAAGAATTGGAAAATTATTTGTTTACAATAACATGTATGGTAATATCCTTTATTGAGCAAGTATATAGTGTATTCTGCATAGAAAATCTCATTTTGTATATTGTAATGATATACAGTTTATGAACGTAAATAAATACTTTTTTCACTTTCTTAAAATCCACCAAAAAAAAAAAAAAGATAGTGTTAGGGATAGGGTTAGGGTTCAGGGATTATTTTAGGGTTAGGGTTAGGGTTTATGGTTAGGGTTAGGTTTAGGGTTGAGGGTTAGTGTTAGGGTTAGTGCTTAGGGATAGTGTTAGGGTTAGGGTTTAGGTTTAAGTTTAGGGTTAGAGCTAGGATTTAGAGATAGTGTTATGGTTAGGGTTAGTGTTTAGGGATAGTGTTAGGGTTAGGGTTAGTGTTTAAGTTAAGGGTTAGGGTTAGGGTTCAGGGATAGTGCTGGGGTTAGGGTTAGGGTTTAAGTTTAGGGTTAGGGTTAGGGTTTAGGGATAGTGTTAAGGTTAGGGTTAGGGTTTAGGTATAGGGTTAGGGTTAGGGTTAAGGGATAATGTTAGGGTTAGGGTTAGGATTTTGGGATAGGATTATGTTTAGGGTTAGAGTTAAGGATAGCGTTAGGTTTAGGGTTAGGTTTTAAGGATTGGGTTAGGGTTAGAGTTTAGGGTTAGGGTTAGGATTTAGGGATAGGGTTAGAATTTGAGTTAGGTTTTATGGTTAGGGTTAGAGTTTAGGTTTAGGGTTAGGTTTAGGGTTAGGGTTAAGTTTTAGGGTTAGGATGTAGGGATATGGAAAGTGTTAGGGTTAGGGTTATGGTTAGTGTATAGAGACAGTGTTCCGGTTAGGGCTAGGGTTTATTGATAGTGTTAGGATTAGGGATAGTGTTTAGGTTGGGGTTAGAGTTAAGGGATAGGTTTAGTGTTAGGGTTAGGGGTAGGAGTTAGGCTTATGATTAAGAGATAGTGTTAGGTGTAGAGTTAGGGTTCAGAAATTGGTTTAAGGTTAGGGTTAGGACTTAGGGGTAGGGTTAGGTTTAGGGTTTACGGTTAGCGTTAGAGTTAGGATTGAGGGTTATTGTTAGGGTTAGGGTTTGGGTTGAGGGATAGTGTTAGGGATAGGGTTAGGGTTCTGGTTTACGGATAGATTTAGGGATAGGGTTAGTGTTTAAGTTTATGGTTAGGGTGGGGCTTTAGGGATAGTGTTAAGGTTAGGGTTAGGGTTTAGGGATAGGGTTAGGGTTAGGGTTTAGGGATAATATTAGGGATGGGTTAGGGTTTTGGGATAGGATTACATTTAGGGTTAGGGTTAAGGATTGTGTTAGGTTTAAAGTTAGGTTATAAGGATAGGTTTAGGGTTAGGGTTTAGGGTTAGGGTTAGGGGTAGGGGTAAGGGTTAGGGTTAAGGGATAGAGCTAGGTGTAGGGTGATGGTTAAGAGATAGTGTTATGTTAAGGGTTAGGGTTTAGGGGTACGGTTAGTTTTAGGGTTTAGTGTTAATGTTAGTTTTAGGGTTGAAGGATAGTGACAGTGTTAGGGTTTAGGGATAATATTAGGGTTATGGTAAGGGTTTAGGCTTCAGTTTAGGGTTAGGGTTTAGGTATATTGTTAGTGTTAGCATTAGGGTTAGGGTTTAGAGATAATGTTAGGGTTTGAGTTAGGTTTTAGGAATAGGGTTAGGGTTAGGGTTAGGGTTTAGGTTTAGGGTTAGGGTTAGTGGTATGGGTTAGGGTTAGGATTTAGGGATATGGAAAGTGTTATGGTTAGGATTAGGTTTAGGGTATAGGGAAAGTGTTATGGTTAGGGTTAGGGTTTATTGATAGGGATAGGTTTATGGTTAGTGTTTAGGTTTAGGGTTAGGGTTAAGGGATAGGTTTAGTGTTAGGCTTAGGGTTATGGGTTAGGGATACAATTAAGAGATAGTGTTAGTGGTAGGTTTACGGTTCAGGGATTATTTTAGGGTTAGGGTTAGGGTTTATGGGTATGGTTAGGGTTAGGTTTTATGGTTAGGGTTAGGGTTCAGGGTTTTTGTTAGGGTTAGGGTTAGGGTTTAGGGATAGTTTTAGGGTTAGGGTTAGTGTTTAAGTTTAGGGTTAGCGTTAGGGTTTAGGGATAATGATAGGGTTAGAGTTAGGGTTTAGGGGTAGAGTTAGGGTCGCGTTTAGGGATAATTTTAGGGTTAGTGTTAGGGTTTAGGGATAGGATTACGTTTAGGGTTAGGGTTTAAGTATAGGGGTAGGGTTAGGGATTAGTGTTAAGGTTAGGGTTCGTGTTAGCGTTAACTTTTAGGGTTAGGATTTAAGGATTTGGAAAGTGTTAGGGTTAGGGTTAGGGATAGTGTTACGGTTAGGGTTGGGGTTTATTGATAGGGTTAGGATTAGGGTTAGTGTTTAGGTTTAGAGTTAGGATTAAGGGATAGGTTTACTGTTAGGGTTAGGGTTATGGGGTAGGGTTACGATTAAGATATAGTGTTAGGGGTAAGGTTAGGGTTCAGGGATCATTTTAGGTATAGGGTTAGAGTTTAGGGGTAGGGTTAGGGTTAGGGTTTTTGGTTAGGGTTAGGGTTTGGGTTGAGCGTTTGTGTTAGGGATAGGGTTAGGGTTTATGAATAGTGTTAGGGTTAGGGTTCACGTTTAGGTTTAGGGTTATGGTTTGGGTTTAGGGATAGTGTTATAATTAGGGTTAGGGTTTTGGTTTAGGGATAGATTTAGGATTAGTGTTAGTGTTTCAATTTAGGGTTAGGATTAGGGTTTAGGGATAGTGTTAAGGTTAGAGTTAGGGTTTAGGGATAGTGTTAGGGTTAGGGTTTAAGAATAATGTTAGGGTAAGGGTTAGGGATTAAGGATAAGTTTACGTTTAGGGTTAGGGTTAAGGGTAGTGTTAGAGTTAGGGTTAGGGTTTAAGGATTGGGTTAGGGTTAGGGTTTAGGGTTAGGGTTAGGGTTTAGGAATAGCGTTAGAATTTGGGTTAGGTTTTATGGTTAGGGTTATTGTTAGGGTTTAGGGTTAGTGTCTGCCTACGGGTCTGGGTGATTCCGGCACTGGGGGTTTGAATGGGAGTCGGTCGGGGCAGTGTCCCCTTGGTCATCAGGTGCCTTCAGAGGTACCAGGGTGCTGGCTACTGCAGCCAAAGGGGCAGTCTGTGGAGAGAGGAAGGGCAAGAAGCGCAAGTAGTTAGTTAGCCAAAATCTGCACTTTTTGTTGGAATATCAGAAAGATTTTTGGCAGAAAGACTCCACTCATGGGGCTACATTTTATACGTAAAGATCTTTGTCATAGCTGCAAGTTGAGTTTTGGGCTTACGTGTGCATTACACTTTCCAATCAAAGCAAGTGAAAAGTAGCCCTCATCCAAAGAAGGGCTAAGAAGTAAGTAATGCAAAGTTGCTTGTTCCACTTACTTAACTTTAGAAGTGGATCAACTTGTGATGTTCATTTTTGCTCTACATCCATATTTCCTTTGGAAACAGTTTTACAATAATTGTTTTGAAATGAAGCTTACTTTCAGGAGATAAGCATGTAGCTTTTCAGCCAAAAACTGCACATTTTTTTTGAATATCAGAAAGACTTTTGGCAAAAAGACTCCACTCATGGGGGGGCTGCTTTTCATAAGTAAAGTCCTTTGTGGTAGCTGCAAGTTGAGTTTGTGGCCAAAGAATGCACTACACTTTCCAAGCAAACTAAGTGTAATGCAGGCCTCTTTCAACGAAATGCTAAGGAGAAATTAACAAAGAGGTGTTCTGTTCCACTTAACTTTAGAAGTGGAACAACTTGTGATGTTAACTTTTGCCCTATGTCAAAGTTTGTTTTGGAAGCAGTTTTACAATCTATTTCAAAGGACGTGTTGAAATGTAGCTTACTTTCATGAGATAAGCATGTAGTTTTTCAGCCAAAATATGTACTTTTCCTTGGAGTTTCAGAACAATCTTTGGCAGAATGACTCCACTCATGGAGCTGATTTCCATACCTACAGATATTTGTTGTAGCTGAAAGTTGTGTTTTGGGCCTAAGAATGCACTACACTTTCAAAGCAAACTAAGACTAAATAAAACCTCTTCCAACTGAATGTTAAGAAAGAACTAACACAACTTGTTTGTTCCACTTACATAATGTTGGACGTTGAACAACTTGTGATGTTCAGTGTTGCTCTACTTCAACTTTTAGTTTTGGACGCAGTTTTACACTGTATTGAAAAGTCGTTTTGAAATGAAGCTTACTTTCGTGAGATAAGCATGCAGTTTTTCAGTCAAAATCAGTACTTTTCTTTGGAGTATCACAAAGATCTTTGGCACAATGACTGCACTCATGGAGCTGATTTTCTTACTTACAGTTCTTTTTTGGAGATGCAAGTTGAGTTTTGGGCCTCAGAATGCTGTTCACTCTCAGAGCAAATTAAGACTATAGAAACCCTCTTCCAAAGAAATGTTAAGAAAGCACTAAAACAAACTTGTTTGTTCCACATACTTACCATTTGAATTTGAACAACTTGTGATGTTCAGTGTTGCTCTACTTCAACTTTTAGTTTTGGAAGCCTATTTACACTGTATTTCAAAGGATGTATTAAAATGGAACTTACTATCATGAAATTAGCGTGTAGTTTTTCAGTCAAAATCTGTACTTTTACTTGCAGTATCAGAAAAATCTTTGGCAGAAAGACTTCTCTCATGGGGCTTCTTTTCATACCTCTAGTTCTTTGTGGCAGCTTTACATTGAGTTTAGGGACTGAGAATGCACTACATATTCCAAGCAAACTAAGCCTAAAGCAGTCCCTTTCCCACGTAATCCTAAGATCTTTGTGGTAGTGTTAGTGTAAGGAATAGGGATTAGGGATAGGGTTTGGGTTAGGGTTAGGCATAGGCGTAAGGGTTAGGGTTAAGAGAAAGTGCTAGGTGTAGTGTTATGGTTAAGGGATAGCGTTATGTTAAGGGTTAGGGTTTAGGGGTATCGTTAGTTTTAGGGTTTAGTGTTAGTGTTAGTTTTTGGGTTGAGGGATACTGTCAGTGTTAGGGTTTAGGGATAATATTAGGGTTTATGGTAAGGGTTTAGGCTTTGGTTTAGGGATATGGATTAGGGTTAGAGTTTAGGTATATTGTTAGTGTTAGTGTTAGGTTTAGGGTTTAGAGATAGTGTTAGGGTTGAAGTTAGGTTTTAGGAATAGGGTTAGGGTTAGAGTTTAGGTTGAGGGTTAGGGTTAGGGTTTGGGTTAAATTTTAGTGTTAGGATTTATGGATATGGAAAGTGTTAGTGTTAGGGTTAGGGTGTAGGGAGAGTGTTACGGTTATGGCTAGGGTTTATTGATAGGGATAGGATTAGGGTTAGTGTTTAGGTTTAGGTTTAGGGTTAAGGGATAGGTTTAGTGTTAGGGTTAGGGGTACGGGTTAGGGTTACAATTAAGAGATAGTGTTAGTGGTAGGGTTAGGGTTCAGGGATTATTTTAGGGTTAGGGTTAGCGTTTAGGGTTAGGGTTAGGGTTTAGGGTTAGGGTTAGGGTAAGGGTTTATGGTTAGGGTTAGGGTTTGGGTTGAGGTTTAGTGTTAAGGTTAGGGTTAGGTTTTAGGGATAGTTTTAGGGTTAGGGTTTTCGTTTAGGTTTAGGGTTAAGATTCTGGTTTAGGGATAGTGTTAGGGTTAGTGTTTTGGTTATGGTTTAAGGATAGTTTAAGGGTTAGGGTTATTGTTTAAGTTTAGGATTAGGGTTAGGGTTTATAGATAATATTAGGGTTAGAGTTAGGGTTTAGGTATAGAGTTAGAGTTCGTGTTTAGGGATTATGTTAGGGTTAGTGTTATTGTTTAGGGACAGGATTACATTTAGGGTTAGGGTTTAAGGATGAGGTAGGGTTATGATTTAGTGTTTAGGTTATGGTTCATGTTAGTGTTAACTTTTAGGGTTAGGATATAGGGATTTGGAAAGTGTTAGGGTTAGGGTTAGGGATAGTGTTACGGTTATGCTTAAGGTTTATTGATAGGGTTAGGATTAGGGTTAGTGTTTAGGTTTATAGTTAGGATTAAGGGATAGGTTTACTGTTAGGGTTAGGGGTATGAGTTAGGTTTACGATTAAGAGATAGTGTTAGGGGTAGGGTTAGGGTTCAGGGATCATTTTAGGGATAGGGTTAGAGTTTAGGATTAGGGTTAGGGTTAGGGTTTATGGTTAGGGTTAGGGTTTACGTTGAGTGTTTGTGTTAGGAATAGGGTTAGGGTTTATGAATAGTGTTAGGGTTAGGGTTTACGTTCAGGTTTAGGGTTATGGTTTGGGTTTAGAGATAGTCTTATAATTAGAGTTAGGGTTGTGGTTTAGGGATAGTTTTTGGGTTAGTGTTAGTGTTTCAGTTTAGGTTAAGGTTAGGGTTTAGGGATAATGTTTGGGTTAGAGTTAGGGTTTAGGGATAGTGTTAGCATTAGGGTTTAGGAATAATATTAGGGTTAGGGTTAGGGATTCAGGAGAAGATTACGTTTAGGGTTAGGGTTAGCGTTAAGGATAGTGTTAGAATTTGGGTTAGGGTTAGGCTTTTAGGTATAGCGTTAGAATTTGGGTTAGGTTTTACAGTTAGGGTTATTGTTAGGGTTTAGGGTTAGTGTCTGCCTAGGGTTCTGGGTGATTCCTGCACCGGGGGTCTGAATGGTAGTCAGTGGGGGCAGTGTCCTCTTAGTCGTCGTGTGCCTTCAGAAGTACCAGCCTGCTGGCTACTGCAGCCAAAGGGGCAGCCTTTGGTGAGAGGAAGGGCAAGAAGTTCAAATAGTTTGTCAGCTGAAATCTGCACTACTTGTTGGAATATCAAAAAGGTTTTTGGCAGAAAGACTCCACTCATGGGGCTGCATTTCATACCTAAAGATCTTTGTTGTAGCTGCAAGTTGAGTTTTGGGCCTAAGAGTGCCTTACACTTTCCAATCAAACCAAGTGAAAAGCAACCCTCTTCCAAAGAAAAGTTAAGAAGTAACTAACGCAAAGTTGCTTGTTCCACTTACTGAACTTTAGAAACAGAACAACTAGTGATGTTCATTTTTGCTCTACATCAAGATTTGTTTGAAAGCAGTTTTACAATAATTGTCTTGAAATGAAGCTTACTTCAGGAGATAAGCATGTAGCTTTTCAGCCAGAAACTGCACATTTTGTTGGAATATAAGAAAGATTTTTGGCAAAAAGACTTCACTCATGGGGCTGCTTTTCATACCTAAAGACTTTTGTGGTAGCTGCAAGTGGAGTTTGAGGCATAAGAATGCACTACACTTTCCAAGAAAACTAAGTGTAATGCAGGCCTCTTCAAATGAAATTCTAAAAAGAAATTAAAAAAAAATTGTCTGTTCCACTTAACTTTAGAAGTGGAGCAACTTGTGATGTTCATTTTTGCTCTACCTCAAAGTGTGTTTGGGAAGTAGTTTTAAAATTTATTTCAAAGTACGTATTTGAATGAAGCTTTCTTTCGTGAAATAAGCATGTAGTTTTTCAGCCAAAATGTGTACTTTTCCTTGGATTTTCAGAGAAATATTTGGAAGAATGACTCCACTCATGAAGCTGATTTTCATATCTACAGGTTTTTGTTGTATCTGAAAGTTGAGTTTTCGGCCTAATTATGCACTACACTTTCAAAGCAAACTAAGACAAAAGAAAAACCCTTCGAAGGAAATCTTAAGAAAGAACTAAAACCAACTGGTGTGTTTCACTTACTTAACGTTGCCAGTTGAAGAACTTGTGATGTTCAATTTTGCTCTACTTCAACTTTTAGTTTTTGAAGCAGTTTTTACACTGTATTTCATAGTCGTTTTGAAAAGAAGCTTACTTTCCTGAAATAAGCATGTGTTTTTTCAGCCAAAATCTGTACTTTTCCTTGCAGTTTCAGACAAATCTTTGGCAGCATGACTCTACTCATGAAGCGGATTTTCAAACCTACAGATTTTTTTTGTAGCTGACAGTTGAATTTTGGGTCTAACAATGCACTATACTTTCAAAGCAAACTAAGACAAAAGATACCCTCTTCCAAAGAAATGTTAAGAAAGATCTAACACAACTTGTTTGTTCCACATACTTAACGTCGCAAGTTGAATAACTTGTGATGTTCAGTGTTGCTCTACTTCAACTTTTAGTTTCGAAGCAGTTTTATACTGTATTTCATAGTCATTTTGAAAAGAAGCTTACTTTCCTGAGATAAGCATGTAGCTTTTTAGGCAAAATCGATACTTTTCTTTGGAGTATCACAAAGATATTTGGCAGAATGACTGCCCTCCTGGAGCTGATTTTCTAACCTACAGATCTTTTTTGGAGCTGCAAGTTGAGTTTTGGGCCTCAGAATGCTGTGCACTATCAAAGCATCCTAAGACTAAAGAAAACCTCTTCCAACGAAATGTTAAGAAAGAACTAACACAAACTTGTTTTTTTCACTTTCTTCCCGTTTGTACTTGAACAACTTGTGATGTTCAGTGTTGATCTACTTCATCCTTTCGTTTTGGAAGTGGTTTTACACTGTATTTCAAAGGATGTTTTGAAATGAAGTTTACTTTCGTGAGATTAGCCTGTAGTTTTTCAGTCAAAATCTGTACATTTCCTTGCAGTATCACAATGATCTTTCGCAGAAAGACTCCACTCATGGGGCTGCTTTTCATACCTCTAGATCTTTGTGGTAGCTTCAAGTTAAGTTTGGGGACTTAGAATGCACTACATATTCCAAGCAAACTAAGCCTAATACAGGCCCTTTCCCACGTAATGCTCAGATCTTTGTGGTAGTGTTAGTGTATGGGATAGGGTTTAGGGATAGGGTTTGGTTTAGGGTTCGGGGTAGGGGTAAGATTTAGGGTTAAGAGATAGACTTAGGTGTAGGGTTATGGTTAAGGGATAGTGTTATGTTAAGGGTTAGGGTTTAGGGATTAGGTTAGTGTTAGGGTTTAGTTTTAGTGTTAGTTTAAGGGTTGAGGTATAGTGTCAATTTTAGGGTTTAGGGATAATATTACGGTTATGGTTAGGGTTTAGTTTTAGGGTTTAGGTTTAGGATTTAGGGATATTTTTAGTGTTTTGGTTGGGGTTAGAGTTTAGGGATAGTGTTAGGGTTTGGGTTAGGTTTTATGAATAGGGTTAGGGTTAGGGTTAGGGTTTAGGTTTAGGTTTAGGGTTAGGGTTAAGTTTTAGGGTTAGTATTTAGGGATATGTAAAGTGTTAGGTTTAGGGTTAGGGTTAGGTTATAGGGATAGTGTTACGGTTAGGGTTAGGCGTTATTGATAGGGTTAGGATTAGGGGTAGTGTTTATGTTTAGGGTTAGGCTTAAGGGATAGGTTTAGTGTTAGGGCTTAGGGTTACGATTAATAAATAGTGTTAGGGGTAGGGTTAGGGTTCAGGGATTGTTTTAGGGTTAGGGTTAGGGTTTAGGGATAGGGTTAGGGATAGGGTTTATGGTTAGGATTAGGGTTAGGATTGAGGGTTAGTGTTAGTGTTAGGTTTAGTGTTTAGGGATAGTGTTAGTGTTTGGGTTTACTTTTAGGTTTAGGGTTAGGGTTTTGGTTTAAGTATAGTTTTAGGGCTTGTGTTATTGTTTAAGTTTAGGGTTAGGGTTAGGGTTTAAGGAAAGTGTTAGTGTTAGCGTTAGAGTTTATGGATAGGGTTAGGGTTAGGATTTAGGGATAATGTTAGGGTTACGGTTAGGGTTTAGGGATAGGATTACATTTAGAGTTAGGGTTAAGGATAGTGTTAGGGTTAGGCTTAGGGTTTAAGGATAGGGTTAGGGTTAGGGTTAAGGGATAGGGTTAGAATTTTGGTTAGGTTTAACGGTTAAGGTTATTGTTAGGGTTTTGGGTTAGGGTCTGCCTGGGCGTCTGGGTGAATCCTGCACAGGGAGTCTGAAAGGGAGTTGATGGTTCCAGTGTCCCCTTGGTGGCTAGGCTCCTTCAGAGGTACCAGACGGCTGGCTACTGCAGCCAAAGGTGCAATCTGTGGAGAGAGGAAGGGCAAGAACCACAAGTAGTTTCTTCAGCCAAAATCTTCACTTTTTTTGTAATATCTGAAAGATTTTTGGTGGAAAGACTCCACTCATGGGGCTGCATTTCATATGTAAAGATCTTTGTCTTAGCTTCATGTTGAGTTTTGGGCCTAAGAGTACATTACACATATCAATCAAACCAAGTGAAAAGCAGCCCTCTTCCAAAAAAGGCTAAGAAGTAACTAACACAAAGTTGCTCGTTCCACTTACTTAACTTTAGAAGTGGAAAAACTTGTTATGTTCATTTTTGCTCTACCTCAAAGTTTGTTTTGGAAGCAGTTTTACAATATATTTCAAAGGGCGTATTGAAATGTAGCTTTCTTTCGATAGATAAGCATGTAGATTTTCAGCCAAAATCAGCACTTTCACTTGGAGTTTCAGAAGAATCTTTGGCAGAATGACTCCACTCATGGAGCTGATTTTCATACCTTAAGATCTTTATTGTAGCTGCCATTTCAGTTTTGGACGTAAGTATTCAGAATGCTTTCAACGCAAACTAAGACTAATGAAAACCTAATCCAACGAAATGTTAAGAAAGAACTAACACAAACTTGTTTGTCCCACCTACGTAGTGTTGGAAGTTGAACAACTTATAATTTTCAGTGTTGCTCTACTTCAACTTTTAGTTTTGGAAGTAGTTTTACACGGTATTTCAAAGGACCTTTTGAAATGAAATTTACTTTCATGAGATAAGCGAGTAAGTTTTCAGCCAAAATCTGTACTTTTCCTTGGAGTATCACAAAGATCGTTGACAGAGTGACTCCAATCATGGAGATGATTTTCATACCTAAAGGTCTTTGCTGTAGCTGCAAGATGAGTTTTGGGCCTAAGAATGCACTGCACTTTCAAAGCAAACTAAGACTAAAGAAACCTTCTTCCAAAGAAATATTAAGAAAGAACTAACACAAACATGTTTTTTCCACTTACTTACCATTTGAAGTTGAACAACTTGTGATGTTCAGTGTTGCTCTACTTCAACTTTTAGTTTTGAAAGCAGTATTACAGTATATTTCTAAGGATGTTTTGAAATGAAGCTTACTTTCGTGAGATTAGCGTGTAGTTTTTCAGTCAAAATCTGTACTTTTCCTGGCAGTATCACAAAGATCGTTCACAGAAAGACTCCAATCATGGGGCTTCTTTTCATACCTTTAGATCTTTGTGGTAGCTTCAAGTTGTATTTGGGGACTTAGAATGCACTACATATTCCAAGCAAACTAAGCCTAAAGCAGGCCCTTTCCCACGAAATGAAAAGATCTTTGTGGTAGTGTTAGTGTAAGGGATAGGGTTTATGAACAGGGTTTCAGTTAGGGTTAGGGGTAGGGGTACGGATTAGGGTTATGAGATAGATTTCAGTGTTGGGTTATGGTTAACGGATAGTGTTAGGTTAAGGATTAGGGTTTAGGGATAAAGTTAGTTTTAGGATTTAGTGTTAGTGTTAGTTTTAGGGTCGAGAGTTAGTGTCAGTGTTAGGGTTTAGGGATAATGTTAGGGTTATCATTAGGGTTTAGGCTTAGGTTTAGGGTTAGGGTTTAGGGTTACGGTTTAGGAATATTGTTAGTGTTAGTGTTAGAGTTTAGGGATAGTGTTAGGGTTTGGGTTAGGTTTTAGGAATAGGGTTAGGGCTAGGGGTATTGTTAGGGTTTAGGTTTAGTGTTAGGGTTAGGGTTAAGTTTTAGGGTTAGGATTTAGGGTTATGGAAAGTGTTAGGTTTAGGGTTAGGGTTAGGTTGTAGGGAGAGTGTTACGGTTAGGGTTGGGTTTATTGATAGGGTTAGGATTAGGGTTAGTATTTAGGATTAGGGTTAGGATTAAGGGATAGGCTTAGTGTTATGGTTAGGGGTAGGCATAGGCTTACGATTAAGTGATAGTGTTTGGGGTATGGTTAGGCTTCAGGTATTGGTTTAGGGTTAAGTTTAGGGTTTAGTTGTAGGGGTAGGGTTTATGGTTAGGGTTAGGATTGTGGTTGAGGGTTAGTGTTAGGGTAAAGGATAGGGTTTACGGATCAAGTTAGGGTTAGGGTTTACTTTTAGATTTAGCTTTAGGGTTTGGGTTTAGGGATAGTGTTAGGGTTAGGGTTTAGAGACAGTGTTAGGCTTTGTGTTAGTGTTTAAGGTTAGGTTTAGGGTTAGAACTCAGGCATTCTGTTAGGGTTAGGGTTAGGGTTTAGGGATAGGGTTAGGGATAGGGTTTACGTATAATGTTAGTGTTATGGGTAGGTCTTAGGGATAGGATTACGTTTAGGGTTAGGGTTAAGGATAGGGTTAGTGTTAAGGTTTAGGGTTAGGGTTAGGGTTTAGGGATAGGGTTAGAATTTGCATAAGGTCTTACAGTAAGGTTTTTTGTTAGGGTTTAGGGTTAGGGTCTGCCTAGGGGTCTGGGTGAATCCTGCACTGGGAGTCTGAATGGGAGTTGGTGGGGCCAGAGTCCCCTGGGTTGCCCTGTCCCTTCACAGGTACCCGTCTGCTGGCTACTGGAGCCAAAGGTGCAGTCTGTGGAGAGAGGTAAGACAAGAAGTGCAAGTAGTTTTTCATCCAAAATCTGCACTTTTTGTTGGACTATCAGAAAGATTTTTGGTAGAAAGACTCCACTCATGGGGCTGCATTTCATACCTAAAGGTCTTTGTCGCAGCTGCAAGTTGAGTTTTGGGCCTAAGAGTGCATTACACTTTCCAAGCAAACCAAGTGAAAAGTAGCCCTCTTCCAAAGAAAGGCTAAGAATTAACTAACGTAAAGTTGGTTGTTCCACGTACTGAACTTTAGAAGTGGAACAACTTGTGATGTTCATTTTTGTTCTACATCAAAATGTGTTTTCGAAGCAGTTTTACAATAATTGTTTTGAAATGAAGCTTACTTTCAGGAGATAAGCATTTAGCTTTTCAGCCAGAAAATGCACATTTTGTTGGAATATCAGAAAGATTTTTGGCAAAAGATTTCACTCATGGGGCTGCTTTTCATACCTAAAGACCTTTGTGGTAGCTGCAAGTGGAGTTGCGGCCTAAGAACGCACTACACTTTCCAAGCTAACTAAGTGTAATGCAGGCCTCTTCCATTGAAATGCTACAAAGAAATTAACAAAAAGTTGTCTGTTCCACTTAACTTTAGAAGTGGAACAACTTGTGATGTTCATTTTTGCTCTACCTCAAAGTGTGTTATGGAAGCAGTTTTACAATATATTTCAAAGGACGTATTGAAATGTAGCTTGCTTTCTTGAGATAAGCATGTAGTTTTTCAGCCAAAATCTCTACTTTTCCTTGGAGTTTCAGAGAAATCTTTTGCAGAATGACTCCACTCAAGAACCTGATTTTCATACCTACAGGTTTTTGTTGTAGCTGAAAGTTGAGTTTTGGGCCTACGAATGTACTAACTACACTTTCAAAGCAAACTAAGACAAAAGAAACCTTTTTCCAACAAATGTTAAGAAAGATCTAACACAACTTGTTTGTTCCACTTACTTAACGTTTGAAGTTGAACAACTTGTGATGTTCAGTGTTGCTCTACTTCAACTTTTAGTTTTGGAAGCAGTTTTACAGTGTATTTCAAAGGTTGTTTTGAAATGAAGCTTTCTTTCGAGAGATAAGCTTGTACTTTTTAAGGCAAAATCAGTACTTTTCTTTGGAGTATCACAAAGATCTTTGGTAGAATGACTGCCCTCCTGGAGCTGATTTTCATACCTAAAGATCTTTGTTGTAGCTGCAAGTTCAGTAGTGGGCCTAAGAATACAGTGTACTTTCAAAGCAAACTAAGACTAAAGAAAACCTCTTCCAACGAAATGTTAAGAAAGAACTAACACAAAATTGTTTGTCCCACCTACGTAGCATTGGAACTTGAACAACTTGTGATGTTCTGTGTTGCTCTACTTCAACTTTTAGTTTTGGAAGCAGTTTTACTCAGTATTTTAAAGGACGTTTTGAAATGAAGCTTACTTTCTGGAGATAATCATGTAGTTTTTCAGCCAAAATCTGTACTTTTCCTTGGAGTATCACAAAGATCTTGTGCAGAATGATTCCGGTATTCATACCTTAAAGTCTTTGTTGCAGCTGCAAGATGCGTTTTGGGCCTAAGAATGCACTGCACTTTCAAAACAAACTAAGAATAAAGAAACCCTCTTCCTACAAAATGTTAAGATAGAACTAACACAGACTTGTTTTTTCCACTTACTTAACGTTTGAAATTGAATAAATTGTGATCTTCAGTGTTGCTCTACTTCAACTTTTAGTTTTGGAAGCCGATTTACACTGTATTTCAATGGATGTTTTGAAATGAAGGTTACTTTCGTGAGATTAGCGTGTAGTTTTTCATTCAAAATCTGTACTTTTCCTTGCAGTATCACAAAGATTTTTCTCAGAAAGTCTCCAGTCATGGGGCTGCTTTTCAAAGTGAAATAAAACTAAAGATCACTCTTCCAATGAAATGTTAAGAAAGAACTCACACAAACTTGACTCTCCCACTTACTTAACGTTGCAAGTTGAATAAATTTTGATGTTCAGTGTTGCTCTAATTCAAGTTTTAGTCTTTTAAGAAGTTTGACACTGTGTTTTGAAGGACGTTTTGAAATGAAGCTTACTTTCCGGAGATAAGCATGTACATTTTCAGACAAAATCTGTACATTGCCTTGGAGTATCACAAGGAACTTTGGCAGAATGACTCCACTCATGGAGTTGATTTTCATACCACAAGGTGTTTGTTGTAGCTGCAAGTTGAGTTTTGGGCCTAATAATGCGCTTCAATTTCAAAGCAAACTAAGACTAAACAAACCCTCTTCCAACGAAATGTTAACAAAGACCTCACACAAACTTCTCTGTTCCTGTTACTTAATGTTCCAAGTTCAACAATTGTGATCTTCAGTGTTGCTTTACTTCTACTTTTAGTTTTGGAAGCAGTTTTACAGTGTATTTCAAAGGACATTTTTAAATAATACTTACTTTCCGGAAATAAGCATGTAGTTTTTTAGCCAAAACTGGGACTTTTCCTTGGAGTATCACAAAGACCTTTGGAAGAACAACTCCACTCATGGAGCTGATTTTCATACCTCAAGATCTTTGTTGTAGCTGCAAGTTGAGTTTTGGGCCTAAGAATGCACTACACTTTCAAAGTGAACTTAGACTAAAGAAACCCTCTTCCAATGAAATGTTAAATAACTCACACAAACTTGTCTGTTCTAAGTACTTAACATTGCAAGTTGAACAACTTGTGATCATCAGTATTGCTCTACTTCAAGTTTTAGTTTTGGAAGCAGTTTGACCCTGTATTTCAAAGGACGTTTCGAAATGAAGCTTACTTTCCTGAGATAAGGATGTAGTTTTTCAGCCAATATCTGTAATTTTCCTTGGAGTATCACAAAGATCTTTGGCAGAATGACTCCACACATGTAGCTGATTTTCATCCCTCAAGATGTTTCTTGTAGCTGCATGTTGAGTTTAGGGCCTAAGAACGCACTAAACTTTCAAAGCGAACTAAGACTAAAGATCGCTCTTCCAATGAAATATCAAGAAAGAACTCAAACAAATTTGTCTGTCCCACTTACTTAACGTTGCTATTGAACAACTTTTTTTTTTTTTTTACACTACTGATGTGATTATTTAATGACACAGGAAATAACATGTTATGAAACAAGCTGGTTACTAGTAGCAGGTAGAGGATGACTTAATTCTTGATAGAAAAAATGGAAGGATGAACATGCACTCAAAAAACTAGTTTATATACCAAAATATCAACAGTATTTACTTCTGTTAAATGATTAAATATTCTTCCTCTTGCTTTTGTATATTTTAAAAAACACGATTGCTTTAGAAAAGTGGAGGTACTAGACAAAGTCATTAAATGCCAGGAGTTAGAAATTCAGCAGAAAGCCAGGGGTAGCTGCAGTCAATCCCATCAGATGGTTTCTTGCTAATATTTTTAAAGATTTTGGACTTCTCGACTTTCTTGGTTTTCTGGTAGCTAAATCCACCTCCGCCTCCTCTCTTCTTATGCTTGTCTGCATTGCTGTTCACATTCAGGTCAACAAAAGGAGGCACTTTGAAATAAAAGAATAAAGCAACTTGGGGCAAATTTAAGTTATTAACATTAAAGATCTGTTTCAGAGAATGGGAATCATAAGCTCGTATGTATGACTTATATGCTTCCTGGGCTGACTTATGAAGAAAGTAGTTCTTCTCAATCAATTTTTCAAGCTGAGATTGAATGTCAGAAATTTTAGACCAGAAAAAGTCGAATTCACTTAATGGAACCTTGGATTGCTTCAGGTAACGAAGGAAACCCAATTCTTCTGGGCACAAAATGAGTAAGGCATGCCCTTTTCCATTTAGGCCTCTGGCTGTTCTACCCACACGATGAATATATTCCTTTGGGTCATCTGGAGGGTCATACTGAACAATCCAGTCAACTTCTGAACTATCGAGCCCTCTTGCTGCCACGTCTGTACACAGCAATATTCCTGTATCTGCATTGCAGAACTGGAAAAATGTGGTTGTGCCCTTGTTTTGCTTGGCCAAGACAGGCAAATCAATGTAGTTAAGCAACTCATAGTGGTATTTCACTGATTTACAGGATGAAAAGAAGACCATTAGCTTCTTCTTTCGGTTCTTTTTAAGGAATGTAAAGAGCAGAAGGAATCTCCTTTCAGAGGGGCAAATAACATATCCCTGCTCAAGACCATCCACTGTTGCATTAGCTTTATCATCATCAACACCAACATACAATGGCTCCTTTTTCAGAGAAATTCTTGCCAAGTCTTCCACCTTGCGAGTTTGTGTAGCAGAAAAGAGCATGGTCTGTCTGTGTATTGGCAGTTTAATAATTTGCTTTAATTCCTCTTCAAAGCCAACATCCAGGATCCTATCAGCCTCATCAATAACCAGACACTGAAGGTTTTTATACATAAACCCTGGGGTATTCTGCATATGGTCAAGGAGACGGCATGGTGTGGCCACAATGATGTTGATCCCATTAGCAAGTTTCTGTGCCTCAGCAGATCTGTTACTGCCACCCATTATCAACCTGTATGTGTGAACATGGTGAGTCATTAGCTTCTTAAGAACATCAAAAGTCTGCATGGCCTGTTCTCTAGTAGGTGAAAGAATAAGGACTCCTGTTCCATTTCTGGTCATGAACTTTAACTTAACAATGAGTTCAACTGCAGGGATGAGAAATGCCAAGGTTTTGCCACTGCCTGTTTTTGCAGCTGCAAGAAGACCCCTGCCTTCCATAAGTGGTCTGATACTTTTATGTTGAATTTCAGTCATGTTCGTAAAGCCCATTTCCTTATTTGCCTTCAGAGTGTTTTCATTGACAAGATTAGAGAGAGAAGCAAATGAAGTATCCTCAAAAGCTCCTGTTAGCCCCAGGGGCAGGCTGGGTACTTTATTCTCATCTTTCTCATCTGGCTTCTCCACATTGTTTTCTGTTTCTTCAGGATACTTATAAATCTCTTCTTCAAATTCTTCTTTGTTTTCAGTTTTGGCTTTTTTGGTATCAGGCCCAGCATCATTCACCATTTTTATTTTTTCTTCTTTTTCTTTTTTGATTCTGAGTTAGGAGACTGCATTGCTGCTTCTCAATTGAATAAAATGGTGGATTTCTGGGGAATATTTTAACTTTTACACTTTCCACCTCTTCTTTAGGTATGTCTCCATTCTGGGATTCTGACAAGGTCACTTTCACAGGCCATTTCAAGGATTTCTTAACTATTCCACCTTCCACCACTTCTTTAGGTATGTCTCCATTCTGAGTTTCTGACAGGCTCACATCCAAAGCACCCCGTAGCTTTAAGTTTCCCTGCAACAGCTTGAGGTTCCACTTCTCGATCTTCTAGCACAGGGGTTTCATCGGCAGGTGAGACATGTCGGAACAATGCCTGGACAGCAAGTTGAACAACTTTTGATGTTCAACTTCAAGGCTTGGTTTTGGAAGCAGTTTGACACTGTATTTCGAAGGACGTTTTGAAATGAAGCTTACTTTCTGGAGATAAGAATGTACTTTTTCAGTCGAAATCTACACTTTGCCTTGGAGAATGACAAAGATCTTTGGTAGAATGACTCCACTCATGGAGCTGATTTTCATACTTCAAGGTGTTTGTTGTAGCTGCAAGTTGAGTTTTGGGCCAAATAATGCGCTACAATTTCAAAGCGAACTAAGACTAAACAAAACCTTTTCCCACGAAATGTTAAGAAAGAACTCACACAAACTTCTCTGTTCCAGTTACTTAACGTTGCAAGTTCAACAATTTGGGATCGTCAGTGCTGCTTTACTTCTACTGTTAGTTTTGGAAGCAGTTTTACAGTGTATTTCAAAGGACGTTTTGAAATAATACTTACTTTCTGGAGATAAGCATGTAGTTTTTCAGCCAAAATCTGTACTTTTCCTTGGAGTATCACAAAGATCTTTGGAAGAACGACTCCACTTATTTAGCTGATTTTCATACTTCATACCTCAGGATCTTTGTTGTAGGTGCAAGTGGAGTTTTGGGCCTAAGAATGCACTACAATTTCAAAGCAAACTAAGATTAAAGAAACACTCTTCCAACGAAATTATAAGAAGGAACTAAAACCAACTTGTTGGTTCCAATTACTTAACGTTGCAAGTTGAACAACTTGTGATGGTCAGTGTTGCACTACTTCTACTTTTAGTTTTGGAAGCAGTTTTATGGTGTATTTCAAAGGACGTTTTGAAATAAAGCTTATTTTCCAGAGATAAACATGTAGTTTTTCAGCCAAAATGTGTACTTAGCCTCGGAGTATCACAAAGATCTTTGGCAGAAACACTCCACTCATGGAGCTGATTTTCAAAGCTCAAGATGTGTGTTGTAGCCGCAAGTTTAGTTTTGGGCCTAAGAATACCCTACCCTTTCAAAGCGAACTAAGACCAAAGAAACCTTCTTTCAATGAAATGTTAAAGAAGAACTAACACGAACTTGTTGGTTCCACTTAGTTAACGTAGCAAGTTGAACAATTTGTCATGTTCAGTGTTGCTCTACTTCAAATTTTAGTTTTTGTAAAAGTTTGACACTCTATTTCAAAAGTCGTTTTGAAATGAAGCTTCTTTTCCGAAGATAAGCATGTAGTTTTTCAGACAAAATCAGTACTTTTCCTTGGAGTATCACAAAGAACTTTGGAAGAATGACTCCACTCATGGAGCAGATTTTCATACCTCAAGATGTTTGTTGAAGCTGCAAGTTGAGTTTTGGGCCTAAAAATGCACTACACTTTCAAAGCGAACTAAGACTAAAGAAACCCTCTTCCAACGAAATGTTAAGAAAGGACTCACACAAACTTGTCTGGTCCAAGTACTTAATGTTGCAAGTTGAAAAATTTGTGATGTTCAGTGTTGCTCTACTTCAACTTTTAGTTTTGGAAGCAGATTGACACTGTATTTTGAAGGTCATTTTGAAATGAAGCTTATTTTCTGGGATAAACATGTACTTTTGCCGCCAAAAACTGTACTTTGCATCGGAGTATCACAAAGACCTTTGGCAGAATGACTCCACACATGGAGCTGATATTCACACCTCAAGATCTTTGTTGTAGCTGCAAGCTGAGTTTTGGGCCTAAGAATGCACTAAAATTAGAAAACGAACTAAGACTAAACAAACCCTCTTCCAAAGAAATGTTAAGGAAGAACTAACACAAACTTGTCTGTTCCAGTTACTTAACGTTGCAAGTTCAACAACTTGTGATCATCAGTGTTGCTTTACATCTACTTTGAGTTTTGAAAGCAGTTTTACAGTGTATTTCAATGGACGTTTTGAAATAATACTTACTTTCCGGAGATAAGCATGTAGTTTTTCAGTCAAAATCTGTACTTTGCCTTGGAGTATGACAAAGACCTTTGGCAGAATGACTCCACTCATGGAGCTGATTTTCATACCTAAATATGTTTATTGTAGCTGCAAGTTGAGTTTTGGGCCTAAAATTGCATACACTTTCAAAGCGAACTAAGACTAAAGAAACCCTCTTCCAACGAAATGTTAAGAAAGAACTCACACAAACTTGTCTGTTCCAAGTACTTAACGTTGCAAGTTGAACAATTTGTGATGTTCAGTGTTGCTCTACTTCAACTTTTAGTTTGGTAACAGTTTTACAGTGTATTTCAAAGGACATTTTGAAATAAAGCTTACTTTCCAGAGATAAGCCTGTACTTTCTCAGCCAAAATGTGTCTTCTCCTTGGAGTATCACAAAGATCTTTGGTAGAATGAATCCACTCATGGCACTGATTTTCATACCTCAATATCTTTGTTGTAGCTGCAAGATGAGTTTTGGGCCTAAGAAGGCACTACATTTTCAAAGTTAACTAAGACTAAACAAAACTTTTCCAAAGATATGTTAAGAAAGAACTAACAGAAACTTGTCTGTTCCAGGTACTTAACGTTGCAAGTTGAACAACTTGTGATGGTCAGTGTTGCTCTCCTTCAACTTTGAGTTTTGCAAGCAGTTTGACACTGTATTTCGAAGGTCCTTTTCAAATGGAGCTTACTTTCCGGGATAAGCATATTCATTTTTCAGCCAAAATCTGTACTTTGCCTTGGAGTATCACAAAGATCTTTGGCAGAATGACTCCACTCATGGAGTTGATATTTGTACCTCAAGATCTTTGTTGTAGCTACAAGTTGAGTTTAGGGCCTAAGAATGCACGACAATTTCAAAGCAAACTTAAAAAACCACTCCTCCAACGAAATGTTAAGAAAGAACTAAAACAAACTTGTTGGTTCCAATTGCTTAAAGTTGCAAGTTGAAAAACTTGTGATGGTCAGTGTTGCTCTGCTTCTCCTTTACTTTTGGAAGCAGTTTTACACGGTGTTTCCAATGACGTTTTGTAATAAAGTTTATTTTCCAAATATAAGCATGTAGATTTTCAGCCAAAATGTGTACATAGCCTCGGAGTATGACAAAGATCTTTGCCAGAATGACTCCACTCATGGAGCTGATTTTCAAACCTCAAGATGCGTGTTGTAGCTGCAAGTTTACTTTTGGGCCTACGAATGCCCTACACTTTCAAAGCGAACTAAGATTAAAGAAACACTCTTTCAACAAAATGTTTAAGAAGAACTAACCCAAACTTGTTGGTTCCACTTACTTAACATTGCAAGTTGAACAATTTGTGATGTTCAGTGTTGCTCTACTTCAACTTTCAGTTTTGTAAGAAGTTTGACACTGTATTTCGAAAGTCGTTTTGAAATAAAGCTTACTTTCCGGAGATAAGCATGTACTTTTTCAGCCAGAATCAGTACTTTTCCTTGGAGTATCACAAAGGTCTTTGGCAGAAAGACTATACTCATGGAGCTAATTTTCATACCTCAAGATGTTTGATGTAGCTGCAAGTTGAGTTTAGGGCCTAAGAATGCACGACAATTTCAAAGCAAACTAAGAATAAAGAAAACCTCTTCCAATGAAATGTTAAGAAAGAACTCACACAAACTTCTCTGTTCCAGTTACTTAAAGTTGCAAGTTCAACAACTTGTGATTGTCAGTGTTGCTTTACTTCTACTTTTAGTTTTGGGTTCACTTGTACAGTGTATTTCAAAGGAAATTTTGAAATAATACTTACTTTCCCGAGATAAGCATGTAGTTTTTCAGCCAAAATCTGTACTTTTCCTTGGAGTATCACAAAGATCTTTGGAAGAACGACTCCACTCATCAAGCTGATTTTCAAACCTCAAGATCTTTGTTGTAGCTGCAAGTGGAGTTTTGGGCCTAAAAATGCACTGCAATTTCGAAGCGCACTAAGACTAAAAAAACCTCTTCCAATGAAATGTTAAGAAATAACTAAAACAAAGTTGTCCATTCCAATTTCTTAACGTTGCAAGTGGAACAACTTGTGATGGTCAGTGTTGCTGTACTTCAACTTTTAGTTCTGGAAGCACTTTGACACTGTATTTTGAAGGACGTTTTGAAATGAAGCTTACTTTCCAGAGATAAGTATGTACTTTTTCAGCCCAAATGTGTACTTTTCCTCATAGTATCACAAAGATCTTTGGCCGAATGACTCCACTCCTGGAGCTGATTTTCATACCTCAATATCTTTGTTGTAGCTTCAGGTTGAGTTTAGGGCCTAAAAATGCACGACAATTTCAATGCGAACTAAGACTAAAGAAACCCTCTTCCAAAGAAATGTTAAGAATGAACTCAAACAAACTTGTCTGTTCCAAGTACTTAATGTTGCAAGTTGAACAACTTGTGATCATCAGTGTTGCTCTACTTCAGGTTTTAGTTTTGGAAGCATTTTGACACTGTATTTTGAAGGAAGTTTTGAAATGAAGCTTACATTCCAGAGATACGCTTGTAGTTTTTTCAGCCAAAATCTGTACTTTGCCTTGAAGTATCACAAAGATCTTTGGATGAATGACTCCACTCATGCAGCTGATTTTCATATTTCAAGATCTTTGTTGTTGCTGCAAGTGGAGTTTTGGGCCGAAGAATGCACTACACTTTCAAAGCAAACTAAGACTAAAGAAACCCTCTTCCAACGAAATGTTAAGAAAGAACTCACACAATCTTCTCTGTTCCAGTTACTTAACATTGCAAGTTCAACAACTTGTGATCATCAGTGTTGCATTACTTCAATTTTTAGTTTTGGATTCACTTGGACAGTGTATTTCAAAGGACGTTTTGAAATAATACCTTTTTTCCGGGGATAAGCATGTAGTTTTTCAGCCAAAATCTGTACTTTTCCTTGGAGTATCTCAAAGATCTTTGGAAGAACGATTCCACGCTTCGAGCTGATTTTCATACGTCAAGATCTTTGTTGTAGCTGCAAGTGGAGTTTTTGGCCTAAACATGCACTGCACTTTCAAAGCGAGCTAAGACTAAAGAAAACCTCTTCCAACGAAATGTTAAGAAATAACTCACACAAACTTGTCTGTCCCATTTACTTAATGTTGCAAGTTGAATAGCTTTTGATGTTCACTGATGCTCTACTTCAACTATTTTTAGTTTTAGAAGCAGTTTAACACTGTTTTTCAAAGGAAGTTTTGAAAAGAAGTTTACTTTCTGGAGAGAAGCATGTACTTTTTCAGCTAAAATCTGTACTTTACCTTGGAGTTTCACAAAGATCTTTGGCAGAATGACTCCACTCCTGGATTTCATTTTCATACCTCAAGGTGTTTGTTGTAGTTACAAGTAGAGTTTTGGGCTTAAGAATGCACTACAATTTCAAAGCGAACTAAGACTAAATAAACCCTCTTCCAACGAAATGTTAAGAAAGAACTCACATAAACTTGTCTGTCCCACTTACATAACGTTGCAAGTTGAACAACTTGTGATCATCAGTGTTGCTTTATTTCTACTTTTAGCTTTGGATTCACTTGTACAGTGTATTTCAAAGGAAGTTTTGAAATAATACATACTTTCCGAAGATAAGCTGTACTTAAACTTTTTGTTCTGGAAGCACTTTGACACTGTATTTCGAAGGACGTTTTGAAATTAAGCTTACTTTCCAGAGATAAGTATGTACTTTTTCAGCCCAAATGTGTATTTTCCTCATAGTATCACAAAGATCTTTGGCTGAATGACTCCACTCATGAAGCTGATTTTCATACCTTAAGGTGTTTGTTGTAGTTGCAAGTTGAGTTTATGGCCTAAGAATGCACTACACTTTCAAAGCGAATTAAGACTAAGGAAACACTCTTCCAACGAAATGTTAAGAAAGAACTCACACAAACGTCTCTGTTCCTGTTACTTAACATCGCAAGTTCAACAACTTGTGATCGTCAGTGTTGCTTTACTTCGACTTTTAGTTTTGGATTCATTTGGACAGTGTATTTCAAAGGACGTTTTGAAATAATACTTACTTCCTGGAGATAAGCGTAGTTTTCAAGCCAAAATCTGTACTTTTTCTTGGAGTATCCCAAAGATCTTTGGAAGAACGACTCCACTCATCAAGCTGATTTTCATCCCTCAAGATGTTTGTTGTAGCTGCAGGAGGAGTTTTGGCCCTAAGAATGCACAACACTTTCAAAGCGAAGTAAAACTAAAGAAAACCTCTTCCAACAAAATATTTAGAAATAACACACACAAACTTGTCTGGTCCAATTTCTTAACGTTGCAAGTGGAACAACTTGTTATGGTGTGTGTTGCTGTACTTCAACTTTTTGTTCTGGAAGCACTTTGACAATTTCGAAGGACCTTTTGAAATGAAGCTTACTTTTCAGAGATAAGGATGTACTTTTTCAGCCAAAATCTTTACTTTGCCTTGGAGTATCACAAAGATCTTTGGCAAAATGACTCAACTCATGGAGCTGATTTTAATACCTCAAGATGTTTGTTGTGGCTGCAAGTTGAGTTTTGGGCCTAAGAATGCACCACATTTTCAAAGCGAACTAAGACTAAAGAAACTCTCTTCCAAAGAAATGTTAAGAAATAACTCAGAAAAACTTCTCTGTCCCACTTACTTAACGTTGCAAGTTGAACAACTTTTGATGTTCACTGTTGCTCTACTTCAAGTTTTAGTTTTGGAAGCAGTTTGACACTGTATTTCGAAGGTCGTTTTGAAATGAAGCTTACTTTCCGGGGTAAGCATGTAGGTTTTCAGTCAAAATGTGTATTTTGCCTTGGAGTATCACCAAGACCTTTGGAAGATGACTGCACTCATGGAGCTGATTTTCTTACCTCAAGATCTTTGTTGTAGGTGCAAGTGGAGTTTTGGGCCTAAGAATGCACTACACTTTCAAAGCAAACTAAGACTAAAGAAACCCTCTTCCAACAAAATGTTAAGAATTAACTCACACTAACTTGTGTGTTCCAATTTCTTAAGGTTGCAAGTGGAACAACTTGTGATGGTCAGTGTTGCTGTACTTCAACTTTTAGTTCTGGAAGCACTTTGACACTCTATTTTGAAGGACGTTTTGAAATGAAGCTTACTTTCCAGAGATAAGCATGTACATTTTCAGCCAAAATCTGTACTTTGCCCTGGAGTATGACAAAGACCTTTGGACAAATGACTCCACTCATGGAGCTGATTTTAATACTTCAAGATGTTTGTTGTAACTGCAAGTTGAGTTTTGGGCCTAAGAATGCACTACATTTTCAAAGTGAAATAAGAGTAAAGAAACACTCTTCCAACGAAATGTTAAGAAAAAACTCACACAAACTTTTCTATTCCAAGTACTTAACGTTGCATGTTGAACAATTTGTGATATTCAGTGTTGCTATACTTAATCTTTTATTTTCGGTAGCAGTTTTACAGTGTATTTCAAAGGACGTTTTGAAATAAAGCTTACTTTCCAGAGATAAGCATGTAGTTTTTCAGCAAAAATATGGACTTTTCCTCGTAGTATCACAATGATCTTTGGCCGAATGACTCCACTCATGGAGCTGATTTTCATACATCAATTTCTTTGTTGTAGCTGCAAGTGGAGTTTTGGGCCTAAAAATGCACTACAATTTCGAAGAGAACTAAGACTAAAGAAACCCTCTTATAACGAAATGTTAAGAAAGAACTCACACAAACTTGTCTGTTCCAAGTACTTAACGTTGCAAGTTGAACAACTTGTGATTGTCAGTGGTGCTCTACTTCAAGTTTTAGTTTTGGAAGTAGTTTGACACTGTATTTTGAAGGTCGTTTTGAAATGAAGCTTACTTTCCGGGATAAGCATGTAGTTTTTTCAGCCAAAATCTGTACTTTGCCTTGGAGTATCCCAAAGATCTTCAGCAGAATGACTCCACACATGCAGCTGATTTTCATACCTTAAGGTGTATGTTGTAGTTTCAAGTTGAGTTTAGGACCTAAGAATGCACTAAACTTTTCAAAGCGAACTAAGAATAAAGATCGCTCTTCCAAGGAAATGTTAAGAAAGAACTCAGACAAACTTGTCTATCCCACTTACATAACGTTGCAAGTTGAACAACTTTTGATGTTCACTGTTGCTCTACTTCTACTTTTAGTTTTGGAAGAAGTTTGACACTGTATTTCGAAGGTCGTTTTGAAATGAAGCTTACTTTCTGGGATAAGCATGTAGTTTTTCAGCCAAAATCTGTATTTTGCCTTGGAGTATCACAAAGATCTTTTGCAGGATGATTCCACTCACAGAGCTGTTTTACATACTTTAAGGTGTTTGTTGTACTTCCAAGTTGAGTTTTGGACCTAAGAATGTGCTAGAATTTGAAAGCGAACGAAGACTAAACAAACACTCTTCCAACAAAATGTTAAGAAAGAACACACACAAACTTCTATGTTCCAGTTACTTAACGTTGCAAGGTCCACAACTTGAGATTGTCAGTGTTGCGTCACTTCTACTTTTAGCTTTGGATTCACTTGGACAGTGTATTTCAAAGGTCGTTTTGAAATGAATCTTACATTCTAGAGATAAGCATGTACTTTTTCAGCCAAATTCTGTACTTTTCCTTGGAATATCACAAAGATCTTTGGAAGAACAACTCCACTCATGGAGCTGATTTTCATACCTCAAGATGTTTGTTGTAGCTGCAAGTTGAGTTTAGGGCCTAACAATGCACTACACTTTCAAAGCGAACTAAGACTAAAGATCGCACTTCCAATGAAAATTAAGAAAGAACTCAGACAAACTTGTATGTCCCAATTACTTAACGTTGCAAGTTGAACAGCTTTTGATGTTCACTGTTGCTCTACTTCAAGTTTTAGTTTTGGAAGCAGTTTCACACTGTACTTCGAAGGAAGTTTTGAAATGAAGCTTACATTCTGGAGATAAGCATGTATTTTTTCAGCCAAAATCTGTACTTTGCCTCGGAGTATCACAAAGATCTTTGGCCAAATGACTCCACTCATGGAGCTGATTTTCATACCTCCAGATCTTTGTTTTAGCTTCAAGTGGAGTTTTGGGCCTAAGAATACGCGACAATTTCAAAGCGAACTAAGACTAAAGAAACCCTCTTTCAAATGAAATGTTAAGAAAGAACTCGCACAAACTTGTCTGTCCCACTTACTTAACGTTGCAAGTTGAACAACTTTTGATTGTCAGTGTTGCTCTACATCAAGTTTAATTTTGGAAGCAGTTTGACACTGTATTTCGAAGGACGTTTTGAAATGAAGCTTACTTTCTGGAGATAAGCATGTACTTTTTTAGCCATAATCTGTTCTTTGCCTTGGAATATCACAAAGGTCTTAGGCAGAATGACTCCACTCATGGAGCTGATTTTTATACCTTAAGGTGTTTGTTGTCGTTGCAAGTTGAGTTTTGGGCCTAAGAATGTGCTTCAATTTCAAAACCAACTAAGACTAAACAAACCCTCTTCCAAATATTTTTAAGAAAGAACTAACACAAACTTCTCTGTTCCACTTACTTAACATTGCAAGTTGAACTACTTGTGATCGTCAGAGTTGCTATACATCAAGTTTTAGTTTTGGGAGCAGTTTGACTCTGTATTTTGAAGGACGTTTTGAAATGAAGCTTACGTTCTGGAGATAAGTATGTAATTTTTCAGCTGAAATCTGTACTTTGCCTTGGAGTGTCACAAAGATCTTTGGCAGAATTACTCCACTCATGAAGCTGATTTTAATACCTCAGGATGTTTGCTGTAGCTTCAAGTTGAGTGTTTGGCCTAAGAATGCACTACACTTTCAAAGTGAACTAAGACTAAAAAACCCTCTTCGAACGAAATGTTTAGAAAGAACTCACACAAACTTGTCTGTCCCACTTACTTAACGTTGCAAGTTGAACAACTTGTGAGAGTCAGTGTTGCTTTACATCAAGTTTTAGTTTTGGAAGCAGTTTGACACTGTATTTCGAAGGACGTTTTGAAATGAAGCTTACTTTCTGGAGAGAAGCATGTAATTTTTCAGCCAAAATCTGTACTTTTCCTTGGAGTATCACAAAGATCTTTGGCAGAATGTCTCCACTCATGGAGCTGATTTTAATACGTCAAGATGTTTGTTGTAGTTGCAAGTTGAGTTTTGGGCCTAAGAATGCGCTGCATTTTCAAAGCGAACTATGACTAAACAAACCCTCTTCCAACGAAATATTATGAAAGGACTCACACAAACTTCTCTGTCCCACTTACTTAACGTTGCAAGTTCAAAAACTTGTGATCGTCAGTGTTGCTTTACTTCTACTTTTAGTTTTGGATTCACTTGGACAGTGTATTTCAAAGGACGTTTTGAAATGAAGCTTACTTTGTGGAGATAAGCATGTGGTTTTTCAGCCAAAATCTGTACTTTTCCTTTGAGTGTCACAAAGATCTTTGGCAGAATGACTGCACTCATGGAGCTGATTTTAATACCTCAAGATGTCTTTTGTAGCTGCAAGTTGAGTTTTGGTCCTAAGAATGCACTACACTTTCAAAGCGAACTAAAACTTAAGAAACCCTCTTCTGTCCGTACCCGCGGGATAGTCCAACATGTTTCCTGAGGGACGGAGTGAGAGACGGGACGAATGGCGCAGTGTCACAGCACGGAGTCGACGCAGTGTCTCTTCAGGGTCATCTCTTTATTGCGGGCAGCACGGAGACGACACAGTATTCAGGGTAATTCTGAAATGACATGGCATCACAACTCTGGGTCGTCCAGAGAAGATGCAGCGTCACAGCTCAGGGTCATTCGGAGAAGACGTGGTGTCACAGCTCAGGGTCGTTCGGAGATGCCGCGCTGTCACAGCTCTTCAGGGTCTTCAGGGTCATCTGGAGATTATGGCCCAGGGACCGTGGTTATATACACATTTGTGGGCCATGATTGGTTGAATGACGGATAGTAAAGGTGGGTTATGATTGGTTGCTTTGTGGACCAATCATGAGCTACCCGGATATGCAAATCTGAGGGATTCTAAGCTCACCAATTTGCTATGGGAAGTGTCCAATCAGAGTGTGATTTTGAAGGTGAGGTAATTGTTTGCTCTCTGAGTCTAAGATGGCAATGGTAAGAGACTCATGAAAAATGGCCTCAGCAGACTCGCTGGTGCTCAGCCTCCCACATGTCCCCCTTTTCTGTTTAAATTTGAAAGATGAGAAAAAGGCCTGAGGGAATTGTGACTGTCTTAGGTTGGAGCCGTTTATGGAACCATATGTCCATCCTTACCCATCATTGGAGAGTCCCATAGCTATGATGGCCTTCCTGTCTTAGGTGGAAGGACTGAACGGTTACTGTGTTTATCAGACTCTCTTACCCGTGTTTGGCTAACCGATTCAGCTCCTCAGGCGAGACCAGTGTAGGGGTGTTGGTCTTTCATCTCCAATCTAGTATAGTGGACCTGGATAGGCCATGTAGTAAGCGAGTCAATTTGTTGTTTGAGGAATGTCATGAGCCTATTAAATATAACAGGTCACAGTGAGCAAGCAACTAAAAGGCCAATTGAATGGGCCAAGTAAGGGGAGCAGGAAAGGGAGGAGCGGCACCAGGATAAACCAGCAGCGGTAATGTAACAGGATCAGGTATCTTCATTTTGTTGATCTGTGGAATGAGAGAGAGATATCTCAGTGCTTTATTTTTGTTAGAATCATTCTGTTTGATTAATCTTTCTGGTAGCCAACGAGCAGCATCCATTTTTTGAGAATAGATGCAGACAGACCCTCTGCCCCAAATGAGGACAGGGTCTGGACCATTCCATGTATTGTCCAGAGGATCTTTCCACAAAACTGAGGCAAATTTTGTTCTGGTAGTTGAATGCCAGAAGCGCTCAGCAGCTGAGTCTCCATCTTTATCAAGAGACAGGAAATTTAGGACAAAAAGAGCATGTGCCAGAAGGTTTTTTGGCGAGCCCTTAGTCTGTAAAAGCTCTCCCTTTTTTAGCTTTTGGAGAGTATTTTCTAAGGAAAGATGAGCACGTTCAACAATGCCTTGTCCCTGGGGATTGTATGGAATTCCCGTAACATGTTTAATGTGAAGTTGTTTACAAAAAGAGGCAAAATTGTTTCCTGTGTAACCTGGGCCATTATCTGTCTTAATTTGCTGAGGTTTACCCATAACCGAGAGTGCAGCAAGTACATGGGAATTAACATGTTTGCCATCTTCTCCAGTTTGTTCTGTGGCAAAAATGAAACCGCTGAAGGTATCAACAGTAACATGAACATATTTGGTAGTACCAAATTCAGCGATATGAGTGACGTCCATCTGCCATAACGTGTTAGGCATAAGGCCTCTAGGGTTAATGCCTAGATGTGGTGTAGGCAAAAGGGTAAGACAGGCTGGACATTGTTTTACAATTTGTCGGGCCTGTTCTTGAGTAATTTTAAACATGAGGCAAAGTGTGTGAGAATTCAAATGATGTAGTTTATGTGCAGCAACAGCATCTGAAAGATTTTTATCAGCTTGTGTAGAAGCAAGAAAGGAATGTTTAGTGGCAAGATCAGCACGGCGGTTGCCCTCAGTCAGAGGACCAGGCAAGTCGGTATGTGCACGTAAATGGCCAATATAAAAGGATACCTCTCAATTTCTAATGAGAGACTGTAGTTGGTGGAAAAGCTGTGCGGCCTGAGAAACTTGTTTAATTTGTGCCGCAGTTTCTAGAAGTGGAACAGACATAGCAATATAAGCACTATCTGTATATAAATTCAAGGGCGTATTAGGAAAAGCAGAAAAGACTGCAATGACTGCCTGCAGCTCAACTAACTGAGCTGATGTTGAGAAAGTGGTAAATGTAACTGTCTGATCAGAGAAAGAATATGAAGCAGTTCCATTAGAAGAACCATCAGTAAAAACCAATAAAGCATTTGAAACAGGATGAAGTGAAGTTCATACAGGGAAAACAAAATCATGGGTAGATAAAAAATATAAAAATTTATCTGGAGGAAGATGGTTATAAATAGTTCCAGTAAAGGAAGCACATGCAATAGGCCAGAAATCTGTTTGTTGGAATAGCCAATTAACTTGGTCCTTAGTATACGGCTGGATCATTGTATCAGGGTCTTTGCCAAAATAAGTAATGCTTAAATTTCAAGCCATACTGATAATATCAGCTACAGCTTTATAATAAGGGTATATGACCTTTGAAGGAGAAGATGGTAGGTGAACCCACATAATTGGAGCAGATTGCCAGAACACAACCGTTGGTGTGACCAAAGTGCAACAAATAATAAGGAGTAATGGCAGTCTATAATCAATGGCTGTGATGAATTGAGAGGCAGTGGCCTTTTCTACTATAGAGAGAGCTTGATGGCTTCCTCTGTAAGTATGCGAGGAGATTTAGGATTGGCATCTCCTTGTAAGATATGAAACAAGGGTTTAAATTGGCCCGTGGTTAATTTGAGGTATGGGCGGATCCAGTTGATATCACCCAAGAGCTTTTGGAAATCATTTAAGGTTTTTAACTTGTCAAGTCTAAATTGTATCTTGGAGTGGTGATTTTTTGGCCAGAAAGATGGTATCCTAGGTAAGTATATGGATCTCTAAGTTGTACTTTTTCAGGGGCAATCTTTAGTCCTCGAATGGAAAATTGTTTTTTAAGGTCTTGAAAACATTGGAGGACTAGCTGATCATCCTTGCCTGCTATTAAAATGTCATCCATGTAATGGATGATGTATATTTGATTCCATTTATTTCTAACTGACTGCAATGCAGCAGCAACATATTTTTGGCACAGAGTAGGGCTGTTGGCCATGCCCTGGGGGAGGACTTTCCACTCATAACGCTTCATGGGTTCTTTAAAATTAGTTGATGGGATGCTAAAGGCAAATCTTTGTTGATCTGAAGGGTGTAAAGGAATGGTATAAAAACAATCTTGGAGATCAACAATTATTTTGAAGAAGTCTAAAGGAATGGCTACCAGGGATGGCAAGCAAGGCTGTAAGGCTCCCATGGGAACCATAGTCTTATTGATTGCTCTTAAGTCTTGGAGTAGATGCCATTTACCTGATATTTTCTTAATAACAAAGATAGGGGTGTTCCATGGTGAAGTGCTGTCGACAATGTGTCCTGCCTCAAATTGTTCCTGTACTAACATTTGGGCAGCTTGAAGTTTTTCAGAAGTAAGAGGCCATTGATCAACCCACACGGGCACATCATCTTTCCAAGAGATTTTATCAGCATGGGGTACAGGAATATCAATGGCCATTAGGATAAATTTCCCAGTCCTGTCCTATTAAATTTAGGTTTTGGTATCAAGGGATGGATGATACCTGATTCATTTTTCCCTAAGCCTTTTCCTGGTGTATAACCCTGTGCTAACATTTGCGCAGTAACTATATTGGAAGGGCTGAACATGATAAGGCTCATTTGTGATAACAAATCTCTACCCCAAAGGTTTATGGGGAGACCTTCTATAATAAAGGGTCAGATGGTTCCTTGGTTTCCCTCTCTGTTTGTCCACTGTAATACTTTAGCTCTCCTTTCTGGATTCTGGCTTTGACCAATGCCTTTTAGGTGGGTAAGGGTTGGTGTTAGGGGCCAAGTTTGGGGCCAATTGTCTTTTCTGAGAATGGTAACATCGGCTCCGGTGTCAACAAGTCCAGAAAACTGTTTGCCATCTAACCATAAAGTAAGCATTGGTTTCTCTGGAGAAATTTGTTGGACCCAATAGGCATCTGAGGAACCAAACCCTTTTTCACCTCGTAAGGAGGTTTGGATGTTATTTTGAGTGGAAAGCAGTGGAAGGAGTTAGAGTTGAACTATGCAATTTCCAGTTGTAATAGTTGTGATTAAATTTGGAGAGGAAGCCATAATTTTTATCTCTCCCTCATAGTCATTATCTATTACTCCTGGAAAAATTTGAAGTCCCTCCATAGTGGCACTACTACGACCTATGAGTATTGCAAAGGTGTTTGGAGGTAAAGGGCCAAAGATTCTGGTAGGCAAGGGCTGTACCCCATCTCGGGAGTTAATACTGTGTGGGTGGTGGAACAGAGGTCCAGCCCTGCACTTCCTGGAGTCGCTCTGGAGAGGTCTGAAATGGATTGTTTGTTGGAACAGTTTGCATCACCCCAAAAACTTGTTTGGGTCTCGGGGGCCTGGGGCTGGCCCCTGTTCCCGTTTCCCTGAGAGTGGATGAGTGGTCTGTCATGGATATCTGTTTTGGACCTGCACTCATTGTCAGGATGACGTCCCCTCTGGCATTTACTGCATAACTCAAGGGGTCAATTCTGTCTCTGATCTTTAATATTTTTTGCTTTACACTGTTTTGCCATGTGTCCTGGGCGACCGCATTTAAAACAATGACCTCGATTATTGTGGTCAAGGAATTGGCGGACAGTGTACCCTTGAAGGGCAGCGACCATGGCCAATCCCTGTTGGTATGCTGATCCAATCTCTGAACACAGGCGTATGTACCCTGTCAGGTCTGTCTTTTTTATGTGTGGTCTAATGGCTGCCTGACAAGAAGCGTTAGCATTTTCATACACCAGTTGTTTTATAAAGTCTGCACTTGCATCAGCATTACCGAATATTTTTTCTGACATGGTAATTAATCAATGTACAAAGTCAGAAAAAGGTTCATCAGGCCCTTGTCTAATGTTAGTAAGGGAGGTGCTCAAATCTCCTTTGGGAGGGAGTTTTTTCCAGGCCTTTATGCCTGCTGCACTAATTTGTGAAAAGAGCCCTGGGTCATACTGCATTTGATTTTCATTGTGTGCATAATTTCCTTCTCCTATTAACATTTTGGCCGTCCAGCCATTATTGGCTTGGGCATTGCAGCAGGCGGTTTCCCTACAAGCCTCTACATATTCTGATTTCCAAAGTAAGTAATCTCCTCCTGAAAGTGTAGCTCGGGCTAATGTTTGCCAATCGGACGGTGTGAGCCAGTCCTTGGCAATAGCTTCAACTATAGCTAAGGTATACAGAGCAGTAGCTCCGTATTGGGCGACTGCCGCCTTAATTTCTTTTACCATTTTAAAGTCAAACCCGCTGTGACAGCGCCAAACCTGTCCTTGAGGATCGGTATTTTCCGTAACAGGGAATGTCTCAAAGTCTGTCGTATGTGATCCCTACACTAGTTTTGTTTCTTTGTCTGTATTGGTTTTTAGTTTCTCTAATTGTGATATTAGTTCCTGGTGTTCTTTTTCTAATTGAATCTGTTCTTTTAATTGTTTTATTTTATTCAAAATCACTTCTCTAGGGTCAATAACTGGCATTAAAGATGGTGAAGATGCGACCGAGTTGTAGGGTGGCGGTCGTTTTTTGAAAGGCGGCCATTCTGAATTATGGTATTTGCCTGCCTCCGTTTCTGAAGTTTCTTTCTCAGGTGGCCATTTTGAATTACTGTACTTAGCTGACTCAGTTTCTAAAATTTCTGCAGACGGCCATTTTCGATTATTGCATTTTTTAGCCTTGGCCTCTAAGATTTCATCCTATGAACTAGATAATGACTCATTTTTCTTTGGCTCTTGGAGAGCCTTAAGGTTGTTTTTCTTTTTTAGTTTTTTAGATTTTTTGGGTTTTGTCTCTTTAACTTCTTCCTCACTATCTAGGTAAATAAGATCCTCTCCCTGTTCCTCTTCAATTCCAGAAACCTTGGTTAGATCTGAGGTGGCTATAGCCTCCTCCTGGGGTTGATCATTTTGCATGATCTGCCCTCCCTTAACAACCATAACAGAAAGGGCTTCTATTAAGCTCTGAACGGATATTTCATGCTGACTAAGCTTTTGTCCCATTATTACCCGTACTTAAAATAAAACGTAAGTAAATACTTACCAGAACGTCTTCTCTTCATCACTATTTTCTGCCGGCTTTTCTGGTTTGCTCTGCACTGGAGCCTTCCTCGGGAGCTCTACACTGTATCCTTCGTACTCAGGTCCGTGTCCGGGTGCCACGTGTCCCGACCCGTGGGACAGTCGAACAGGTTCCCTGATGGAAGGAGTGAGAGACGGGACAAACGGCGCACTGTCACAGCATGGAGACGATGCAGTGTCTCTTCAGGGTCATCTCTTTATTGCAGGCAGCACGGAGATGACACAGTATTCAGGATCATCCGGAGATGACACGGAATCACAGCTCTGGGTCGTCCGGAGAAGATGCAGCGTCACAGCTCAGGGTCGTCTGGAGACGACGTGGTATCACAGCTCAGGGTCGTCCGGAGATGACACGGTGTCACAACTCTTCAGGGTCTTCAGGGTCATCTGGAGATTATGGCCCAGGGACCGTGGTTATATACACATTGGTGGGCTGTGATTGTTTGAATGACAGATAGCAAAGGTGGGTTATGATTGATTGCTTTGTGGACCAATCATGAGGTACCACGATATGCAAATCAGAAGGATTCTAAGCTCACTGATTTGCTATGGGAAGTGGCCAATCAGAGTGTGATTTTGAAGGTGAGGTAATTGATTGCTCTCTGAGCCTAAGATGGCAATAGTAAGAGACTCATGAAAAATGGCCTCAGCAAACTCGCTGGTGCGCAGACTCCCACACTCTTCCAACGAAATGTTAAGAAAGAACTCACAGAAACTTGTCTGTCCAACTTACTTAACGTTGCAAGTTTATAAACTTGTGATCGCCAGTTTTGCTCTACATCAAGTTTGAGTTTTGGAAGCAGTTTGACACTGTATTTTGAAGGACGTTTTGAAATGAAGCTTACTTTCTGGAGATAAGCACATACTCTTTCAGCCAAAATCTGTACTTTGCCTTGGAGTATCACAAAGATCTTTGGAAGAATGACTCCACTCATGGAGCTGATTTTCCTACCTGAATATGTTTGTTGTAGCTGCAAGTTGAGTTTTGGGCCTAAGAATGCACAACACTTTTAAAGCGAACTAAGACTAAAGAAACCCTCTTCCAACGAAATGTTAAGAAAGAACTCACACAAACTTGTCTGTCCCACGTAGTTAACGTTGCAAGTTTAACAACTTGTGTTCGTCAGTGTTGCTCTACTTCAAGTTTTAGTTTTGGAAACGGTTTGACACTGTATTTCGAAGGACGTTTTGAAATGAAGCTTACTTTCTGGAGATAAGCACGTACTTTTTCAGCCAAAATCTGTACTTTGACTTGGAGTATCACAAAGATCTTTGGCAGAATGTCTCCACTCATGGAGCTGATTTTCATACCTTAAGTTCTTTGTTGTAGTTGCAAGTAGAGTTTTGGTCCTAAGAATGTGCTACAATTTCAAAGTGAACTGAGACTAAACAAACACTCTTCCAAAGAAATGTTAAGAAAGAACTCACACAAACTTCTCTGTTCCTGTTACTTAACGTTGCAAGTTCAACAACTTGTGATCGTCAGTGTTGCTTTACTTCTACTTTTAGTTTTGGATTCACTTGGACAGTGTATTTCCAAGGACGTTTTGAAATAATACTTACTTTCTGGAGATAAGCATGTAGTTTTTCAGCCAAAATCTGTACTTTTCCTTGGAGTATCACAAAGATCTTTGGAAGAACGACTCCACTCAACGAGCTGATTTTCATACCTCAAGATCTTTGTTGTAGTTGCAAGTGGAGTTTAGTTCCTAAGAATGCACTACATTTTCAAAGCAAACTAAGACTAAAGAATCCCTCTTCCAATGAACTGTTAAGAAATAAATCACACAAACTAGTCTTTTCCAATTTCTCAACGTTGCAAGTAGAATAACTTGTGATAATCAGTGTTGCTGTACTTCAACTTTTAGTTCTGGAAGCACTTAGACACTGCATTTCGAAGGATGTTTTGACATGAAGCATACTTTCCAGAGATAAGCATGTACTTTTTCAGCCAAAATCTGTAAATTGCCTTAGAATATCACAAAGATCTTTGGCAGAATGACTCCACTCATGGAGCTGATTTTCATACCTCAAGATGGTTGTTGTAGCTGCAAGTTGAGTTTTGGACCTAAGAATGCACTACACTTTCAAAGCGAAATAAGACTAAAGAAACACTCTTCAAACGGAATGTTAAGAAATAACTCACACAAACTTGTCTATTACAAGTATTTAAAGTTGCATGTTGAACTATTTGTGATGTTCAGTGTTGCACTACTTAAACTTTTAGTTTTGGTAGCAGTTTTACAGTGTATTTCAAAGGAAGTTTTGAAGTAAAGCTTACTTTCCAGTAATAAGCATGTAGTGTTTCAGCCAAAATCTGTACTTTGCCTTGGAGTATCATAAAGATCTTTGGAAGAATGACTCCACCCTTGGAGCTGATTTTCATACCTCAAGATCTTTGTTGTAGCTGCAAGTGGAGTTTTTGGCCTAAGAATGCACGACAATTTCAAAGCGAACTAAGACTAAAGAAACCCTCTTATAACGAAATGTTAAGAAAGAACTCACACAAACTTGTCTGTTCCAAGTACTTAACGTTGCAAGTTGAACAACTTGTGATCGTCTGTGTTGCTCTACATCAAGTTTTAGTTTTGGAAGCAGTTTGACACTGTATTTCGAAGGACGTTTTGAAATGAAGCTTACTTTCTGGAGATAAGAACGACTGAATGATCTGAACGACTCCACTGACTGAGCTGATTTTCATAACTCAAGATCAATGATGTAGCTGAAAGTTGAGTTTAGTTCCTAAGAATACACTACATTTTCAAAGGAAACTAAGACTAAAGAAACCCTCTTCCAACAGAATGTTAAGAAAGAACTCAGACAAACTTGTCTGTCCCACTTACTTAATGTTACAAGTTGAACAATTTTGATGTTCACTGTTGCTCTACTTCATTTTTGTTTTGCAACAAGTTTCACACTGTATTTTGAAGGTCGTTTTGAAATGAAGTTTACTTTCTGGGGTAAGTATGTAGATTTTCAGCCAAAATCTGTACTTTGCCTTGGAGTATCACAAAGATCTTTGGAAGAATGACTCCACTCATGGAGCTGATTTTCATACCTTAAGTTCTTTGTTGTAGTTGCAAGTTGAGTTTTGTGCCTAAGAATGTGCTACAATTTCAAAGCGAACTAAGACTAAACAAACCCTCTTCCAAAGAAATGTTATGAAAGAACTCACACAAACTTCTCTGTTCCTGTTACTTAACGTTGCAAGTTCAACCCCTTGAGATCGTCAGTGTTGCTTTACTTCTACTTTTAGTTTTTAATTCACTTGGACAGTGTATTTCAAAGGATGTTTTGAAATAATACTTACTTTCTGGAGATAAGCATGTAGTTTTTCTGCCAAAATCTGTACTTTGCCTTGGAGTATCACAAAGATCTTTGGAAGAATGACTCCACTCAACGAGGTGATTTGCATACCTCAAGATCTTTGTCGTAGTTGCAAGTTGAGTTTAGTTCCTAAGAATGCACTACATTTTCAAAGCAAAATAAGCCTAAAGAAAACCTCTTCCAACGAAATGTTAAGAAAGAACTCAGACAAACTTGTCTGTTCTACTTACTTAACGTTGCAAGTTGAACAACTTTTGATGTTCACTGTTGCTCTACTTCAACTCTTAGTTTTGGAAGCAGTTTGACACAGTATTTCGACAGTCGTTTTGAAATGTAGCTTACTTTTCAGGATAAGCATCTAGTTTTTCTGCCAAAATCTGTACTTTGCCTTGGAGTATCACAAAGATCTTTGGAAGAATGACTCCATTCATGGAGCTGATTTTCATATCTAAAGGTCTTTGTTGTAGCTGTGAGTGGAGTTCAGGGCCTACGAATTCACTACACTTTCAAAGCGAACTAAGACTAAAGAAACCCTCTTCCAATGAAATGTTAAGGAATAACTCACACAAACTTGTATGTTCTAATTTCTTATCGTTGCAAGTGGAACAAGTTATGATGATCAGTGTTGCTGTAAGTCAGCTTTTAGTTCTCAAAGCACTTTGACAATGTATTTCAAAGGAAGTTTTGAAATGAAGCTTACTTTGCGGAGATAAGCCTGTACTTTTTCAGCCAAAATCTGTACTTTGCCTTGGAATATCACCAAGATATTTGGCCAAATGACTCCACTCATGGAGCTGATTTTCATACCTGAATATATTTCTTGAAGCTGCAAATTGAGTTTAGGGACTAAGAATGCACGTCAATTTCAAAGCGAACTAAGACTAAAGAAACCCTCTTCCAAAGAAATGTTAAGAAAGAACTCACACAAACTTGTCTGTTGCAAGTACTTAACGTTGCAAGTTGAAGAACTTGTGACCGTCAGTGTTGCTCTACTTCAAAGTTTAGTTTTGGAAGCAGTTTGACACTGTATTTCAAAGGACGTTTCGAAATGAATCTTACTTTCTGGAGATAAGCATGTTGTTTTTCAGTCAAAATATGTACTTTCCTCGGGTTATAACAAAGATCTTTGGCAGAGTGACTCCAATCATGGAGCTGATTTTCATACCTCAAGATCTTTGTTGTAGCTTCAAGTTGAGTTTAGGGCGTAGGAGTGGACTACACTTTCAAAGCGAGCTAAGAATAAAGATCGCTCTTCCAATGAAATGTTAAGAAAGAACTCAGACAAACTTATGTGTCCCACTTACTGAACGTTGTAAGTTGAACAATTTTGATGTTCACTGTTGCTCTAATTCAAGTTTTAGTTCTGGATGCAGTTTGACACTGTTTTTCAAAGGACATTTTGAAATGAAGCTTACATTCTGGGGATAAGCATATACTTTTTCAGCCAAAATCTGTACTTTGCCTTGGAGTATCACAAAGATCTTTGGAAGAATGACTCCACTCATGGAGCTGATTTTCATACCTCAAGATCTTTGTTGTAGCTGCAAATGGAGTTTTTGGCCTAAGAATGCACTACACTTTCAAAGCCAACTAAGACTAAAGAAACCCTCTTCAAACGAAATGTTAAGAAATAACTCACACTAACTTGTCTGTTCCAATTTCTTAACGTTGCAAGTGGAACAACTTGTGATGATCAGTGTTGCTGTACTTCAACTTTTAGTTCTGGAAGCACTTTGACACTGTATTTTGAAGGCCGTTTTGAAATGAAGCATACTTTCCAGACAAAAGCATGTGATTTTTCAGCCAAAATCTGTACTTTGCCTTGGAGTATCACAAAGATCTTTGGGAGAATGACTCCACTCATGGAGCTGATTTTCATATCTCAAGATGCAGAAGCTGTAAGTTGAGTTTTGGGCCTAAGAAGGCACTACACTTTCAAAGCGAATTAAGACTAAAGAAACAATCTTCCAATGAAATGTTAATAAGCAACTCAAATTTGTCTATTCCAAGAACTTAACGTTGCATGTTGAACAATTTGCGATGTTCAGTGTAGCTCTACTGAAACTTTTAGTTTTGGGAGCAGTTTTACAGTGTATTTCAAAGGACGTTTTGAAATAAAGCTTACTTTCTGGAGATAAGCATATTAGTTTTTCAGCCAAAAGGTGTACTTTTTCTTGCAGTATCACAAAGATCCTTGGCCGAATGACTCCACTCATGGAGCTGATTTTCATACATCAATATCTTTGTTGTAGCTGCAAGTGGAGTTTAGGGCCTAAGAGTGCACTACACTTTCAAAGCGAAATAAGACTAATGATCGCTCCTCCAATGAAATGTTAAGAAAGAACTCAGACAAACTTTTCTGTCCCACTTACTTAACGTTGCAAGTTGAACAACTTTTGATGTTCACTGTTGCTCTATTTCAAGTTTTAGTTTTGGAAGCAGTTTGACACTGCATTTCGAAGGACGTTTTGAAGTGAAGCCTACTTTCTGGAGATATGCGTGTAGTTTTTCAGCCAAAATCTGTTCTTTGCCTTGGATTTTCACAAAGACCTCTGGCAGGATCATTCCATTCATGGAACTGATTTTCATACCTTAAGGTGTTTGTTGTAGTTGCAAGTTGAGTTTTGGGCCTTAGAATGCACTACAAGTTCAAAGTGAACTAAGACTAAACTAACCCTCTTCCAAGGAAATGTTAAGAAAGAACTCACACAAACTTCTCTGTTCCAATTACTTAACGTTGCAAGTTCAACAACTTGTGATGGTCAGTATTGTTTTACTTCTACTTTTACTTTTGGATTCACTTGTACAGTGTATTTCAAAGGACGTTTTGAAATAATACTTATTTTCTGGTGATAAGCATGAAGTTTTTCAGCCAAAATTGGTACTTTTCCTTGGAGTATCACAAAGATCTTTGGAAGAACGACTCCACCCATCGAGCTGATTTTCATACTTCAAGATCTTTGTTGTACCTGCAAGTTGAGTTTTGTTCCTAAGAATGCACTACATTTTCCAAGCAAACTAAGACTAAAGAATTCCTCTTCCAATGAAATGTTAAGAAAGAACTCAGACTAACTTGTCTGTCCCACTTACTTTACGTTGCAATTTGAACAAATTTTGAGGTTTACTGTTGCTCTAATTCAAGTTTTAGTTCTGGATGCAGTTTGACACTGTTTTTCGAAGGATGTTTTGAAATGAAGCTTATATTCTGGGGATAAGCATGGAGTTTTTCAGCCAAAATCTGTACTTTGCCTTGGAGTATCACAAAGATCTTTCGAAGAATGACTCCAGTCATGGAGGTGATTTTCATACCTCAAGATCTTTGTTGTAGCTGGAAGTGGACTTTTGGGCCTAAGAATGCACTACACTTTCAAAGCGAACTAAGACTAAAGAAACCCTTTTTCAACGAAATGTTAAGAAATAACTCACACTATCTTGTCTGTTCCAATTTCTTAACGTTGCAAGTGGAACAACTTGTGATGGTCAGTGTTGCTGTACTTCAACTTTTAGTTCTGGAAGCACTTTGACACTGTTTTTCGAAGGCCGTTTTGAAATGAAGCTTACGTTCCAGACAAAAGCATGTAATTTTTCAGCCAAAATCTGTACTTTGCCTTGGAGTATCACAAAGATTTTTGGCAGAATGACTCCACTCATGGAGCTGATTTTCATAGCTCAAGATGTTTGTTGTAGCTGCAAGTTGAGTTTTGGGCCTAAGAATGCACTACACTTTCAAAGCGAAATAATACTAAAGAAACACTCTTCCAAGGAAATGTTAAGAAAGAACTCATACTAATTTTTCCGTCCCACTTACTTAACGTTGCATGTTTAACAACTTTTGATGTTCACTGTTGCTTTACTTCAACTTTTAGTTTTGGAAGAAATTTGACCCTGTATTTCCAAGGTTGTTTTGAAATGAAGCTTACTTTCTGGGATAAGCATGGAGTTTTTCAGCCAAAATATGTACTTTGCCTTGAAGTATCACAAAGATCTTTGGCAGAACGACTCCACTCATGGTGCTGATTTTCATACCTTAAGGTTTTTGTTGTAGTTGCAAGTGGAGTTTTGGGCCTAAGAATGCACTACACTTCCAAAGCGAAAACGAATAAAGAAACACTCTACCAATGAAATGTTAAGAAAGAACTCACACAAACTTGTCTATTCCAAGTACTTAACGTTGCATGTTGAACAATTTGTGATGTTCAGTGTTGCTCTCCTGAAACTTTTAATTTTGGTAGCAGTTTTACAGTGTATTTCAAAGGACGTTTTGAAATAAAGCTTACTTTCTGAAGATAAGCATGTAGTTTTTCAACCAAAATGTGTTCTTTTCCTCATAGTATCACAAAGATCTTTGGCCGAATGACTCCACTCATGGAGCTGATTTTCATACCTCATGATCTTTGTTGTAGCTGCAAGTTGAGTTTAGTGCCTAAGAATGCACAACAATTTCAAAGCGAACTAAGACTAATGAAACACTCTTCCAAAGAAATGTTAAGAAAGAACTCACACAAACTTGTCTGTTTCAAGTACTTAACGTTGCAAGTTGAACAACTTGTGATCGTCAGTGTTACTCTACTTCAAGTTTTAGTTTGGAAGCATTTTGACACTGTATTTCAAAGGATGTTTCGAAAGGAATCTTACTTTCCGGAGATAAGCATGTTCTTTTTCAGCCAAAATATGTATTTTCCTCGGGTTATCACAAAAATCTTTGGCAGAATGACTCCACTCATGGAGCTGATTTTCACAACTCAAGATGTTTGTTGTAGCTGCAAGTTGAGTTTAGGGCTAAGAGTGCACTACACTTTCAAAGCGAACTAAGACTAAAAATCGCTCTTCCAATGAAATATTAAGAAAGAACTCAGACAAACTTGTCTGTCCCACTTACTTAACGTTGCAAGTTGAACCACTTTTGATGTTTACTGTTGCTCTACTTCAACTTTTAGTTTTGGAAGCAGTTTGACACTGTATTTAGAAGGACATTTTGAAATGAAGCTTACTTTCTGGAGATAAGCATGTACTTTTTCAGGCACAATTTGTACGTTGCCTTGGAGTATCTCAAAGATCTTTGGCAGCACGACTCCGCTCACGGAGCTGATTTTCATACCTTAAGGTGTTTGTTATAGTTTCAAGTTGAGTTTTGGGCCTAAGAATGCGCTACAATTTCAAAGAGAACTAAGATTAAACAAACACTCTTCCAACGAAATGTTAAGAAAGAACTCACACAAACTTCTCTGTTCCAGTTACTTAAGGTTGCAAGTGCAACCCCTTGAGATCATCAGTTTTGCTTTACTTCTAATTTTACTCTTGGATTCACTTGTACATTTTATTTCAAAGGATGATTTGAAACAATACTTATTTTCTGGGATAAGCATGTAGTTTTTCAGCAAAAATCTGTACTTTTCCTTGGAGTATCACAAAGATCTTTGGAAGAACGACTCCACTCATCGAGCTGATTTTCATACTTCAAGATCTTTTCTGTAGCTGCAACTTGAGTTTACTTCCTAAGAATGCACTACATTTTCAAAGCAAACTAAGACTAAAGAATACCTCTTCCAAAGAAATGTAAAGAAAGAACTCATACAAACTTGCCTGTCCCACTATACTTAACGATGCAAGTTGAACAACTTTGATGTTCACTGTAGCTCTACTTCAACTTTTATTTTTGGAAGAAGTTTGACTCTGTATTTCAAAGGTTGTTTTGAAATGAAGCTTACTTTCCGGGATAAGCATGGAGATTTTCAGTCAAAAACTGTACTTTGCCTTGGAGTATCACAAAGATCTTTGGAAGAATGACTCCACTCATCGAGCTGATTTTCATACCTCAAGATCTCTGTGGTAGCTGCAGGTGGAGTTTTGGGCTGTAGAATGCACTACAATTTCAAAGCAAACTAAGACTAAAGAAAACCTCTTCCAACAAAATGTTAAGAAAGAACTCACACAAACTTGTCTGTTCCAATTTCTTAACGTTGCAAGTGGAACAATTTGTGATGGTCAGTGTTGCTGTACTTCAACTTTTAGTTCTAGAAGCACTGTGACACTGTATTTTGAAGGACGTTTTGAAATGAAGCTTACTTTCCAGAGGAAAGCACGTACTTTTTAGCCAAAATCTGTACTTTGCCTTGGAGTACCACAAAGATCTTTGGAAGAATGACTCCTCTCATGGAGCTGATTTTCATATCTCAAGATGTTCGTTGTCACTGCAAGTTGAGTTTTGGGCCTAAGAATGCACTACACTTTCAAAGGGAAAAAGACTAAAGAAACACACTTCCAAAGAAATGTTAAGAAAGAACTCACACAAACTTGTCTATTCCAAGTACTTAACGTTGCATGTTGAACAATTTGTGAAGTTCAGTGTTGCTCTACTTAACCTTTTAATTTTGGTAGTAGTTTTACAGTGTATTTCAAAGGACGTTTTGAAATAAAGCTTACTTTCTGGAAATAAGCTTGTAGTTTTTCAGCCAAAATGTGTAGTTTTCTTCGTAGTATCACAAAGATCTTTGGCTGAATGACTCTACTCATGGAGCTGATTTTCATACCTCAAGATCTTTGTTGTAGCTGCAAGTTGAGTTTAGTGCCTAAGAATGATGACAATTTCAAAACGAACTAAGACTAAAGAAACCCCCCTGCAAACAAATGTTAAGAAAAAACTCACACAAACTTGTCTGTTCCAAGTACTTAACGTTGCAAGTTGAACAACTTGTGATCGTCAGTGTTACTCTACTTCAATGTTTAGTTTTGGAAGCAGTTTGACACTGTATTTGAAAGGACGTTTCGAAAGGAATCTTACTTTCCGGAGATAAGCATGTTCTTTTTCAGCCAAAATTTGAATTTTCCTCAGGTTATCACAAAGATCATTGGCAGAATGACTCCAGTCATGGAGCTGATTTTCATACCTCAAGATGTTTGTTGTAGCTGCAAGTTGAGTTTAGGGCCTAAGAGTGCACTACACTTTCAAAGCGAACTAAGACTAAACATCGCTCTTCCAATGAAATGTTAAGAAAGAACTCAGACAAACTTGTCTGTCCCACTTACTTAACGTTGCAAGTTGAACAACTTTTGATGTTCACTGTTGCTCTACTTCAAATTCTAGTTTTGGAAGCAGTTTGACACTGTATTTCTAAGGACGTTTTGAAATGAAGCTTACTTTCTGGAGATATGCATGTACATTTTCAGTCAAAATCTGTACTTTGCCTTGGAGTATCACAAAGATATTTGGCAGAACGACTCAACTCACAGAGCTGATTTTCATACCATAAGGTGTTTGTTGTAGTTGCAAGTTGATTTTTGGGCATATGAATGCACGACAATTTCAAAGCGAACTAAGACTTAAGAAACCCTCCTCCAAAGAAATTTTAAGAAAGAACTCACCAAACTTCTCTGTTCCAGTTACTTAACGTTGCAAGTTCAACACCTTGTGATCATCAGTGTTGCCTTACTTCAACTTTTAGTTTTGGATCCACTTGTACAATGTATTTCAAAGGACATTTTGAAATAATACTTACTTTCCGGTGATAAGCATGTAGTTTTTCATCCAAAACCTGTACTTTTCCTTGGAGTATCACAAAGATCTTTGGAAGAACGACTCCACTCATCGAGCTGATTTTCATACTTCAAGATCTTTGTTGTAGCTGCAAGTTGAGTATAGTTCCTACGAATGCACTACATTTTCAAAGCAAACTAAGACTAAAGAATCCCTCTTCCAATGAAATGTTAAGAAAGAACTCAGACAATCTTTTCTGTCCCACTTACTTAACGTTGCAAGTTGAACAACTTTTGATGTTCACTGTTGCTTTACTTCAACTTTTTGTTTTGGACGACGTTTGACACTGTATTTCGAAGGTTGTTTTGAAATGAAACTTACTTTCCTGGATAAGCATGTAGTTTTTCATCCAAAATCTGTACTTTATCTTGGAGTATCACAAAGATCTTTGGCAGAATGACTCCACTCATGGAGCTGATTTTCTTACCTCAAGATTTTTGTTGTAGCTGCAGGTGGAGTTTTGGGCCCAAGAATGCACTACAATTTCAAAGCTAACTAAGACTAAACAAAAACTCTTCCAGCGAAATTTTAAGAAAGAACTCACACAAACTTCTCTGTTCCAGTTACTTAACGTTGCAAGTTCAATACCTTGTGATAGTCAGTGTTGCTTTACTTCTACTTTTAGTTTTGGATTCACTTGTACAGTTTATTTCAAAGGACGATTTGAATTAATACTTATTTTCCGGAGATAAACATGTAGTTTTTCAGCCAAAATCTGTACTTTTCATTAGAGTATTTCAAAGATCTTTGGAAGAATGAGTCCACTCATCGAGCAGATTTTCATACCTCAATATCTTTTTTGTAGCTGCAGGTGGAGTTTTGGGCCCAAGAATGCACTACAATTTCAAAGCAAACTAAGAATAAAGTAACCCTCTTCCAACGAAATGTTAAGAAATAACTCACACTAACTTGTCAGTTCTAATTTCTTAACGTTGCAAATGGAACAGCCTGTGATGGTCAGTGTTGCTGTACTTCAACTTTTAGTTCTGTAAGCACTTTGAAACTGTATTTCAAAGAACGTTTTGAAATGAAGCCTACTTTCTGGAGAAAAGCACGTACTTTTTCAGCCAAAATCTGTACTTTGCCTTGGAGTATCACAAAGATCTTTGGAAGAATGACTCCTCTCATGGAGCTGATTTTCATAAATCAAGATATTTGTTGTAGCTGCAAGTTGAGTTTTGGCCTAAGAATTCACTACACTTTCAAAGCGAAAAAGACTAAAGAAACTCTTCCAACGAAATGTTAAGAAATAACTCACACAAACTTGTCTGTTCCAAGTACTTAACATTGCAAGTTGAACAACTTGTGATCGTCAGTGTTACTCAACTTCAAGGTTTAGTTTTGGAAGCAGTTTGACACTGTATTTCAAAGGACGATTCGAAAGGAATCTTACTTTCCGAAGATAAGCATGTTCTTTTTCAGCCAAAATTTGTATTTCCCTCGGGTTATCACAAAGATCTTTTGCAGAATGACTCCACTCATGGAGCTGATTTTCATACTTCAAGAGGTTTGTTGTAGCTGCCAGTTGAGTTTAGGGCCTAAGAGTGCACTACACTTTCAAAGCGAACTAAGACTAAAGATCGCTCTTCCAATGAAGTGTTAAGAAAGAACTCAGACAAACTTGTCTGTCCCGCTTACTTAAAGTTGCAAGTTGAACAACTTTGATGTTCACTGTTGCTCTACTTCAACTTCTAGTTTGAAAGCAGTTTGACACTATATTTCGAAGGACATTTTGAAATGAAGCTTACATTCTGGAGATAAGCATGTAGCTTTTCAGTCAAAATCTGTACTTTGCCTTGGAGTATCACAAAGATCTTTTGCAGAACGACTCCACTCACGGAGCTGATTTTCATACCTTAAGGTGATTGTTGTAGTTGCAAGTTGAGTTTTGGGCCTAAGAATGCACTACAATTTCATAGCGAACTAAGACTAAATACCATTCCAACGAAATGTTTAGAGAGAACTCACACAAACTTCTCTGTTCCAGTTACTTAATGTTGCAAGTTCAACACCTTGTGATCATCAGTGTTGCTTTACTTCTACTTTTAGTTTTGGATTCACTTGGACAGTGTATTTCAAAGGACGATTTGAAATAATACTTACTTTCCGGAGATATGCATGTAGTTTTTCAGCCGAAATCGGTCTTTTTTCTTGGAGTATCACAAAGATCTTTGGAAGAACCACTCCATTCATTGAGCAGATTTTCATACTTCAAGATATTTGTTGTAGCTGCAAGTTGAGTTTAGTTCCTAAGAATGCACTACATTTTCAAAGCAAACTAAGACTAAAGAATCCCTCTTCCAACGAAATGTTAAGAAAGAATTCAGAAAAACTTGTCTCTCCCACTTACTTAACGTTGCAAGTTGAACAACTTTGATGTTCACTGTTGCTCTACATCAACTTTTAGTTTTGGAAGAAGTTTGACTCTGTATTTCGAGGGTCGTTTTGAAATGAAGCTTACTTTCCAGGATAAGCATGGAGTTTTTTAGCCAAAAGCTTTACTTTGTCTTAGAGTATCACAAAGATCTTCGGCAGAATGACTACACTCATGGAGCTGATTTTCATACCTCAAGATCTTTGTTGTAGCTGCAAGTTGAGTTTTGGGCCTAAGAATTCACTACACTTTCAAAGCGAACAAGACTAAAGAAACACTCTTCCAACGAAATGTTAAGAAAGAACTCACACAATGTTGTCTATTGCAAGTCCTTAACATGGCATGTTGAACAATTTGTGATGTTCAGTGTTGCTCTCCTGAAACTTTTAGTTTTGGTAGCAGTTTTACAGTGTATTTCAAAGGAGTTTTGAATTTAAGCTTACTTTCTGGAGATAAGCATGTAGTTTTTCAGCCAAAATGTGTACTTGTCCTTGTAGTATCCCAAAGATCTTTGGCCGAATGACTCCCCTCATGGAGGTGATTTTCATACCTCAAGAGCTTTGTTGTAGCTGCAAGTTGAGTTTAGTGCCTAAGAATGCACGACAATTTCAAAGCGAACTAAGACTAAAGATCGCACTTCCAATGAAAATTAAGAAAGAACTCAGACAAACTTGTATGTCCCAATTACTTAACGTTGCAAGTTGAACAACTTTTGATGTTCACTGTTGCTCTACTTCAAGTTTTAGTTTTGGAAGCAGTTTCACACTGTACTTCGAAGGAAGTTTTGAAATGAAACTTACATTCTGGAGATAAGCATGTATTTTTTCAGCCAAAATCTGTACTTTGCCTCGGAGTATCACAAAGATCTTTGGCCAAATGACTCCACTCATGGAGCTGATTTTCATACCTCAGGATCATTGTTCTAGCTGCAAGTGGAGTTTTGGTCCTAAGAATGCACTACACTTTCAAAGTGAACTAAGACTAAACAAACCCTCTTCCAATGAAATGTTAAGAAACAACTCACACAAACTTGTCTGTTCCAATTTCTTAAGGTTGCAAGTGGAACAACTTGTGATGGTCAGTGTTGCTGTACTTCAATTTTTAGTTCTGGAAGCACTTTTACACTCTATTTCGAAGGACATTTTGAAATGAATCTTACTTTCCAGAGATAAGCATGTACTTTTTCAGCCAAATTCTGTATTTTCCTTGGAATATCACAAAGATCTTTGGAAGAACAACTCCACTCATGGAGCTGATTTTCATACCTCAAGATGTTTGTTGTAGCTGCAAGTTGAGTTTAGGGCCTAACAATGCACTATACTTTCAAAGCGAACTAAGACTAAACAAACCCTCTTCCAATGAAATGTTAAGAAACAACTCAGACAAACTTGTATGTCCCAATTACTTAACGTTGCAAGTTGAACAACTTTTGATGTTCACTGTTGCTCTACTTCAAGTTTTAGTTTTGGAAGCAGTTTCACACTGTACTTCGAAGGAAGTTTTGAAATGAAGCTTACATTCTGGGGATAAGCATGTATTTTTTCAGTCAAAATCTGTACTTTGCCTTGGAGTATCACAGAGATCTTTGGAAGAATGACTCCACTCATGGAGCTGATTTTCATACCTCAAGATCTTTGTTGGAGCTGCAAGTGGAGTTTTGGGCCTAAGAATGCAAGACACTTTCAAAGCAAACTAAGACTAAAGAAACCCTCTTCCAACGAAATGTTAAGAAAGAACTCACACAAACTTGTCCGTTCCAAGTACTTAACATTGCAAGTTGAATAACTTGTGATCGTCAGTGTTACTCTACTTCAAGGTTTAGTTTTGGAAGCAGTTTGACACTGTATTTCGAAGGACCTTTTGAAATGAAGCTTACGTTCTGGAGATAAGCATGTACTTTCTCAGCCAAAATCTGTACTTTGCCTTGCAGTATCACAAAGATATTTTGCAGAACGACTCCACTCATGGAGCTGATTTTAATACCACAAGATCTTTGTTGTAGCTGCAATTGGAGTTTTAGGCCTACGAATGCACTACATTTTCAAAGGGAACTAAGACTAAAGAAAACCTCTTCCAACAAAATGTTAAGAAAAAACTCAGACAAACTTCTCTGTTCCATTTCTTAACGTTGCAAGTGGAACAACTTGTGATGGTCAGTGTTGCTGTACTTTAACTTTTAGTTTTGGAAGTACTTTGATACTGTATTTAGAAGGACGTTTTGAAATGAAGCTTACTTTCCAGAGATAAGCATGTACTTGTTCAGTCAAAATCTGTATTTTGCCTTGGATTATCACAAAGATCTTTGCCAGAATGACTCCACTCATGGAGCTGATTTTCATACCCCAAGGTGTTTGTTTTAGTTGCAAGTTGAATTTTGGGCCTAAGTATGCTCTACAATTTCTAGCGAACTAAGACTAAAGAAAGCCTCTTCCAACAAAATGTCAATAAAGAAGTCACACAAACTTTCTATTCCAAGTACTTAACTTTGAAGTTTGGAAAACTTGTGATGTTCAGTGTTGCTCTACTTAAACTTTTAGTTTTGTTAGCAGTTTTACAATGTATTTCAAAGGACGTTTTGAAATAAAGTTTACTTTCCAGAGATATGCATGTAGTTTTTCAGCCAAAATGTATACTTTTCCTCGTAGTATCACAAAGATCTTTAGCCGAATTACTCCACTCATGGAGCTGATTTTCATACCTCAATATCTTTGTTGTAGCTGCAAGTTGAGTTTAGGGCCTAAGAATGAATGACACTTTGAAAGCGAACTAAGACTAAATAAACCCTCTTCCTACGAAATGTTAAGAAAGAACTCACCTAGACTTGTGTGTTGCAAGTACTTAACGTGGCAAGCTGAACAACTTGTGATCGTCAGTGTTGCTCTACTTCATCTTTTAGTCTTGGAAGAAGTTTGACACTGTATTTCGAAGGTCGTTTTAAAATGAAGCTTACTTTCCAGGATAAGCATGCACCTTTTCAGGCAAAATCTGCACATTTCCTTGGAATATCAGAAAAATCTTTGGCAGAAAGACTCCACTCATGGAGCTGATTTTCCTACTAAAGGCCTTTTTTGTTGCTGCAAGTTGATTTTATGGCCTAAGAATGCACTACACTTTCAAATTAAAGTAACACTGGGGAAACCATCTTCCAATGAAATTTCACAATACACTCACAGAAACTACTTTGTTCCACTTACATAACGTAGGAAGTTAAACACCTTGTGATGTTCAATGGTGCTCTACTTGAACATTTGTTTTTGGAAGCAGTTTGACACTGTTTTACAATGGACATTTTGAAATGAAGCTTACTTTTCCCAGATGAGCATGTAGGTTTTCAGCCAAAATCTGTACTTTACCTTGGAATATCAGAAAGATCTTTGGCAGAAAGACTCCACTCATGGAGCTGATTTTCATACTAAAGGTCTTTGTTGTTGCTGCAAGTTGATTTTTGGGCCTAAGAATGCACTACACTTTCAAATTAAAGTAAAACTAGAGAAACACACATCCAATGATATTTCACAATACACTCACAGAAACTACTTTGTTCCTCTTACTTAACTTAGGAAGTTGAAAACCTTGTGATGTTCAATGGTGCTCTACTTGAACATTTGGTTTTGGAAGCAGGTTGACACTGTTTTACAATGGACGTTTTGAAATGAAGCTTACTTATCCCAGATGAGCATGTAGGTGTTCAACCAAAATCTGTACTTTTCCTTGGAGTATCAGAAATATCTTTGGCAGAAAGACTCCACTCATGGAGCTGATTTTCGTACCTAAAGGTCTTTGTTGTAGCTGCAAGGTGAGTTTTGAGCCTAAGAATGAACTACTTTTTCAAACAAACTAAGTGTAAAGCAGGCCTCTTCCAAGGAAATGCTAAGATGTTTGTTGTTGGGTTAGGCTTAGGCTTTAGGGATAGGTTTAGGGTTAGGGTTATGGTTTAAGGATAGTGCTAAGGTTAGGGTTAGGGCTAAGGGATAGTGTTAGGGTTAGGGTTAGTGTTTAAGGCTAGTGATAGGGTTAGAGTTAAGGTTAAGTGATAGTGTTATGATTAGGGTTAGAGTTTAAGGATAGTGTTAGGGTTAGGGTTAGGGTTTAGGGATAGTGTCAGGTTTAGGGTCAGGGTCTGCCTAGGGGTCTTGGTGAATCCTGGACAGTGGGGTCTGGTTGGGAGTCGGTAAGCTCAGTTTCTCCTTGGAAGCTAGGTTCCTTCAGATGTACCAGGATTCTGGCTACTGCAGCAAAAGGCTCAGTCTGTGAGGAGTGGAAGGGAAAGAAGCGCAAGTCATTTTTCAGCCAAAATTTGCACTTTCTTTTAGAATATCAGAAAGATCTTTGTCAGAAAGACTCCACTCATTAGGCTGTATTTTATACCTAAAGATCTTTGTTGTAGCTGCAAGTTGATTTTTGGGCCTAAGAATGCACTACACTTCAAAGGAAAGTAATACTATGGAAACACGCTTCCAAAGTAATTTCACAATATGCCCACAGAAACTACTTTGTTCCACTTACTTAACTTTGGATGTTGAACACCTTGTGATGTTCAATGTTGCTGTACTTGAACATTTGTTTTTTGGAAGCACCTTGACACTGTTTTACAATGGATGTTTTGAAATGAAGCTTACTTTTTCCAGATGAGCATGTAGTTTTTCAGTCAAAATCTGTATTTTTCCTTGGAGTATCAGAAATATCTTTGGCAGAAAGACTCCACTCATGGAGCTGATTTTCATACCTAAAGGGGAAACCCGCTTTCAATGAAATTTCACAATGCACTCACAGAATCTACTTTGTTCCGCTTACTTAACATAGGAAGTTGAACAACTTGTGATGGTCAATGTTGCTCTACTTTAGCATTTGATTTTCAAAGCAGTTTGATACTGTTTTACAATGGATATTTTGAAATGAAGCTTACTTTTCCCAGAGGAGCATGTAGGTTTTCAGCCAAAATCTGCATTTTTCCTTGAAATATCAGAAAGATGTTTGGCAGAAAGACTCCACTCATGGACCTGATTTTCATAGCTAATGATCTTTGTTGTAGGTGAAAGTTGAGTTTTGGGCCTAAAATTAACTACTTTTTCAAACAAACTAAGCGTAAAGCAGGACTCTTCCAATGAAAAGCTAAGATCTTGGTGGACGGGTTAGGCTTAGGCTTTAGGGATAGAGTTAGGGTTAGGGTTATGGTTTAAGGATAGTGGTACGGTTAGGGTTAGGGTTTAGGAATAGTATTAGGGTTAGGGTTAGGGTTAGTGTTTAAGGATAGTGGTAGGGTTAGAGTTAAGGTTAAGTGATAGTGTTAGGATTAGGGTTAGGGTTAACGGATAGTGTTAGGGTTAGGGTTAGGGTTAGGGTAAGAGTTTAGGGATAGAGTCATGGTTAGGGTCAGTGTCTGCCTGGGGGCTGGGTGAATCCTGGACAGTGGGGTCTGGATGGGATTCGGTAAGCTCAGTTTCCCCTTGGAAGCCAAATGCCTTCAATGTACCAGGCAGCTGGCTACTGCAGTAAAAGGCTCAGGCTGTGAAGAGTAGAAGTGGACGAAGTGCAAGTAGTTTTTCGGCCAAAACCTGTTCTTTTCCTTAGAATATCAGAAAGATCGTTGGCAGAAAGACTTCACTCATAAGGACACATTTCATACTTAAAGATCTTTGTGGTACCTGCAAGTTGAGTTTGGGGCCTAAGAATGCACTACACTTCAAAGCAAAGTAATACTAGGGAAACCCACTTCCAAAGAAATTTCACAATACACTCAGATAAACTACTTTGTTCCAATTACTTAACTTTGGATGTTGAACACCTTGTGATGTTCAATGTTACTCTACTTGAACATTTTGTTTTGGTTGCTGTTTGACACTTAGTTTTGCTTGACAAACAAACTAAGCGTAAAGCAGGCTTTTTCCAACGAAATTCTAAGATCTTTGTGGTAGGGTTAGAGTTAAGGTTAATGATAGTTTTAGGGTTACAGTTAGAGTTTAAGTGTAGTGTTAATGTTAGGGATAGGGTTAAGAGATAGATTTAGGGTTAGAGTTAGTGTTTAAGGATCGTGTTAGGGTTAGAGTTAAGGTTTAGTGATAGTGTCAGGATTATGGTTAGAGTTTAAGTATAGTGTTAGGGTTAGGGTTAGGGTTAGGGTTTAAGAATAGTGTCACAGAAACTACTTTGTTCCACTTACTTAACATAGGAAGTTGAACACCATGTGATGTGCAATGTTGCTCTACTTGAACATTTGTTTTTTGGAAGCACTTTGACACTGTTTTACAATGGATGTTTTGAAATGAAGCTTACATTTTTCAGATGAGCATGTAGTTTTTCAGCCAAAATCTGTATTTTTCCATGGAATATCAGAAAGATCATTGGCAGAAAGACTCCACTCATGGAGCTGATTTTCATACCTAAAGGTCTTTGTTGTAGCTGCAAGTTGAGTTTTGGGCCTAAGAATGCACTACACATTCAAAGCAAATATTACTAGGGAAACACGCTTCCCAATAAATTTGAAAATACACTCTCAGAAACAACTTTGTTCCAGTTGCTTAACTTTGGGAGTAGAATACCTAGTGATGTTCAATTTTGTTCTACTTGAACAGTTGGTTTTTGGAAGTAGTTTGTCACTGTTTTATAAGGGACGTTTTGAAAGAAGCTTACTTTTCACAGGTGAGCATGTAGTTTTTCAGCCAAAATCTGTATTTTTACTTGGAGTATCAGAAAGAACTTTGGCAGAAAGACTCCACTCATGGAGCTGATTTTTATACCTAAAGGTCTTTGTTGTAGCTGCAAGTTGAGTTTCAGGCCTAATAATGCACTACACTTTCAAAGCAAAGTAAAAATAGGGAAACCCGCTTCCAATGAAATTTCACAATACACTCACAGAAACTACTTTGTTTTACTTACTTAACTTTGGAAGGTGAACACGTCGGGATGTTCAATGTTGCTCTACTTGAACATTTGGTTTTGGAAGCAGTTTGACACTGTTTTACAATGGACATTTTGAAATGATGCTTACTTTACTTAGATGAGCATGTAGTTTTTCAGCCTAAATCTCTAATATTCCCTGGAATATAAGAAAGATCTTTGGCAGAAAGACTCCACTCATGTAACTGATTTTCATACTAAAGGTCTTTGTTGTTGCTGCAAGTTGAGTTTTGGGCCTAAGAATGCACTACACTTTCAAAGCAAAGAAATACTAGGGAAACCCGCTTCAAGGGAAATTTCACAATACACTCACAGAAACTACTTTGTTCCACTTACTTAGCTTAGGAAGTTGAACACCTTGTGATGTTCAATTTTTCTCTACTGGAACATTTGGTTATGGAAGCAATTTGACACAGTTTTACAATGGACATTTTGAAATGAAGCTTACTTTTCCCAGATGATCATGTAGTTTTTCAGCCAAGTATAGTGTTTTTCTGATACTCCTTGGAGTATCAGAAAGATCTTTGGCAGAAAGACTCCACTCATGGATCTGATATTTGTATCTAAAGATTTTAGTTTTATTTGCAAGTTGAGATTTGGGCCTAAGAATGCACTACATTTTCAAAGCTAACTAAGTGTAAAGCAGGCCTCTTCCAAAGAAATGCTAAGATCTTTGTGGTAGGGTTAGGGTTAGGTTTTAGGGATAGTTTTAGGGTTAGGGTTATGGTTTAAGGATAGTGCTAGGGTTAGGGGTAGGGTTAGGGTTTAGGGATAGTATTTGGGTGAAGGTTACAGTTAGAGTTTAAGGACAGTCCTAGGTTAGTGTTAGGATTAGGGCTTAGGAATAGTGTTATTTTTAGGGTTAGGGTTTAGGGATAGGTTTAGGGTTAGGGTTAGAGTCTGCCTTGGTGTCAGGGTGAATCCTGGACAGTGGGGTCTGGATGGGAGTAGGTAACTTCAGTGTCCCCTTGGTCGCCAGGTGCCTTCAGATGTACCAGTCAGCTGGCTACTGCTGTAAAAGGCTCAGTCTGTGAAGAGTGGAAGGGAAAGAAGTGCAAGTAGCTTTTCAGCCAAAATCTGCACTTTTTCTTAGAATATCAGAAAGATCTTTGGCATAAAGACTCCACTAATGAGGTGCATTTCATACTTATATATCTTTGTTCTAGCTTAAAGTTGAGTTTTGGGCCTATGAATGCACTACACTTAAAGGAAAGTAATACTAGGGAAACCCGCTTCCAAACATAGTTCACAATACCCTCATGGAAACTACTTTGTTCCACTTACATAATTTTGGAAGTTGAACATCTAGTGATGTTCAATGTTACTCTACTTGAACATTTGGTTTTGGAAGCAGGTTGACACAGTTTTACAGTGGACGTTTTGAAAAGGAAGCTTACATTTTCCAGATGAGCGTGTACGTTTTCAGCCAAAATCTTTACATTACCTTGGAGCATCAGAAAGATCTTTGTCAGAAAGACTCCTCTCATGGAGCTGATTTTCATAACTAAAATCTTTGTTGTAGCTGCAAGTTGAGTTTTGGGCCTAAGAATGCACTATCCTGTCTATGCAAAGTATTAATAGGGAAACCCGCTTCCAACAAAATTTCACAGTACACTCACAGAAACTACTTTGTTCCACTTACTTAACATAGGAAGTAGAACACCTTGTGATGTTCAATGTTACTCTACTTAAACATTTGGTTTTGGAAGGAGTTCGACACTGTTTTACAATGGACATTTTGAAATGAAGCTTACTTTTGCCTGATAAGCCTGTAGTTTTTCAGCCAAAATCTGTACTTTTTCTTAGAGTATAAGAAAGATCTTTGGCAGAAAGACTCCACTCATGGAGCTGATTTTCGGACCTAAAGTTCTTAGTTTTACCTGCAAGTTGAGTTTTGGGCCAAAGAATGCACTACATTTTCAAAGCAAAATAAGCTTAAAGCAGGCCTCTTCCAACAAATGCTAAGATCTTTGTGGTAGGGTTCGGATTGGGGTTAGGCTTTAGGGTTAGCGTTAGGGTTAGGGTTAGGGTTTACTGATAGTATTAGTGTTATGGTTAAGGTTTAAGGATAGTACTAGGGTTAGTGTTAGGGTTAAGGGATAACGTTAGGGTTAAAATTAGTGTTTACAGATAATGTAATTTTTTAGGGGTAGAGTTAAGGTTTAGTGATAGTGTTAGGGTTAGGGTTAGAGTTTAGGGATAGTGTTAGGGTTAGGGTTAGGGTTTAGGGGTAGGTTTAGGGTTAGGGTTAGGGTGTGCCTAGGGGTCTGGGTGAATTCCGGAGAGTGGGGTCTGCAAGGGCGTCGGTAAGTTCAGTGTCAGCTTGGTCGCCAGCAGCCTTCAGATGGACCAGGCTGCTGGCTACTGCAGCAAAAGTCTCAGTCTGTGAAGAGTGGAAGGGAAAGAGGTGCAAGTAGTTTTTCACCAAAATCTGCACTTTTTCTTAGAATATCAGAAAGATCTTTGGCAGAAAGACTCCCATCATGAGGCTGCATTCCTTAAATAAAGATCTTTATTTTATCTGCAAGTTGAGTTTTGGGCCAATGAATTCACTACACTTATAGCAAACTAATACTAGGGAAACCCGCTTCCAAACAACCTTCACAATACACACACAGAAACTACTTTGTTCCAGTTACTTAACCTTGGAAGTTGAACACCTAGTGATGTTCAATGTTGCTCTACTTGAACATTTGGTTTTGGAAGCTGTTTCACACTGTTTTACAATGGAAGTTTGGAAATGAATCTTAGTTTTCCCAGATGAGCATGTATTTTTTCAGCCAAAATCTGTACTTTCTTTTGGAGTATCAGAAAGATCTTTGGCAGAAGAACTCCACTCTTCGAACTGATTCTCATACCTAAAGATCTTTGTTGTAGCTGCACGTTGAGTTTTGGGCCTATGAATGCACTACACTTCAAAGCACAGTAATACTAGACACACCCGCATCCAAAAAGTTTCACAATACACTCTTAGAAAGTACTTTGTTCCACTTAAGTAACTATGGAAGTAGAACACCTTGTGTTGTTCCATGTTGCTCTATTTGCACATGTGGTTTTGGAAGCAGTTTGACACTGTTTTACAATGGATGTTTTGAAATGAAGCTTACTTTCCCTAGATAACCATGTAGTTTTTCAGCCAAAACCTGTACTTTTTCTTGGAGTATCCAAAAGATCTTTGGCAGAATGATTCCACTCATGGAGCTGATTTTCACACCTAATGGTCTTTGTTGTAGCTGCAATTTGAGTTTTGGACCTAAGAATGCACTACATTTTCAAACAAACTAAGCATAATGTAGGCTTCATCCAAATAAATGCTAAGATATTTGTGGTAGGGTTAGGCTTTAGGGATAAAATTAGGGTTAGGGTTATGGTTTAAGGATAGTGCTCGGGTTAAGTTTACGGTTTAGGGATAGTATTAGGGTTAGGGTTAGGGTTAGCATTTAAAGATTAGGGTTAGGGTTAAGGGATATTGTTAGGATTAAAGGTTGTGTATAAGGATAGTGTTAGGGTTAGGTTTAGGGTTTAGCGATAGTGTTAGGGTTAGTGTTAGGGTCTGCCCAGGGGTCTGGGTAAACCCTGGACAGTGGATTCTGGGTGGGAGTTGGTAAGTTCAGTGTCCCCTTGGTCTCCAGGTGCCTTCAGATGGACCAGGCCGCTGGCCAAAATCTGTACTTTTATCTTGGAGTATCCAAAAGATCTTTGGCAGAATGATTCCACTCATGGAGCTGATTTTCATACCTAATGGTCTTTGTTGTAGCTGCAAGTTGAGTTTTGGGCCTAAGAATGCACTACATTTTCAAACAAACTAAGCATAAAGCAGACTTCATCCAAATAAATGCTAAGATCTTTGTGGTAGGGTTAGGCTTTAGGGATAAAATTAGGGTTAGGGTTATGGTTTAAGGATAGTGCTCGGGTTTGGGTTACGGTTTAGTGATAGTATTAGGGTTAGGGTTAGGGTTAGCATTTAAAGGTTAGTGTTAGGGTTAAGGGATATTGTTAGGATTACAGGTTGTGATTAAGGATAGTGTTAGGGTTAGGTTTAGGGTTTAGCGATAGTGTTAGGGTTAGGGTTAGCGTGTGCCCAGGGGTCTGGGTGAACCCCGGACAGTGGATTTTGGGTGGGAGTCGGTAAGTTCAGTGTCCCCTTGGTCTCCAGGTGCTTTCAGATGGACCAGGCTGCTTGCTACTGCTGCAAAAGGCTCAGTTTGTGAAGAGTGAATGGGGAAGAATTGCAAGTAGTTTTTCAGCCAAAAATTGCACTTTTTTTTTTTTTTTTTTTTTTTTTAGAATATCTGAATGATCTTTGGCAGAACCACTCCACTCTGAGGCTGCATTTCATACCTAAAGATCTTTGTTGTAGCTGCAAGTTGAGTTTTGGGCCTATGAATGCACTACACTTCAAAGCAAGGTAATAGAGGAAAACACGCTTCCAAAAAAGTTTCACAATACACACTCAGAAACTACTTTGTTCCACCTACTTAACTTTGGAAGTAGAACACCTTGTGATGTTCAATGTTGCTCTACTTGAACATGTGGTTTTGGGAGCAGTTTGAAACTGTTTTACAGTGGATGTTTTGAAATGAAGTTTACTTTTCCCAGATAACCATGTAGTTTTTCAGCCAAAATCTGTATTTTTCCTTGCAGAATCAAAAAGATCTTTGGCAGAAAAACTCCACTCATGGAGCTGATTTTTATACCTAAAGGTCTTCATTGAAGCTGCAAGTTGAGTTTTGGGCCTAAGAATGCACTACACTTCAAAGCAAAGTAATACTAGGGAAAAACGCTTCTGAAGAATTTTTACAATACACTCACAGAAACCAGTTTGAACCACTTACTTAACTTTGGAAGTTGAACACCTAGCGATTTCCAATGTTGCTCTACTTGAACATTTGGTTTTGGATGCTGTTTCACACTGTTTTACAATGGAAGTTTGGAAATGAATCTTAGTTTTTCCAGATGAGCATGTAGTTTTTCAGCCAAAATCTGTACTTTCTTTAGGAGTATCAGAAAGATCTTTGGCTGAAGAACTCCACTCTTCGAGCTGATTCTCATACCTAATGATCGTTGTTGTAGTTGCAAGTTGAGTTTTGGGCCTAAGAATGCACTACACTTACAAAGCAAAGTAATACTAGGGAAACCCGCTTCCAACAAAATTTCACAATACACTCACAGAAGCTACTTTTTCCAATTACTTAACTTAGGAAGGAGAACACCTTGTGATGTTCAATGTTTCTCTACTTGAACGCTTGGTTTTGGAAGCAATTCGTCACTCTTTTACAATGGACGTTCTGAAAAGAAGCATACTTTTCCCAGAAGAGCATGTAGTTTTACAGCCAAAATCTGTACTTTTCCTTGGTGTATCAGAAAGACCTTTGGCGGAAAGACTCCACTCAAGGAGCTGATTTTCGTACCTACAGATCTTAGTTTCCCCTGCAAGTTGAGTATTGGCCCTAAGAATGCACTACATTTCCAAAGCAAACTAAGCGTAAAGCAGGCCTCTTCCAATGAAATGCTAAGATCTTTTTGGTATGGTTAGGGTTAGGGTTAGGCTTTAGGGTTAGTGATAGGGTTAGGGTTATGGTTTAAGAATAGTGTTAGGGTTAGGGTTAGGGTTACGGTTAGGGTTTAGGGATAGTATTAGGGTTAGGGTTAGAGTTTAAGGAGAGTGCTAGGGTTAGGGTTTGGGTAAAGGGATAGTTTTATGTTTAGGGTTAGTGTTCAAGGACAGTGTTAGGGTTAGGGTTAGGTTTAAGGGAGAGTGCTAGGGTTAGGGTTAGAGTTTAAGGGGAGTGTTAGTGTTAGGATTTTTGTTAGGGTTTAGAAATAGTCTTAGTGTTAGGGTTAGGGTCAGCCCAGTGGTCTTGGTGAACCCTGGAGAGTTGGGTCTGGATGGGATTCGGTGAGTTCAGTGTCCCCTTGGTCTCCAGGAGCCTTCAGATGTCCCAGGCTACTGGCTACTGCTGCAAAAGGCTCAGTCTGTGAAGAGTGGAAGGGGAAGAATTGCAATTATTTTTTCAGCCAACATCTGCACTTTTTTGTAGAATATCAGAAAGATGTTTGGGAGAAAGACTCCACTCATGAGTCTGCATTGCATACCTAAAGATCTTTGTTGTAGCTGCAGGTTGAGTTTTGGACCTATGAATGCACTTCACTTCAAAGCACAGTAATACTAGAGAAAGCCCCGTCCAAAATATTTCACAATGCACTCTTAGAGACTACTTTGTTCCACTTATGTAACTTTGGAAGTAGAACACCTTGTGATGTTCAATGTTGCTCTATTTGAACATGTGGTTTTGGAAGCAGTTTGACACTGTTTTACAATGGATGTTTTGAAATGAAGTTACTTTTCCCAGATAACCATGTAGTTTTTCAGCCAAAATCTGTACTTTTCCTTGGAATATCAGAAAGATCTTTGGCAGAAAGACTCCACTCATGGAGCTGATTTTCATACCTAAAGTTCTTTGTTGTAGCTGTAAGTTGAGTTTTGGGCCTAAGAATGCACTACACGTTCAAAGCAATATAATACTAAGGAACCCGCTTCCAATGAAATTTCACTCTACACTCACAGAAACTACTTTCTTTTACTTACTTCACGTAGGAAGTTGAACACCTTGTGATGTTCATGTTATCTACTTGAACAAGTGGTTTTGGAAGCAGTTTGACGCTGTTTTACAGTGGACGTTTTGAAAAGAATCTTACTTTTCCCAGATGAGTATGTAGGTTTTCAGCCAAAATCTGTACATTTCCATGGAGTATCAGAAAGACCTTTGGCGGAAAGACTCCACTCATGGAGCTGATTGTATTACCTAAAGATCTTTGTTGTAGCTGCAAGTCGAGTTTTGGGCCTAAGCATGCACTACACTTTCCAACGAAAGTAATACTAGGGAAACACGCTTCCAAGAACATTTCACAATACACTCTGAGAAACAACTTTGTTCCACTTACTTAACTTTAGAAGTAGAAGACCTAGTGATGTTCAATGTTGCTCTACTTGTACATATGGATTTCGAAGTAGTCTGACACTGTTTTACAATGGAAGTTTTGAAATGTAGCTTTTGTTTCCAGATGAGCATGTAGGTTTTCAGCCAAAAACTGTACTTTTCCTTGGAATATCAGAAAAATCTTTGGCAAAAAGACTCCACTCATGGAGCTGATGTTCATACTAAATGTCTTTGTTGTTGCTGCAAGTTGAGTTTTGAGCCTAAGAATGCACAACATTTTCAAACATACTTAGCGTTAAGCATTCCTCATCCAACAGAATGCTACGATTTTTGTGGTATGGTTAGGCTTTAGGTATAAAGTTAGGGTTAGGGTTATCTTTTAAGGATAGTGCTTGGGTTGGGTTTCGGGTTAGGGTTTAGGGAAAGTATTAGTGTTAGGGTTAGGGTTAGAGTTATGGATAGTGCTAGGGTTAGGGTTAGGATTAAGGGATAGTGTTAGGGTTAGGGTAAGTGTATAAGGATAGTATTAGGGTTAGGGTTAGAGTTTAATGATAGTTTTAGGGTTAAAGTTAAGGTTAGGGTCTGCCTAGGGGTCTGGGTGAACCCTGGACAGTGGGGTCTGGATGGAATTCGGTAAGTTCAGTGTCCCCTTGGTCACCAGATGTCTTCAGATGTACCAGGCTGCTGGCTACTGCTGCAAAAGGCTCAGTCTGTGAAGAGTGGAAGGGGAAGAATTGCAATTAGTTTTTCAGCCAAAATCTGCACTTTTTTATTAGTATATCAGAAAGATGTTTGGGAGAAAGACTCCACTCATGAGTCTGCATTGCATACCTAAAGATCTTTGTTGTAGCTGCACGTTGAGTTTTGGGCCTATGAATGCACTACACTTCAAAGCACAGTAATACTAGACACACCCGCATCCAAAAAGTTTCACAATACACTCTTAGAAAGTACTTTGTTCCACTTAAGTAACTATGGAAGTAGAACACCTTGTGTTGTTCCATGTTGCTCTATTTGCACATGTGGTTTTGGAAGCAGTTTGACACTGTTTTACAATGGATGTTTTGAAATGAAGCTTACTTTCCCTAGATAACCATGTAGTTTTTCAGCCAAAACCTGTACTTTTTCTTGGAGTATCCAAAAGATCTTTGGCAGAATGATTCCACTCATGGAGCTGATTTTCACACCTAATGGTCTTTGTTGTAGCTGCAATTTGAGTTTTGGACCTAAGAATGCACTACATTTTCAAACAAACTAAGCATAATGTAGGCTTCATCCAAATAAATGCTAAGATATTTGTGGTAGGGTTAGGCTTTAGGGATAAAATTAGGGTTAGGGTTATGGTTTAAGGATAGTGCTCGGGTTAAGTTTACGGTTTAGGGATAGTATTAGGGTTAGGGTTAGGGTTAGCATTTAAAGATTAGGGTTAGGGTTAAGGGATATTGTTAGGATTAAAGGTTGTGTATAAGGATAGTGTTAGGGTTAGGTTTAGGGTTTAGCGATAGTGTTAGGGTTAGTGTTAGGGTCTGCCCAGGGGTCTGGGTAAACCCTGGACAGTGGATTCTGGGTGGGAGTTGGTAAGTTCAGTGTCCCCTTGGTCTCCAGGTGCCTTCAGATGGACCAGGCCGCTGGCCAAAATCTGTACTTTTATCTTGGAGTATCCAAAAGATCTTTGGCAGAATGATTCCACTCATGGAGCTGATTTTCATACCTAATGGTCTTTGTTGTAGCTGCAAGTTGAGTTTTGGGCCTAAGAATGCACTACATTTTCAAACAAACTAAGCATAAAGCAGACTTCATCCAAATAAATGCTAAGATCTTTGTGGTAGGGTTAGGCTTTAGGGATAAAATTAGGGTTAGGGTTATGGTTTAAGGATAGTGCTCGGGTTTGGGTTACGGTTTAGTGATAGTATTAGGGTTAGGGTTAGGGTTAGCATTTAAAGGTTAGTGTTAGGGTTAAGGGATATTGTTAGGATTACAGGTTGTGATTAAGGATAGTGTTAGGGTTAGGTTTAGGGTTTAGCGATAGTGTTAGGGTTAGGGTTAGCGTGTGCCCAGGGGTCTGGGTGAACCCCGGACAGTGGATTTTGGGTGGGAGTCGGTAAGTTCAGTGTCCCCTTGGTCTCCAGGTGCTTTCAGATGGACCAGGCTGCTTGCTACTGCTGCAAAAGGCTCAGTTTGTGAAGAGTGAATGGGGAAGAATTGCAAGTAGTTTTTCAGCCAAAAATTGCACTTTTTTTTTTTTTTTTTTTTTAGAATATCTGAATGATCTTTGGCAGAACCACTCCACTCTGAGGCTGCATTTCATACCTAAAGATCTTTGTTGTAGCTGCAAGTTGAGTTTTGGGCCTATGAATGCACTACACTTCAAAGCAAGGTAATAGAGGAAAACACGCTTCCAAAAAAGTTTCACAATACACACTCAGAAACTACTTTGTTCCACCTACTTAACTTTGGAAGTAGAACACCTTGTGATGTTCAATGTTGCTCTACTTGAACATGTGGTTTTGGGAGCAGTTTGAAACTGTTTTACAGTGGATGTTTTGAAATGAAGTTTACTTTTCCCAGATAACCATGTAGTTTTTCAGCCAAAATCTGTATTTTTCCTTGCAGAATCAAAAAGATCTTTGGCAGAAAAACTCCACTCATGGAGCTGATTTTTATACCTAAAGGTCTTCATTGAAGCTGCAAGTTGAGTTTTGGGCCTAAGAATGCACTACACTTCAAAGCAAAGTAATACTAGGGAAAAACGCTTCTGAAGAATTTTTACAATACACTCACAGAAACCAGTTTGAACCACTTACTTAACTTTGGAAGTTGAACACCTAGCGATTTCCAATGTTGCTCTACTTGAACATTTGGTTTTGGATGCTGTTTCACACTGTTTTACAATGGAAGTTTGGAAATGAATCTTAGTTTTTCCAGATGAGCATGTAGTTTTTCAGCCAAAATCTGTACTTTCTTTAGGAGTATCAGAAAGATCTTTGGCTGAAGAACTCCACTCTTCGAGCTGATTCTCATACCTAATGATCGTTGTTGTAGTTGCAAGTTGAGTTTTGGGCCTAAGAATGCACTACACTTACAAAGCAAAGTAATACTAGGGAAACCCGCTTCCAACAAAATTTCACAATACACTCACAGAAGCTACTTTTTCCAATTACTTAACTTAGGAAGGAGAACACCTTGTGATGTTCAATGTTTCTCTACTTGAACGCTTGGTTTTGGAAGCAATTCGTCACTCTTTTACAATGGACGTTCTGAAAAGAAGCATACTTTTCCCAGAAGAGCATGTAGTTTTACAGCCAAAATCTGTACTTTTCCTTGGTGTATCAGAAAGACCTTTGGCGGAAAGACTCCACTCAAGGAGCTGATTTTCGTACCTACAGATCTTAGTTTCCCCTGCAAGTTGAGTATTGGCCCTAAGAATGCACTACATTTCCAAAGCAAACTAAGCGTAAAGCAGGCCTCTTCCAATGAAATGCTAAGATCTTTTTGGTATGGTTAGGGTTAGGGTTAGGCTTTAGGGTTAGTGATAGGGTTAGGGTTATGGTTTAAGAATAGTGTTAGGGTTAGGGTTAGGGTTACGGTTAGGGTTTAGGGATAGTATTAGGGTTAGGGTTAGAGTTTAAGGAGAGTGCTAGGGTTAGGGTTTGGGTAAAGGGATAGTTTTATGTTTAGGGTTAGTGTTCAAGGACAGTGTTAGGGTTAGGGTTAGGTTTAAGGGAGAGTGCTAGGGTTAGGGTTAGAGTTTAAGGGGAGTGTTAGTGTTAGGATTTTTGTTAGGGTTTAGAAATAGTCTTAGTGTTAGGGTTAGGGTCAGCCCAGTGGTCTTGGTGAACCCTGGAGAGTTGGGTCTGGATGGGATTCGGTGAGTTCAGTGTCCCCTTGGTCTCCAGGAGCCTTCAGATGTCCCAGGCTACTGGCTACTGCTGCAAAAGGCTCAGTCTGTGAAGAGTGGAAGGGGAAGAATTGCAATTATTTTTTCAGCCAACATCTGCACTTTTTTGTAGAATATCAGAAAGATGTTTGGGAGAAAGACTCCACTCATGAGTCTGCATTGCATACCTAAAGATCTTTGTTGTAGCTGCAGGTTGAGTTTTGGACCTATGAATGCACTTCACTTCAAAGCACAGTAATACTAGAGAAAGCCCCGTCCAAAATATTTCACAATGCACTCTTAGAGACTACTTTTTTCACACTGTTTTACAATGGAAGTTTGGAAATGAATCTTAGTTTTTCCAGATGAGCATGTAGTTTTTCAGCCAAAATCTGTACTTTCTTTAGGAGTATCAGAAAGATCTTTGGCTGAAGAACTCCACTCTTCGAGCTGATTCTCATACCTAATGATCGTTGTTGTAGTTGCAAGTTGAGTTTTGGGCCTAAGAATGCACTACACTTACAAAGCAAAGTAATACTAGGGAAACCCGCTTCCAACAAAATTTCACAATACACTCACAGAAGCTACTTTTTCCAATTACTTAACTTAGGAAGGAGAACACCTTGTGATGTTCAATGTTTCTCTACTTGAACGCTTGGTTTTGGAAGCAATTCGTCACTCTTTTACAATGGACGTTCTGAAAAGAAGCATACTTTTCCCAGAAGAGCATGTAGTTTTACAGCCAAAATCTGTACTTTTCCTTGGTGTATCAGAAAGACCTTTGGCGGAAAGACTCCACTCAAGGAGCTGATTTTCGTACCTACAGATCTTAGTTTCCCCTGCAAGTTGAGTATTGGCCCTAAGAATGCACTACATTTCCAAAGCAAACTAAGCGTAAAGCAGGCCTCTTCCAATGAAATGCTAAGATCTTTTTGGTATGGTTAGGGTTAGGGTTAGGCTTTAGGGTTAGTGATAGGGTTAGGGTTATGGTTTAAGAATAGTGTTAGGGTTAGGGTTAGGGTTACGGTTAGGGTTTAGGGATAGTATTAGGGTTAGGGTTAGAGTTTAAGGAGAGTGCTAGGGTTAGGGTTTGGGTAAAGGGATAGTTTTATGTTTAGGGTTAGTGTTCAAGGACAGTGTTAGGGTTAGGGTTAGGTTTAAGGGAGAGTGCTAGGGTTAGGGTTAGAGTTTAAGGGGAGTGTTAGTGTTAGGATTTTTGTTAGGGTTTAGAAATAGTCTTAGTGTTAGGGTTAGGGTCAGCCCAGTGGTCTTGGTGAACCCTGGAGAGTTGGGTCTGGATGGGATTCGGTGAGTTCCACTTATGTAACTTTGGAAGTAGAACACCTTGTGATGTTCAATGTTGCTCTATTTGAACATGTGGTTTTGGAAGCAGTTTGACACTGTTTTACAATGGATGTTTTGAAATGAAGTTACTTTTCCCAGATAACCATGTAGTTTTTCAGCCAAAATCTGTACTTTTCCTTGGAATATCAGAAAGATCTTTGGCAGAAAGACTCCACTCATGGAGCTGATTTTCATACCTAAAGTTCTTTGTTGTAGCTGTAAGTTGAGTTTTGGGCCTAAGAATGCACTACACGTTCAAAGCAATATAATACTAAGGAACCCGCTTCCAATGAAATTTCACTCTACACTCACAGAAACTACTTTCTTTTACTTACTTCACGTAGGAAGTTGAACACCTTGTGATGTTCATGTTATCTACTTGAACAAGTGGTTTTGGAAGCAGTTTGACGCTGTTTTACAGTGGACGTTTTGAAAAGAATCTTACTTTTCCCAGATGAGTATGTAGGTTTTCAGCCAAAATCTGTACATTTCCATGGAGTATCAGAAAGACCTTTGGCGGAAAGACTCCACTCATGGAGCTGATTGTATTACCTAAAGATCTTTGTTGTAGCTGCAAGTCGAGTTTTGGGCCTAAGCATGCACTACACTTTCCAACGAAAGTAATACTAGGGAAACACGCTTCCAAGAACATTTCACAATACACTCTGAGAAACAACTTTGTTCCACTTACTTAACTTTAGAAGTAGAAGACCTAGTGATGTTCAATGTTGCTCTACTTGTACATATGGATTTCGAAGTAGTCTGACACTGTTTTACAATGGAAGTTTTGAAATGTAGCTTTTGTTTCCAGATGAGCATGTAGGTTTTCAGCCAAAAACTGTACTTTTCCTTGGAATATCAGAAAAATCTTTGGCAAAAAGACTCCACTCATGGAGCTGATGTTCATACTAAATGTCTTTGTTGTTGCTGCAAGTTGAGTTTTGAGCCTAAGAATGCACAACATTTTCAAACATACTTAGCGTTAAGCATTCCTCATCCAACAGAATGCTACGATTTTTGTGGTATGGTTAGGCTTTAGGTATAAAGTTAGGGTTAGGGTTATCTTTTAAGGATAGTGCTTGGGTTGGGTTTCGGGTTAGGGTTTAGGGAAAGTATTAGTGTTAGGGTTAGGGTTAGAGTTATGGATAGTGCTAGGGTTAGGGTTAGGATTAAGGGATAGTGTTAGGGTTAGGGTAAGTGTATAAGGATAGTATTAGGGTTAGGGTTAGAGTTTAATGATAGTTTTAGGGTTAAAGTTAAGGTTAGGGTCTGCCTAGGGGTCTGGGTGAACCCTGGACAGTGGGGTCTGGATGGAATTCGGTAAGTTCAGTGTCCCCTTGGTCACCAGATGTCTTCAGATGTACCAGGCTGCTGGCTACTGCTGCAAAAGGCTCAGTCTGTGAAGAGTGGAAGGGGAAGAATTGCAATTAGTTTTTCAGCCAAAATCTGCACTTTTTTATTAGTATATCAGAAAGATGTTTGGGAGAAAGACTCCACTCATGAGTCTGCATTGCATACCTAAAGATCTTTGTTGTAGCTGCACGTTGAGTTTTGGGCCTATGAATGCACTACACTTCAAAGCACAGTAATACAAGACACACCCGCATCCAAAAAGTTTCACAATACACTCTTAGAAAGTACTTTGTTCCACTTAAGTAACTATGGAAGTAGAACACCTTGTGTTGTTCCATGTTGCTCTATTTGCACATGTGGTTTTGGAAGCAGTTTGACACTGTTTTACAATGGATGTTTTGAAATGAAGCTTACTTTCCCTAGATAACCATGTAGTTTTTCAGCCAAAACCTGTACTTTTTCTTGGAGTATCCAAAAGATCTTTGGCAGAATGATTCCACTCATGGAGCTGATTTTCACACCTAATGGTCTTTGTTGTAGCTGCAATTTGAGTTTTGGACCTAAGAATGCACTACATTTTCAAACAAACTAAGCATAATGTAGGCTTCATCCAAATAAATGCTAAGATATTTGTGGTAGGGTTAGGCTTTAGGGATAAAATTAGGGTTAGGGTTATGGTTTAAGGATAGTGCTCGGGTTAAGTTTACGGTTTAGGGATAGTATTAGGGTTAGGGTTAGGGTTAGCATTTAAAGATTAGGGTTAGGGTTAAGGGATATTGTTAGGATTAAAGGTTGTGTATAAGGATAGTGTTAGGGTTAGGTTTAGGGTTTAGCGATAGTGTTAGGGTTAGTGTTAGGGTCTGCCCAGGGGTCTGGGTAAACCCTGGACAGTGGATTCTGGGTGGGAGTTGGTAAGTTCAGTGTCCCCTTGGTCTCCAGGTGCCTTCAGATGGACCAGGCCGCTGGCCAAAATCTGTACTTTTATCTTGGAGTATCCAAAAGATCTTTGGCAGAATGATTCCACTCATGGAGCTGATTTTCATACCTAATGGTCTTTGTTGTAGCTGCAAGTTGAGTTTTGGGCCTAAGAATGCACTACATTTTCAAACAAACTAAGCATAAAGCAGACTTCATCCAAATAAATGCTAAGATCTTTGTGGTAGGGTTAGGCTTTAGGGATAAAATTAGGGTTAGGGTTATGGTTTAAGGATAGTGCTCGGGTTTGGGTTACGGTTTAGTGATAGTATTAGGGTTAGGGTTAGGGTTAGCATTTAAAGGTTAGTGTTAGGGTTAAGGGATATTGTTAGGATTACAGGTTGTGATTAAGGATAGTGTTAGGGTTAGGTTTAGGGTTTAGCGATAGTGTTAGGGTTAGGGTTAGCGTGTGCCCAGGGGTCTGGGTGAACCCCGGACAGTGGATTTTGGGTGGGAGTCGGTAAGTTCAGTGTCCCCTTGGTCTCCAGGTGCTTTCAGATGGACCAGGCTGCTTGCTACTGCTGCAAAAGGCTCAGTTTGTGAAGAGTGAATGGGGAAGAATTGCAAGTAGTTTTTCAGCCAAAAATTGCACTTTTTTTTTTTTTTTTTTTTAGAATATCTGAATGATCTTTGGCAGAACCACTCCACTCTGAGGCTGCATTTCATACCTAAAGATCTTTGTTGTAGCTGCAAGTTGAGTTTTGGGCCTATGAATGCACTACACTTCAAAGCAAGGTAATAGAGGAAAACACGCTTCCAAAAAAGTTTCACAATACACACTCAGAAACTACTTTGTTCCACCTACTTAACTTTGGAAGTAGAACACCTTGTGATGTTCAATGTTGCTCTACTTGAACATGTGGTTTTGGGAGCAGTTTGAAACTGTTTTACAGTGGATGTTTTGAAATGAAGTTTACTTTTCCCAGATAACCATGTAGTTTTTCAGCCAAAATCTGTATTTTTCCTTGCAGAATCAAAAAGATCTTTGGCAGAAAAACTCCACTCATGGAGCTGATTTTTATACCTAAAGGTCTTCATTGAAGCTGCAAGTTGAGTTTTGGGCCTAAGAATGCACTACACTTCAAAGCAAAGTAATACTAGGGAAAAACGCTTCTGAAGAATTTTTACAATACACTCACAGAAACCAGTTTGAACCACTTACTTAACTTTGGAAGTTGAACACCTAGCGATTTCCAATGTTGCTCTACTTGAACATTTGGTTTTGGATGCTGTTTCACACTGTTTTACAATGGAAGTTTGGAAATGAATCTTAGTTTTTCCAGATGAGCATGTAGTTTTTCAGCCAAAATCTGTACTTTCTTTAGGAGTATCAGAAAGATCTTTGGCTGAAGAACTCCACTCTTCGAGCTGATTCTCATACCTAATGATCGTTGTTGTAGTTGCAAGTTGAGTTTTGGGCCTAAGAATGCACTACACTTACAAAGCAAAGTAATACTAGGGAAACCCGCTTCCAACAAAATTTCACAATACACTCACAGAAGCTACTTTTTCCAATTACTTAACTTAGGAAGGAGAACACCTTGTGATGTTCAATGTTTCTCTACTTGAACGCTTGGTTTTGGAAGCAATTCGTCACTCTTTTACAATGGACGTTCTGAAAAGAAGCATACTTTTCCCAGAAGAGCATGTAGTTTTACAGCCAAAATCTGTACTTTTCCTTGGTGTATCAGAAAGACCTTTGGCGGAAAGACTCCACTCAAGGAGCTGATTTTCGTACCTACAGATCTTAGTTTCCCCTGCAAGTTGAGTATTGGCCCTAAGAATGCACTACATTTCCAAAGCAAACTAAGCGTAAAGCAGGCCTCTTCCAATGAAATGCTAAGATCTTTTTGGTATGGTTAGGGTTAGGGTTAGGCTTTAGGGTTAGTGATAGGGTTAGGGTTATGGTTTAAGAATAGTGTTAGGGTTAGGGTTAGGGTTACGGTTAGGGTTTAGGGATAGTATTAGGGTTAGGGTTAGAGTTTAAGGAGAGTGCTAGGGTTAGGGTTTGGGTAAAGGGATAGTTTTATGTTTAGGGTTAGTGTTCAAGGACAGTGTTAGGGTTAGGGTTAGGTTTAAGGGAGAGTGCTAGGGTTAGGGTTAGAGTTTAAGGGGAGTGTTAGTGTTAGGATTTTTGTTAGGGTTTAGAAATAGTCTTAGTGTTAGGGTTAGGGTCAGCCCAGTGGTCTTGGTGAACCCTGGAGAGTTGGGTCTGGATGGGATTCGGTGAGTTCAGTGTCCCCTTGGTCTCCAGGAGCCTTCAGATGTCCCAGGCTACTGGCTACTGCTGCAAAAGGCTCAGTCTGTGAAGAGTGGAAGGGGAAGAATTGCAATTATTTTTTCAGCCAACATCTGCACTTTTTTGTAGAATATCAGAAAGATGTTTGGGAGAAAGACTCCACTCATGAGTCTGCATTGCATACCTAAAGATCTTTGTTGTAGCTGCAGGTTGAGTTTTGGACCTATGAATGCACTTCACTTCAAAGCACAGTAATACTAGAGAAAGCCCCGTCCAAAATATTTCACAATGCACTCTTAGAGACTACTTTGTTCCACTTATGTAACTTTGGAAGTAGAACACCTTGTGATGTTCAATGTTGCTCTATTTGAACATGTGGTTTTGGAAGCAGTTTGACACTGTTTTACAATGGATGTTTTGAAATGAAGTTACTTTTCCCAGATAACCATGTAGTTTTTCAGCCAAAATCTGTACTTTTCCTTGGAATATCAGAAAGATCTTTGGCAGAAAGACTCCACTCATGGAGCTGATTTTCATACCTAAAGTTCTTTGTTGTAGCTGTAAGTTGAGTTTTGGGCCTAAGAATGCACTACACGTTCAAAGCAATATAATACTAAGGAACCCGCTTCCAATGAAATTTCACTCTACACTCACAGAAACTACTTTCTTTTACTTACTTCACGTAGGAAGTTGAACACCTTGTGATGTTCATGTTATCTACTTGAACAAGTGGTTTTGGAAGCAGTTTGACGCTGTTTTACAGTGGACGTTTTGAAAAGAATCTTACTTTTCCCAGATGAGTATGTAGGTTTTCAGCCAAAATCTGTACATTTCCATGGAGTATCAGAAAGACCTTTGGCGGAAAGACTCCACTCATGGAGCTGATTGTATTACCTAAAGATCTTTGTTGTAGCTGCAAGTCGAGTTTTGGGCCTAAGCATGCACTACACTTTCCAACGAAAGTAATACTAGGGAAACACGCTTCCAAGAACATTTCACAATACACTCTGAGAAACAACTTTGTTCCACTTACTTAACTTTAGAAGTAGAAGACCTAGTGATGTTCAATGTTGCTCTACTTGTACATATGGATTTCGAAGTAGTCTGACACTGTTTTACAATGGAAGTTTTGAAATGTAGCTTTTGTTTCCAGATGAGCATGTAGGTTTTCAGCCAAAAACTGTACTTTTCCTTGGAATATCAGAAAAATCTTTGGCAAAAAGACTCCACTCATGGAGCTGATGTTCATACTAAATGTCTTTGTTGTTGCTGCAAGTTGAGTTTTGAGCCTAAGAATGCACAACATTTTCAAACATACTTAGCGTTAAGCATTCCTCATCCAACAGAATGCTACGATTTTTGTGGTATGGTTAGGCTTTAGGTATAAAGTTAGGGTTAGGGTTATCTTTTAAGGATAGTGCTTGGGTTGGGTTTCGGGTTAGGGTTTAGGGAAAGTATTAGTGTTAGGGTTAGGGTTAGAGTTATGGATAGTGCTAGGGTTAGGGTTAGGATTAAGGGATAGTGTTAGGGTTAGGGTAAGTGTATAAGGATAGTATTAGGGTTAGGGTTAGAGTTTAATGATAGTTTTAGGGTTAAAGTTAAGGTTAGGGTCTGCCTAGGGGTCTGGGTGAACCCTGGACAGTGGGGTCTGGATGGAATTCGGTAAGTTCAGTGTCCCCTTGGTCACCAGATGTCTTCAGATGTACCAGGCTGCTGGCTACTGCTGCAAAAGGCTCAGTCTGTGAAGAGTGGAAGGGGAAGAATTGCAATTAGTTTTTCAGCCAAAATCTGCACTTTTTTATTAGTATATCAGAAAGATGTTTGGGAGAAAGACTCCACTCATGAGTCTGCATTGCATACCTAAAGATCTTTGTTGTAGCTGCACGTTGAGTTTTGGGCCTATGAATGCACTACACTTCAAAGCACAGTAATACTAGACACACCCGCATCCAAAAAGTTTCACAATACACTCTTAGAAAGTACTTTGTTCCACTTAAGTAACTATGGAAGTAGAACACCTTGTGTTGTTCCATGTTGCTCTATTTGCACATGTGGTTTTGGAAGCAGTTTGACACTGTTTTACAATGGATGTTTTGAAATGAAGCTTACTTTCCCTAGATAACCATGTAGTTTTTCAGCCAAAACCTGTACTTTTTCTTGGAGTATCCAAAAGATCTTTGGCAGAATGATTCCACTCATGGAGCTGATTTTCACACCTAATGGTCTTTGTTGTAGCTGCAATTTGAGTTTTGGACCTAAGAATGCACTACATTTTCAAACAAACTAAGCATAATGTAGGCTTCATCCAAATAAATGCTAAGATATTTGTGGTAGGGTTAGGCTTTAGGGATAAAATTAGGGTTAGGGTTATGGTTTAAGGATAGTGCTCGGGTTAAGTTTACGGTTTAGGGATAGTATTAGGGTTAGGGTTAGGGTTAGCATTTAAAGATTAGGGTTAGGGTTAAGGGATATTGTTAGGATTAAAGGTTGTGTATAAGGATAGTGTTAGGGTTAGGTTTAGGGTTTAGCGATAGTGTTAGGGTTAGTGTTAGGGTCTGCCCAGGGGTCTGGGTAAACCCTGGACAGTGGATTCTGGGTGGGAGTTGGTAAGTTCAGTGTCCCCTTGGTCTCCAGGTGCCTTCAGATGGACCAGGCCGCTGGCCAAAATCTGTACTTTTATCTTGGAGTATCCAAAAGATCTTTGGCAGAATGATTCCACTCATGGAGCTGATTTTCATACCTAATGGTCTTTGTTGTAGCTGCAAGTTGAGTTTTGGGCCTAAGAATGCACTACATTTTCAAACAAACTAAGCATAAAGCAGACTTCATCCAAATAAATGCTAAGATCTTTGTGGTAGGGTTAGGCTTTAGGGATAAAATTAGGGTTAGGGTTATGGTTTAAGGATAGTGCTCGGGTTTGGGTTACGGTTTAGTGATAGTATTAGGGTTAGGGTTAGGGTTAGCATTTAAAGGTTAGTGTTAGGGTTAAGGGATATTGTTAGGATTACAGGTTGTGATTAAGGATAGTGTTAGGGTTAGGTTTAGGGTTTAGCGATAGTGTTAGGGTTAGGGTTAGCGTGTGCCCAGGGGTCTGGGTGAACCCCGGACAGTGGATTTTGGGTGGGAGTCGGTAAGTTCAGTGTCCCCTTGGTCTCCAGGTGCTTTCAGATGGACCAGGCTGCTTGCTACTGCTGCAAAAGGCTCAGTTTGTGAAGAGTGAATGGGGAAGAATTGCAAGTAGTTTTTCAGCCAAAAATTGCACTTTTTTTTTTTTTTAGAATATCTGAATGATCTTTGGCAGAACCACTCCACTCTGAGGCTGCATTTCATACCTAAAGATCTTTGTTGTAGCTGCAAGTTGAGTTTTGGGCCTATGAATGCACTACACTTCAAAGCAAGGTAATAGAGGAAAACACGCTTCCAAAAAAGTTTCACAATACACACTCAGAAACTACTTTGTTCCACCTACTTAACTTTGGAAGTAGAACACCTTGTGATGTTCAATGTTGCTCTACTTGAACATGTGGTTTTGGGAGCAGTTTGAAACTGTTTTACAGTGGATGTTTTGAAATGAAGTTTACTTTTCCCAGATAACCATGTAGTTTTTCAGCCAAAATCTGTATTTTTCCTTGCAGAATCAAAAAGATCTTTGGCAGAAAAACTCCACTCATGGAGCTGATTTTTATACCTAAAGGTCTTCATTGAAGCTGCAAGTTGAGTTTTGGGCCTAAGAATGCACTACACTTCAAAGCAAAGTAATACTAGGGAAAACGCTTCTGAAGAATTTTTACAATACACTCACAGAAACCAGTTTGAACCACTTACTTAACTTTGGAAGTTGAACACCTAGCGATTTCCAATGTTGCTCTACTTGAACATTTGGTTTTGGATGCTGTTTCACACTGTTTTACAATGGAAGTTTGGAAATGAATCTTAGTTTTTCCAGATGAGCATGTAGTTTTTCAGCCAAAATCTGTACTTTCTTTAGGAGTATCAGAAAGATCTTTGGCTGAAGAACTCCACTCTTCGAGCTGATTCTCATACCTAATGATCGTTGTTGTAGTTGCAAGTTGAGTTTTGGGCCTAAGAATGCACTACACTTACAAAGCAAAGTAATACTAGGGAAACCCGCTTCCAACAAAATTTCACAATACACTCACAGAAGCTACTTTTTCCAATTACTTAACTTAGGAAGGAGAACACCTTGTGATGTTCAATGTTTCTCTACTTGAACGCTTTGGTTTTGGAAGCAATTCGTCACTGTTTTACAATGGACGTTCTGAAAAGAAGCATACTTTTCCCAGAAGAGCATGTAGTTTTACAGCCAAAATCTGTACTTTTCCTTGGAGTATCAGAAAGACCTTTGGCGGAAAGACTCCACTCAAGGAGCTGATTTATTACCTACAGATCTTTGTTGTAGCTGCAAGATGAGTATTGGGCCTAAGAATGCACTACACTTTCCAACGAAAGTAATACTAGGGAAACACGCTTCCAAGAACATTTCACAATACACTCTGAGAAACAACTTTGTTCCCCTTACTTAACTTTAGAAATAGAAGACCTAGTGATGTTCAATGTTGCTCTATTTGTACATATGGATTTCGAAGTAGTCTGACACTGTTTTACAATGGAAGTTTTGAAATGTAGCTTTTGTTTCCAGATGAGCGTGTAGGTTTTCAGCCAAAATCTGTACTTTTCCTTGGAATATCAGAAAGATCTTTGGCAAAAAGACTCCACTCATGGAGCTGATGTTCATACTAAATGTCTTTGTTGTTGCTGCAAGTTGAGTTTTGAGCCTAAGAATGCACAACATTTTCAAACATACTTAGCGTAAAGCATTCCTCTTCCAACAGAATGCTAAGATTTTTGTGGTATGGTTAGGCTTTAGGTATAAAGTTAGGGTTAGGGTTATGTTTTAAGGATAGTGCTTGGGTTGGGGTTCGGGTTAGGGTTTAGGGATAGTATTAGTGTTAGGGTTAGGGTTAGAGTTATGGATAGTGCTAGGGTTAGGGTTAGGATTAAGGGACAGTGTTAGGGTTAGGGTAAGTGTATAAGGATAGGGTTAAGGTTAGGGTTAGAGTTTAAGGAGAGTGTTAGGGTTAAAGTTAGGGTTAGGGTCTGCCTAGAGGTCTGGGAGAATCCTGGACAGTGGGGTCTGGATGGAATTCGGTAAGTTCAGTGTCAAATTGGTCACCAGATGTCTTCAGATGTACCAGGCTGCTGGCTACTGCTGCAAAAGGCTCAGTCTGTGAAGAGTGGAAGGGGAAGAATTGCAATTAGTTTTTCAGCCAAAATCTGCCCTTTTTTATTAGTATATCAGAAAGATGTTTGGGAGAAAGACTTCACTCATGAGTCTGCATTGAATACCTAAAGATCTTTGTTGTAGCTGCACGTTGAGTTTTGGGCCTATGAATGCACTACACTTCAAAGCACAGTAATACTAGACAAACCCGCATCCAAAAAGTTTGACAATACACTCTTAGAAACTACTTTGTTCCACTTAAGTAACTATGGAATTAGAACACCTTGTGTTGTTCCATGTTGCTCTATTTGCACATGTGGTTTTGGAAGCAGTTTGACACTCTTTTACAATGCATGTTTTGAAATGAAGCTTACTTTTCCCAGATAACCATGTAGTTTTTCAGCCAAAATCTGTACTTTTTCTTGGAGTATCCAAAAGATCTTTGGCCGAATGACTCCACTCATGGAGCTGATTTTCACCCATAATGTTCTTTGTTGTAGTTGCAATTTGAGTTTTGGGCCTAAGAATGCACTACATTTTCAAACAAACTAAGCATAAAGCAGGCTTCATCCAAATAAATGATAAGATCTTTGTGGTAGGTTTAGGCTTTAGGGATAAAATTAGGGTTAGGGTTATGGTTTAAGGATAGTGCTCGGGTTTGGGTTACGGTTTAGGGATAGTATTAGGGTTAGGGTTAGGGTTAGCATTTAAAGGTTAGGGTTAGGGTTAAGGGATATTGTTAGGATTACAGGTTGTGTTTAAGGATAGTTTTAGGGTTAGGTTTAGGGTTTAGCGATAGTGTTAGGTTTAGGGTTAGGGTCTGCCCAGGGGTCTGGGTTAACCCTGGACAGTGGATTCTTGGTGGGAGTCGGTAAGTTCAGTGTCCCCTTGGTCTCCAGGTGCCTTCAGATGGACCAGGCTGCTGGCTACTGCTGCAAAAGGCTCAGTCTGTGAAGAGTGAATGGGGAAGAATTGCAAGTAGTTTTTCAGCCAAAAATTGCACTTTTTTTAGAATATCTGAAAGATCTTTGGAAGAACCACTCCACTCTGAGGCTGAATTTCATACCTAAAGATCTTTGTTGTGGCTGTAAGTTGAGTTTTGGGCCTATGAATGCACTACACTTCAAAGGAAAGTAATAGAGGAAAACACGCTTCCAAAAAAGTTTCACAATACACACTCAGAAACTACTTTGTTCCACCTACTTAACTTTGGAAGTAGAACACCTTGTGATGTTCAATGTTGCTCTACTTGAACCTGTGGTTTTGGAAGCAGTTTGAAACTGTTTTACAGTGGATGTTTTGAAATGAAGTTTACTTTTCCCAGATAACCATGTAGTATTTCAGCCAAAATCTGTATTTTTCCTTGCAGAATCAAAAAGATCTTTGGCAGAAAAACTCCACTCATGGAGCTGATTTACATACCTAAAGGTCTTCATTGAAGCTGTACGTTGAGTTTTGGGCCTAAGAATGCACTACACGTTCAAAGCAATATAATACTAAGGAACCCGCTTCCAATGAAATTTCACTCTACACTCACAGAAACTACTTTCTTTTACTTACTTCACGTTGGAAGTTGAACACCTTGTGATGTTCATGTTATCTACTTGAACCAGTGGTTTTGGAAGCAGTTTGACGCTGTTTTACAGTGGACGTTTTGAAATGAATCTTACTTTTCTCAGATGAGTATGTAGGTTTTCAGCCAAAATCTGTACATTTCCATGGAGTATCAGAAAGACCTTTGGCGGAAAGACTCCACTCATGGAGCTGATTGCATTACCTAAAGATCTTTGTTGTAGCTGCAAGTCGAGGTTTGGGCCTAAGAATGCACTACACTTTCCAACGAAAGTAATACTAGGGAAACACTCTTCCAAGAACATTTCACAATACACTCTGAGAAACAACTTTGTTCCACGTACTTAACTTTAGAAGTAGAAGACCTAGTGATGTTCAATGTTGCTCTACTTGTACATATGGATTTCGAAGTAGTCTGACACTGTTTTACAATGGAAGTTTTGAAATGTAGCTTTTGTTTCCAGATGAGCGTGTAGGTTTTCAGCCAAAATCTGTACTTTTCCTTGGAATATCAGAAAGATCTTTGGCAAAAAGTCTCCACTCATGGAGCTGATGTTCATACTAAATGTCTTTGTTGTTGCTGCAAGTTGAGTTTTGAGCCTAAGAATGCACAACATTTTCAAAAATACTTAGCGTAAAGCATTTCTCTTCCAACAGAATGCTAAGATTTTTGTTGTATGGTTAGGCTTTAGGTATAAAGTTAGGGTTAGGGTTATGTTTTAAGGATAGTGCTTGGGTTGGGGTTCGGGTTAGGGTTTAGGGATAGTATTAGTGTTAGGGTTAGGGTTAGAGTTATGGATAGTGCTAGGGTTAGGGTTAGGATTAAGGGACAGTGTTAGTGTTAGGATAAGTGTATAAGGATAGTGTTAGGGTTAGGGTTAGAGTTTAATGAGAGAGTTAGGGTTAAAGTTAGGTTTAGGGTCTGCCTAGGGTTCTGGGTGAACCCTGGACAGTAGGGTCTAGATGGATTTCGGTAAGTTCAGTGTTCCCTTGGTCACCAGATGTCTTCAGATGTACCAGGCTGCTGGCTACTGCTGCAAAAGGCTCAGTCTGTGAAGAGTGGGAGGGGAAGAATTGCAATTAGTTTTTCAGCCAAAATCTGCACTTTTTTATTAGTATATCAGAAAGATGTTTGGGAGAGAGACTCCACTCATGAGTCTGCATTGCATACCTAAAGATCTTTGTTGTAGCTGCACGTTGTGTTTTGGGCCTATGAATGCACTACACTTCAAAGCACAGTAATACTAGACAAACCCGCATCCAAAAAGTTTCACAATACACTCTTAGAAACTAATTTGTTCCACTTAAGTAACTATGGAAGTAGAATACTTTGTGTTTTTCCATGTTGCTCTATTTGCACATGTGGTTTTGGAAGCAGTTTGACACTGTTTTACAATGGATGTTTTGAAATGAAGCTTACTTTCCCCAGATAACCATGTAGTTTTTCAGCCAAAAACCTGTACTTTTTCTTGGAGTATCCAAAAGATCTTTGGCAGAATGATTCCACTCATGGAGCTGATTTTCACACCTAATGGTCTTTGTTGTAGCTGCAATTTGAGTTTTGGGCCTAAGAATGCACTACATTTTCAAACAAACTAAGCATAATGTAGGCTTTATCAAAATAAATGATAAGATATTTGTGGTAGGGTTAGGCTTTAGGGATAAAATTGGGGTTAGGGTTATGGTTTAAGTATAGTGCTCGGGTTTGGGTTACGGTTTAGGGATAGTATTAGGGTTAGGGTTAGGGTTAGCATTTAAAGGTTAGGGTTAGGGTTAAGGGATATTGTTAGAATTACCGGTTGTGTATAAGGATAGTGTTAGGGTTAGGTTTAGGGTTTAGCGATAGTGTTAGGGTTAGGTTTAGGGTCTGCCCAGGGGTCTGGGTGAACCCTGGACAGTGGATTCTGAGTGGGAGTCGGTAAGTTCAGTGTCCCCTTGGTCTCCAGGTGCCTTCAAATGGACTACGCTGCTGGCTACTGCTGCAAAAGTCTCAGTCTGTGAAGAGTGAATGGGGAAGAACTGCAAGTAGTTTTTCAGCCAAAAATTGCACTTTTTTTTTTTTTAAAATATCTGAATGATCTTTGGCAGAACCACTCCACTCTGAGGCTGCATTTCATACGTAAAGATCTTTGTTGTAGCTGCAAGTTGAGTTTTGGGCCTATGAATGCAATACACTTCAAAGGAAAGTAATAGAGGAAAACACGCTTCCAAAAAAGTTTCACAATATACACTCAGAAACTACTTTGTTCCACCTACTTAACTTTGGAAGTAGAACACCTTGTGATGTTCAATGTTGCTCTACTTGAACCTGTGGTTTTGGAAGCAGTTTGAAACTGTTTTACAGTGGATGTTTTGAAATGAAGTTTACTTTTCCCAGATAACCATGTAGTTTTTCAGCCAAAATCTGTATTTTTCCTGGCAGAATCAAAAAGATCTTTGGCAGAAAAACTCCACTCATGGAGCTGATTTTTATAGCTAAAGGTCTTCATTGAAGCTGCAAGTTGAGTTTTGGGCCTAAGAATGCACTACACTTCAAAGCAAACTAATACTAGGGAAACACGCTTCTGAAGAATTTTTACAATACACTCACAGAAACCAGTTTGAACCACTTACTTAACTTTGGAAGTTGAACACCTAGCGATTTTCAATGTTGCTCTACTTGAACATTTGGTTTTGGAAGCTGTTTCACACTGTTTTACAATGGAAGTTTGGAAATGAATCTTAGTTTTTCCAGATGAGCATGTAGTTTTTCAGCCAAAATCTGTACTTTCTTTAGGAGTATCAGAAAGATCTTTGGCAGAAGAACTCCACTCTTCAAGCTGATTCTCATACCTAATGATCGTTGTTGTAGTTGCAAGTTGAGTTTTGGGCCTAAGAATGCACTACACTTACAAAGCAAAGTAATACTAGGGAAACCCGCTTCCAACAAAATTTCACAATACACTCACAGAAGCTACTTTTTCCAATTACTTAACGTAGGAAGTAGAACACCTTGTTATGTTCAATGTTTCTCTACTTGAATGCTTGGTTTTGGAAGCAATTCGTCACTGTTTTACAATGGACGTTCTGAAATGAAGCTTACTTTTCTCAGAAGAGCCTGTAGTTTTTCAGCCAAAATCTGTACTTTTCCTTGGAATATCAGAAAGATCTTTGGCAAAATGACTGCACTCATGGAGCTGATGTTCATACTAAATGTCTTTGTTGTTGCTGCAAGTTGAGTTTTGAGCCTAAGAATGCACAACATTTTCAAACATACTTAGGGTAAAGCATTCCTCTTCCAACAAAATGCTAAGATTTTTGTGGTATGGTTAGGCTTTAGGTATAAAGTTAGGGTTAGGGTTATGGTTTAAGGATCGTGCTTGGGTTGGGGTTAGGGTTAGGGTTTAGGGATAGTATTAGTGTTAGGGTTAGGGTTAGAGTTATGGAGAGTGCTAGGGTTAGGGTTAGGATTAAGGGATAGTGTTAGGGTTAGGGTAAGTGTATAAGGATTGTGTTAGGGTTAGGGATAGAGTTTAATGATAGTGTTATGGTTAAAGTTAGGGTTAGGGTCTGTCTAGGGGTCTGGGTGAACCCTGGACAGTGGGGTCTGGATGGAATTCGGTAATTCAGTGTCCCGTTGGTCACCAGAAGTCTTCAGGTGTACCAGGCTACTGGCTACTGCTGCAAAAGGCTCAGTCTGTGAAGAGTGGGAGGGAAAGAATTGCAATTAGTTTTTCAGCCAAAATCTGCACTTTTTTATTAGTATATCAGAAAGATGTTTGGGAGAAAGACTCCACTCATGAGTCTGCCTTACATACATAAAGATCTTTTTTGTAGCGTCACGTTGAGTTTTGGGCCTATGAATGCACTACACTTCAAAGCACAGTAGTACTAGACAAACCCGCATCCAAAAAGTTTCACAATACACTCTTAGAAAGTACTTTGTTCCACTTACGTAAGTTTGGAAGTAGAACACCTTGTGTTGTTTCATGTTGCTCTATTTGCACATGTGGTTTTGGAAGCAGTTTGACACTGTTTTACAATGGATGTTTTGAAATGAAGCTTACTTTTCCCAGATAACCATGTAGTTTTTCAGCCAAAATCTGTACTTTTTCTTGGAGTATCCAAAAGATCTTTGGCAGAATGATTCCACTCATGGAGCTTATTTTCACACCTAATGGTCTTTGTTGTAGCTGCTATTTGATATTTAGGCCTATGAATGCACTACATTTTCAAAAAAACTAAGCATAAAGCAGGCTTCATCCAAACAAATGCTAAGACCTTTGTGGTAGGTTTAAGCTTTAGGGATAAAATTAGGATTAGGGTTATGGTTTAAGGATAGTGCTGGGGTTTGGGTTACGGTTAAGGGACAGTATTAGGGTTAGGGTTAGGGTTAGCATTTAAAGGTTAGGGTTAAGGTTAAGGGATATGGTTAGGATTACAGGTTGTGTTTAAGGATAGTGTTAGGGTTAGGTTTAGGGTTTAGCGATAGTGTTAGGGTTAGGGTTAGGTTCTGCCCAGGGGTCTGGGTGAACCCTGGACAGTGGATTCTGGGTGGGAGTCAGTAAGTGCAGTGTCCCCTTGGTCTCCAGGTGCCTTCAGTTGGACCAGGCTGCTGGCTACTGCTGCAAAAGGCTCAGTCTGTGAAGAGTGAATGGGGAAGAATTGCAAGTAGTTTTTCAGCCAAAAATTGCACTTTTTTTTTTTTAGAATATCTGAAAGATCTTTAGCAGAACCACTCCACTCTGAGGCGGCATTTCATACCTAAAGATCTTTGTTGTAGCTGCAAGTTGAGTTTTGGGCCTATGAATGCACTACACTTCAAAGCAAAGTAATAGAGGGAAACACGCTTCCAAAAAAATTTCACAATACACACTCAGAAACTACTTTGTTCCCCCTACATAAATTTGGAAGTAGAACACCTTGTGATGTTCAATGTTGCTCTACTTGAACATGTGGTTTTAGAAGCAGTATGAAACTCTTTTACAGTGGATGTTTTGAAATGAAGTTTACTTTTCCCAGATAACCATGTAGTTTTTCAGCCAAAATCTGTATTTTTCCTTGCAGAATCAAAAAGATCTTTGGCAGAAAAACTCCACTCATGGAGCTGATTTTTATACCTAAAGGTCTTCATTGAAGCTACAAGTTGGGTTTTGGGCCTAAGAATGCACAACACTTCAAAGCAAAGTAATACTTGGGAAACATACTTCTGAAAAATTTTTACAATACACTCACAGAAACCAGTTTGATCCACTTACTTAACTTTGGAAGTTGAACACCTAGCGATTTTCAATGTTGCTCTACTTGAACATTTGGTTTTGGAAGCTGTTTCACACTGTTTTACAATGGAAGTTTGGAAATGAATCTTAGTTTTTCCAGATGAGCATGTAGTTCTTCAGCCAAAATCTGTACTTTCATTTTGGAGTATCAGAAAGATCTTTGGCAGAAGAACTCCACTCTTCGAGCTGATTCTCATACCTAATGATCTTTGTTGTATTTGCAATTTGAGTTTTGGGCCTAAGAATGAACTACATTTACAAAGCAAAGTAATACTAGGGAAACCCGCTTCCAACAAAATTTCACAATACACTCACAGAAGCTACTTTTTTCCACTTACTTAACTTAGGAAGTAGAGCACCTTGTGATATCCAATGTTTCTCTACTTGAACGCTTGGTTTGGGAAGCAATTCGTCACTCTTTTACAATGGACGTTGTGAAATGAAGCTTACTTTTCCCAGAAGAGCATGTAGTTTTTCAGCCAAAATCTGTACTTTTCCTTGGAGTATCAGAAAGACCTTTGGCGGAAAGACTCCACTCAAGGAGCTGATTTTCATACCTACAGATCTTAGTTTACCCTGCAAGTTGAGTATTGGCCCTAAGAATGCAGTATATTTTCAAAGCAAACTATCCGTAAAGCAGGCCTCTTCCAACGAAATGCTAAGATCCTTTTGGTATGGTTAGTGTTAGGGTTAGGCTTTAGGGTTAGTGCTAGGGTTAGGGTTATGGTTTAAGGATAGTGTTAGGGTTAGGGTTAGGGTTAGGGTTATGGTTAGGGTTTAGGCATAGTACTAGGGTTAGGGTTAGGGTTAGGCTTTAGGGTTAGTGCTAGGGTTAGGGTTATGGTTTAAGGATAGTGTTAGGGTTAGGGTTAGGGTTAGTGTTTAGGGATAGTACTAGGGTAAGGGTTAGGGTTAGAGTTTAAGGAGAGTGCTAGGGTTAGGGTTTGGGTAAAGGGATAGTTTTATGTTTAGGGTTAGTGTTTAAAGACAGTGTTAGGTTTAGGGTTATATTTAAGGGATAGTGTCAGGGTTAGGGTTAGGGTTTAAGGGGAGTGTTAGTGTAAGTTTTTTTGTTAGGGTTTAGAAATAGTGTTAGTGTTAGGGATAGGGTCAGCCCAGTGGTCTGGGTGAACCTTGGAGAGTTGGGTCTGGATGGGATTCGGTGAGTTCAGTGTCCCCTTGGTCTCCAGGAGCCTTCAGAAGTCCCAGGCTACTGGCTACTGCTGCAAAAGGCTCAGTCTGTGAAGAGTGGAAGGGGAAGAATTGCAATTATTTTTTCAGCCAAAATGTGCACTTTTTTGTAGAATATCAGAAAGATGTTTGGGAGAAAGACTCCACTCATGATTCTGCATTGCATACCTAAAGATCTTTGTTGTAGCTGCACGTTAAGTTTTGGGCCTATGAATGCACTTCACTTCAAAGCACAGTAATACTAGAGAAAGCCCCGTCCAAAACATTTCACAATGCACTCTTAGAGACTACTTTGTTCCACTTACATAAGTTTGGAAGTAGAACACCTTGTGATGTTCAATGTTGCTCTATTTGAACATGTGGTTTTGGAAGCAGTTTGACACTGTTTTACAAAGGATGTTTTGAAATGAAGCTTACTTTACCAGATAACCATGTAGTTTTTCAGCCAAAATCTGTACTTTTCCTTGGAATATCAGAAAGATCTTTGGCAGAAAGACTCCACTCATGGAGCTGGTTTTCATACCTAAAGTTCTTTGTTGTAGCTGTTATTTGAGTTTTGGGCCTAAGAATGCACTACACGTTCAAAGCAATATAATACTAAGGAACCCGCTTCCAATGAAATTTCCCTCTACACTCACAGAAACTACTTTCTTTTACTTACTTCACTTAGGAAGGTGAACACCTTGTGATGTTCATGTTATCTACTTGAACAAGTGGTTTTGGAAGCAGTTTGAAGCTGTTTTACAGTGGACGTTTTGAAATGAATCTTACTTTTCCCAGATGAGTATGTAGGTTTTCAGCCAAAATCTGTACATTTCCATGGAGTATCAGAAAGACCTTTGGCGGAAAGACTCCACTCATGGAGCTGATTGCATTACCTAAAGATCTTTGTTGTAGCTGCAAGTCGAGGTTTGGACCTAAACATGCACTACAGTTTCCAACGAAAGTAATACTAGGGAAACACGCTTCCAAGAAAATTTCACAATACACTCTGAGAAACAACTTTGTTCCACTTACTTAACTTTGGAAGTAGAAGACCTAGGGATGTTCAATATTGCTCTACTTGTACATTTGGTTTTCGAAGTATTCTGACACTGTTTTACAATGGAAGTTTTGAAATGTAGCTTTTGTTTCCAGATTAGCATGTAGTTTTTCAGCCAAAATCTGTACTTTTCCTTGGAATATCAGAAAGATCTTTGGCAAAAAGACTGCACTCATGGAGCTGATGTTCATACTAAATGTCTTTGTTGTTGCTGCAAGTTGAGTTTTGAGCCTAAGAATGCACAACATTTTCAAACATACTTAGCGTAAAGCCTTCCTCTTCCAACAAAATGCTAAGATTTTTGTGGTATGGTTAGGCTTTAGGTATAAAGTTAGGGTTAGGGTTATGGTTTAAGGATAGTGCTTGGGTTGGGGTTATCGTTAGGGTTTAGGGATAGTATTAGTGTTAGGGTTAGGGTTAGAGTTATGGATAGTGCTAGGGTTAGGGTTAGGATTAAGGGATAGTTTTAGGGTTAGGGTAAGTGTATAAGAATAGTGTTAGGGTTAGGGATAGAGTTTAATGATAGTGTTATGGTTAAAGTTAGGGTTAGGGTCTGCCTAGGGGTCTGGGTTTACCCTGGACAGTGGGGTCTGGATGGAATTTGGTATTTCAGTGTCCCGTTGGTCACCAGAAGTCTTCCGGTGTACAAGGCTACTGGCTACTGCTGCAAAAGGCTCAGTCTGTGAAGAGTCGGAGGGGAAGAATTGCAATTAGTTTTTCAGCCAAAATCTGCACTTTTTTATTAGTATATCAGAAAGATGGTGGGAGAAAGACTCCACTCATGAGTCTGCATTGCATACATAAAGATCTTTTTTGTAGCTGCACGTTGAGTTTTGGGCGTATGAATGCACTACACTTCAAAGCACAGTAATACTAGACAAACCCGCATCCAAAAAGTTTCACAATACACTCTTAGAAAGTACTTTGTTCCACTTACATAAGTTTGGAAGTAAAACACCTTGTGTTGTTCCATGTTGCTCTATTTGCACATGTGGTTTTGGAAGCTGTTTGACACTGTTTTACAATGGATGTTTTGAAATGAAGCTTACTTTTCCCAGATAACCATGTAGTTTTTCAGCCAAAATCTGTACTTTTTCTTGGAGTATCCAAAAGATCTTTGGCAGAATGACTCCACTCATGGAGCTTATTTTCACACCTAATGGTCTTTGTTGTAGCTGCTATTTGATATTTGGGCCTATGAATGCAATACATTTTCAAACAAACTAAGCATAAAGCAGGCTTCATCCAAAGAAATGCTAAGATCTTTTTGGTAGGTTTAAGCTTTAGGGATAAAATTAGGATTAGGGTTATGGTTTAAGGATAGTGCTGGGGTTTGGGTTACGGTTTAGGGACAGTATTAGGGTTAGGGTTAGGGTTAGCATTTAAAGGTTAGGGTTAGGGTTAAGGGATATGTTTAGGATTACAGGTTGTGTTTAAGGATAGTGTTAGGGTTAGGTTTAGGGTTTAGCGATAGTGTTAGGGTTAGGGTTAGGGTCTGCCCAGGGGTCTGGGTGAACCCTGGACAGTGGATTCTGGGTGAGAGTCAGTAAGTTCAGTGTCCCCTTGGTCTCCAGGTGCCTTCAGTTGGACCAGGCTGCTGGCTACTGCTGCAAAAGGCTCAGTCTGTGAAGAGTGAATGGGGAAGAATTGCAAGTAGTTTTTCAGCCAAAAATTGCACTTTTTTTTTAGAATATCTGAAAGATCTTTAGCAGAACCACTTCACTCTGAGGCGGCATTTCATACCTAAAGATCTTTGTTGTAGCTGCAAGTTGAGTTTTGGGCCTATGAATGCACTACACTTCGAAGCAAAGTAATAGAGGGAAACACGCTTCCAAAAATATTTCACAATACACACTCAGAAACTACTTTGTTCCCCCTACATAAATTTGGAAGTAGAACACCTTGTGATGTTCAATGTTGCTCTACTTGAACATTGGTTTTAGAAGAAGTATGAAACTCTTTTACAGTGGATGTTTTGAAATGAAGTTTACTTTTCCCAGATAACCATGTAGTTTTTCAGCCAAAATCTGTATTTTTCCTTGCAGAATCAAAAAGATCTTTGGCAGAAAAACTCCACTCATGGAGCTGATTTTTATACCTAAAGGTCTTCATTGAAGCTACAAGTTGGGTTTTGGGCCTAAGAATGCACAACACTTCAAAGCAAAGTAATACTTGGGAAACACACTTCTGAAAAATTTTTACAATACACTCACAGAAACCAGTTTGATCCACTTACTTAACTTTGGAAGTTGAACACCTAGCGATTTTCAATGTTGCTCTACTTGAACATTTGGTTTTGGAAGCTGTTTCACACTGTTTTACAATGGAAGTTTGGAAATGAATCTTAGTTTTTCCAGATGAGCATGTAGTTCTTCAGCCAAAATCTGTACTTTCTTTAGGAGTTTCAGAAAGATCTTTGGCAGAAGAACTCCACTCTTCGAGCTGATTCTCATACCTAATGATCTTTGTTGTATTTGCAATTTGAGTTTTGGGCCTAAGAATGAACTAAACTTACAAAGCAAAGTAATACTAGGGAAACCCGCTTCCAACAAAATTTCACAATACACTCACAGAAGCTACTTTTTTCCACTTACTTAACTTAGGAAGTAGAACACCTTGTGATGTCCAATGTTTCTCTACTTGAACGCTTGGTTTGGGAAGCAATTCGTCACTCTTTTACAATGGACGTTGTGAAATGAAGCTTACTTTTCCCAGAAGAGCATGTAGTTTTTCAGCCAAAATCTGTACTTTTCCTTGGAGTATCAGAAAAACCTTTGGCGGAAAGACTCCACTCAAGGAGCTGATTTTCGTACCTACAGATCTTAGTTTCCCCTGCAAGTTGAGTATTGGCCCTAAGAATGCAGTACATTTTCAAAGCAAACTAACCGTAAAGCAGGCCTCTTCCAACGAAATGCTAAGATCTTTTTGGTATGGTTAGTGTTAGGGTTAGGCTTTAGGGTTAGTGCTAGGGTTAGGGTTATGGTTTAAGGATAGTGTTAGGGTTAGGGTTAGGGTTAGGGTTATGGTTAGGGTTTAGGCATAGTACTAGGGTTAGGGTTAGGGTTAGGCTTTAGGGTTAGTGCTAGGGTTAGGGTTATGGTTTAAGGATAGTGTTAGGCTTAGGGTTAGGGTTAGGGTTATGGTTAGGGTTTAGGGATAGTACTAGGGTTAGGGTTAGGGTTAGAGTTTAAGGAGAGTGCTAGGCTTAGGGTTTGGGTAAAGGAATAGTTTTAGGTTTAGGATTAGTGTTTAAGGACAATGTTAGTGTTAGGGGTAGGTTTAAGGGATAATGTCAGGGTTAGGGTTAGAGTTTAAGGGGAGTGTTAGTGTTAGGTTTTTTGTTAGGGTTTAGAAATAGTGTTAGTGTTAGGGTTAGGGTCAGCCCAGTGGTCTGGGTGAACCTTGGAGAGTTGGGTCTGGATGGGATTCGGTGATTTCTGTCTCCCGTTTGTCTCCAGGAGCCTTCAGAAATCCCAGGCTACTTGCTACTGCTGCAAATGGCTCAGTCTGTGAAGAGTGGAAGGGGAAGAATTGCAATTATTTTTTCAGCCAAAATGTGCACTTTTTTGTAGAATATCAGAAAGATGTTTGGGAGAAAGACTCCACTCATGATTCTGCATTGCATACCTAAAGATCTTTGTTGTAGCTGCACGTTAAGTTTTGGGCCTATGAATGCACTTCACTTCAAAGCACAGTAATACTAGACAAACCCGCATCCAAAAAGTTTCACAATACACTCTTAGAAAGTACTTTGTTCCACTTACGTAAGTTTGGAAGTAGAACACCTTGTGTTGTTCCATGTTGCTCTATTTGCACATGTGGTTTTGGAAGCAGTTTGACACTGTTTTACAATGGATGTTTTGAAATGAAGCTTACTTTTCCCAGATAACCATGTAGTTTTTCAGCCAAAATCTGTACTTTTTCTTGGAGTATCCAAGAGATCTTTGGCAGAATGACTCCACTCATGGAGCTTATTTTCACACCTAATGGTCTTTGTTGTAGCTGCTATTTGATATTTGGGCCTATGAATGCACTACATTTTCAAACAAACTAAGCATAAAGCAGGCTTCATCCAAAGAAATGCTAAGATCTTTGTGGTAGGTTTAAACTTTAGGGATAAAATTAGGATTAGGGTTATGGTTTAAGGATAGTGCTGGGGTTTGGGTTACGGTTTAGGGACAGTATTAGGGTTAGGGTTAGGGTTAGCATTTAAAGGTTAGGGTTAGGGTTAAGGGATATGGTTAGGATTACAGGTTGTGTTTAAGGATAGTGTTAGGGTTAGGTTTAGGGTTTAGCGATAGTGTTAGGGTTAGGGTTAGGGTCTGCCCAGGGGTCGGGCTGAACCCTGGACAGTGAATTCTGGGTGGGATTCAGTAAGTTCAGTGTCCCCTTGGTCTCCAGGTGCCTTCAGATGGACCAGGCTGCTGGCTACTGCTGCAAAAGGCTCAGTCTGTGAAGAGTGAGTGGGGAAGAATTGCAAGTAGTTTTTCAGCCAAAAATTGCACTTTTTTTTAGAATATCTGAAAGATCTTTGGCAGAACCACTCCACTCTGAGGCGGCAATTCATACCTAAAGATCTTTGTTGTAGCTGCAAGTTGAGTTTTGGGCCTATGAATGCACTACACTTCAAAGCAAAGTAATAGAGGGAAACACGCTTCCAAAAAAATTTCACAATACACACTCAGAAACTACTTTGTTCCCCCTACATAACTTTGGAAGTAGAACACCTTGTGATGTTCAGTGTTGCTCTACTTGAACATGTGGTTTTAGAAGCAGTATGAAACTCTTTTACAGTGGATGTTTTGAAATGAAGCTTACTTTTCCCAGATAACCATGTAGTTTTTCAGCCAAAAATCTGTACTTTTCCTTGGAGTATCAGAAAGATCTTGTGCAGAAAGACTCCACTTATGGAGCTTATTTTCATACCTAAGGAACTTTGTCCTACCTGCAAGCTGAGATTTGGGCCTAAGAATCCACTGCACTTTAAAACAAAGTGATAGTAGGGAAACCCGCTTCCGAAGAAATTTCATAGTACACTCACAGAAACCAGGTTGATCCACTTACTTCACTTTGGAAGTTGAACACCTAATAATGTTCAATGTAGTTACACATGAACATTTGGATTTGGAAGGTTTTGACACTATTTTACAATGGATGTATTGAAATGAAGCTTACTTTTGCCAGATAAGCATGTAGTTTTTCAGCCATAATCTGTTATTTTCCTTGGAGTATCAGAAAAAACTTTGGCAGAAAAACTCCACACATGGAGCTGAATTTCATACATAAAGAACTTTGCTGTAGCTGCAAGTTGAGGTTAGGGACTAAGAAGGCACTGCACTTTCAAAGCAAAATAATAGTAGGGAAACCCACTTCCAATGAAATTTCACAGTACAGTCACAGAAACCATTTGATCCACTTACTTCACTTTGGAAGTTGAACACCTAGTGATGTTCAATGTTGCTCTACTTGAACATTTGGTGTTGGAAGCTGTTTGACACTCTTTCATTATTGACATTTTTTTTTCTTTTTTTTTTGGAGAGGTTTTTGCTATAGGGCGCGTGCGCTCGCCAGACAGACAGAGAGAGACAGAGAGATAGAAAGCAGGAAATCACCCCCCAGGGGGGATGGCCACGCTGCAATCCCTTCTCCTCCATTCTCCTCTCGGGATCTTGGGCACGCACGCACACGCGCCCGGCGTGAGTCCAAGCCACCGGGTCCAGGACTTGAACCACGGTCGACTACGTGGGAGTCCAGTGACATAGCCATTACGCTAACTGCTGGTCCCTCATTATTGACATTTTAAAAATGAAGCTTACTTCTTCCAGATTAGCATGTAGTTTTTCTGTCGATATCTGTACTTTCCCTTGGAGAATCAGAAAGATCTTTGGGAGAAAGACTCCACTCATGGAGCTGATTTTCACACCTAAGGAACTTAGTTGTTGCTGCAAGTTGAGTTTTGGACCTAAGAATGCACTGCACTTTAAAAGCAAAGTAATAGTAGGAAAACCTGCATCCAAAGAAATTTCACAGTACACTCACAGAAACCAATTTGATCCACTTACTTCACTTTGGAAGTTGAACACCTAGTGAAGTTCAATGTTGCTCTACTTGAACATTTGTTTTTGGAAGCTGTTTAACACTGTTTTACCGTGGACGTTTTGAAATGAAGCTTACTTTTCCCAAATAAGTATGTAATATTTCAACCAAAATTTGTATTTTCCTTGGAGTATCCAAAAGAACTTGTACAGAAAGACTCCACTCATGGAGCTGAATTCCATAACTAAGGAACTTTGTTGTAACTGCAAGTTGAGATTAGGGCCTAAGAATTCACTACACTTTCTAAGCAAAATAATAGTAGGGAAATCCGCTTCCAATGAAATTTCACTGTACACTCACAGAAACAAGTTTGATCTACTTACTTCACTTTGGAAGTTGAACACCTAGTGAGCCCAAAACTCAACTTGCAGCTACTACAAAGTTCTTTATGTATGAAAATCAGCTTCATGAATGGAGTCTTTCTGCCAAAGATCGTTCTGATACTCCAAGGAAAAGTACAGATTTTGGCTTAAAAACTACAAGCTTATCTGGGAAAAGTAAGCTTCAGTTCAAAACGTCCATTGTAACAAAATGTCAAACAGCTTCGAAAAACAAATGTTCAAGAAGAGCAACATTGAATATCACTAGGTGTTCAAATTCCAAAGTGAAGAATGAGGATCAAACTGGTTTTTGTGAGTGTATTGTGAAATTTCGTTGGAAGAGTTTTTCCCTACAATTATTTTGCTTTGAAAGCCTAGTCCATTCTTAGGCCCAAAACTCAACTTGCAGCTGTTACTAAGTTTTTAGGTATGAAAATCAGCTTCACTAGTGGAATCATTCAACCAAAGATCTTTCTGATACTCCAAGGAAAAGTACAGACTTTGGCTGAAAAACTACAAGCTTATCTGGGAAAAGTAAGCTTCATTTCAAAACGTCCATTGTAAAACAATGTCAAACAGCTTCTATAACCAAATGTTCAAGTAGAGCAATATTGAACACCACTAGGTGTTCAAATTCCAAAGTGAAGTATGAAGATCAAACTAGTTTCTGTGAGTGTAATGTGAAATTTCCTTGAAAGCGGGTTTCCCTACTATTACTTTGCTTTGAATGTGCAGTGCATTCTTAGGCCCAAAATTCAACTTGCAGCTACAACAAAGTTCTTTATGTTTGAAAATCAGCTTCCTGAGGGGAGTCTTTCTGCCAAAGATCTTTCTGATACTCGAAGGAAAAATACAGATTTTGGTTTAAAAGCTACATGCTTTCCTGAGAAAAGTAAGCTTCATTTCTAAAAGTCCATTGTAAAACAGTGTCTAACAGCTTCCAAAAAATAATGTTCAATTAGAGCAACATTGAACATCACTAGGTGTTCATGTTCCAAAGTGAAGTAAGTGTATCAAATGGTTTCTGTGAGTGTACTGTGAAATTTTGTTGGAAGCGGTTTTCTCTACTATTACTTTGCTTTGAAAATGCAGTATATTCTTAGGCCCAAAACTCAACGTGCAGCTACAACAAAGTTCTTTATGTATGAAAATCAGGCCATGAGTGGCCAAAGATCTTTCTGATACTCCAAGGAAAAGTACAGATTTTGGTTGAAAAACTACATGCTTATCTGAGAAATGTAAGCTTCATTTCAAAACGTCCATTGTAAAACAGTGTCAAACAGCTTCCAAAACAAAATGTTCAATTAGAGCAACATTGAACATCATTAGGTGTTCAACTTGCAAAGTGAAGTATGTGGATCAAACTGATTTCTGTGAGTGTACTGTGAAATTTCCTTGGAAGTGGGTTTCCGTACTCTTAATTTGCTTTGAAAGTGTGGTGCATTCTTAGGCCCAAAACTCATCTTTCAGCTACTAAGAAGTTCTTTAGGTATGAAAATCAGCTACGTGAGTGGAGTCTTTCTGCCTAAGTTCTTTCTGATACTCCAAGGAAAAGTACACTTTTTGGCTGAAAAACAACATGCTTATCTGGGAAAAGTAAGCTGCATTTCAAAACGTCCATTGTAAAACAATGTCAAACAGCTTCGAAAAACAAATGTTCAAGAAGAGAAACATTGAACATCACTAGGTGTTCAAATTCCAAAGTGAAGTAAGAGGATCAAACTGGTTTTTGTGAGTGTACTGTGAAATTTCGTTGGAAGTGGGTCTCCATACTATTATTTTTCTTTGAATGTGCAGTCCATTCCTAGGCCCAAAACTCAACTTGCAGCTACATCAAAGTTCTTTATGTATGAAAATCAGCTTCATGATTGGAGTCTTTCTGCCAAAGATCGTTCTGATACTCCAAGGAAAAGTACAGATTTTGGCTGAAAAACTACAAGCTAATCTGGGAAAAGTAAGCTTCAGTTCAAAACGTCAATTGTAACAAAATGTCAAACAGCTTCGAAAAACAAATGTTCAAGTAGATCAACATTGAACATCACTAGGTGTTCAAATTCCAAACTGAAGAATGAGGATCAAACTGGTTTCTGTGAGTGTACTGTGAAATTTCGTTGGAAGAGGTTTTCTCTACTATTATTTTGCTTTGAAAGCCTAGTCCATTCTTAGGCCAAAAAATCAACTTGCAGCTATTACTAAGTTTTTAGCGATGAAAAACAGCTTCATGAGTGGAATCTTTCAGCCAAAGATCTTTCTGATACTCAAAGGAAAAGTAAAGATTTTGACAGAAAATCTACATGCTTATCTGGGAAAAGTAAGCTTCATTTCAAAACGTCCATTGTAAAACAATGTCAAACACCTTCTATAACCAAATGTTCAGGTAGAGCAACATTGAACATCACTAGGTGTTCAAATTCCAAAGTGAAGTATGAGGTTCAAATTGGTTTCTGTGAGTGTACTGTGAAATTTCCTTGGAAGCGGTTTTCCGTGCTAATAATTTGCTTTGAATGCACAGTGCATTCTTAGGCCCAAAATTCAACTTGCAGCTACAACAACGTTCTTTGTGTATAAAAATCTGGTTCCTGAGTGGAGACTTTCTGCCAAAGATCTTTCTGATACTTCCAGGAAAAGTACAGGTTTAGGCTGAAAAACTGCATGCTTATCTGGGTAATATAAGCTTCATTTCAATACGTCCATTGTAAAACAGTGTCAAACAGCTGACAAAAACAAAGTTCAAGTAGAGCAACATTAAATATTACTAGGTCTTCAACTTCCAAAGTGAAGTATGTGGATCAAACTGGTTTTTGTGAGTGTACTGTGAAATTTTAGTTGGAAGTGGGTTTCCCTGCTATTACTTTGCTTTGAATGTGCAGTGCATTCTTAGTCCCAAAACTCAACTTGCAGTTACAACAAAGTTCTTTATGTATGAAAATCAGGCCATGAGTGGAGTCTTTCTGCCAAAGATCTTTCTGATACTCCAAGGAAAAGTACAGATTTTGGCTGAAAAATACATGCTTATCTGGGAAAAGTAAGCTTCATTTCAAAACGCCCACTGTAAAACAGTGTCAAACAGCTTTCAAAAACAAATGTTCAATTAGAGCAACATTGACCATCACTAGGTTTTCACCTTCCAAAGTGAAGTATGTGTATCAAATGGTTTCTGTGAGTGTACTGTGAAATTTCCTTGAAAGCGGGTTTCCCTACTCTTAATTTGCTTTGAAAGTGTAGTGCATTCTTAGGCCCAAAACTCATCTTTCAGCTACTACAAAGTTCTTTAGGTATGAAAATCAGCTACATGATTGGAGTCTTTCTGCCAAAGTTCTTTCTGATACTCCAAGGAAAAGTACAGATTTTGGCTGAAAAACTACATGCTTATCTTGGAAAAGTAAGCTTCATTTCAAGACTTCCAATGTAAAACAATGTCATACAGCTTCAAAAAACAAATGTTCAAGAAGAGCAACATTGAACATCACTAGGTGTTCAAATTCCAAAGTGAAGTATGAGGATCAAACTGGTTTCTGTGAGTGTACTGTGAAATTTCATTTGAAACGGGTTTCCGTACTATTACTTTTTCTTTGAATGTGCAGTCCATTCTTAGGCCCAAAATTCAACTTGCAGCTACAACAAAGTTCTTTATGTATGAAAATCAGCTTCATGAGTGGAGTCTTTCTGCCAAAGATCGTTCTGATAATCCAAGGAAAATAGAGATTTTGGCTGAAAAACTACATGCTTATCTGAAAAAACTAAGATTCATTTCAAAACGTCCACTGTAAAACAGTGCCAAACAGCTTGCAAAACAAAATGTTTAATTAGAGCAACATTGAACATCACGAGGCGATCATCTTCCAAAGAGAATTAAGTGTATCAAATCGTTTCTTTGAGTGTAGTGTGAAATTTCGTTGGAAGCGGTTTCCCTACAATGACTTTGCTTTGAAAGTGTAGTGCATTCTTAGGCCCAAAACTCAACGCGCAGCTATAACAAAGTTCTTTATGTATGAAAATAAGCTCCATGAGTGGAGGTTTTCTGCCACAGTTCTTTCTGATACTCCAAGGAAAACTACAGATTTTGGCTGAAATACAACATGCTTATGTGGGAAAAGTATGCTTCTTTTCAAAACGTCCATTGTAAAACAGTGTCAAACAGCTTCCAAAACAACATGTTCCATTAGAGCATCATTGGACACAACTAGGTGTTCACCTTCCAAAGTGAAATAAGTGTATCAAATGGTTACTGTGAGTGTACTGTGAAATTTCGTTGGAAGCGGTATTCCCTACTATTACTTTGCTTTGAAAATCTAGTCCATTCTTAGGTCCAAAACTCAACTTGCAGCTGTTACTAAGTTTTTAGGTATGAAAATCAGCTTCATGAGTGGAGTCTCTCAGCCAAAGATCTTTCTGATACTTAAAGGAAAAGTACAGATTTTGGCAGAAAAACTACATGCTTATCTGGGAAAAGTAAGCTTCATTTCAAAACGTCCATTGTAAAATAATGTCAAACAGCTTCTATAAACAAATGTTCAAGTTGAGCAATATTGAACATCATTAGGTGTTCAAATTCCAAAGTGAAGTATGAGGATCAAACTGGTTTCTGTGAGTGTACTGTGTAATTTTCTTGGAAGTGGGTTTCCCTACTAATACTTTGCTTTGAATGTGCAGTGCATTCTTAGGCCCAAAATTAAACTTGCAGCTACAACAAAGTTCTTTATGTATGAAAATCAGCTTCTTGAGTGGAGTCTTTCTGCCAAAGATCTTTCTGATTTTCGAAGGAAAAGTACAGATTTTGGCTTAAAAACTACATGCTTACCTGAGAAAAGTAAGCTTCATTTCTAAACGTCCATTGTAAAACAGTGTCAAACAGCTTCCAAAACCAAATGTTCAAGAAGAGCAACATTGAACATTACTAGGTGTTCGATTTACAAAGTGAAGTAAGTGAATCAAACTGGTTTTTGTGAGTGTTCTGTGAAATTTCGTTGGAAGCGGGTTTGTCTGCTATGACTTTGCTTTGAATGTGCAGTGCATTCTTAGGCTCAAAACTCAACTTGTAGCTACAACAAAGTTCTTTAGGTATGAAAATCAGCTTTATGAGTGGACTCTTTCTGCCATAGATCTTTCTGATACTCGAAGGAAAAGTACACATTTTGGCTGAAATATAGATTCTTATCTGGGAAAAGAAGCATCATTTCAAAACGTCCACTGTAAAACAATGTCAAACAGCTTCCAAAACCAAATGTTCAAGTAGAGCGACATTGAACATCACTAGGTGTTCACCTTCCAAAGTGAAGTAAGTGTATCAATTGATTTCTGTGAGTGTACTGTGAAATTTCCTTGGAAGCAGGTTTCCCTACTATTAATTTGCTTTGAACGTGCAGTACATTCTTAGGCCCAAAACTCAACGTGCAGCTACAACAAAGTTCTTTATGTATGAAAATCAGCTCGTTGAGTGGAGTTTTTCTGCCAAAGATCTTTCTGATACATAAAGTGAAAGTACAGATTTTGGCTGAAAACACTACATCTTTATGTGGGAAAATTAAGCTTCATATCAAAATGTCCATTGTAAAACAGTGTCAAACAGCTTCCAAAACCAAATGTTCAAGTAGAGCAACATTGACCATCACTAGGTGTTCAACTTTCAAATTGAAGTATGTGGATCAAACTGGTTTCTATGACTGTACTGTGAAATTTCGTTGGAAACGTATTTCCCTACTAATACTTTGCTTTGAAAGTGCAGTGCATTCTTAGGTCCAAAACTCAACTTGCAGGTACAACAAAGTTCTTTAGGTGTGAAAATCAGCTCAATGAGTGGAGTCTTTCTGCCAAAGATCTTTCTGATAATCCAAGGAAAAGTACAGATTTTGGCTGAAAAACTCCATGTTTATCTGGGAAAAGTAAGCTTCATTTCAAAACGTCCATGGTCAAACAGCTTCCAAAACCAAATGTTCAAGTAGAGCAACATTGAAGATCACTAGGTGTTCAACTTCCAAAGAGAAGTAAGTGGATCAAAATTAATTCTGTGAATGTACTCTGAAATTTCTTTGGAAACGTGTTTCCCTACTATTACTTTGCTTTGAAAGCGCAGTGCTTTCTTAGGCCCAAAAATCAACTTGCAGCTACAACAAAGTTCTTTAGGTTTGAAAATAAGCTCCCTGAGTGGAGTCTTTCTGCCAAAGATCTTTCTGATACCCAAAGTGAACGTACAGATTTTGGCTGAAATACTAAATGCTTATCTGAGAAAAGTAAGCTTCATTTCAAAACGTCCATTGTAAAACAATGTCAAATAGCTTCTAAAACCAAATGTTCCAGAAGAGCAACATTGAACATAACTCGGAGTTCAAATTCCAAAGTGAAATATGAGGATCCAACTGGTTTCTGTGAGTGTACTGTGAAATTTTCTTGGAAGCGGGATTCACTATTTTTACTTTGTTTTGAAAGTGCAGTGCATTCTTAGGCGAAAAACTCAACTTGCAGCTACTGCAAAGTTCTTTAGGTATAAAAATCAGCTCCATGATTGGAGTCTTTCTGCCAAAGATCTTTTTGATACCCAAAGGAAAATACAGATTTTGGCTGAAAAACTTAATGTTTATTTGGGAAAATAAAGCCTCATTTCAAAACGTCCATTTTAAAACCAGTGTCAAACTGCTTTCAAAACCAAATGTTCAAGTAGAGCAACATTGAACTTCACTAGGTGTTCAACCTCCAAATTGAAGTATGTGGATCAAAGTGGTTTCTCTGACTGTACTGTGAAATTTCGTTGGAAACGTATTTCCCTACTAATACTTTGCTTTGAAAGTGCAGTGCATTCTTAGGTCCAAAACTCAACTTGCAGCTACAACAAAATTCTTTAGGTATGAAAATCACCTCCATGATTCGAGTCTTTCTTCCAAAGATATTTCTGATACTCCAAGGAAAAGTACAGATTTTGGCTGAAAAAATACATGCTTATCTGGGAAAAGTAAGCTTCATTTCAAAACGTCCACTGTAAAACAGTGTCAAACAGCTTCCAAAACCAAATGTTCAAGTAGAGCAACATTGAACATCAGTAGGTGTTCACCTTCCAAAGTGAAGTAAGTGTATCAAATGGTTTCTGTGAGTGTACTGTGAAATTTCCTTGGAAGCGGTTTTCCCTACTATTACTTTGCTTTGAAAATCTAGTCCATTGTTAGGTCCAAAACTCAACTTCCAGGTATTACTAAGTTTTTAGGTATGAAAATCAGCTTCATGAGTGGAGTCTCTCAGCCAAAAATCTTATTGATACTCAAAGAAAAAGTACAGATTTTGGCTGAAAAAATACATGCTTATCGGGGAAAAAGAAGCATCATTTCAAAACGTCCACTGTAAAATAGTGTCAAACAGCTTCCAAAACCAAATGTTCAAGTAGAGCAACATTGAACATCACTAGGTTTTCACCTTCCAAAATGAAGTAAGTGTATCAAATGGTTTCTGTGAGTGTACTGTGAAAATTCCTAGGAAGCCGGTTTCGCTACTATTAATTTGCTTTGAAAAACAGTGCATTCTTAGTTCCAAAATTCAACGTGAAGCTACAACAAAGTTCTTTATGTATGATAATCAGCTCCCTGAGTGGAGTCTTTCTGCCAAAGATCTTTCTGATACCCAAAGGGAAAGTACAGATTTTGGCTGAAATAATACATTCTTATCTGAGAAAACTAAGCTTCATATCAAAACGTCCATTGTAAAACAATGTCAAAAAGCTACTAAAGCCAAATGTTCAAGAAGAGTATCATTGAACATCACGAGGTGTTCAAATTCCCAAGTGAAGTATGAGGATCAAACTGGTTTCTGTGAGTGTACTGTGATATTTCGTTGAAAGCAAGTTTCCCTAATATTACGTTGTTTTAAAAATGCAGTGCATTCCTAGGCGCAAAACTCAACTTGTAGCTACTACAAAGTTCATTAGGTATGAAAATCAGCTCCATGAGTGGAGTCTTTCTGCCAAAGATATTTATGATACCCAAAGGGAAAGCACAGATTTTGGCTGAAAACACTACATCTTTATATGGGAAAATAAAGTTTCATATCAAAATGTCCATTGTAAAACAGTGTCAAACAGCTTCCAAAACCAAATGTTCAAGTAGAGCAACATTGAACATCACTAGGTATTCAACTTTCAAAATGAGGTATGTGGATCAAACTGGTTTCTGTGACTGTACTGTGAAATTTCGTTGGAAGCGTATTTCCCTACTAATACTTTGCTTTGAAAGTGAAGTTCATTCTTAGATCAAAAACTCAACTTGCAGGTACAACAAAGTTCTTTAGGTGTGAAAATCAGCTCAATGAGTGGAGTCTTTCTGCCAAAGATCTTTCTGATAATCCAAGGAAAAGTACAGATTTTGGCTGAAAACTCCATGTTTATCTGGGAAAAGTAAGCTTCATTTCAAAATGTCCATGGTCAAACAGCTTCCAAAACCAAATGTTCAAGTAGAGCAACTTTGAAGATCACTAGGTGTTCAACTTCCAAAGTGAAGTAAGTGGAACAAAATTATTTCTGTGAGTGTACTCTGAAATTTCGTTGGAAGCGTGATTCCCTACTATTACTTTGCTTTGAAAGCGCAGTGCATTCTTAGGCCCAAAACTCAACGTGCAGCTACAACAAAGTTCTTTAAGTATGAAAATCAGCTCCATGAGTGGAGTCTTTCTGCCAAATATCTTTCTCATACCCAAAGTGAAAGTACAGATTTTGGCTGAAATACTACATGCTTATCTTAGAAAAGTAAGCTTCATTTCAAATCGTCCATTGTAAAACAATGTCAAAAAGCTTCTGAAACCAAATGTTCCAGAAGAGCAACATTGAACATCACTAGGAGTTCAAATTCCAAAGTTAAATATGAGGATCGAACTGGTTTCTCTGAGTTTACTGTGAAATTTCGTTGGAAGTGGGTTTCCCTATTTTTGCTTTGTTTTGAAAGTGCAGTGCATTCTTAGGCGCAAAACTCAACTTGCAGCTACTACAAAGTTCTTTAGGTATGAAAGTCAGCTCCATGAGTGGAGTCTTTCTGCCAAAGATATTTATGATAACCAAAGGAAAATACAGATTTTGGTTGTAAAACTACATGTTTATCTGGGAAAAGAAAGCTTCATTTCAAAACGTCCATTTTAAAACCAGTGTCAAACAGGTTTCAAAACCAAATGTTCAAGTAGAGCAGCATTGAACTTCACTAGGTGTTCACCTTCCAAATTGAAGTATGTGGATCAAAGTGGTTTCTCTGACTGTACTGTGAAATTTCATTGGAAACGTATTTCCCTACTAATACTTTGCTTTGAAAGTGCAGTGCATTCTTAGGTCCAAAACTCAACTTGCATGTACAACAAAGTTCTTTAGGTATGAAAATCAGCTCCATGAGTGGAGTCTTTCTGCCAAAGATCTTTCTGATACTCCAAGGAAAAGTACAGATTTTGGATGAAAAAGTACATGCTTATCTGGGAAAAGTAAGCCTCAGTTCAAAACGTCCAGTGTAAAACAATGTCAAACAGCTTCTAAAACCAAATGTTCAAGAAGAGCAACATTGAACATCACTAGGTGTTCAAATTCTAAAGCGAAGTATGAATATCAAACTGGTTTCTGTGAGTGTACTGTGAAATTTCGTTGGAAGCGGGTTTGCCTACTATTACTTTGCTTTGAAAGTGCAGTGCATTCTTAGGCCCAAAACTCAACTTGCCGCTACACAAAAGTTCCTTAGGTATGAAAATCAGCTAAATGAGTGGAATCCTTCTGCCAAAGATCTTTCTGATAACCAAAGGGTAAGTACAGATTTTGGCTGAAAAACTACATGCTTATGTGGGAAAAGTAAGCTTCAGTTCAAAACCTCCATTGTAAAACAATGTCAAAAAGCTTCTAAAACCAAATGTTCAAGAAGAGCAACATTGAACATCACTAGGTGTTCCAATTCCAAAGTGATTAAGTGGATCAAACTGGTTTTTGTGAGTGTACTGTGAAATTTCATTGGAAGCGGGTTTCCCTGCTATACTTTGCTTTGAATGTGCAGGCATTCTTAGTCCCAAAACTCAATTTGCAGCTAAAACAAAGTTCTTTATGTATGAAAATCAGGCCATGAGTGGAGTCTTTCTGCCAAAGATCTTTCTGATACTCCAAGGAAAAGTACAGAATTTGGCTGAAAAACGACATGCTTATCTGAGAAAAGTAAGCTTCATTTCAAAACGTCCATTGTAAAACAGTGTCAAACAGCTTCCAAAACCAAATGTTAAGTTAGAGCCACATTGAACATCACTAGGTGTTCAACTTCCAAAGTGAAGTATGTGGATCAAACTGGTTTCTGTGACTGAACTGTGAAATTTTGTTGGAAGCGGGTTTAACTACTTTTACTTTGCTTTGAAAGTGTAGTGCATTCTTAGTTCCAAAACTCAACTTGCAGCAACAACAAAGTTCTTTAGGTATAAAAATCAGCTTCATGAGAGCAGTCTCTCTGCAAAAGATATTTCTCATACTCGAAGGAAAAGTACAGATTTTGGCTGAAAAAGTACATGCTTAAGTGGAAAAGTAAGCTTCATTTCAAAACGTCCACTGTCAAACAGTGTCAGACATCTTCTAAAACCAAATGTTCACGTAGAGCAACATTGACCATCACTAGATGTTCACCTTCTGAAGTGAAGTAAGTGTATAAAATGATTTCTGAGTGTACTGTGAAATTTCCTTGGAAGCGGGTTTCCCTACTCTTAATTTGCTTTGAAAGTGTAGTGCATTCTTACGCCTAAAACTCATCTTTCAGCTACTACAAAGCTTTTTAGGTATGAAAATCAGCTACATGAGTGGAGTCTTTCTGCCAAAGTTCTTTCTGATACTTCAAGGAAAAGTACAGATATAGGCTGAAAAACAACATGCTTATCTGGGAAAAGTAAGTGACATATCAAAACGTCCATTGTAAAACAATGTCAAACAGCTTTGAAAAACAAATGTTCAAGAAGAGAAACATTGAACATCACTAGGTGTTCCAATTTCAAAGTGAAGTATGAGGATCAAACTGGTTTCTGTGAGTATACTGTGAAATTTCGTTGAAAGCGAGTCTCCGTACTATTATTTTGCTTTGAATGTGCAGTCCATTCTTAAGCCCAAAACTCAACTTGCACCTCCAACAAAGTTGTTTATGTATGAAAATCAGCTTCATGAGCGGAGTCTTTGTGCCAACGATCGTTCTGATAATCCAAGGAAAAGTAGAGATTTTGGCTGAAAAACTACATGCTTATCTGAGAAAACTAAGCTTCATTTCAAAACGTCCACTGAAAAACAGTACAAAACATCTTCCAAAACAAAATGTTCAATTAGAGAAACATTGAACATCACTAGGTGATCATCTTCCCAAGAGAATTAAGTGTATCAAATCATTTCTGTGAGTGTAGTGTGAAATTTCGTTGGAAGCGGTTTCCCTACAATGACTTTGCTTTGAAAGTGCAGTGCATTCTTAGGCCCAAAACTCAACGCAAAGCTATAACAAAGTTCTTTATGTATGAAAATAAGCTCCATGAGTGGAGTTTTTCTGCCACAGTTCTTTCTGATACTCCAAGGAAAAGTACAGATTTTGGCTGAAATACTACATGCTTATGTGGGAAAAGTATGCTTCTTTTCAAAACATCCATTATAAAACAGTGTCAAACTGCTTTCAAAACCAAATGTTCAAGTAGTGGAACAATGAACATCACTAGGTGTACAACTTCCAAAGTGCAGTAAGTGGATCAAACTGGTTTATGTGAGTGTACTTTGAAATTTCATTGGAAGCGGGTTTCCCTGCTATTACTTTGCTTTGAATGTGCAGTGCATTCTTAGGCCCAAAACTCAACTTGCAGCTATAACAAAGTTCTTTATGTATGAAAATCAGCTTCCTGAGTGGAGTCTTTTTGCCAAATATCTTTCTGATATTCGAAGGAAAAGTACAGATTTTGGCTGAAAAACTACATGCTTTTCTGCGAAAAGGAAGCTTCATTTCAAAACGTCCATTGTAAAACAGTGTCAAACAACTTCCAAAACAACATGTTCAATTAGAGCAACTTTGAACATCACTAGGTATTCACCTTCCAAAGTGAAATAAGTGTATCAAATGGTTTCTGTGAGTGTACTGTAAAATTTCGTTGGAAGCGGTATTCCCTACTATTACTTTGCTTTGAAAATCTAGTCCATTCTTAGGTCCAAAACTCAACTTGCAGCTATTACTAAGTTTTTAGGTATGAAAATCAGCTTCATGAGTGGAGTCTCTCAGCCAAAGATCTTTCTGATACTCAAAGGAAAAGTACAGATTTTGGCAGAAAAACTACATGCTTATCTGGGAAGAGTAAGCTTCATTTCAAAACGTCCATTGTAAAATAATGTCAAATAGCTTCTATAAACAAATGTTCAAGTAGAGCAACATTGAACATCATTAGGTGTTCAAATTCCAAAGTGAAGTATGAGGATCAAACTGGTTTCTGTGAGTGTACTGTGTAATTTCCTTGGAAGTGGGTTTCCCTACTAATACTTTGCTTTGAATGTGCAGTGCATTCTTAGGCCCAAAATTAAACTTGCAGCTACAACAAAGTTCTTTATGTATGAAAATCAGCTTCCTGAGTGGATTCTTTCTGCCAAAGATCTTTCTGATTCTCGAAGGAAAAGTACAGATTTTGGCTTAAAAACTACATGCTTACCTGAGAATAGTAAGATTCATTTCTAAACGTCCACTGTAAAACAGTGTCAAACAGCTTCCAAAACCAAATGTTCAAGTAGAGCAACATTGAACATCACTAGGTGTTCACCTTCCAAAGTGAAGTAAGTGTATCAAATGGTTTCTGTGAGTGTACTGTGAAATTTCCTTGGAAGGGTGTTTCCCTACTATTAATTTGCTTTGAACGTGCAGTGCATTCTTAGGCCCAAAACTCAACGTGCAGCTACAAAAAAGTTCTTTATGTATGAAAATCAGCTCGGTGAGTGGAGTCTTTCTGCCAAAGATCTTTCTGATACCCAAAGTGAAAGTACAGATTTTGGCTGAAATACTACATGCTTATCTGAGAAAAGTAAGCTTCATTTCAAAATATCCATTGTAAAATAATTTCAAAAAGCTTCTAAAACCAAATGTTCAAGAAGAGCATCATTGAACATCACTAGGTGTTCAAATTCCAAAGTGAAGTATGAGGATCAAACTGGTTTCTGTGAGTGTATTGTGAAATTTCTTTGGAAGCGGGTTTCCCTACTATTATGTAGTTTTGAAAGTGCAGTGCATTCTTAGGCGCAAAACTCAACTTGCAGCTACTACAAAATTCATCAGGGATGAAAATCAGCTCCATGAATGGAGTCTTTCTGTCAAATATCTTTATGATACCCAAAGGGAAAGTACAGATTTTGGCTGAAAACACTACATCTTTATGTGGGAAAATTAAGCTTCATATAAAAATGTCCATTGTAAAACAGTGTCAAACAGCATCCCAAACCAAATGTTCAAGTAGAACAACATTGAACATCACTAGGTGTTCAACTTTCAAATTGAAGTATGTGGATCAAACTGGTTTCTGTGACTGTACTGTGAAATTTCGTTGGAAACGTATTTCCCTACTAATACTTTGCTTTGAAAGTGCAGTGCATTCTTAGGTCCAAAACTCAACTTGCAGGTACAACAAAGTTCTTTAGGTGTGAAAATCAGCTCAATGAGTGGAGTCTTTCTGCCAAAGATCTTTCTGATAATCCAAGGAAAAGTACAGATTTTGGCTGAAAAACTCCATGTTTATCTGGGAAAAGTAAGCTTCATTTCAAAACGTCCATGGTCAAACAGCTTCCAAAACCAAATGTTCAAGTAGAGCAACATTGAAGATCACTAGGTGTTCAACGTCCAAAGTGAAGTGGATCAAAATTATTTCTGTGAATGTACTCTGAAATTTTGTTGGAAAAGTTTTTCCCTACTATTACTTTGCTTTGAAAGTGCAGTGCATTCTTAGGCCCAAAACTCAACTTGCAGCTACAACAAAGTTCGTTAGGTATGAAAATCAGCTCCCTGAGTGGAATCTTTCTGCCAAAGATCTTTCTGATACCCAAAGTGAAAGTACAGATTTTGGCTGAAATACTACATGCTTATCTGAGAAAAGTAAGCATTATTTCAAAACGTCCATTGTGAAACAATGTAAAAAAGCTTCTGAAACCAAATGTTCCAGAAGAGCAACATTGAACATCACTAGGTGTTCAAATTCCAAAGTGAAGTATGAGTATCAAACTGGTTTCTGTGAGTGTACTGTGAAATTTCGTTGGAAGCGGGTTTCCCTACTATTACTTTGCTTTGAAAGTGTAGTGCATTCTTAGGCCCAAAACTCATCTTTAAGCTACTACAAAGTTCTTTAGGTATGAAAATCAGCTCCATGAGTGGAGCCTTTCTGCCCAAGATCTTTCTGATACTCCCAGGAAAAGGACAGCTTTTGGCTGAAAAACCGCATGCTTATCTGGGTAAAGAAAGCTTCATTTCAATACTCCATTGTAATACAGAGTCAAACAGCTTCCAAAAACAAATGTTCAAGTAGAGCAATATTAAATATTACTAGGTCTTCAACTTCCAAAGTGAAGTAAGTGGATCAAACTGGTTTTTGTGAGTGTACTGTGAAATTTCATTGTTAGCGGGTCTCCCTGCTATCACTTTGCTTTGAATGTGCAGGCATTCTTAGTCGCAAAACTCAATTTGCAGCTACAACAAAGTTCTTTATGTATGAAAATCAGACCATGAGTGGAGTCTTTCTGCCTAAGATCTTTCTTATACTCCAAGGAAAAGTACAGATTTTGGTTGAAAAACTACATGCTTATCTGAGAAATGTAAGCTTCATTTCAAATCATCCATTGTAAAACAGTGTCAAACAGCTTCCAAAACCAAATGTTAAATTAGAGAAACATTGAACATCACTAGGTGTTCAACTTCCAATGTGAAGTATGTGGATCAAACTGGTTTCTGTGTCTGAAATGTGAAACTTCGTTGGAAGCGGGTTTAACTACTTTTACTTTGCTTTGAAAGTGTAGTGCATTCTTAGTCCCAAAACTCTACCTGAAGCAAAAACAAAGTTCTTTATGTATGAAAATCAGCTCGGTGAGTGGAGTTTTTCTGCCAAAGATCTTTCTGATACATAAAGTGAAAGTACAGATTTTGGCTGAAAACACTACATCTTTATGTGGGAAAATTAAGCTTCATATCAAAATGTCCATTGTAAAACAGTGTCAAACAGCTTCCAAAACCAAATGTTCAAGTAGAGCAACATTGACCATCACTAGGTGTTCACCTTCCAAAGTGAAGTACATGATTCAAATGGTTTCTGTGAGTGTACTGTGAAATTTCCATGGAAGCGGGTTTACCTACTCTTAATTTGCTTTGAAAGTGTAGTGCATTCTAAGGCCCAAAACTCATCTTTCAGCTACTAGAAAGTTATTTAGGTATGAAAATCAGTTACATGAGTGGAGTCTTTCTGCCAAAGTTCTTTCTGATACTCCAAGGAAAAGTACAGATTTAGGATGAAAAACTACATGCTTATCTGGGAAAAGTAAGCTTCATTTCAAAACGTCCATTGTAAAACAATGTCAAATAGCTTCGAAAAACAAATGTTCAAGAAGAGGAACATTGAACATCACTAGGTGTTCAAATTCCAAAGTAAAGTATGAGGATCAAATGCTTTCTATGAGTGTACTGTGAAATTTCCTTGGAAGCGGGTTTCCCTGCTATTACTTTGTTTTGAATGTGCAGTGCATTCTTAGGCCCAAAATTAAACTTGCAGCTACAACAAAGTTCTTTATGTATGAAAATCAGCTTCCTGAGTGGAGTCTTTCTGCCAAAGATCTTTCTGATACTCGAAGGAAAAGTACAGATTTTGGCTTAAAAACTACATTCTTACCTTAGGAAAGTAAGCTTCATTTCTAAACGTCTATTGTAAAACAGTGTCAAACAGCTTCCAAAACCAAATGTTCAAGAACAGCAACACTGAACATTACTAGGTGTTCAATTTACAAAGTGAAGTAAGTGGATCAAACTGTTTTTTGTGAGTGTCCTGTGAAATTTCATTGGAAGCCGGTTTCCCTGCTATGAATTTGCTTTGAATGTGCAGTGCATTCTTAGGCCCAAAACTCAACTTGAAGCTACAACAAAGTTCTTAAGTATGAAAATCAGATTTATGAGTGGAGTCTTTTGGCCAAAGATCTTTCTGATACTCGAAGGAAAAGTACAGATTTTGGCTGAAAAAAAAAAAAAAAAAAAAAAAAAAAAAAAAAAAAAAAAAAAAAAAAAAAAAAACAAGCTTTTCTGGGAAAAGTAAGCTTCATTTCAAAACCTCCACAGTAAAACAGTGTCAAACACCTTCCAAAACCAAATGTTCAAGAAGAGCAACATTGAACATCACTAGGTGTCCACCTTCCAAAGTGAAGTAAGTGTATCAAATGGTTTCTGTGAGTGTACTGTGAAATTTCCTAGGAAGCATGTTTCCCTACTATTAATTTTCTTTGAACGTGTAGTGCATTTTTAGGCCCAAAACTCATCTTTCAGCAGCTACAAAGTTCTTTAGGTATGAAAATCAGTTTCATGAGTGCAATTTTTCTGCCACAGTTCTTTCTGATACTCTAAGGAAAAGTACAGATATTGGCTGAAAAACTACATGGTTATCTGGGAAAAATAAGCCTCAGTTCAAAACGTCCAGTATAAAACAATGTCAAACAGCTTCTAAAACCAAATGTTCAAGAAGAGCAACATTGGACATCATTAGGTGTTCAAATTCCAAAGTAAAGTATGAGTATCAAACTGGTTTCTGTGAGTGTACTGTGAAATTTCGTTGGAAGCTTGTTTCCCTACTATTACTTTGCTTTGAATGTGTACTGCATTCATAGGCCCCAAACTCAACTTGCATCTATTACTAAGTTTTAAGATATGAAAATCAGCTCTATGACTGGAGTCTTTCTGCCAAAGATCTTTCTGATACTCAAAGGAAAAGTACAGATTTTGGCTGAAAAACTACATGTTTATTTGGGAAATGTAAGCTTCATTTCAAAACGTCCATTGTCAAACAGTGTCAAACAGCTTCCAAAACTAAATTTTCAAGTATAGCATCATTGAAGATCACTAGGTGTTCAACGTCCAAAGTGAAGTAAGTGGATCAAACTGGTTTTTTGGAGTGTACTGTGAAATTTCATTGGAAGCGGCTTTCCCTGCTATTAATTTTCTTTGAATGTGCAGTGCATTCTTAGTCCCAAAACTCAACTTGCAGCTACACAAAGTTCTTTATGTATGAAAATCAGGCCCTGAGGGGAGTCTTTCTGCTAGAGATCTTTCTGATACTCCAAGGAAAATACAGATTTTCCCTGAAAAACTCCATGCTTATCTGAGAAAAGTAAGCTTCATTTGAAAATGTCCATTGTAAAACAGTGTCAAACAGCTTCCAAAACCAAATGTTTAAGAAGAGCAACATTGAACATTACTAGGTGTTCAATTTACAAAGTGAAGTAAGTGGATCAAACTGGTTTTTCTGAGTGTACTGTGAAATTTCGTTGGAAGCGGATTTCCCTGCTATGACTTTGTTTTTAATGTGCAGTGCATTCTTAGGACCAAACCTCAACTTGAAACTACAACAAAGTTCTTTATGTATGAAAATCAGCTCCATGAGTGGAGTTTTTCTGCCACAGTTCTTTCTGATACTCCAAGGAAAAGTACAGATTTTGGCTTAAAAACTACATGCTTATCTGAGAAAACTAAGCTTCGTTTCAAAACTTCCATTGTAAAACAGTGTCAAACAGCTTCCAATACCAAATGTTCAATTAGAGCAACATTGAACATAACTAGGTGTTCAATTTTCAAACTGAAGTATGTCGATCAAACTGGTTTCTGTGACTGAACTGTGAAATTTCGTTGGAAGCGGTTTTCAGTACAATTACTTTGCTTTGAAAGTGAAGTGCATTCTTAGGTCCAAAACTCATCTTACAGCTACTACAAAGTTCTTTAGGTATGAAAATCATATCCATGAGTGGAGTCTTTCTGCCAAAGATCTTCCTGATACTCCCAGGAAAAGTACAGGTTTTGGCTGAAAAACTGCATGCTTATCTGGGTAAAGAAAGCTTCATTTCAATACGTCCATTGTAAAATAGTGTCAAACAGCTTCCAAAAACACATGTTTAATTAGAGCAACATTAAATATTACTAAGTGTTCAACTTCCAAAGTGAAGTAAGTGGATCAAACTGGTTTTTGTGAGTGTACTGTGAAATTTCGTTGGAAGCGGGTTTCCCTGCTATTACTTTGCTTTGAATGTGCAGTGCATTCTAAGTCCCAAAACTCAACTTGCTGCTACAACAAAGTTCTTTATGTATGAAAATCAGGCCATAAGTGGAGTCTTTCTGCCAAAGATCTTTCTGACACTCCAAAGAAAAGTACAGATTTTAGCTGAAAAACTACATGCTTATATGAGAAAATTAAGCTTCATTTCAAAAAGTCCATTGTAAAACAGTGTCAAACAGCTTCCAATATCAAATGTTCAATTAGAGCAACATTGAACATCATTAGGTGATCAACTTCCAAAGTTAAGTATGTGGATCAAACTGGTTTCTGGGACTGAACTGTGAAATTTCTTTGGAAGCGGGTTTCCCTACTATTACTTTGCTTTGAAAGTGTAGTGCATTCTTAGGCCCAAAACTCAACTTGCATCTATTACTAAGTTTTTAGGTCTGAAAATCAGCTCTATGAGTGGAGTCTTTCTGCCAAAGATCTTTCTGATACTCAAAGGAAAATTACAGATTTTGGCTGAAAAACTACATCTTTACTTGGGAAATGTAAGCTTCATTTCAAAACGTCCATTGTCAAACACTGTCAAACAGCTTCCAAAACTAAATGTTCAAGTAGAGCATCATTGAAAATCACTAGGTGTTCAACTTCCATAGTGAAGTAAGTGGATCAAACTGGTTTTTGGGAGTGTACTGTGAAATTTCGTTGGAAGCGAGTTTCCCTGCTATTACTTTTCTTTGAATGTGCAGTGCATTCTTAGTCCCAAAACTCAACATGCAGCTACAACAAAGTTCTTTATGTATGAAAATCAGGCCATGAGTGTAGTCTTTCTGCCAAAGATCTTTCTGATACTCCAAGGAAAATACAGATTTTGGCTGAAAAGCTACATGCTTATCTGAGAAAAATAAGCTTCATTTGAAAACGTCCATTGGAAAACAGTGTCAAACAGCTTCCAAAACCAAATGTTCAAGTAGAGCAACATTTAACATCATTAGGTGTTCAAATTCCAAAGTGAAGTATGAGGATCAAACTGGTTTCTGTGAGTGTACTGTGAAATTTCCTTGGAAGAGTTTTACCCTACTATTACTTTGCTTTGAATGTGCAGTGCATTCTTAGGCCCAAAATTCAACTTGCAGCTACAACAAAATTCTTTATGTATGAAAATCGGCTTCATGAGTGGAGTCTTTCTGCCAAAGATCTTTCAGATTCTCGAAAGAAAAGTACAGATTTTGGCTTTAATACTACATGCTTACCTGGGTAAAGTAAGCTTCATTTCTAAACGTCCAAGGTAAAACAGTGTCAAACAGCTTCCAAACCCAAAGGTTCAAGAAGAGCAACATTGAACATTACTAGGTGTTCAATTTACAAAGTGAAGTAAGTGGATCAAAATGGTTTTTGTGAGTGTACCTTGAAATTTCATTGGAAGCGGTTTTCCCTGCTATGTATTTGCTTTGAATGTGCAGTGCATTCTTAGGAACAAAACTCAACTTGAAGCTACAACAAAGTTCTTTATGTATGAAAATCATCTCCATGAGTGGAGTTTTTCTGCCACAGTTCTTTCTGATACTCCAAGGAAAAGTACAGATTTAGGCTTAAAAACTATATGATTATCTGAGAAAAGTAAGCTTCATTCCAAAACGTCCACTGAAAAACAGTGTCAAACAGCTTCCAAACCCAAATGTTCAAGTAGAGCAACATTGAAATCACTAGGTGTTCACCTTCCAAAGTGAATTAAGTGTATCAAATGGTTTCTGTGAGTGTACTGAGAAATTTCCTTGGAAGCGGGTTTCGCTACTATTAATTTGCTTTGAAAGTGTAGTGCATTCTTAGGCCCAAAACTCATCTTTCAGCAACTACGAATTTCTTCTCTTAACTCTACCCCTAACACTAAACCTAACACTATACTTAAACCATAACCGTTACCCTAACACTATCCCTAAACCCTAACCCTAACCCTAACCCTAACCCTAACCCTAACACTATCCTTATATTCTAACCCTAACCCTAACACCATCCCATAAACCTAACCCTAACCCTAGCACTATCTTAAAACTCTAACCCTAACCATAATCTTAATACTATCCGTAAACCCTAACCCTAACCCTAGAACTATCCTTAAACCATAACCCTAACCCGATCTCTATCCCTAAAAGCTAACCATAACCCTATCCGTACCACAAAGATCATAGCATTTCGTTGGAAGAGGCCTGCTTTACGCTTAGTTTGCTTTGAAACTGTAGTGCATTCTTAGGCCAAAAACTCAACTTGCAGATACAACAAAGACCTTTAGGTTCGAACATCAGCTCCATAACTGGAGTCTTTCTACCAAATATTTTCCTGATACTCCAAGGAAAAGTACAGATTTCGGCTGAAAAACTACATTATTATCTGTAAAAGGTGATTTCAAAACGTCCATTGTAAAACAGTGTCAAACTGCATCCAAAACGAAATGTTCATGTAGTGTAACCTTGAACATCACAAAGTGCTCAACTTCCAAATTAAGTAAGTGGAACAAAGAAGTCTCTGTGACTGTATTGCAAAATTTCATTCGAAGGGAGTTTCCCTAGTATTAATTTGCTTTGAAACTGTAGTGCATTCTTAGGCCCAAAACTCAACTTGAAGCAACAACAAAGATCTTTAGGTATGAAAACCAACTCCATGAGTGGAGTCTTTCTGCCAAAGCTCTTTCTGATATTCCAATGAAAAGTACCCATTTTGTCTGAAAAACTACATGCTCATCTGGGAAAAGTAAGCTTCATTTCCAAACTTCCATTATAAAACAGTGTTAAACAGCTTCCAAAACAAAATGTTCAAGTAGAGCAACATTGAACATCACTAGGTGTTCAACTTCTGAAGTGAAGTAAGTGGATCAAAATGGTTTCAGTGAGTGTAGTGTGAAATTTCTTTGGAAGCGGGTTTCCCTACTATACTTTGCTTTGAAAGTGTAGTGCACTCATAGGCCCTAAACTCTACTTGCAGCTACCACAAAGACCTTTTGGGTATGAAATGCAGCCTCATGTGTGGAGTCTATCTGACTAAGATCTTTCTGATATTCTAAGAAAAAGTGCAGATTTTGGCTGAAAAACTACTTGCGCTTCTTCACCTTCCACTCTCCACACACTGCAACATTTGCTGCAGTAGCCAGCTGCCTGGTACATCAGAAGGCACCTGGAGACCAAGGGGACACTGAACCTACCAATTCCCATCCAGACCTTCCTGCCCAGGATTCACCAAAACCCCTACGCAGGCCTTAATCCTAAAGCTAAACCTATCCCAAAACCCAAACCATAACCCTAACACTATCCTAAACCCAAACCATAACCCTAACACGGTCCCAAAACACTAACCCTAACACTATCCCTAAACCGTTACCCCAACCCTAACCCTAACACGATCTCTAAACCCTAACCCTAACCCTAAAACTAATCTTAAACACTAACCCTTATTCTAACCGTCTCCCTTAACTATACCCCTAACACTAACCCTAACACTATCCCTAAACCCTAACCCTAACCCTAACACTATCCCTAAATCCTAACCCTAACCCTAACACTATCCTTAATCACTAACCCTAAGCATAACACTATCCCTTAACCCTAACCCTAACACTATCCCTAAACCCTAACCCTAACCCTAACCTTATCACCATCCCATAACCCTAACACCAACTCTAGCACTATCTTAAAACTCTAACCCTAACCATAACATTAATACTATCCCTAAACCCTAACCCTAACTCTAGAACTATCCTTAAACCATAAACCTAACCCTAACTCTATCCCTAAAGGCTAAACATAACCCTAACCGTACCACAAAGATCTTAGCATTTCGTTGGAAGAGGCCTGCTTTACGCTTAATTTGCTTTGAAACTCTAGTGTATTCTTAGGCCCAAAATGCAACTTTCAGCTACAACAAAGACCTTTAGGTTCAAACATCAGCTCCGCAAGTGGAGTCTTTCTGCCAAATATTTTTCTGATACTCCAAGGAAAAGTACAGATTTCGGCTGAAAAACTACATTATTATCTGGGAAAAGTGATTTCAAAACGTCCATTGTAAAACAGTGTCAAACTACATCCAAAACCAAATGTTCAAGTAGAGTAACCTTGAATATCACAAAGTGCTCAACTTCTAAAGTTAAGTAAGTGGAATAATGAAGTTTCTGTGACTGTATTGTGAAATTTCATTGGAAGAAGGTTTCCCTAGTATTACTTTGCATTGAAAGTGTAGTGCATTCTTAGGCCCAAAACTCAAATTTAAGCAACAACAAAGATATTTAGGTATGAAAATCAGCTCCATGAGTGGAGTCTTTCTGCCAAAACTCTTTGGGATATTCCAAGGAAAATTACGGATTTTCTCTGAAAAACTACATGCTCATCTGGGACATGTAATCTTCATTTCAAAATGTCCATTGTAAAAGAGTGTCAAACAGCTTCCAAAACCAAATGTTCAATTAGAGCAATATTGAACATCACTAGGTATTCCACTGCGAAAGGGAAGTAAGTAGATCAAACTGGTTTCTGTGAGTGTACTGTGAAATTTCGTTGGAAGCGGGTTTACCTAGTATTACTTTGCTTTGAAAGTGTAGTACATTCTTAGGCCCAAAACTCAACTTGCATTTACTACAAAATTCTTTAGGTATGAAAATCATCTCCATGATTGGAGTAGTTCTGCCAACGTTCTTTCTGATATTTCAAGGTAAAGTACACATTTTGGCTGAAAAACTTCATGCTTATCTGGGAAAAGTAAGCTTCATGTCCAAACTTCCTTTGTAAAACAGTGTCAAACAGCTTCCAAAACGAAATGTTCAAGTAGAGCAACACTGAACATCACTAGGTGTTCAACTTCCGAAGAGAAGTAAGTGGATCAAAATGGTTTCTGTGAGTGTACTGTGAAATTTCATTGGAAGTGGGTTTCCCTACTATTACTTTGCTTTGAAACTGTAGTGCATTCATAGGCCCTAAATTCAACTTGCAGCTACCACAAAGATCTTTTGGGTATGAAATGCAGCCTCATTAGTGGAGTCTATCTGCCCAAGATCATTCTGTTATTGTAAGAATAAATGCAGATTTTTGCTGAAAAACTACTGGCGCTTCTTCAACTTCCACACTCCACACACTGCAACATTTGCGGCAGTAGCCACCTGCCTGGTACATCTGAAGGCACCTGGCGGCCAAGTGGACACTGAACCCACTGAATCCCATCCAGACACTTCTGCCCAGGATTCACACAGACACCTAAACAGTCCTAAACCCTAACCCTAAACTTATCCCTAAACCCAAACCCTAGCCCTAACACAGTCCCTAAACAAAAACCCTAACACTATCCCTAAACCGTTACCCCAACCCTAACCCTAAAATGATCCCTAAACCCTAACCCTAACACTAACACTATTCTTAAACACTAACACTTACCCTAACACTATCCCTTAACTCTAACCCTACCACTAATCCTAACACTATCCCTAAACCCTAACCCTAACCATAACACTATCCCTAAACACTAACCCTAACACTATCCCTAAACCTTAACCCTAACACTAACCCTAACACTATCCTTATATTATAACACTAACCCTAACACCATCCCTTAACCCTAACCCTCACCCTAGCACTGTCTTAAAACTCTAACCCTAACCATAACTTTAATACTATCTGTAAACCCTAACCCCAACCCTAGAACTATCCTTAAACCATAATCCTAACCCTAACTCTATCCCTAAAGGCTAACCATAACCCTAATTGTATCACAAAGATCTTAGCATTTCGTTGGAAGAGGCCTGCTTTACGCTTAGTTTGCTTTGAAACTGTAGTGCATTCTTACACTCAAAACTCAACTTGCAGCTATAACAAAGACCTTTAGGTTCGAACATCAGCTCCGCAAGTGGAGGCTTTCTGCCAAATATTTTTCTGATACTCCAAGGAAAAGTACAGATTTCGAATGAAAAACTACATTATTATCTGGGAAAAATGATTTCAAAAGGTCCATTGTAAAAAGGTGTCAAACTGCATCCAAAACCAAATGTTCAAGTAGAGTAACCTTGAACATCACAAAGTGCTCAACTTCCAAAGTTAAGTAAGTGGAACACAGAAGTTTCTGTGACCGTATTGTGAAATTTCATTGGAATGGGGTTTCCCTAGGATTACTTTGCATTGAAAGTGTAGTGCATTCTTAGGTCCAAAATTCAACTAGAAGCCACAACAAAAATCTATAGGTATAAAAATCAGCTCCATGAGTGGAGTCTTCCTGCCAAAGTTCTTTCTGATATTCCAATGAAAAGTACAGATTTTGTCTGAAAAACTACATGCTCATTTATGAAAAGTAAGCTTCATTTCAAAACGTCCATTGTAAAACAGTGTCAAACAGTATCCAAAACCAAATGTTCAAGTAGAGCAACATTGAACATAACTAGGTATTCAACTTCCAAAGGGAAGTAAGTTGATCAAACTGGTTTCTGTGAGTGTACTGTGAAATTTCGTTGGAAGCGGCTTTACCTAGTATTACTTTGCTTTGAAAGTGTAGTGCATACTTAGGCCCAAAACTCAACTTGCTGTTACTACAACGTTCTTTAGGTATGAAAATCATCTCCATGAGAGGAGTAGTTCTGCCAAGGTTCTTTCAGATACTCCAAGGATAAGTAAACATTTTGGCTGAAATACTTCATGTTTATCTGGGAAAAGTAAGCTTCATTTCCAAACTTCCATTGTAAAACAGTGTCAAACAGCATTCGAAACCCAATGTTCAAGTAGGGCAACATTAAACATCACTAGGTGTTCAACCTCCAAAGTGAAGTAAGTTGATCAAAATGGTTTCTGTGAGCGTACTGTGAAATTTTGTTGGAAGCGGGTTTCCCTACTATTATTTTGCTTTGAACGTGTAGTGCACTCATACGCCCTAAACTCAACTTGCAGCTACCACAAAGATCTTTTGGGTATGAAATGCAGTCTCATGAGTGGAGTCTATCTGCCAAAGATCTTTCTGATATTCGAAGAAATAGTGCAGTTTTGGCCGAAAAACTACTTGCGCTTCTTCACCTTCCACTCTCCACACATTGCAACATTTGCTGCAGTAGCCAGCTGCCTGGTACATGTGAAGGCACCTGGCAAGCAAGGGGACACTGAACCTACCGACTCCCATCCAGACCCTCCTGTCCAGGATTCACCCAGACCCGTATGCAGGCCCCAACCCTAACCCAAAATCTATTCGTAAACCCAAACCATAACCCTAACACTATCCCTGAACAGAAACCCTAGCCCTAACACGGTCCCTAAACACTAAACCTAACACTATCCCTAAACCGTTGCACCAACCCTAACCCTAACACAATCCCTACACCCTAACCCTAACCCTAACACTATTCTTAAACACTAACACTTACCCAAACACTATCCCTTAACTCTAACCCTACCACTAACCCTAACACTATCCTTAAACCCTAACCCTAACCCTAACACTATCCCTAAAACCTAACCCTAATACTATCCCTAAACCCTAACCCTAACCCTAAAACTAACACTATCCTTATATTCTAAGCCTAACCCTAACACCATCCCTTAACGCTAACCCTAACCCTAGCACTATCTTAAAACTCTAACCCTAACCATAACCTTAATACTATCCCTAAACCCTAACCCCAACCCTAGAACTATCCTTAAGCCATAACCCTAACCCTAACTCTATCCCTAAAGGCTAAACATAATCCTAAGCGTACCACAAAGAACTTAGCAATTTCTTGGAAGAGGCCTGCTTTACGCTTACTTTGCTTTGAAACTGTAGTGCATTCATAGGCCCAAAACTCAACTTGCAGCTACAACAAAGACCTTTAGGTTCGAACATCAGCACCATAAGTGGAGTCTTTCTGCCAAATATTTTTCTGATACTCCAAGGAAAAGTACAGATTTCGACTGAAAAACTACATTATTATTTGGGAAAAGTGATTTCAAAAGGTCCATTGTAAAAAGGTGTCAAACTGCATCCAAAACCAAATGTTCAAGTAGAGTAACCATGAACAACACAAAGTGCTCAACATCCAACGTTAAGTAAGTGGAACAAAGAAGTTTCTGTGACAATATTGCGAAATTATATTGGAAGCGGATTTCCCTAGGATTACTTTGCTTTGAAAGTGTAGTGCATTCTTAGGCCCAAAACTCAACTTGAAGGAACAACAAAGATCTTTATGTATAAAAATCAGCTCCATGAGTGGAGTCTTTCTGTCAAAGCTCTTTCTGATATTCCAATGAAAAGTACAGATTTTGTCTGAAAAACTACATGCTCATCTGGGAAAAATAAGCTTCATTTCTAAACGTCCATTGTAAAACAGTGTCAAACAGTTTCCAAAACCAAATGTTCAAGTAGAGCAACATTGAACATCACTAGGTATTCAACTTTGAAAGGGAAGTAAGTTGATCAAACTGTATTCTGTGAGTGTACTGTGAAATTACGTTGGAAGTGGGTTTACCTAGTATTACCTTGCTTTGAATGTGTAGTGCATTCTTAGGCCCAAAACTCAACTTGCAGTTACTACAACGTTCTTTAGGTAGAGAAATCATCTCCATGAGTGGAGTAGTTCTGCCAACGTTCTTTCTGATACTCCACGGAAAAGTACACATTTCGGCTGAAAAACGTCATGCTTATTTGGGAAAAGTAAGCTTCATTTCCAAACATCCATTGTAAAACAGTGTCAAACTGCTTCCAAAACGAAATGTTCAAGTAGATTAACATTGACCATCACTAGGTGTTCAAATTCCGAAGTGAAGTAAGTAGATAAAAATGGTTTCTGTGAGTGTAACCTGAAATTTTTTTGGAAGCGGTTTTCCCTACTATTACTTTGCTTTGAAAGTGTAGTGCACTTATAAGCCTTAAACTCAACTTGCAGCTACCACAAAGATCTTTTGGGTATGAAATGCAGCCTCATGAGTAGAGTCTATCTGCCAAAGATCTTTCTGATATTCTCAGAAAAAGTGCAGATTTTGGCTGAAAAACTACTTGCGCTTCTTCACCTTCCAATCTCCACACACTGCAACATTTGCTGCAGTAGGCAGCTGCCTGGTACATCTGAAGACACCAGGCGACCTAAGGGACACTGAACCTACCGATTCCCATCCAGACCCTCCTGTCCAGGATTCACCCAGACCCCTGGCAGGCCCAAAACATAACCCTAAACCTATCCCTAAACCCAAACCCTAACCCTAACACTATTCCTAAACCCAAAACCTAACCCTAACACACTCCCTAAACACTAACCCTAACACTATCCCTAAAACGTTACCCCAACCCTAACCCTAACACGATCCCTAAACCCTAACCCTAACCCTAACACTATTTGTAAACACTACCCCTTACAATAACACTATCCCTTAACTCTACCGCTAACACTAACCTTAACACTATCCTTAATCTCTAACCCTAACCCTAACACTATCCCTTAACACTAACCCTAACATTATCCCTAAACCCTAACCCTAACCCTAACACTATCCTTAATCACTAACCTTAACCCTAACACTATCCCCTAAGCCTAACCCTAACCCTAACCCAAACAGTATCCTTATATTCTAACCCTAACCCTAACACCATCCCTTAACCCTAACCCTAACCCTAGCACTATCTTAACACTCTAACCCTAACCATAACCTTAATACTATCCCAAAACCCTAACCCTAACCCTAGAACTATCTTTAAACCATAACCCTAACCCTAACTCTATCCCTAAAGACTAACCATAACTCTAACCATACAACAAAGATCTTAGCATTTTGTTGCAAGAGGCCTGCTTTAAGCTTAGTTTGCTATGAAACTGTAGTGCATTCTTAGGCCCAAAACTCAACTTGCAGCTACAACAAAGACCTTTAGGTTCGAACATCAGCTCCATAAGTGGAGTCTTTCTGCCAAATATTTTTCTGACACTCCAAGATAAAGTACAGATTTCGGCTGAAAAACTACATTATTACCTGGGAAAAATGATTTCAAAATGTCCAATGAAAAACAGTGTCAAACTGCATCCAAAACCAAATGTTCAAGTAGAGTAACCTTGAACATCACAAAGTGTTCAACTTCCAAAGTTAAGTAAGTGGAACAAAGAAGTTTCTGTGGCTGTATTGTGAAATTTCAAGTAGAACAACATTGAACATCACTAGGTATTCAACTTCGAAAGTGAAGTAAGTAGGTCAAACTGGTTTCTGTGAGTGTACTGTGAAATATCGTTGGAAGCGGGTTAACCTAGTATTATTTGCTTTTAAAGTGTAGAGCACTCTTAGGCCCAAAACTCAGCTTGCAGCTACAACAAAGACCTTTAGGGTCGAACATCAGCTCCATAAGTGGAGTCTTTCTGCCAAATATTTTTCTGATACTCCAAGGAAAATTATAGATTTTGGCTGAAAAACTACATTATTATCTGGGAAAAGTGATTTCAAAACGTCCATTGTAAAACAGTGTCAAACTGCATCCAAAACTAAATGTTCAAGTAGAATAACCTTAAACTTCACAAAGTACTCAACTTCCAAAGTTAAGTAAGTGGAACAATACATGTGACTGTATTGAGAAATTTCTTTGGAAGCTTGTTTCCCTATCATTATTTTGCTTTGAAAGTATAGTGCATTCTTAGGCTGAAAACTCAACTAGAAGCAACAACAAAGATCTTTAGGTATGAAAATCAGCTCCATGAGTGGAGACTTTCTGCCAAAGATCTTTCTGATATTCCAAGGAAAATTTCAGATTTTGTCTGAAAAACTACACGCTCATCTGGGAAAAGTAAGCTTCATTTCAAAACGTCCATTACTAAACAGTGTCAAAGAGCTTCCAAAACCAAATTTTCAAGTAGAGCAACATTGAACATCACAAGGTATTCAAATTCGAAAGGGAAGTACGTAGATCAAACTGGTTTCCGTGAGTGTACTGTAAAATTTCGTTGGAAGCGGGTTTACCTAGTATTACTTTGCTCGAAAGTGTAGTGCATTCTTAGGCCCAAAACTCAACTTGAAGAAACAACAAAGATCTTTAGGTATGAAAATCAGCTCTAAGAGTGGAGTCTTTCTGCCAAAGATCTTTTTGATATTCCAAGGAAAAGTACAAATTTTGTCTGAAAAACTACATGCTCATCTGGTAAAAGTAAGCTTCATTTAAAAACGTCCATTGTAAAACAGTTTCAAACAGCTTCAAAAACCAAATGTTCAAGGAGAAAATCATTGAACATCGCTAGGTATTCAACATCGAAAGGGAAGTAAGTAGATCAAACTGGTTTCTGTGAGTGTACTGTGAAATTTCATTGGAAGCGGCTTTACCTAGTATTAATTTGCTTTGAAAGTGTAGTGCATTCTTAGGCCCAAAACTCAACTTATAGTTACTACAACGTTCTTTAGGTATGAAAATCATCTCCATGAGTGGAGTAGTTCTGCCAACGTTCTTTCTGATACTCCAAGGAAAAGTACACATTTTGGATGAAATACTTCATGCTTATCTGGGAAATGTAAGCTTCATTTCCAAACTTCCTTTGTAAAACAGTGTCAAACAGCTTCCAAAATGAAATGTTCAAGTAGAGCAACATTGAACATCACGAGGTGTTCAACTTCAGATGTGAGGTAAGTGGATCAAAATGGTTTCTGTGAGTGTACTGTGAAATGTCGTTGGAAGAGGGTTTCCCTACTATTACTTTGCCTTGAAAGTGTAGTGAACTCATAGGCCTTAAACTCAACTTGAAGCAACCACAAAGATCTCTTGGGTATGAAATGCAGCCTCATGAGTGGAGTCTATCTGCCAAAGATCTTTTTGATATTCTAAGAAAAAGTGCAGATTTTGCCTGAAGAACTACTTGAGCTTCTTCACCTTCCACTCTCCACACACTGCAACATTTGCTTCAGTAGCCAGCTTCCTGGTACAATTGAAGACACCTGGCGACCAAAGGGACACTGAACCTACTGATTCCCATCCAGACCCTCCTTCCCAGGATTCACCCAGACCCCTGGCAAGCCCTAAACATAACCCTAAACCTATCCCTAAACCCAAATCATAACCCTAACACTATCCCTAAACCCAAACCCTACCCCTAACACTCTCCCTAAACACTAACCCTAACACTATCCCTAAACCGTTACCCCAACCCTAACCCTAACACGATGCCTCAACCCTAACCCTAACCCTAACACTATCCTTATATTCTAACCCTAACCCTAACACCATCCCTTAACTCTAACCCTAACCCTAGCACTATCTTAAAACTCTAACTCTAACCATATCCTTAGTACTATCCCAAAACCATAACCCTAACCCTAGATCTATGCTTAAACCATAACCCTACTCCTAACTCTATCACTAAAGGCTAACCCTAACCCTAACCGTACCACAAGGATCTTAGCATTTCGTAGGAAGAGGCCTGCTTTAATCTTAGTTTGTTTTGAAACTGTAGTGCATTCTTAGGCCCAAACGTCAACTTGCAGATACAACAAAGACCTTTAGGTTCGAACATCAGCTCCATAAAGGGAGTCTTTTCGCTAAATATTTTTATGATACTCCAAGGAAAAGGACAGATTTTGACTCAAAAACTACATTATTATCTGGGAAAAGTGATTTCAAAACTTCCATTGCAAAATAGTGTCAAACTGCATCCAATACCAAATGTTCAAGTAGAGTAACCTTGGACATCAAAAAGTGCTCAACTTCCAAAGTTAAGTAAGTGGAACAAAGATGTTTCTGTGACTGTATTGCGAAATTTCATTGGAAGCGGTTTTCCCTAGTATTACTTCGCTTTGAAAGTGTCGTGCATTCTTAGGACCAAATCTCAGCTTGCAGCTAAAACAAAGATTTTTAGGTATGAAAATGTGCGCAATGAGTGGAGTCTTCCTGCCAAAGATCTTTCTGATATTCCAAGGAAAACTACAGATTTTGTCTGAAAAATCACATGCTCATCTGAGAAAAGTAAGATTCATTTCAAAACATCCATTGTATAACAGTGTCAGACAGCTTCCAAAACCAAATGTTCAAGTAGAGCAACAATGAACATCACTAGGTATTCAACTTCGAAAGGGAAGTAAGTAGATCAAATTGGTTTCTGTGAGTGTACTGTGAAATTTCGTTGGAAGCGGGTTTACCTAGTTTTACTTTGCTTTGAAAGTGTAGTGCATTCTTAGGCCCAAAACTCAACTTGCAGTTACTACAAAGTTCTTTAGGTATGAAAATCATCTCCATGAGTGGAGTAGTTCTGCCAACGTTCTTTCTGATACTCCAAGGAAAATACACATTTAGGCTGAAATACTTCATGCTTATCTGGGAAAAGTAAGCTTCATTTCCAAACTTCCTTTGTAAAACAGTGTCAAAGAGCTTCCAAAATGAAATGTTCAAGTAGAGCAACATTGAACATCACTAGGTGTTCAACTTCTGATGTGAGGTAAGTGGATCAAAATGGTTTCTGTGAGTGTACTGTGAAATTTCGTTGGAAGCGGGTTACCCTACTATTCCTTTGCGTTGGAACTGTAGTGCACTCATAGGCCTTAAACTCCACTTGCAGTTACCACAAAGATCTTCTGGGTATGAAATGCAGCCTCATGAGTGGATTCTATCTGCAAAAGATCTTTCTGATATTCTAAGAAAAAATGTAGATTTTGGCTGAAAAACTACTTGCACTTCTTTAACTTCCACTCTCCACACACTGCAACAATTGCTGCAGTAGCCAGCGGCCTGGTACATCTGAAGGCAGCTGGCGACCAAGGGCACACTGAACCTACCGACTCTGTTCCAGACCCTTTGCCCAGCATTGACCCAGAACCCTAAGCAGGCCCTAACCCTAACCCTTAACCTATCCTTAAACCCTAACCATAACCCTAACACTATCCCTAAACCCAAACCCTAACCCTAACACTGTCCCTAAACACTAACCCTAACACTATCCCTAAACCGTTACCCCAACCCTTACCCTAACACGATCCCTAAACCCTAACCCTAACCCTAACACTATTCTTAAACACTAACACTTACCCTAACACTATCCCTTAACTCTACTCCTAACACTAACCCTAACACTATCCCTTAACCCTAACCCTAACACTATCCCTAAACCCTAAACCTAACCCTAGCACTATATTAAAACTCTAAACCTAACCATATCCTTAATACTATCCCTAAACCCTAACCCTAACCCTAGAACTATACGTAAACCATAACCCTAACCCTAAATCTATCCCTAAAGGCTAACCATAACCCTAACCTTACCACAAAGATCTTAGCATTTCGTTGAAAGATGCCAGTTTTACGCTTAGTTTGCTTAGAAACTGTAGTGCATTCTTAGTCCCAAAACTCAACTTGCAGTTACAACAAAGACCTTTAGGTTCTAACATCAGCTCCATAAGTGGAGCCTTTCTGCCAAATATTTTTCGGATACTCCAAGGAAAAATACATATTTCGGCTGAAAAATGACATTATTATCTGGGAAAGGTGATTTCAAAACGTCCATTGTAAAACAGTGTCAAACTGCATCCAAAAACTAACATTCAAGTAGAGTAACTTTGAACATCACAAATTGCTCAACTTCCATAGTTAAGTAAGTGGAACAAAGAAGTTTTTGTGATTGTATTGCGAAATTTCATTGGAAGAGGGTTTCCCTAGTATTACTTGGCTTTGAAAGTGTAGTGCATTCTTAGTGCCAAAACTCAACTTGAAGCAACAACAAAGATATTGAGGTATGAAAATCAGCTCCATGAGTGGAGTCTTTCTGCCAAAGATCTTTCTGATATTCCAAGGAAAAGTACAGATTTTTTCTGAAAAATCACATGCTTATCTGAGAAAAGTAAGATTCATTTCAAAACGTCCATTTTAAAACACTGCCAAATAGCTTCCAAAACCAAATGTTCAAGTAGAGCAACATTGAACATCACTAGGTATTCAACTTCGAAAGGGAAGTAAGTAGATCAAACTGGTTTCTGTGAGTATACTGTGAAATTTCGTTGGAAGCGGTTTTACCTAGTTTTACTTTGCTTTGAAAGTGTAGTGCATTCTTAGGCCCAAAACTCAACTTGCAGTTACTACAAAGTTCTTTAGGTATGAAAATCATCTCCATGAGTGGAGTAGTTCTGCCAACGTTCTTTCTGATACTCCAAGGAAGTACACATTTAGGCTGAAATACTTCATGCTTATCTGGGAAAATTAAGCTTCATTTCCAAACTTCCTTTGTAAAACAGTGTCAAAGAGCTTCCATAATGAAATGTTCAAGTAGAGCAACATTGAACATCACTAGGTGTTCAACTTCCGATGTGAGGTAAATGGATCGAAATGGTTTCAGTGAGTGTACTGTGAAATTTCGTTGGAAGCGGGTTACCCTACTATTCCTTTGCTTTGAAACTGTAGTGCACTCATAGGCCTTAAACTCCACTTGCAGCTACCACAAAGATTTTCTGGGTATGAAATGTAGCCTCATGAGTGGATTCTATCTGCCAAAGATCTTTCTGATATTCTAAGAAAACGTGCAGATTTTGCATGAAAAATTACCTGTGCTTCTTCACTTTCCACTTTCCACACACTGCAACATTTGCTGCAGTAGCCAGCGGTCTGTACATCTGAAGGCACCTGGCGACCAATGGGACACTGAACCTACAGACTCCCATCCAAACCCTCCTCCCCAGGATTCACCCAGACGCCTAAGCAGGCCCTAAACCTATCCCTAAAACTATTCCTAAACCCAAACCATAACCCTAACACTATCCTTAAACCGAAACCCTAATCCTAAAACTGTCCCTAAACACTAACCCTAACACTATCCTTAAAACGTTACCCCAACCCTAACCCTAACACGATCCCTAAAACCTAACCCTAACCCTAACCCTAACACTATTCTTTAACACTAAAACTTACCCTAACACAATCCCTTAACTCTACCCCTACAAATAACTCTAAGACCATCCCTAAACCCTAACCCTAACCCTAACACTATCCCTTAACCCTAACCCTAACACTATCCTTATATTCTAACCCTAACCCTAACACCATCCCTTAAACCTAACCCTAAAACTACCAATATCTTAAAATTCTAACCCTAACCATATCATTAATACTATCCCTAAAACCTAACCCTAACCCTAGATCTATCCTTAAACCATAACCCTAACCCTTACTCTATCCCTAAAGGCTAACAATAACCCTAACCGTACCACAAAAATCTTAGCATTTTGTAGGAAGAGGCCTGCTTTACTCTTAGTTTGCTTTGAAAATGTAGTGCATTCTGAGGCCCAAAACTCAACTTGCAGCTACAAAAAAGACCTTAAGGTTCAAACATCAGCTCCATAAGTGGAGTATTTCTGCCAAATATTTTTCTGATACTCCAAGGGAAAGTACTGATTTCGGCTGAAAAACTACATTATTATCTGGGAAAAGTTATTTCAAAACGTCCATTGTAAAATATTGTCAAACTGCATCCAAAACCAAATGTTCAAGTAGAGTAACCTTGAACATCACAAAGTGCTCAACTTCCAAAGTTAAGTAAGTGGAACAAAGAAGTTTCTGTGACTGTATTGTGAAATTTCATTGGAAGCGGGTGTCCGTAGTATTCCTTTTCTTTGAAAGATTAGTGCATTCTTAGGCCCAAAACTCAACTTGAAACAACAACAAAGATCTTTAGGTATGAAAATCACCTCCATGAGTGGAGTCTTTCTGCCAAAGATCTTTCTGACATTCCAAGGAAAATACAGATTTTGTCTGAAAAACTACAATGTCATCTGGGAAATGTAAGATTCATTTCAAAACGTCCATTGTAAAACAGTGTCAAACAGCTTCCAAAACCAAATGTTCAAGTAGAGCAACATTGAACATCACTAGGTATTCTACTTCGAAAGGGAAGTAAGTAGATCAAACCGGTTTCTGTGTGTGTACTGTGAAATTTCGTTGGAAGCGGGTTTACCTAGTATTACTATGCTTTGAAAGTGTAGTGCATTCTTAAGCCCAAAACTCAACTTGCAGTTACTACAAAGTTCTTTAGGTATGAAAATCATCTCCATGAGTGGAGTAGTTCTGCCAACGTTCTTTCTGATACTCCAAGGAAAAGTACACATTTTGGCTGAAAAACTTCATGATTATCTGGGAATAGTAAGCTTCATTTTCAAACTTCCATTGTCAATCAGTGTCAAACAGCTTCCAAAAAGAAATGGTCAAGTAGAGCAACATTGAACATCACTAGGTGTTCAACTTCTGAAGTGAAGTTAGTGGATCAAAATGGTTTCTGTGAGTGTACTGTGAAATTTCATTGGAAGCGGGTTTCCCTACTATTATTTGCTTTGAAGTGTAGTGCACTTATAGGCCCTAAACTCATCTTTCAGCTACCAAAAAGATCTATTGGGTATGAAATGCAGCCTCATGAGTGTAGTCTATCTGCCAAAGATCTTTCTGATATTCTAAGAATAAGTGCAGATTTTGGCTGAAAAGCTACTTGCGCTTTTCAACTTCCACTCTCCAAACACTGCAATATTTGCTGCAGTAGTCAGCTGCCTGTTACATATGAAGGCAACTGGCGACCAAAGGGAAATTGAACCTACCAACTCCCATCCAGACCCTCCTGCCCAAGATTCACACAGACCCCTAAGCAGGCCCTAACCCTAACCCTAAACCTATCCCTAAACCCAAACCAAAGCCCTAACACTATCCTTAACCCAAACCCTAACCCTAACACTGTCCCTAAACACTAACCCTAACACTATCCCTAAACCGTTACCCCAACCCTAACCCTAACTCGATCCCTAAACCTTAACCCTAACCCTAAAACCATTCTGAAACACTTACCCTTACCCTAACGCTATCCCTTAACTCTACCCCTAACACTAAGCCTAACACTATCCCTAAACCCTAACCCTAACCCTAACACTATCCCTAAATCATAACCCCAACATTAACACTATCCTTAATCACTAACCCTAACCCTAACATTATCCCTTAACCCTAACCCTAACACTATCCCTAAACCCTAACCCTAACCCAAACCCTAATACTATCCTGATATTCTAACCCTAACCCTAACACTATCCTTTTACCCTAACCCTATTCTTAGCACTATCCTAAAACTTTAACCCTAACCATAACCTAAATACTATCCCTAAACCCTAACCCTAACCCTAGAACTATGCTTAAACCATAACCTTAACCCTAACGCTATCCCTAAAGGCTAACCATAACCCTAACCGTACCACAAAGATCTTAGCATTTCGTTGGAAGAGGCCGGTTTTAGGCTTAGTTTGCTATGAAACTGTAGTGCATTCTTAGGCCCAAAACTCAACTTGCAGCTACAGCAAAGACCTATAGGTTCGAACATCAGCTCCATAAAGGGAGTCTTTCTGCCAAATATTTTTCTGAAACTCCTAGGAAAAGTACAGATTTCGGCTGAAAAACTACATTATTATCTGGGAAAAGTGATATATAAACGTCCATTGTAAAACAGTGTCAAACTGCATCCCAAACCAAATGTTCAAGTAGAGTAACCTTGGACATCAAAAAGTGCTCATCTTCCAAAGTTAAGTAAGTGGAACAAAGAAGTTTTTGTGACTGTATTGCCAAATTTCATTGGAAGCGGGTTTCGCTTGTATTACTTTGCTTTGAAAGTGTAGTGCATTCTTAGGGCCAAATCTCAACTTGCAGCTACAACAAAGATCTTTCGGTATGAAAATCAGTGCCATGAATGGAGTCTTTCTGCCAATGATCTTTCTGATAATCCAAGGAAAACTACACATTTTCTTTGAAAAACTACATGCTCATCTGGGAAAAGTAAGCTTCATTTCAAAACGTCCATTGTAAAACAGTGTCAAACAGCTTCCAAAACCAAATGTTCAAGTAGAGCAAAAATTGAACATCACTAGGTATTCAACTTCGAAAGGGAAGTAAGTAGATCAAACTGGTTTATGTGAGTGTACTGTGAAATTTCGTTGGAAGCGGGTTTACCTAGTATTACTTTGCGTTGAAAGAGTAGTGCATTCTTAGGCCCAAAACACAACTTGAAGTTACTACAAACTTCATTAGATATGAAGATCATCTCCATGAGTGGAGTAGTTCTGCCAACGTTCTTTCTGATACTCCAAGGAATAGTATACATTTTGGCTGAAAAACTACATGCTTATCTGGGAAAAGTAGGCTTCATTTCAAAACTTCCATTGTAAAACAGTGTCCAACAGCTTCTAAAATGAAATGTTCAAGTGGAACAACATTGAACATCACTAGGTGTTCAACTTCTGAAGTGAAGTAAGTGGATCAAAATGGTTTCTGTGAGTGTACTGTGAAATTTTCTTGGAAGCGGGTTTCCCTCCTATTACTTCGCTTTGAAAGTATAGTGCACTCATAGGCCTTAAACTCAGCTTGCAGCTACCACAAAGATTTTTGGGTATGAAATGCAGCCTCATGAGTGGAGTCTATCTGCCAAAGATCTTTCTGATAATCTAAGAATAAGTGAAGATTTTGGCTGTAAAATACTTGCGCTTATTCACCTTCCACTCTCCACATCCTGCAACATTTGCTGCAGTAGGCAGCTGCTTGGTACATCTGAAGGCACCTGGCGACCAAGGGCACACTGAACCTACCAACTCTTTTCCAGACCCTCCTGCCCAGCATTGACCCAGAACCCTAAGCAGGCCCTAACCCTAACCCTTAACCTATCCTTAAACCCTAACCATAACCCTAACACTATCCCTAAACCCAAACCCTAACCCTAACACTGTCCCTAAACACTAACTCTAACACTATCCCTAAACCGTTACCCCAACCCTTACCCTAACACGATCCCTAAACCCTAACCCTAACCCTAACACTATTCTTAAACACTAACACTTACCCTAACACTATCCCTTAACTCTATTCCTAACACTAACCCTAAGACTATCCCTAAAACCTAACCCTAACACTATTCTTAAACACTAACACTTAACCTAACACTCTCCCTTAACTCTACTCCTAACACTAACCCTAACACTATCCCTTAACCCTAACCCTAACACTATCCCTAAACCCTAAACTTAAACCTAGCACTATCTTAAAACTCTAAACCTAACCATATCCTTAATACTATCCCTAAACCCTAACCCTAACCCTAGAACTATACGTAAACCATAACCCTAACCCTAAATCTATCCCTAAAGGCTAACCATAACCCTAACCTTACCACAAAGATCTTAGCATTTCATTGAAAGATGCCGGTTTTACGCATAGTTTGCTTAGAAACTGTAGTGCATTCTTAGGCCAAAAACTCAACTTGCAGTTACAACAAAGACCTTTAGGTTCTAACATCAGCTTCATAAGTGGAGCCTTTCTGCCAAATATTTTTCGGATACTCCAAGAAAAAATACATATTTCGGCTGAAAAACGACATTATTATCTGGGAAAAGTGATTTCAAAACGTCCATTGTAAAACAGTGTCAAACTGCATCCAAAAACTAACGTTCAAGTAGAGTAACCTTGAAAATCACAAAGTGCTCAACTTCCAAAGTTAAGTCAGTGGAACAAAGAAGTTTTTGTGTTTGGATTGTGAAATTTCATTGGAAGAGGTTTTCCCTAGTATTACTTTGCTTTGAAAGTGTAGTGCATTCTTAGTGCCAAAACTCAACTTGAAGCAACAACAAAGATATTGAGGTATGAAAATCAGCTCCATGAGTGGAATCTTTCTGCGAAAGATCTTTCTGATATTCCAAGGAAAAGTACAGATTTTTTCTGAAAAATCACATGCTTTTCTGAGAAAAGTAAGATTCATTTCAAAACGTCCATTTTAAAACACTGCCAAATAGCTTCCAAAACCAAATGTTCAAGTAGAGCAACATTGAACATCACTAGGTATTCAACTTCGAAAGGGAAGTAAGTAGATCAAACTGGTTTCTGTGAGTATACTGTGAAATTTCGTTGGAAGTGGGTTTACCTAGTTTTACTTTGCTTTGAAAGTGTAGTGCATTCTTAGGCCCAAAACTCAACTTGCAGTTACTACAAAGTTCTTTAGGTATGAAAATCATCTCCATGAGTGGAGTAGTTCTGCCAACGTTCTTTCTGATACTCCACGGAAAAGTACACATTTAGGCTGAAATACTTCATGCTTATCTGGGAAAAGTAAGCTTCATTTCCAAACTTCCTTTGTAAACCAGTTTCAAAGAGCTTCCAAAACGAAATGTTCAAGTAGAGCAACATTGAACATCACTAGGTGTTCAACTTCTGATGTGAAGTAAGTGGATCAAAATGGTTTCTGTGAGTGTACTGTGAAATTTTATTGGAAACGGGTTTCCCTACTATTCTTTTGCTTTAAAAGTGTAGTGCACTCATAGGCCCTAAACTCAACTTGCATCTACCACAAAGATCTTTTGGGTATGAAATGCAGCCTCATGAGTGGAGTCTATCTGCCAAAGTTCTTTCTGATATTCCAAGAAAAGGTGCAGATTTTGGTTGAAAAACTACTTGCGCTTCTTCACCTTCCACTCTCCACACACTGCAACATTTGCTGAAGTAGCCAGCTGCCTGGTACATCTGAGGGCACCTAGCGACCAAGGGGACACTGAACCTACCGACTCCCCTCCAGACCCTCCTGCCCAGGATTCACCCAGACCCCTAAGCAGGCCCTAAACCTATCCCTAAAACCAAACCATAACCCTAACACTATCTCTAAACCAAAAACCTAACCCTAAAACTGTCCCTAAACACTAACCCTAACACTATCTCTAAACTGTTACCCCAACCCTAACCCTAACACTATCCCTAAACTCTAACCCTAACCGTAACACTATACTTAAACACTAACCCTAACTCTAACCCTATCCCTTATCTCTACCCCTCACACTAACCCTAACCTTATTCCTAAACCCTAACCCTAACCTAACACTATCAATAAAGCCTAATCCTAACCCTAACAGTATAATTAATCACTAAACCTAACCCTAATACTATCCCTTAACCTTAACACTAACACTATCCCTAAACCCTAACCCTAACCCTAACCCTAACCCTAACCCTAACACTATCCTTATATTCTAACCCTAACCCTAACACCATCCCTTAACCCTAAATCTAACCCTAGGACTATCTTAAAACTCTAACCCTAACCATAACCTTAATACAATCCCTAAACCCTAACCCTAACCCTAACCCTAGAACTATCCTTAAACCATAAACCTAACCCTAACTATATCCCTTAATGTTAGCCGTAGCCCTAACCGTACCACAAAGATCTTAGCATTTCGTTGAAACAGGCCTGCTTTCCGCTTAGTTTCCTTTGAAACTGTAGTAAATTCTTAGGCCCAAAACTCAACTTGCAGCTACAACAAAGACCTTTAGGTTAGAACATCAGCTCCATAAGTGGAGTCTTTCTGCCAAACATTTTTCAGATATAGAAAGGAAAGTACAGATTTCGGCTGAAAAACTACATTATTATTTGGTAAAATGATGTCAAACCGTCCATTGTAAAACAGTGTCAAACTGCATCCAATACCAAATGTTCAAGTAGAGTAACCTTGAACATCACAAAGTGCTCAACTTCCAAAGTTAAGTAAGTGGAACAAAGAAGTTTCTGTGACTGTATTGCGAAACTTCATTGGAAGCGGCTTTCCCTAGTATTACTTTGCTTTGAAAGTGTAGTGCATTCTTAGGCCCAAAACTCAAATTGAAGCAACAACAAAGATCTTAGGTATGAAAATCAGCTCCTTGAGTGGAGTCTTTCTGCCAAAGATCTTTCTGATATTCCAAAGAAAAGGACAGACTTTGTCTGAAAAACTACATGCTCATCTAGGAAAAGTATGCTTCATATCAATATGTCCATTGTAAAACAGTGTCAAACAGCAGCCAAAGCCAAATGTTCAAGCAGAGCAGCATTGAACATCACTAGGTATTCAACTTCGAAAGGTAAGTAAGTCGATCAAAGTGGTTTCTGTGAGTGTACTGTGAAATTTTGTTGGAAGCGGGTTTACCTAGTATTACTTTGCTTTGAAAGTGTAGTGCATTCTTATGCCCAAAACACAACTTGCAGTTACAACAAAGTTCTTTAGGTATGAAAATCATCTCCATGGGTGGAGTAGTTCTGCTAACGTTCTTTCTGATACTCCAAGGAAAAGTACACATTTTGGCTGAAAAACTACATGCTTATCTGGGAAAAGAAGGCTTCATTTCAAAACATCCATTGTAAAACAGTGTCTAACAGCTTCCAAAACCAAATGTGGAAGTAGAGCAATATTGAACATCACTAGGTGTTCAACTTCCGTAGAGAAGTAAGTGGATCAAAGTGGTTTATGTGAGTGTACTATGAAATTTCGTTGGAAGCGGGTTTCCCTATTATTACTTTGCTTTGAAAGTGTAGTGCACTCTTAGTCCCAAAACACAACTTGCAGCTACCACAAAGATCTTTTGGGTATGAAATGCAGCTTCAGGATTGGAGTCTTTATCCTAAAGGTCTTTGTGATATTCTAAGAAAAGGTGTAGATTTTGTCTGAAAAACTACTTGCACTACTTCAATTTCCACTCTCCACACACTGCAATATTTGCCGCAGTAGCCAGCTGCCTGGTACATCTGAAGGCACCTGGCGACCAAGGTGACACTGAACCTACCGACTCCCATCCAGACCCCCCTGTCCAGGATTCACCCAGACCCCTAAGCAGGCCATCACACTAACCCTAAACCTATCCTTAAACCCAAACCATGACCCTAACACTATCCCTAAACCAAACCCTAACCATAACACTGTCCCTAAACCCCAACCCTAAAACTGTCCCTAAACACTAAACCTATCACTATCCCTAAACCCTTACCCCAACCCCAACCCCAAAACTATCCCTAAATCCTAACCCTAACACTATTCTTCAACACTAGCCCTAACCCTAACACTATCCCTTAACCCTACTCCTAAAACTAACCCTAACACTATCCCTAAACCCTAACCCTAATCCCAACACTATCTCTAATCTCTAACCCTAACGCTAACACTATTCTTAAACACTAACCCTAACCCTCACACTATCCCTTAGCCCTAACCCTAACGTCATCCCAAACTCTAACCCTAACCCTAACCCAAACATTATACTTAAACACTAAACCTAACCCTAACACTATCCCTTAACCCTAACCCTAACACTACCCCTATACCCTAAACCTAACCCTAACACTATCCTTAAATTCTCACCCTAACCCTAACACTATCCCTAAACCCTAACCCTGACACTATCCCTAAACCCTTACCCCAACCCTAACCCTAACATTATCCCTAAACCCTATCCCTAACCCTATCACTATCCTTAAAGATTAACCCTACCCCTAACACTATCACTTAACTCTACCACTAAAACTAACCAAACACTATACCTAAAGCATAACCCTAACCCTAAAACTATCTTTAAATTCTAACCCTAACCCTAACACTATCCCTTAACGCTAATCCTAACGCTAGCACTATCTTAAAACTCTAACCCTAACCTTAACCCTAAATATATCCCTAAACCCTAACCCTACACCTAACACTATCCTCAAACACTAACCCTCACCCTAACACTATCCCTTAACCCTAACCCTAACACTATCCCTAAACCTTAACCCTAACCCTAGCCCTAACATTATCCTTAAATTCTAACCCTAATCCTAACACGATCCCTTACCCTAACTCTAATCCTAGCACTATCTTAAAACACTAACCCTAACCCTAACACTAACACTATCCCTAAATCCTATCCTTAAACACTAACCCTCACCCTAACACTATCCCTAAACCCAAACCCTAACACTAACATTGTCCCTAAACACTAACCCTAACACTATCCCTAAACCCTTACCCCAACCCTAACCCTAACACTATCCCTAAACCCTAACCCTAAACCTAACACTATACTTAAACACTATCCCTAACCCTAACTATCCCTTAACCCTACCCCTACCCCTAACCCTAACACTATCCCTAAACCTTAACCTCAACCCTAACCCTAACAGTATCCTTAAATTCCAATGCTAACCCTAACAGTACCCTTAACCCTAACCCTAACCCTAGCACTATCTTAAAACTCTAACCCTAACCATAACCTTAATACTATCCCTAAACCCTAACCCTAACCCTAGAACTATCCTTAAACCATAACCGTAACCCTAACACTATCCCTTAACTCTACCCCTAACACTAACACTATCCTTAACATTATTCCTAAACCCTAACCCTAACCCTAACACTATCCATAATCACTAACTCTAACCATAACACTAGCCCTTAACCCTAACCCTAACACTATCCCTAAACCCTAACCCTAACCCTAACACTATCCTTATATTCTAACCCTAACCCTAACAACATCCCTTAACACTAACCCTAACACTTACACTAACTTAAAACTCTAACCCTAACCCTAACCTTAATACTATCCTTAAACCCTAACCCTAACCCTAGAACTATCCTTAAACAATAACCCTAACCCTACCTCTATCCCTAAAGGCTAACCATAATCTTAACCGTACCACAGAGATCTTAGCATTTCGTTGGAAGAGGCCTGCTTTAGGCTTAGTTTGCTTTGAAACTGTAGTGCATTCTTAGGCCCAAAACTCAACTTGCAGCTACAAAAAGACCTTTGGGTTCGAACATTAGCTACATAAGTGGAGTCTTTCTGCCAAGTATTTTTCTGATACTCCAAGGAAAAATACAGATTTCGGCTGAAAAACTACATTATTATTTGGGAAAAGTGATTTCAAACCGTCCATTGTAAAACAGTGTCAAAGTGCATCCAATACCAAATGTTCAAGTAGAGTAACCTTGAATATCACAAAGTGCTCAACGTCCAAAGTTAAGTAAGTGGAACAAAGAAGTTTCTGTGACTGTATTGCGAAATTTCATTGGAAGGGGGTTTCTCTAGTATTACTTTGCTTTGAAAGTGTAGCACATTCTTAGGCCCAAAACTCAACTTGAAGCAACAACAAAGATCTTTAGGTATGAAAATCAGCTCCATGAGTGGAGTCTTTCTGCCAAACATTTTTCTGATATTCCAAGGAAAAGTACAGATTTTTGTCTTGAAAACTACATGGTCATCTGGGAAAAGTAAGCTTCATTTCAAAACGTCCATTGTAAAACAGTGTCAAACAGCGTCCAAAACCAAATGTTCAAGTAGAGCAACATTGAACATCACTAGGTATTCATCTTCGAAAGGGAAGTAAGTAGATCTAAGTGGTTTTTGTGAGTGTACTGTGAAATTTTTTGGAAGCAGGTTTACCTTGTATTACTCTGCTTTGAAAGTGTAGTGCATTGGCATTGATGTAGAGCAAAACTGAACATAACAAGGTGTTCCACTTCCAAAGTTAAGTAAGGGGAGAAAACAAGTTTGTGTTAGTTCTTTCTTAACATTTCGTTGGAAGAGTGTTTCTTCAATCTTGGTTTGCTTTGAAAGTGTATTGCATTCTTAGGCCCAAACAAAACTTGCAGCTACAACAAACATCTTGAGGTATGAAAATCAGCTCCATGAGTGAAGTCACTCTGCCAAAGATCTTTCTGATACTCCAAGGAAAAGAGCTGATTTTGGCTGAGTAACAACATGCGAAACTCGCGAAAGTAAGCTTCTTTTCAAAATGTACTTTGAAATACAGTGTAAAACTGCTTCCAAAACTGGGAAACAGCAGTTAGCATAATGGCTATGTCACTGGATTCTCACGAAGTCAACCACTGTTCGCGTCACAGACTCGGTGACTTAAAACTCATGCCCAACGCGTGTGCGTGCGTGCCCAAGAAACCAAGAGGAGAATGGAGGAGAAAGGATTGCGGCGTGACCATCCCCCCTTTGGGATGATTTCTCACTTTCGGTCTCTCTGTCTCTCTCTGCCTGTCTAGCGAGCGCACACGCCCAATAGCAAAAATCTCTCAAAAAAAAAAAAAAAAAAAAAAAACTGCTTCCAAAACTAAAAGATGATGTAGAGCAAAACTGAACATAACAAGTTGTTCCACTTCCAAAGCTAGGTAAGTGGAGGAAAAAAGTTTGTGTTAGTTCTTTCTTAACATTTGTTTGAAGTGTGTTTCTTTAGTCTTAGTTTGCTTTGAAACGGTAGTGCACTTTTAGGCCCAAAACTCAACTTTGAGCTACAACAAAGATCTTTAGGTATGAACATCAGCTCCATGAGTGGAGTTACTCTTCCAAAGATCTTTCTGTTACTCCTAGGAAAAGTATCATTTTTGGCTGAAAAACTACATGCTTAACTCACAAAGTAAGCTTCTTTTCAAAATGTACTTTGAAATACAGTTTAAAACTGCTTTCAAAACTAAAAGATGGTGTAGGGAAACACTGAAAATCACAAGCTGTTCAACTTCCAAAGTTCAGTGAGTGGAGGAAACAACTTTGTGTTAGTTCCTTCTGAACATTTCGATGGAAGAGGGTTTCTATTGTCTTAGTTTGCTTGGAAAGTGTAGTGCATTCTTAGGCCCAAAAGTCAACTTGGAGCTACAACAAAGATCTTTAGGTATGAAAATAAGTTCCATAAGTAGGGTCCGTCAGCCAAAAATCTTTCTGATACTCCAAGGTAAAGTACAGATGTTGGCTGAAAAACAACAAGCTTAACTCGTGAAAGTAAGATTCTTTTCAAAACATACTTTGTAATACAGTGCAAAACTGCTTCCAAACCTAAAAGTTGATGTAGAGGAAAAATGACCATCACAAGTTGTTCCACTTCCAAAGTTAAGTAAGTGGAGGAAACAAGTTTGTGTTAGTTCTTGCTTAATATTTCTTTGGAAGAGCAATTCTAAAGTCTTAGTTTGCTTTGAAAATGTAGTGCACTCTTATACCAAAATTCAACTTGGAGCTACAATAAAGACCTTTTGGTATGAAAATCAACTCCATGAGTGGAGTCACTCTGCCAAAAATCTTTCTGAAACTCCAAAGAAAAGTACAGATGTTGGCTGAAAAACAAAAAGCTTAACTCGTGAAAGTAATATTCTTTTCAAAAGGTACTTTGACATACAGTGTAAAACTGCTTCCAAAAATAAAGTTGATGAAGAGCAGCACAGAACATCACAAGTTGTTCCACTTCCTAAGTTAAGTAACTGGAGTAAACAAGTTTGTGTTAGTTCTTTCTTAATATTTCTTTGGAAGAGGTTTTCTATAGTCTTAGTTTGCTTTGAAAGTGTATTCTATTCTTAGGCCCAAAAGTGAACTTGCAACTACTGCAAAGATTTTGAGGTATGAAATCAGCTCCATGAGTGGAGTCACTCTGCCAAGGATCTTTCGGATACTCCAAGGAAAAGTACAGATTTTGGCTGAAAAACAACATGCTTACCTCGCGAAAGTAAGCTTCTTTTCGAAACGTACTTTGAAATAGAGTGTAAAATTGCTTCCAAAACTAAAAGTTGATGTAGAGCAACACTGAACATGACAAGTTCTCCCACTTCGAAAGTTAAGTAAGTGGAGGAAACAAGTTTGCCTTTGTTCTTTCTTAACATTTCGTTGGAAGAGTGTTTCTTTAGTCATAGTTTGCTTTGAAAGTGTAGTGCATTCTTATGGCCAAAACTCTACTTGTAGCTACAACAAAGATCTTTAGGTATGAAAATCAGTTCCATGACTGGAGTCACTCTGCCAAAGATCTTTCTGACACTCCAAGGACAAGTACATACTTTGGCAGAAAACAACATGCTTAACTAGCAAAAGTAAGCTGCTTTTCAAAACGTACTTTGAAATACGGTGTAAAACTGCTTCCAATACTAAAAGTTGATGTAGAGCAATACTGAATATCTCATGTTGTTCCACTTCCAAAGTTAAGTAAGTGGATGAAACAAGTTTGTGTTAGTTCTTTCTTATATTTCATTGAAAGAGGGTCTCTTTAGTCTTAGTTTGCTTTGAAAGTGTATTACAGTCTTAGGCCTAATACTCAACTTGCAGCTACAACAAACATCTTTAGGTATGAAAATCAGCTCCATGAGTGGAGTCACTCTGCCAAAGACCTTTCTGATTCACCAAGTAAAAGTACAGATTTTGGCTGAAAAACAACATGCTTCACTCATGTAAGTTAGATCCTTTAGAAATGTACTTTGAAATACAGTGTAAAACTGCTTCTAAAACTAAAAGTTGATGTAGAGCAAAACTGAACAAAACAAGTTGTTACACATCCAATGGTAAGTAAGTGGAGGAAACAAGATTGTGTTCGATCTTTCTTAATATTTCCTTGGAAGAGGCTTTCTTTAGTCTTAGTTTGCTTTGAAAGTGTTCTGCATTCTTATTGCCAAAACTCATCTTGTAGCTTCAACAAAGATCTTTAGGTATGAAAATCAGCTCCATGACTGCAGTCACTCTGCAAACGATGTTTCTGATATCCAAGGAAAAGTACAGATTTTGGCAGAAAAACAACATTCTTAAGTCACGTAAATAAGCTTCTTTAGAAACGTACTGTGAAATCCAGTGTAAAACTGCTTCCAAAACTAAAAGTTGATGTAGATCAAAATTGAACATCAGAAGTTGTTACACTTCCAACGTTAAGTAAGTGGAGGAAACAAGTTTGTGTTAGTTCTTTCTTAATATTTCGTTTGAAGAGGCTTTCTTTAGTCTTAGTTTGCTTTGAAATTATAGTGCATTCTTAGGACCAATACTCAACCTGCAGCTACAACAAAGATCTTTAGGTATGAAAATCAACTGCATTAGTGGAGTCACTCTGAAAAAGATCTTTCTGATTCTCCATGGAAGAGTAGACATTTTGGCTGAAAAACAACATGCTTAAATATCAATAGTAAGCTGCTTTTTAACACGTACTTTGAAATACAGTGTAAATCTGCTTCCAAAACTAAAATTTGATGTAGAGCAAAACGGAACATCACAAGTTGTTCCACTTCGAAAGTTAAGTAAGTGGAGGAAACAAGTTTGTATTAGTTCTTTCTTACATTTCCTTGGAAGAGGTTTACTATATACTTTGTTTGCTTTAAAACTTTAGTGCATTTTTCAGCCCAAAACGCAACTTGCAGCTACAACAGACATCTTTACATATGAAAATCAGCTCCATGAGTGGAGTCACTCTGCCAAAGATCTTTCTGAATCTCCAAGGAAAAGTACAGATTTTGGCTTAAAAACAAAATGCTTAGCTCGCGAAAGTAAGCATCCTTCCAAAACGTACTTTGAAATACAGTGTAAAACTGCTTCCAAAACTAAAAGTTGATGTAGAGCATCACTGAACATCACAAGTTGTTCCATTTCCAAAGTTAAGTAAGTGGACGAAGCAAGTTTGTGTTAGTTATTTCTTAAATTTCGTTGGAAGAGGGTGGCTTTAGTCTTCGTTTGCTTTGAAACGGTAGAGCATTCTTCAGCACAAAACTCAACTTAAAGCTATAGCAAACATCTTTAGTTATGAAAATCAGCTTCATAAGTGGAGTCACTCTGCCAAGGATCTTTCTGATACTCCAAGGAAAGGAACAGATTTTGGATGAAAAACAACATGCTGAACTCGCAAAAGTAAGCTGCTTTTCAGAACGTACTTTGAAATACACTGTAAAACTGCTTGAATACTAAAAGTTGATGTAGAGCAACACTGAACATCAGAAATTGTTCCACTTCGAAAGTTAAGTAAGTGGAGGAAACAAGTTTGTGTCAGTTCTTTCTTAACATTTCATTGGAAGAGGGTTTCATTAGTCTTAGTTTACTTTGAAAGTGTAGTGCAGTCTTAGACCCAAAACTCAACTTGCAGCAACAACAAATATCTTTAGGTATGAAAATCAGCTCCAGAGTGGCGTCACTCTGCCAAAGATGGTTCTGATACTCCAAGGAAAATACAGATTTTCGCTGAAAAACAACATGCTTAATTCGTGAAAATAAGCTTCTTTTCAATACGTACTTTGAAATACTGTGTAAAACTGCTTCCAAAACTAAAAGTTGATGCAGAGCAACACTGAACATCACAAGTTGCTCCACTTTGAAAGTTAAGTAATTGGAGCAAACAAGTTTTTGTTAGTTCTTTCTTAACATTTCGTTGGAAGAGGGTTTCTTTAGTCTTAGTTTCCTTGAAAGTATAGTGCAGTCTTAGGCCCAAAACTCAACTTGCAGCTACAACCAACATCTTTAGGTATGAAAATCAGCTCCGTGGGTGGAGTCACTCTGCCAAAGATCTTTCTGATACTCCAAGGAAAAGTACAGATATTTGGCAGAAAAACAACATGCTTAACTCAGGAAAGTAAGATTCTTTAGAAAAAGTACTTTGACATACAGTGTAAAACTGCTTCCAAAACTAAAAGTTGATGTAGAGCAATATTGAACATCACAAGTTGTTCCACTTTGAAAGTTAGGCAAGTGGAGGAAAGAAGTTTGTGTTAGTTCATTCGTAACATTTCTTTGGAAGAGGATTTCTTTAGTTTTAGTTTGCTTTGAAAGTGTAGTGCAGTCTTAGGCCCAAAATTCAACTTGCAGCTAAAACAAACATCTTTATGTATGCAAATAAGATCCATGAGTGGATTCACTCTGCCAAAGATCTTTCTGATACTCCAAGGAAAAGTAAAGTTTTGGGCTGAAAAACAACATGCTTAACTCGCGAAAGTAAGCTCCTTTTCAAAACGTACTTTGAAATACAGTGTAAAACTGCTTCCAAAACTAATAGTTGATGTAGAGCAAAACTGAAAATCACAAGTAGTTCCACTTCGAAAGTCACGTAATTGGAGTAAACAAGTTTTTATTAGTTCTTTCTTAACATTTCTTTGGAAGAGGGTTTCTTTAGTCTTAGTTTGCTTTGAAAGTGTATTGCAGTCTTAGGCTCCAAATTCAACTTGCAGCTATAACAAACATCTTTAGGTATGAAAATCAGCTCCATGAGTGGAGTCACTCTGCCAAACATCTTTCTTATTCTCCAAGGAAAAGTACAGATTTTGGCTGAAAAACAACATGCTTAACTCATGATAGTAAGCTTCTTTTCAAAACGTACTTTGAAATACAGTGTAAAACTGCTTCCAAAACTAAAAGTTGATTTAGAGCAACAGTGAACATCACAAGTTGTTCCACTTCCAAAGTTAAGTAAGTGGATGACAAAGGTTTGCGTTAGTTCTTTCTTAAGAGTTCTTTGGAAGAGGATTTCTTTAGTCTTAGTTTGCCCTGAAAGTGTAGTGCAGTCTTTGGGCCAAAACTCAACGTGAAGCTACTACCAACATCTTTAGATATGAAAATCAGCTCCATGAGTGGAGTCATTCTGCCAAAGATATTTTTTATACTCCTAGGGAAACTACAGATTATGGCTGAAAAAAAATGCTTAACTCACGAATGTAAGCTTCTTTTCAAAACGTACTTTGAAATACAGTATAAAATTACTCCCAAAACTAAAAGTTGATGTAGAGCAACACTGAATATCATAAGTTGTTCCACTTCGAAAGTTAAGTAAGTGGAGGAGACAAGTTTGTGTTAGTTCTTTCTTAACATTTCGTTGGAAGAGTGTTTCTTTAGTCTAAGTTTGCTTTGTAAGTGTAGTGCAGTCTTAGGCCCAAAATTCATCTTGCAGCTATAACAAACATCTTTAGGTATGAAAATCAGCTCCATGAGTGGAGTCACTCTGTCAACGATCTTTCTTATACTACAAGGAAAATTACAGGTTTTGGCTGAAAAACAACATGCTTAACTTGCGAAAGTAAGCTTCTTTTCAAAACGTATTTTGTAATACAGTGTAAAACTGCTTCCAAAACTAAAAGTTGATGTAGAGAAACACTGAACATAACAAGTTGTTCCACTTCGAAAGTTAAGTAAGTGGAGGAAAAAAGTTTGTGTTAGTTCGTACTTAACAGTTCGTTGGAAGAGGTTTTCTTTACTCTTAATTTGCTTTGAAAGTGTAGTGCAGCCTTAGGCCCAAAACTCAACTTGCAGCTACAACAAACATCTTTAGGTATTAAAATCAGATCCATGGGTGGAGTCACTCAGCCAAAGCTCCTTCTGACACTCCGGGGAAAAGTACAGATTTTGGCTGAAAAACAACATGCTTAACTAGCGAAAGTAAGCTTCTTTAGAAAACGTACTTTAAAATACAGTGTAAAACTGCTTCCAAAACTAAAAGTTGATGTAGTGCAGCACTGAACATCACAAGTTGTTACACTTCTAAAGTTAAGTAAGTGGAGGAAACAAGTTTGTGTTAGTTCTTTCTGAACATTACATTGGAAGAGGATTTCTTTAGTATTAATTTGCTTTGAATGTGTAGTGCAGTCTTAGGCCCAAAATTCTACTTGCAGTTACAACAAACATCTTTAGGTATGAAAATAAGCTCCATGGGTGGAGTCACTCTGCCAAAGATCTTTCTGACACTCTGGGGAAAAGTACAGATTTTGGCTGAAAAAGAACATGGTTAACTCGCTAAAGTAAACTTCTTTTCAAAACGTACTTTGAAATGCAGTGTAAAACTGCTTCCAAAACTAAAAGTCGATGTAGAGCAACACAGAACATCACAAGTTGTTTCATTTCGAAAGTTAAGTAAGTGGAGGACACAAGTTTGTGTTAGTTCTTTCTTAACAGTTCTTTGGAAAAGGGTTTCTTTACTTTTAATTTGCTTTTACATTGTAGTGCAGTCTTAGACCCAAAACTCAACTTGAAGCTACAACAAACATCTTTAGGTATGAAAATCAGCTCCATGGGTGGAGTAACTCTGCCAAAGTTCTTTCTGATACTCCAAAGAAAAGTACAGATTTTGGCTGAAAAACTACACGCTTAACTTGCGAAACTAAGCTTCTTTTCAAAACATACTTTGAAATACAGTGTAAAACTGCTTCCAAAACTAAAAGTTGATGTAGAGCAACACTGATCATCACTAGTTGTTCCATTTCAAAAGTTAAGTAAGTGCAGGACACAAGTTTGCGTTAGTTCTTTCTTAAGAGTTCTTTGGAAGAGGGTTTCTTTAGTCTTAGTTTGCTTTGAAAGTGTAGTGCAGTCTTAGTCCCAAAACTCTACTTGAAGCTACAACAAATGTCTTTAGGTATGAAAATCAGCTCCATGTGTGTATTCACTCTGCCAAAGTTCTTTCTGATTCTCCAAGGAAAAGTGCAGATATGGGCTGAAAATCAACATGCTTAACTCGCGAAAGTAAGCTTCTTTTCAAAACGTACTTTGAAATACAGTGTAAAACTGCTTCCAAAACTAAAAGTTGATGTAGAGCAACACTGAACTTTACAAGTTGTTCCACTTCGAAAGTTAAGTAAGTGGAGGAAATGATGGGTCCATGCAGGCAACACAAGCTGGTAAGGATGCTGCCTCCCATTCTAAGGCAAGGCCTGGACTCGGAAGGAACTGAGGCAAGGCCCAGTTTACGAGCTCTCCCTTGTGTCCTTGAACTGGCTGGTATTCAATTTCTCTGCCATGAGTTTTACTGTTATTACGGTACCCTGTAAGGGTAAAACATCACCCCCAACCATTACAATAAAGCCAATTAGTGACCTTGTTAGAATGTGATTCCCTAAGACTGACAGGAGGACCAGGAAGCTTAAGACTCCCCCACCTGTCTGTTTTTAAGCCAAAATTAACATATAGATTAAGTTAGTATAAACCAAATTAGCGTTACTAACATATGTAGACTAAGTTAGTTTAAGGCTAGTTTTACATAAATACTTCTTGTTAAAGCTACAGGCCAAAGTTAACTTGTATTAGGCCAAATTAGCACAAGAATTCACTGATTAACAGACAAAGAATTCAGCAAATAAATACAGGGGCCCATGGATTAATAGAGGAAGTACAGATCTGGCTAACAGAGACAGGATAAACAAACCTGAAGGCTCCAGAAGGAAGAGTAACTACCTTAGCTGAAAGTTCTTATCTGGTCTGAGGCAAGCAAGGGATAGCACCTAATTACAAGCAGTTTCTCCCCTGTGTGCTGTTAACTATGAAAAACTGCTAATAAAACACTCAGTGTTGTCTCCTGAGCTACAAGACCCTCTCACCCGAAAAGGCCCTGTCTGGCAATCAAGATTTAAGAAGAAAATGCACCAGACAAATAGACGCCTTCATCCTGAGAATTGTAATTGATTATACCTAATCATATAAGACAGACATCATGTTTTATGATTATTGTTTCTGTGCCTTGAATTCCCTGTTTCTTAGAGTAAATCTTTTATGTCCCCCTCACCCCTCCTACTCCTGTAAGACACCCCTCAATAAATACGTGTGTTTGAAAGCTGCCAGCGCAACAGCCTGGAGCAAACTCTGGCTGTGGCCGGCTAAGAATATGCTAAAGGCATTGAGGTCTTAGTCTAATTTTTGTTTCTGTTCACCTGTGCCGCCTCCGTTGAGTCGACACACCCACGCCGAGGCTAGACCCGAGGCTAGACCCCGGCAAGGAAACATGTTTGTGTTAGTTCTTTCTTAACATTTCTTTGGAAGAGTGATTTTTTAGTCTTAGTTTGCTTTGAAAGAGTAGTGCAGTCTTAGTCCCAAAACTCAACTTGCAGCTTCAACAAACATCTTTAGATATGAAAATCAGCTCCATGAGTGGAGTCACTCTGCCAAAGATCTTTCTGATACGCCAAGGAAAAGTACAGATTTTGGCTGAAAAAAAAAAAATGCTTAACGCACGAAAGTAAGCTTCTTTTCAAAACGCACTTTGAAATACAGTGTAAAAATGCTTCCAAAACTAAAAGTTGATGTAGAGCAACACTGAGCATCACAAGTTGCTCCACTTCGAAAGTTAAGGAAGTGGAGGACACAAATTTGCGTTAGTTATTTCTTAAGGGTTCTTTGGAAGAGTGTTTCTTTAGTTTTAGTTTGCTTGGAAAGTATAGTGCAGTCTTAGGCCCAAAATTCAACGTGAAGCTACAATAAACATCTTTAGGTATGAAAATCAGCTCCATGAGTGGAGTGATTGTGCCAAAGATATTTTTGATACTCCAAGGAAAAGTACAGATTTTGGGTGAGAAATAAACATGCTTAACTAACGAAAGTAAGCTTCTTTTCAAAACGTACTTTGAAATACAGTGTAAAACTGCTTCCAAAACTAAAAGTTGATGTAGAGCAACACTGAACATCACAATTTATTCCACTTCGAAAGTTAAGATGGTGGAGGAAACAAGTTTGTGTTAATTCTTTCTTAACACTTCGTTGGAAGAGGGTTTCTTTAGTCTTAGTTTGCTTTGAAAGTGTAGTGCTGTCTTAAGCCCAAAACTCAACTTGCAGCTACAACAAACTTCTTTAGGTATGAAAATCAGCTCCATGGGTGGAGTCACTCTGTCAACGATCTTTCTGACACTCTGGGGAAAAGTAGAGATTTACACTGAAAAAAAGCATGCTTAACTCACGAAAGTAAGCTTCTTTTCAAAACGTACTTTGAAATAGAGTGTATAACTGCTTCCAAAACTAAAACTTGATATAGAGCATCATTGAACAACACAAGTTGTTTCACTATGAAAGTTAAGTAAGTGGAGGACACAAGTTTGCGTTAGTTCTTTCTTAAGAGTTTGTAGGAAGAGCGTTTCTTTATTCTTATTTTTCTTTGAAAGTGCAGTGCAGTCTTAGGCCCAAAACTCAACTTGTAGCTACAACAAACATCTTTAGATATGAAAATCAGCTCCATGAGTGGAGTCACTCTGCCAAAGATCTTTCGGATATGCCAAGGAAAAGTACAGATTTTGGCTGAAAAACAACATGCTTAACTCACGAAAGTAAGCTTCTTTTCAAAACGCACTTTGAAATACAGTGTAAAACTGCTTCCAAAACTAAAAGTTGATGTAGAGCAAGACTGAATATCACAAGTTGTTCCACTTCGAAAGATAAGTAGGTGAAGGAAACAAGTTTGTGTCAGTTCTTTCTTAACATTTCGTTGGAAGAGGGTTTCATTAGTCTTAGTTTGCTTTGAAAGTGCAGTGCAGTCTTATGCCCAAAACTCAACTTGCAGCAACAAAAAATATCTGTAGGTATGAAAATCAGCTCCATTGGTGGAGTCACACTGCCAAAGATCTTTCTGACACTCTGCGGAAAAGTACAGATTTTGGCTGAAAAACAACATGCTTAACTCACGAAAGTAAGCTTCTTTAGAAAAAGTACTTTGAAATACAGTGTAAAACTTCTTCCAAAACTAAAAGTTCATGTAGAGCATTATTGAACATCACAAGTTGTTCCACTTCGAAAGTTAAGATGGTGGAGGACAGAAGTTTGTGTAAATTCTTTCTTAACATTTCGTTGGAAGAGGGTTTCTTTAGTCTTAGTTTGCTTTGAAAGTGTAGTGCAGTCTTAGGCCCAAAATTAAACTTGAAGCAACAACAAACATCTTTAGGTATGAAAATCAGCTCCATGCAAGGAGTCACTCTGCCAAAGATCTTTCTGATACTCCAAGGAAAATTACAGATTTTGGCTGAAAAACAACATGCTTAACTCGCGAAAGCAAGCTTCTTTTCAAAACGTTCTTTGAAATACAGTGTAAAACTGCTTCCATAACTAAAAGTTGATGTAGAGTGCCGGGGACCAGCCTCAGCGGGGGTGGGTTATCTCGACGGAGGCGGCGCAGGTAAACAGAAGACACAGGCCTCGATGCCTTTTCACGCACGTCCTATGCCGGACACTCCCCAAAGATCGCTCTCTGAGGAGTGACAACTGCTAGGAATCATCGTGCCTTTTTATTGAAAATGTGTTACATGCAAGTAAATGGGAGAGGGGCTGCGTGCTTTCAATTATCAGCTCATAAAGGTTTTAACAAAAGAGAACATAGATTCTATTCAGGGTTGGATTAAGGGTGGGTGTCGGGCATTTCGGGCATTCTATGGTTGGTCTCCATAGAATGCAGTTTCAGGAAGGAGGTTCCGGTAAGTAGCAGCACAGCAGCCATCTTGTGATTACTGGGAATGGCTCTGAGAAAAGAAAATCTCAAGAATAGATATTAGTTCTTATGGATCTTAATAAAGAATGATACTTACATAGTTTTATAGGGATCTAAAACTTGATTTGAGGAGTCCTAAAATATTTATCTATTTCGCTTGGTGAAGGCAGGGGGGTGGTCCTGGGCCAGTTTTGGCCTAATCCTATTTTACATAAAGAAAGGATTAAGTTTACCTTAAATGTATTTTGAAGGGCCTTCCAAAGACCATTTCCGCCAAGATAGAACTTCAGCCCACCCTCTACTGTGACCATGGAGATAAAGCATTGTAATTAATAGTAGGTGATTATAGCAAAGGGGAGCGGTCGGGGGAGTTCCTGGAAAATTTTATCATATACTCAGGATGTATAAGAGAGCTATGCAATTCTTTTATAGTAGTAAATTGGGGAGTCAGAGGGGGGTCGCTTCCCAGCAAGGCTACCAGTTTTCTGGAGCAAATAGCAAGCAGCCTTGCTGAAATGCTAATTGACCCAAGCTTTTTTCCAAGGTCAGGGGGTGCACAACAGTGGCTTTGCCAGCATATTGATCTTGACCTGAAGGAGCTCAAAGGTCTGGGGGGCTCAGACAGATCCTGGGGCCTCGCTGGGTCGGACTCCTCCATTTCCCCCTTTTTTATTTTGAAGTTTGGAGAGGTGAATTTCAGTTTCTATAGATGATATGGCAGAATGGAGTTGTTTTATGATAACTGGAAAGCAAAACAAACATAGGAAGATAAGTCCAAAAAGTCCTCCGACCGAATAGAGTAACTTAGAGAATGAGTGTTTGGAATTGGTGAATGCACCAAGTAAGGAGGTCACAATACCATTGGCCACATCAGAGGGTGTTATGGAGTCCAAATGGGATTTGGAAATTTTCGTAATATCAGCCTGTAATTTCTGTAAGTCTATGGTGAGAGAGTGGTTGAAGGCCCCTCTGAGGTGAGATTGAATTTGTTCCCAGGTAATCTGTGTGTGATTGTAAGGTAAAGGAGTAACACAAATCCATTTATAATCAGCATGACAGGCAGTAGTTAACCGGACCTTAAATATAAAACTGATTTTTCAAGGGCATTAATTCTATCAGCCAGTTGTTGGTCAATTTGTTCCTGTTTAAACAAGGCAGTGGAGACATTAAGAGTTAATTTGTTAATGTGGGAAGCTGTCAAACAAAGAAAAGGCAAAATTATTTAAGACATAACAAACCATGTATTTAGGAAAAACACAGGGGGTCCAGTTTGGAAAACCGGACTGTGAGGAAATGTCATTCTAGGAATATTCTGCTGAGGCTGGGCAAGCTGAAAGTAACTTAGGTGGGTCAACAGAAAGTGCAGTGGCTAAAACTGAATTATAATATTCTGTAAGAGAAAGGAAAGTTAGGGTCCAAGCATCAGGAGTGTGGTCATCACAATTGGAGGGAAGTAGCTGTCCTGTGGCTAAAGGAGAACCTGTAACTTGAATTATAGGGGAAAAAAGTAAATATAAAATGGAAGAGGCTTAACACCATATGCTGAAAAACAAAGGAAGATTCCATGGAAGCTGAAAAGTTAAAGGGAGTTGAAATGTGAGGCTGTTTATGTCCAAGAGGATCTTACCCCATTAGTTTAGAATGATTAGTAGTTACAATTATTTCATCACCATCCCAAGCAAATTTATAAGGGTAAGATGTAGTGGGCTCAGATGGGGGAAAAGGGTAGGGGGTAGGGTTTTAATGTAAAAGCAAAAGTGCAGTACCAAAGCAAGAAAAGCAGGTTAATCCTTTTTTAGGGTAGGTTCTGTCTCCACCTAAACATAACAGAATTTTAATGGTCTTTATAGCTCAGGGCAAGGGGTCTGGCCAGATGATTATATCACTAAGGAACATAAAGACAATAGGAATATTAATTACTGTTTACTCTTAGGCACAGAGGAGAAGCCAAGTTTTTAGTCACAGGAAATCTAGGAGTCGGAGGTGCTTCTTTAAGATGGAGTTGCTCCCACTTTATTTTCCACTTGTGTTGGAGGTGTTCATCCATGATGGGTTGTGCCTGGTGTACTTGAGCTCTAGGTCTAGAAGCAACTAACATTTAATATTAAAAGGCTTTTATCCTATGGGAGACAAATTAGGTGAGAAAACTGAGCAAATTAGAGCAAAAAAATCAAAATTAGAAGCACGGTTAATAGAGTACTCAATGGGAGCAGAGGCCCAAGGAGCTTACTGATATCAGAGGCCACTTTAACCGTACCATGAGCCAGCAGCAGCCTTTTTCAGACCATCTGGTCGTGAAGCCGCTGAGCCATACTTTTGACAATGTCTGACTTGCAGTCAGCCTCTGGAGTGACCAGAGCAGGGCTGTTGCTCTCTGATATTTGAAGCACCATTACAAAGGACTCTCTTGGCCCATCCTTACAGACTAAGGCCACTGTGAATCCAGGAAAGCAGTCTGCTTGGCTTAGTGAGACAGACTCACAAGTTAACTTTACAACTATGTGAGGTCCCATTTGGACTAGTTAAAGGGGCTTTTTTATTTTAGTTGTTTTACTGTATATAATATTTAAAGATAGCAAAACCAGCTCCAGAATACTAACTTGATTAATTTCTGTAATTCTTTCTCAGACCTTTGCAACATAACTCAAACATTCAACAACGTACTTTACATTCTGTAGTTTTTGTCCTCTTCCTTTCCTGTTCTGATATAGCCATTTCATATTTAGACAAAAACTCACTACCCAAAATTCGTTCTACATAAAAACCTTCCTTTTCAACCCTTACACCAGAAACACATTTTTACAGCCATAATCCTTCTTTCAGTCCGTATCCTATTTTTTGCTTTTATCTTCTACAAGTCTAACATTAAAAAATTGCCTTAATTTAACAGACAAGTTTAATTACAAAAAGGACCTATTAAATTTGTCATACATTTATATTGAGCAATTTTTATTTTTTGGTGACTCTAAATCTTAGTATATATTAGTAGCTTATAAACATGTACAAACAACAAAATTTGTAAAACTGAACAATTGTACTAGTAAACCTTTCCAATATTTTAATAAAATTTAAAGACCAATAATAAGAATAACTAAAGCATGTCAATTTAACAACAAGAATTATAAGGACTCAGAGGGAACCAGGCAATATGTTTTTATGAGTCCATGGTTAACACTGGGTTTATAGTCTTTTATATCAATTTATTTATTTATTTTTTTTAAATTTAGATACATTGTATTGGCCACGTAGTATAATTTTGTGGAACATTTTTTACTTGATTGGTCAATTTTGGCTTAACAGTTTAGAAAATTAATTTACATAGAAAATGAAGATTTTACCCAGTTTAATTATTAGATTTATCTATTTATTTATTTTAGCCTCTTTGTGAATTTAAGGACATAATATTAAGATTTTAGCCATAGTTAATGATCCGACAAAAATTTATAACTGACAAAGGAATTTGGCTATATATGTTAGTTTACTATAATAGTCTACTATTAACTCTTAGAAATTGTAAATTATTTTGGAACACAATATATACATATAGGCATACAAGTATATAACATATATATATATATGTATATATATATATGCACATACATATGTATATATGTATTATCTTAAATATAATATTAAGAAAATTAGAATTACTTAATTATAAATATAGGCATGCAAGTATATAACTTATATATATATATGCACATACATACATGTGTATATATGTATTATCTTAAATATAATATTAAGAAAATTATAATTACTTAATTTGATAATGTCTTTTATTTTTATCCAACATATAAATAATAAGCTTGATTGGTTTAATAACTCCCTTTTGGATGTTTCAGGGGCCCTCTGTAAACATCCAAAAGTTACTTTGAGGTTAAAGATACTAAAACTAAAGCCAGAAATATTAGCTATTTTATTAAACCAACCATATTAAGATAAACATGTTTTTTATTAATAAAAACTTAGACAAAATATATGTTGGAAACATTTAGACTAATTTTTATGAGCGCTCTTTTTTATAAACCAAATTGAATAGAATACTTTAAGGCCTGTTTTTACATAGACATACAACATATAGTACATAACATGACATATTACATGTATAGACACACATACACACACACATCAGGATTACAAGAGACAATTTAAATTTACCTGGGGTTATTTTGACATACTTTTTGAGTAACCCCTTTATTGAAATTTTTAATTATATACTTAAGGATGGTAGAAAACAATAGGAATTTTTATACCTTTAGAGTTTTTAGAATACAAATATTTTTGATATTTTGGGGGGTCATCCCTTTCCCCCTGCATGAAGGTCAGATAACAATTTATTGTGAGGCTTTTCAATTTCAGATTTAACTAATTCCTCAAATTCCATTTTCCAGAGGAGGTAGTCACCTCTAGGCAGACAGGCCTTAGATAATTGTTGCCAATCATATGGGATTAACCACTGACTCGTCAGACTCTCTAAAGTCTGTGTATAAGGGGAGGTTGGCCCAAAATCTTTAACGGCTTGTCTAATTTTTTTCAGTAATTTATAAGAAACAGGCTCCCATTCAGGATCACCATCATCATTAATTGATATTGGAAGGCAAAAGGTGGGATCACCAGCCTGTAAAGCCTGCCGTGCCGCTCCCTTGATTCCAATGGCACTCAGGCGCTTTTTAAATTTACAAAATTTTTTAGGTTTATTTAAAGAAAGTCTAGCCAGCCAATCATGATGATATTGGGCAGCGGCTGTTTCTAGATCTTCCAAATTAGCAGAGTCTAGGTGATCATCAGACTCCGATTCCTCTCCGGAATCTCCCTCGACTGGAACAGTCATGGGGGAGCACGAGGGCTTAACCTCCGGTGCCGTGGCCGAGCCTTTGGTGGAAGGAGCCTGGGGGACCGACGGAACAACCTCACTAGGTTGGTGTTTTTCCTGAGTAGAGGTAGAGTAGGAAGGAGGGCATGCAGGCTCACTGTTCAAAAACATGGCATGTTTAATAATACCCCAAAGTGAGAAAGCAAAAATAGGCATAGTAGTTCCTCCGTTCCTACGATACCAACCGGTCATGTTAGTACCTACTCGTTCCCAGGTTTCAAGATCTAGAGTTCCTTCGTCAGGGAACCATGGACTAATTTCCCTTACGAAGTCTAGAAAAGTGGACAATTGATTTTTGCTGGCTCGGATGCCTTTTTGTTTTAGCGTTTGTTTCAAAATGTCCACATATAAAACCCTATCCTTAGATGCTGTGTTTCCCATGGCTACAAGCACCTAGGCACTAATTCTTCTGTATAGTTTTGATTCTTAGGTGTAGCAATACCCCTGACTGCTTGCACCTAGGTAGTAGGTTATCTTTTATGGTTTTAATTCTTAGGTGCAGTACTACCCCTGGCAGCTTGCACCTAGGCAATAAAGCATCTCTACGGTTCTGATTCTTAGATGCAATACTACCCCTGGCAGTTTGCACCTAGGCAGTAAACTTCTCAAAAAGTTCTGAGGCAACACTTAGTGCTAGCGCTATCCCTGATCGCTAACACCCTAAGTAATTCTCCCGTCCTCTAAGCCCAGCCTATCTCTACTGGGGGGTCCTAGGCACCCTATGCAGGAGTTTTGCCGTTTAAAAATAAAAAATTAAAATAAAGAAATACTTACCAACGCCTTCTCACTTCCCTGTTCGAGCAATCCACGTTGTGGCGCCAATCTGCCGGGGACCAGCCTCGGCGGGGGTGGGTTATCTCGACGGAGGCGGCGCAGGTAAACAGAAGACACAGGCCTCGATGCCTTTTCACGCACGTCCTATGCCGGACACTCCCCAAAGATCGCTCTCTGAGGAGTGACAACTGCTAGGAATCATCGTGCCTTTTTATTGAAAATGTGTTACATGCAAGTAAATGGGAGAGGGGCTGCGTGCTTTCAATTATCAGCTCATAAAGGTTTTAACAAAAGAGAACATAGATTCTATTCAGGGTTGGATTAAGGGTGGGTGTCGGGCATTTCCGCAATTGTAGGTTGGTCTCCATAGAATGCAGTTTCAGGAAGGAGGTTCCGGTAAGTAGCAGCACAGCAGCCATCTTGTGATTACTGGGAATGGCTCTGAGAAAAGAAAATCTCAAGAATAGATATTAGTTCCTATGGATCTTAATAAAGAATGATACTTACATAGTTTTATAGGGATCTAAAACTTGATTTGAGGAGTCCTAAAATATTTATCTATTTCGCTTGGTGAAGGCAGGGGGGTGGTCCTGGGCCAGTTTTGGCCTAATCCTATTTTACATAAAGAAAGGATTAAGTTTACCTTAAATGTATTTTGAAGGGCCTTCCAAAGACCATTTCCGCCAAGATAGAACTTCAGCCCACCCTCTACTGTGACCATGGAGATAAAGCATTGTAATTAATAGTAGGTGATTATAGCAAAGGGGAGCGGTCGGGGGAGTTCCTGGAAAATTTTATCATATACTCAGGATGTATAAGAGAGCTATGCAATTCTTTTATAGTAGTAAATTGGGGAGTCAGAGGGGGGTCGCTTCCCAGCAAGGCTACCAGTTTTCTGGAGCAAATAGCAAGCAGCCTTGCTGACATGCTAATTGACCCAAGCTTTTTTCCAAGGTCAGGGGGTGCACAACAGTGGCTTTGCCAGCATATTGATCTTGACCTGAAGGAGCTCAAAGGTCTGGGGGGCTCAGACAGATCCTGGGGCCTCGCTGGGTCGGACTCCTCCAGTAGAGTAACACTGAACATCACAAGTCGTTCCACTTCGAAAGTTAAGTAAGTGGAGGAAACAAGTTTGTTTCAGTTCTTTCTTAACATTTCGTTGGAAGAGGGTTACTTTAGTCTTAGTTTGCTTTGAAAGTGTAGTGCAGTCTTAGGCCCAAAATTCAAATTGCAGCAACAACAGATATTTATAGGTATGAAAATCAGCTCCATGAGTGGAGTCACTCTGCCAAAGATATTTCTGATACTTCGGGGAAAGGTACAGGTTTTGGCTAAAAAACAACATGCTTAACTCGCGAAAGTCAGCTTCTTTTCAAAACATACTTTGAAATACAGTGTAAAACTGCTTCTAAAACTAAAAGTTGATATAGAGAAACACTGAACATCACGAGTTGTTTCATTTCAAAAGTTAAGCAAGTGGAGAACACAATTTTGTGTTAGTTCTTTCTTAACAGTTCATGGGAAGAGGGTTTCTTTGGTCTTAGTTTGCTTTTATATTGTAGTGCAGTCTTAGGCCCAAAACTCCACTTGCAGCTACAACAAATATGTTTAGGTATGAAAATCAGCTCCATAGGCGGAGTCACTCTGCCAAAGATCTTTCTGACACTCTGCGGAAAAGTACAGATTTTGGCTGAAAAACAACATGCTTAACAAGCGAAAGTAAGCTTCTTTTGCAAACATACTTTAAAATACAGTGTAAAACTGCTTCCAAAAACTAAAAGTTGATGTAGAGCAACACTGAACATCACAAGATGTTCCACTTCGAAAGTTAAGTAAGTGGAGTAAACAAGTTTGTGTCAGTTCTTTTTTAACATTTCGTAGGAAGAGGGTTTCTTTAGTCTTAGTTTGCTTTGAAAGTGTAGAGCAGTCTTAGGCCCAAAACACAACGTGAAGCTACAACAAACTTCTTTAGGTATGAAAATCAGCTCCATGAGTGGATTCATTCTGCCAAAGATCTTTTTGATACTCCAAGGAAAAGTAGAGTTTTAGACTGAAAAAAAGCATGCTTAACTCACGAAAGTAAGCTTCTTTTCAAAACGTACTTTGAAATAGAGTGTATAACTGCTTCCAAAACTAAAAGTTGATGTAGAGCAACACTGAACATCACAAGTTGTTCCACTTCGAAAGTTAAGTAAGTGGAGGACAAAAGTTTGCATTAGTTATTTCTTAAGAGTACATAGGAAGAGAGTTTCTTTATTCTTAGTTTGCTTTGAAAGTGTAGTGCGGTCTTAGGCCCAAAACTCAACTTGAAGCTATAACAAACATCTTTAGGTATGAAAATCACCTCCATGAGTGGAGTCACTCTGCCAAAGGTCTATCGGATACTCCGGGAAAAAATACAGATTTTGGCTGAAAAACTACATGCTTAACTCGTGAAAGTAAGCTTCTTTTCAAAACGTACTTTGAAATACAGTGTAAAACTGCTTCCAAAACTAAAAGTTGATGTAGAGCAACACTGAACATCACGAGTTGTTCCACTTCAAAAGTTAAGTAAGTGGAGGAAACAAGTTTGTGTTAGTTCTTTCTTAACATTTCATTGGAAGAGGGTTTCTTTAGTCTTACTTTGCTTTGAAACTGTAGTGCAGTCTTAGGCCCAAATCTCTACTTGCAGCTACAACAACCATTTTTAGGTATGAAAATCAGCTCCATGAGTGGAGTCACTCTGCCCAAGTAATTTCTGACACTCCAAGGAAAAGTACAGGTTTTGGCTGAAAAACAACATACTAAACTCGCGAAAGTAAGCTTCTTTTCAAAACGTACTTTGAAATACAGTGTAAAACTGCTTCCAAAACTAAAAGTTGATGTAGAGCAACACTGAACATCACAAGTTGTTCCACTTCGAAAGTTAACTAAGTGGAGGACACCAGTTTGTGTTAGTTCTTTCTTAACATTTCGTTTTAAGAGGATTTCTTTAGTATTAGTTTGTTTTTACACTGTAGTGCAGTCTTAGGCCCAAAACTCAACTTGGAGCTACAACAAACATCTTTAGGTATGAAAATCAGCTCCATGAGTGGAGTCAATCTGCCAAAGGTCTTTCTGATACTCCAGGGAAAAGTTCAGGTTTTGGCTGAAAAACAACATCCTTAACTCGCGAAAGTAAGCTTCTTTTCAAAATGTACTTTGAAATACAATGTAAAAGTGCTTCCAAAACTAAAAGTTGATATAGAGCAACACTGAACATCACAAGTTGTTCCACTTCGAAAGGTAAGTAAATGGAGGACACAAGTTTGTGTTAGTTCTTACTTAACAGTTCGTTGGAAGAGGGTTTCTTTAGTCTTAGTTTGTTTGAAAGTGTAGTGCAGTCTTAGGCCCGAAACTCAACTTCCAGCTACAACAAACATCTTTAGTTATGAAAATCAGCTTCATGGGTGGACTCATTCTGCCAAAGATCTTTCTGATACTCCGGGAAAAAGTACAGATGTTGGCTTAAAAACAACATGCTTAACTCACGAAAGTAAGCTTCTTTAGAAAATGTACTTTGAAATAGAGTGTAAAACTGCTTCCAAAACTAAAAGTTGATGTAGAGCAACACTGAACATCACAAGTTGTTCCACTTCGAAAACTAAGTAAGTGGAGAAAACAAGTTTGTGTTAGTTCTTTCTTAACATGTCGTTGGAAGAGGGTTTCTTTAGTCTTAGTTTGCTTTGAAAGTATAGTGCAGTCTTAGGCCCAAAACTCACCTTGCAGCTAAAACAAACAACTTTAGATAAGAAAATTAGCTCCATGAGTGGAGTCACTCTGCCAAAATTGTTTCTGATACTCCGGGGAAAAGTACAGATTTTGATTAAAAAACAACATGCTGAACTGGCGAAAGTAAGCTTCTTTTCAAAACGTACTTTGAAATACAGCGTAAAACTGCTTCTAAAACTAAAAGTTGATGTAGAGCAACACTGAACATCACAAGTTGTTAAACGTCGTAAATTAAGTAAGTGGAGAACACAAGTTTGTGTTCTTTCTTAACGTTTCGTTGGAAGAGGGTTTCTTTAGTCTTAGTTTGCTTTGAAAATGTAGTGCAGTCTTCGGCCCAAAACTCAACTTGCAGCTACAACAAACATCTTTAGGTATGAAAATAATCTCCAAGTGAGGAGTCACTCTGCTAAAGATTTTTCTGATACTCCAAGGAAAAGTACAGATTTTGGCTGAAAAACAACATGCTTAACTCACGAAAGTAAGCTTCTTTTCAAAACGTACTTTGAAATACAGTGTAAAACTGCTTCCAAAACTAAAAGTTGAGGTAGAGCAACACTGAACATCACAAGTTGTTCCACTTCAAAAATTAAGTAAGTGGAGGACACAAGTTTTCGTTAGTTCTTTCTTAAGGGTTCTTTGGAAGAGGGCTTCGTTAGTCTTAGTTTTCTTTGAAAGTGTAGTGCAGTCTAAGGCCCAAAACTCAACTTGAAATTATAACAGACATTTTAGGTATGAAAATCAGCTCCATGAGTGGAGTCACTCTGCCAAAGGTCTTTCTGATTCTCTGGGGAAAATACAGATTTTGGCTGAAAATCAACATGCTTAACTCGCAAAAGTAAACTTCTTTTCAAAACGTACTTTGAAATACAGTGTAAAACTGCTTCCAAAACTAAAAGTTGATGTAGAACAACACGGAACATCACAAGTTGGTCCACTTTGAAAGTTAAGTAAGTGGAGGACACAAGTGTGTGTTAGTTCTTTCTTAAAATTTCGTTGGAAGAGGGTTTCTTTAGTCTTAGTTTGCATTGAAAGTGTAGTGCAATCTTTGGCCCAATACTCACCTTGCAGGTACAACAAACATCTTTAGATAAGAAAATTAGCTCCATAAGTGTAGTCACTCTTTCAAAGATCTTTCTGAAAATCCATGGAAAAGTACAGATTTTGGTTGAAAAACAACATGGTTAACTCACAAAAGTAAGCTTCTTTAGAAAACGTACTTTAAAATACACTGTAAAACTGCTTCCAAAACTAAAAGTTGATGTAGAGCAACACTGAACATCACAAGTTGTTCCACTTCAAAAGTTAAGTAAGTATAGGACACAAGTTTGTGTTAGTTCTTTCTTAACAGATCTTTGGAAGAGGGTTTCATTAGTCTTAGTTTGCTTTGAAAGTATAGTGCAGTCTTAGGCCCAAAACTCAACTTCCAGCTACAACAAACATCTTTAGTTATGAAAATCAGTTTCATGGGTGGATTCATTCTGCCAATGATCTTTCTTACACTCCAAGGAAAAGTAGAGATTTTGTCTGAAAAACAACATGCTAAGCGCGCAAAAGTAAGCATCTGTAGAAAACGTACTTTGAAATAGATTTTAAACTGCTTCCAAAACTAAAAGTTGAAGTAGAGCAAAACTGAACACCACAAGTAGTTCCACTTCGAAAGTTAAATAAGTGGAGGAAACAAGTTTGTGTAGGATTTTACTTAACAGGTCGTTGGAAAAGGGTTTCTTTAGTCTTAGTTTGCTTTGAAAGTGTAGTGCAGTCTTAGGCCCGAAACTCAACTTCCAGCTACAACAAACATCGTTAGTTATGAAAATCAGCTTCATGGGTGGACTCATTCTGGCAAAGTTCTTTCTGATACTCCGGGAAAAAGTACAGATGTTGGCTTAAAACCAACATGCTTAACTCGCGAAAGTAAGCTTCTTTAGAAAACGTACTTTGAAATAGAGTGTAAAACTGCTTCCAAAACTAAAAGTTGATGTAGAGCAACACTGAACATCACAAGTTGTTCCACTTTGAAAATTAAGTAAGTGGAGAAAACAAGTTTGTGTTAGTTCTTTCTTAACATTTCGTTAGAAGAGGGTTTCTTTAGTCTTAGTTTGCTTTGAAAGTATAGTGCAGTCTTAGGCCCAAAACTCACCTTGCAGCTAAAACAAACATCTTTAGATAAGAAAATTAGCTCCATGAGTGGAGTCACTCTGCCAAAATTGTTTCTGATACTCTGGGGAAAAGTACAGATTTTGACTAAAAAACAACATGCTTAACTGGTGAAAGTAAGCTTCTTTTCTAAACGTACTTTGAAATACAGCGTAAAACTGCTTCTAAAACTAAAAGTTGATGTAGAGCAACACTGAACATCACAAGTTGTTCCACTTCGAAAATTAAGTAAGTGGAGGACACAAGTTTGTGTTAGTTCTTTCTTAACGTTTCATTGGAAGAGGGTTTCTTTAGTCTTAGTTTGCTTTGAAAATGTAGTGCAGTCTTCGGCCCAAAACTCAACTTGCAGCTACAACAAACATCTTAAGGTATGAAAATAATCTCCAAGCGAGGAGTCACTCTGCCAAAGATTTTTCTGATACTCCAAGGAAAAGTACAGGTTTTGGCTGAAAAACAACGTGGTTAACTCGCGAATGTAAACTTCTTTTCAAAACGTACTTTGAAATACAGTGTAAAACTGCTTCCGAAACTAAAAGTTGATGTAGAGGAACACCGAACATCACAAGTTGTTCCATTTGAAAAGTTAAATAAGTGGAAGACACAAGTTTGTGTTAGTTCTTTCTTAACAGTTCTTTGGAAGAGGGTTTCATTAGTCTTAGTTTGCTTTAAAGGTATAGTGTAGTCTTAGGCCCAAAAGTGAACTTGGAGCTACAACAAACATTTTTAGGTATGAAAATTAGCTCCATGAGTGGAGTCACTCTGCCAAAGGTCTTTCTGATACTCCAGGGAAAAGTTCAGGTTTTGGCTGAAAAACTACATGCTTAACTCGCGAAAGTAAGCTTCTTTGCAAAATATACTTTGAAATACAATGTAAAACTGCTTCCAAAACTAAAAGTTGATATTGAGCAACACTGAACATCACAAGTTGTTCCACTTCGAAAGTTGAGTATGTGGAGGACACAAGTTTGTGTTAGTTCTTTCTTAACATTTCGTTGGAAGAGGGTTTCTTTAGTCTTAGTTTGTTTGAAAGTGTAGTGCAGTCTTAGGCCCAAAAGTCAACTTCCTGCTACAACAAACATCTTTAGTTATGAAAATCAGCTTCATGGGTGGAGTCACTCTGCCAAAGATCTTTCTGATATTCCAAGGAAAAGTACAGATTTTTGCTGAAAAACAACATCCTTAACTCGAAAAGTAAGCTTCTTAAGAAAACGTACTTTGAAATACATTGTAAAACTGCTTCCCTAACTAAAAGATGATATAGAGCAACACTGAACATCACAAGTTGTTCCACTTCAAAAGTTAAGTACGAGGAGGACACAAGTTTGTTTTAGATCTTACTTAACAGTTCGTTGGAAGAGGGTTTCTTTAGTCTTAGTTTTTTTGAAAGTGTGGTGCAGTCTTAGGCCCAAAACTCAACTTCCAGCTACAACAAACATCTTTAGTTATGAAAATCAGCTTCATGGGTGGAGTCACTCTGCCAAATATCTTTCAGATATTCCAAGGAAAAGTACAGATTTTGGCTGAAAAACAACATGGTTAATTCACAAAAATAAGCTTCTTTTCAAAACATACTTTGAAATACAGTGTAAGACCACTTCTAAAACTAAAAGTTAATGTAGAGCAACACTGAACATAACAAGTTGTTTCACTTCGAAAATTAAGTAAGTGGAGGACACAAGTTTGTGTTAGTTCTTTCTTAACATTTCGTTGGCAGAGGGTTTCTTTAGTCTTAGTTTGCTTTGAAAGTGTAGAGCAGTCTTAGGGCCAAAACTCAACTTGAAGCTACAACAAACATCTTCAGGTATGAAAATCAGCTCCATGAGCGTGGTCACTCTTCTAAAGATCTTTCTGATACTCCAAGGAAAATTACAGATTTTGGCTGAAAAACAACATGCTTAACTCGCGAATGGAAGCTTCTTTTCAAAACATACTTTGCAATAGAGTTTAAAACTCCTTCCAAAACTAAAGTTGACGTAGAGCAACATTGAACATCACAAGTTGTTCCACTTTGAAAGTTAAGTAAATGGAGTAAAAAAGTTTATGTTAGTTCTTACTTAAGATTTTTTTGGAAAAGGGTTTCTTTAGTCTTAGTTTGCTCTGAAAGTGTAGTGCAGTCTTAGGCCCAAAACTCAACTTCCAGCTATAACAAACATCTTTAGGTATGAAAATCAGCTCCATGAGTGGAGTCACTCTGCCAAAGATCTTTCTGTTACTCCCAGGAAAAGTCCTGATTTCGGCTGAAAAATCACATGCTTATCTCGCGAAAGTAAGCTCTTTTCAAAACGTACTTTGCAATAGTGTTTAAAACTGCTTTCGTAACTAAAAGTTGAGGTAGAGCTACACTGAACATCACAAATTGTTCCACTTCGAAAGTTAAGTAAGTGGAGGACAGAAGTTTGTGTTAGTTCTTTCTAAACAGTTCATTGGAAGAGGGTTTCTTTAGTCTTAGTTTGCTTTGAAACTGTAGTGCATTCCTAACCCCAAAACTCAACTTTCAGCTACTACAAACATATTTAGGTATGAAAATCAGATCAAGGAGTGGAGACACTCTGCCATAGATCTTTCTGATACACCAAGGAAAAGCACAGATTTTGGCTGAAAAACCACATGCTTAACTCGCAAAAGTAAGCTTCATTTCAAAACGTACTTTGAAATACAGTGTAAAACTGCTCCCAAAACTAAATGTTGATATAGAGCAACAATGAACATCACAATTTGTTCCATTTCCAAAGTTAAGTAAGTGGAAGAAACAAGATTGTGTTAGTTCTTTCTTACCATTTCTTTGGAAGAGGCTTCCTTTAGTCTTAGTTTGCTTTGAAACTGTAGTGCTTTCCTAAGACCTAACTCAATTTGCAGCTACAACAAACATCCTTACATATGAAAATCAGCTCCATGAGTGGAGTCACTCTGCGAAAGATGTTTCTGATACTCCAAGGAAAAGTAAAGATTTTGGCTGAAAAACAACATGCTTAACTCGCGAAAGTAAGCTTCTTTAGAAACGTACTTTGAAATAAAGGGGAAAACTGCTCCCAAAACAAAAAGTTGATGTAGAGCAACAATGAACATCACAAGTTGTTCCACTTCCAAAGTTAAGTAAGTGAAAGAAACAAGTTTGTGATAGTTCTTTCTTAACATTTCGTTGGAAGAGTCTTTCTTTAGTCTTAGTTTGCTTTGAAACTGTAGTGCATTCCTAAGCCCAAATTTTAACTGGCAGCTACAACAAACATCTTTAGGTATGAAAATCAGCTCTATGAGAGGAGTCACTCTGCCAAAGATCTTTCTGATACTCCAAGGAAAAGCACAGATTTTGGCTGAAAAACAACATGCTTAACACGCAAAAGTAAGCTTCTTTAGAAACGTACTTCGAAATAAACTGTTAAACAGCTTTCAAAACTCAAAGTTGTTGTAGAGCAACACTGAACATCACAATTTGTTCCACTTCCAAAGTTAAGTAAGTGGAGGAAACAAGTTTGTGTTAGTTCTTTCTAAACAGTTCGTTGGCAGAGGGTTTCTTTAGTCTTAGTTTGCTTTGAAAGTGTAGTGCATTCTGAGGCCAAAAACTCAACCTGAAGCTAGAACAATCATTTTAGGTATGAAAATCAGCTCCATGAGTGGAGTCATTCTGCCAAAGATTTTTCTGATACTCCAGGAGAAAGTGCAGATTTTGGCTGAAAAACCACATGCTTAACTCGTGAAAGTAAGCTTCTTTAGAAACGCACATTGAAATACATTGCAAAACTGCTTCCAAAACTAAACGTTGATGTAGAGCAACACTGAACATCACAAGTTGTTCCACTTGGAAAGTTAAGTAAGTGGAGGAAACAAGTTTGTGTTAGTTCTTTCTAAACAGTTGGTTGGAAGAGTATTTCGTTAGTCTTAGTTTGCTTTGAAGGTGTAGTGCATTCTTAGGCCCAAAACTCAACTTGCAGCTACAACAAACATCTTTAGGTATGAAAATCAGCTCCATGAGTGGAGTCACTCTGCCAAAGATGTTTCTGATACTCCAAGGAAAAGCACAGATTTTGGCAGAAAAACTGCATGCTTAACTCGCAAATGTAAGCTGGTTTATAAAACGTATTTTCAAATACAGTGTAAAACTGGTTCCAAAACTAAAAGTTGATGTAGAGCAACACTGAACATCACAATTTGTTCCACTTCGAAAGTTAAGTAAGTGAAAGAAACAAGTTTGTTATAGTTCTTTCTTAACATTTCATTGGAAGAGGGTTTCTTTAGTCTTAGTTTGCTTTGAAACTGTAGTGCATTCCTAAGCCCAAAACTCAACTTTCAGCTACTACAAACATCTTTAGGTACGAAAATCAGCTCAATGAGTGGATACACTCTGCCAAAGATCTTTCTGATACACCAAGGAAAAGCACAGATTTTGGCTGAAAAACAACATGCTTAACTCGCAAAAGTAAGCTTCATTTCAAAACGTACTTTGAAATACACTGTAAAACTGCTCTCAAAACTAAATGTTGATATAGAACAACAATGAACATCACAATTTGTTCCATTTCCAAAGTTAAGTAAGTGGAAGAAACAAGTTTGTTTTAGTTCTTTCTTAACATTTCTTTGGAAGAGGGTTTCTTTAGTCTTAGATTGCTTTGAAACTGTAGAGCATTCCTAAGCCCAAATTCAACATGCAGCTACAACAAACATCTTTACATATGAAAATCAGCTTCATGTGTGGAGTCACTCTGCCAAAGATGTTTCTGATACTCCAAGGAAAAGTACAGATTTTGGTTGAAAAACAACATGCTTAACTCGCGAAAGTAAGCTTCTTTAGAAACGTACTTTGAAATACATTGTAAAACTGCTTCCAAAACTAAAAGTTGATGTAGAGCAACATTGAACATCACAAGTTGTTCCACTTCGAAAGTTAAGTAAGTGGAGGAAACAAGTTTGTGTTAGTTCTTTCTAAACAGTTGGTTGAAAGAGGGTTTCGTTAGTCTTAGTTTGCTTTGAAGGTGCAGTGCATTCTTAGCCCAAAAATCAACTTGCAGCTACAACAAACATCTTTAGGTATGAAAATCAGCTCCATGAGTGGAGTCATTCTGCCAAAGATGTTTCTGATACTCCAAGGAAAAGCACAGATTTTGGCAGAAAAACAACATGCTTAACTCGCAAAAGTAAGCTGGTTTTTAAAACGTACTTTGAAATATAGTGTAAAACTGCTTCGAAAACTAAAAGTTGATGTAGAGCAACACTGAACATCAAAATTTTTTCCACTTCGAAAGTTAAGTAAGTGAAAGAAACAAGTTTGTTATAGTTCTTTCTTAACATTTCGTTGGAAGAGGGTTTCTTTATTCTTAGTTTGCTTTGAAAGTGTAGTGCAGTCTTAGGCCCAAAACTCAACTTGCAGCAACAACAAATATCTTTAAGTATGAAAATCAGCTCCATGAGTGGAGTCACTCTGCCAAAGATCTTTCTGATACACCAAGGAATAGTACAGATTTTGCCTGAAAAACAACACGCTTAACAAGCAAAAGTAAGCTGCTTTTCAAAACGTACTTTGAAATACAATGTAAAACTGCATCCAAAACTAAAAGTTGATGTAGAGCAAAACTGAACATCACGAGTTGTTCCATTTCCAAAGTTAAGTAATTGGAAGAAACAAGTTTGTGTTAGTTCTTTCTTCCATTTCGTTGGAAGAGGGTTTCTTTAGTCTTAGTTTGCTTTGAAGGTGTAGTGCATTCTTTGGCCCAAAACTCAACTTTCAGCTTCAACAAACATCTTTAGGTATGAAAATCATCTCTATGAGTGGAGTCACTCTGCCAAAGATGTTTCTGAAAATCCAAGGAAATGTAAGATTTTGGCTGAAAAACAACATGCTTAAATAGCAAAATTAAGCTGCTTTTTAAAACGTACTTTGTAATACAGTGTAAAACTGCTTCCAAAACTATAAGTTGATGTAGAGCAACACTGATCATCACAAGTTGTTCCCCTATCAAAGTTAAGTAAGTGGAGGAAACAAGTTTGTGTTAGTTCTTTCTTACCTTTCGTTGGAAGTGTGTTTTTTAAGTCTTAGTTTGCTTTTAAACTGTAGTGCATTCCTAAGACCAAACTCAACTTGCAGCTACAACAAACATCTTTACATATGAAAATCAGCACCATGAGTGGAGTCACTCTGCCAAAGTTCTTTCTGATACTACAAGGAAAAGTACAGATTTTGGCTGAAAAACCACATGCTTAACTCACGAAAGTAAGCTTCTTTTCAAAACGTACTTTGAAATACAGTGTAAAACTGCTTCCAAAACTAAATGTTGACGTAGGCAAACACTGAACATCACAACTTGTTCAACTTTCAAAGTTAAGTAACTGGAGGAAAGAAGTTTGTGTTAGTTCTTTCTTAATATTTCGTTGGAAGAGGATTTCTTTACTCTTAGTTTGCTTTGAAAGTGTAGTTCATTTTCAGGGCCAAAACACGACTTGCAGCAACTAGAACGATCTTTAGGTATGAAAACCAACTCGATGAGTGGAGTCACTCTGCAGGGGTCTTTCTGATACTCCAAGGAAAAGTACAGATTTTGGAGGAAAACCAACATGTTTAACTCACGAAAGTAAGCTTCTTTACAAAACGTAGTTTGAAATACAGTGTAAAACTTCTCCCAAAACTAAAACTTGATGTAGAGCAACCCTGAACATCACAAGTTGTTCAGCTTCCAAAGTTACGTAAGTGGAAGAAACAAGTTTGTGTTAGTTCTTTCTTAACATTTCGTGGGAAGAGGGTTTCTTTAGTATTAGTCTGCTTTGAAAGTGTAGTGCATTCTAAGGCCCAAAACAAAACGTGCCGCTACAACCAAGATCTTTAGGTATGAAAATCAGCTCCATGAGTGCAGTCATTCTTTCAAAGATCTTTCTTATAATCTTAGAAAGTGTACAGATTTTCGCTGAGAATCAACATGCTTATCTCACGAATGTAAGCTTCTTTTCAAAACGTACTTTGAAATACAGTGTAAAACTGCTTCCAAAACTAAAAGTTGATGTAGAGCAACACTGAACATCACAAGTTGTTCAACTTCCAAAGTTAAGTAAGTGGATGAAAGAAGTTTGTGTTAGTTCTTTCTTAACATTTCGTAGGAAGAGGGTTTCTTTAGTGTTAGTTTGCTTTGAAAGTATAGTGCATTCTAAGACCCAAAACAAAACGTGCAGCTACAACAAAGATCTTTAGGTATGAATATCACCTCCATGAGTGGAGTCACTCTGCGAAAATTATTTCTTATACTCTAAAGAAGTGTACAGATTTTGCCTGAAAATCAACCTGCTTATTTCACGAAAGTAAGCTTCCTTTCAAAACCTACTTTGAAATACATTGTAAAACTGCTTCCAAAACTAAACTTGATGTAGAGGAACACTGAACATCACAAGTTGTTCAACTTCCAAAGTTAAGTAAGTGGAAGAAACAAGTTTCTGTTACTTCTTTCTTAACATTTCTTTGGAAGGGGGTTTCATTGGTCTCAGTTTGCCTTGAAAGTGTAGTGCATTATTAGCCCCAAAACAAAACTTGCAGCTACAACAAACATCTTTAGGTATGAAAATCAGCTCCATGAGTGGAGTCACTCTGACAAAGTGGCTTATTATACTCTAAAGACCTGTACAGATTTTTCCTGAAAATCAACATGTTTATCTCACGAAAGCAAGCATCTTTTCAAAACATACTTTGAAAAACCGTGTAAAACAGCTTCCAAAACTAAAACTTGATGTAAAGCAACACTGAACATCACAAGTTGTTCAACTTCCAAAGTTAAGAAAGTGTAAGAAACAAGTTTGTTTTAGTTCTTTCTTAACATTTCGTAGGAAGAGGGTTCCTTTAGCCTTAGTTTGCTTTGAAAGTATAGTGCATTCTAAGGCCCAAAACAAAACATGCAGCTACACCAAAGATCTTTAGGTATGAAAATCAGCTTCATGAGTGGGGTCACTCTGCCAAAATCTTTCTGATACTGCAAGGAAGTGTACAGATTATGGCTGAAAATCAACCTGCTTATCTCATGAACGTAAGCTTCTTTTAAAAAGGTACTTTGAAATACAGTGTAAAACTGCTTCTAAAACTGAAACTTGATGTGGAGCAAAACTGAACATCACAAGTTCTTCAACTTCCAAAGTTAAGTAAGTGGAAGAAACAAGTTTCTGTTAGTTCTTTCTTAACATTTCGTAGGAATAGGGTTTCATTAGGCTTAGTTTGCCTTGAAAGTGTAGTGCATTCTTAGCCCCAAAACAAAACTAGCAGCTACAACAAACATCTTTAGGAATGAAAATCAAGTCCATGAGTGGAGTCACTCTGCCAAAATGCTTTCTTATTCTCTAAAGGAGTTTACAGGTTTTGCCTGAAAATCAACCTGCTTATGTCACGAAAGTAAGTTTCTTTTCAAAACGTACTTTGAAATACAGTATAAAACTGCTTCGAAGTTTAAACTTGATGTACAGCAACACTGAACATCACTAGTTGTTCAGCTTCCAAAGTTAAGTAAGTGGAAGAAACAAGTTTCTGTTACTTCTTTCTTAACATTTCTTTGGAAGAGGGTTTCATTAGTCTTAGTTTGCCTTGAAAGTGTAGTGCATTCTTAGCCCCCAAACAAAATTTGCAGCTACAGCAAAGATCTTTAGGTATGAAAATCACCTTCATGAGTGGAGTCACTCTGCCAAAATTACTTCTTATACTCTAAAGAAGTGTACAGATTTTGCCTGAAAATCAACCTGCTAATCTCACAAAAGTAAGCTTCTTTTCAAAACGTACTTTGAAATACTGTGTAAAACAGCTTCCAAAACTAAAACGTGATGTAGAGCAACACTGAACTTCACAAGTTGTTCAACTTCCAAAGTTAAGTAAGTGGAAGAAACAAGTTTCTTTTAGTTCTTTCTTAACATTTATTTGGAAGAGGTTTTCATTGGTCTTAGTTTGCCTTGAAATTGTAGTGCATTCTTAGCCCCAAAACAAAACTTGAAGCTACAACAAACATCTTTAGGTATGAAAATCACCTCCATGAGTGGAGTCACTCTGCCAAAATTCCTTCTTATTCTCAAAAGAAGTGTAAATATTTTGCCTGAAAATCAACCTGCTTATCGCAGGAAGGTAAGCTTCCTTTCAAAACGTACTTTGAAATACAGTGTTAAACTGCTTCCAAAACTAAAACTTCCTGTACAGCAACACTGAACATAACAAGTTGTTCAAATTCCAAAGTTAAGTATAAGAAACAAGTTTGTGTTAGTTCTTTCTTAACATTTCGTAGGAAGAGGTTTTCTTTAGTTTAGTTTACTTTGAATGTATAGTGCATTCTAAGGCCCAAAACAAAACGTGCAGCTCCAACAAAGATCGTTAAATATGAAAATCATCTCCATGAGTGCAGTCACTCTGCCAAAGATCTTTTTAATACTGCAAGGAATTGTACAGATTTTGGAAGAAAATCAACCTGCTTATCTCATGAAAGTAAGCTTCTTTTCAAAACGTACTTTGAAATATAGTGTAAAACAGCATCCAAAACTAAAACTTGATGTAGAGCAACCCTGAACATCACAAGTCGTTCAATTTCCAAAATTACGTATGTGGAAGAAACAAGTTTGTGTTAGCTCTTTCTTAACATTTTGTAGGAAGAGTGTTTCTTTAGTCTTAGATTACTATGAAAGTATAGTGCATTCTAAGGCCCAAAACAAAACTTGCAGCTACAACAAAGATCTTTAGGTATGAGAATCAGCTCCATGAGTGCTGTCATTCTGCCAAAGTGACTTATTATACTCTAAAACTGTACAGATTTTTCCTGAAAATCAACCTGCTTATCTCACGAAAGTAAGCTTCTTTTCAAAACGTACTTTGAAATACAGTGTAAAAATGCTTCCAAAACTTAAACTTGATATAGAGCAATACTGAACATCAGAAGTTGTTCAACTTCCAAAGTTAAGTAAGTGTAAGAAACAAGTTTGTGTTAGTTCTTTCTGAACATTTCTTAGGAAGAGTGTTTCTTTAGTCTTAGTTTGCTTTGAAAATATAGTGCATTCTAAGGCCCAAAACAAAGCATGCAGCTACAACAAAGATCTTTAGGTATGAAAATCAGCTCCATGAGTGGGGTCACTCTGCCAAAATCTTTCTGATACTGCAAGGAAGTGTACAGATTATGGCTGAAAATCAACCTGCTTATCTCATGAAAGTAAGCTTCTTTTAAAAAGGTACTTTGAAATACAGTGTAAAACTGCTTCCAAAACTGAAACTTGATGTGGAGCAACACTGAATATCACAAGTTCTTCAACTTCCAAAGTTAAGTAAGTGGAAGAAACAAGTTTCTGTTAGTTCTTTCTTAACATTTCGTAGGAATAGGGTTTCATTAGGCTTAGTTTGCCTTGAAAGTGTAGTGCATTCTTAGCCCCAAAACAAAACTAGCAGCTACAACAAACATCTTTAGGAATGAAAATCAAGTCCATGAGTGGAGTCACTCTGCCAAAATGCTTTCTTATTCTCTAAAGAAGTTTACAGATTTTGCCGTAAATCAACCTGCTTTTGTCACGAAAGTAAGTTTCTTTTCAAAACGTACTTTGAAATACAGTATAAAACTGCTTCGAAGTTTAAACTTGATGTACAGCAACACTGAACATCACTAGTTGTTCAGCTTCCAAAGTTAAGTAAGTGGAAGAAACAAGTTTCTGTTACTTCTTTCTTAACATTTCTTTGGAAGAGGGTTTCATTAGTCTTAGTTTGCCTTGAAAGTGTAGTGCATTCTTAGCCCCCAAACAAAATTTGCAGCTACAGCAAAGATCTTTAGGTATGAAAATCACCTTCATGAGTGGAGTCACTCTGCCAAAATTACTTCTTATACTCTAAAGAAGTGTACAGATTTTGCCTGAAAATCAACCTGCTAATCTCACAAAAGTAAGCTTCTTTTCAAAACGTACTTTGAAATACTGTGTAAAACAGCTTCCAAAACTAAAACGTGATGTAGAGCAACACTGAACTTCACAAGTTGTTCAACTTCCAAAGTTAAGTAAGTGGAAGAAACAAGTTTCTTTTAGTTCTTTCTTAACATTTATTTGGAAGAGGTTTTCATTGGTCTTAGTTTGCCTTGAAAGTGTAGTGCATTCTTAGCCCCAAAACAAAACTTGAAGCTACAACAAACATCTTTAGGTATGAAAATCACCTCCATGAGTGGAGTCACTCTGCCAAAATTCCTTCTTATTCTCAAAAGAAGTGTAAATATTTTGCCTGAAAATCAACCTGCTTATCGCAGGAAGGTAAGCTTCCTTTCAAAACGTACTTTGAAATACAGTGTTAAACTGCTTCCAAAACTAAAACTTCCTGTACAGCAACACTGAACATAACAAGTTGTTCAAATTCCAAAGTTAAGTATAAGAAACAAGTTTGTGTTAGTTCTTTCTTAACATTTCGTAGGAAGAGGTTTTCTTTAGTTTAGTTTACTTTGAATGTATAGTGCATTCTAAGGCCCAAAACAAAACGTGCAGCTCCAACAAAGATCGTTAAATATGAAAATCATCTCCATGAGTGCAGTCACTCTGCCAAAGATCTTTTTAATACTGCAAGGAATTGTACAGATTTTGGAAGAAAATCAACCTGCTTATCTCATGAAAGTAAGCTTCTTTTCAAAACGTACTTTGAAATATAGTGTAAAACAGCATCCAAAACTAAAACTTGATGTAGAGCAACCCTGAACATCACAAGTCGTTCAATTTCCAAAATTACGTATGTGGAAGAAACAAGTTTGTGTTAGCTCTTTCTTAACATTTTGTAGGAAGAGTGTTTCTTTAGTCTTAGATTACTATGAAAGTATAGTGCATTCTAAGGCCCAAAACAAAACTTGCAGCTACAACAAAGATCTTTAGGTATGAGAATCAGCTCCATGAGTGCTGTCATTCTGCCAAAGTGACTTATTATACTCTAAAACTGTACAGATTTTTCCTGAAAATCAACCTGCTTATCTCACGAAAGTAAGCTTCTTTTCAAAACGTACTTTGAAATACAGTGTAAAAATGCTTCCAAAACTTAAACTTGATATAGAGCAATACTGAACATCAGAAGTTGTTCAACTTCCAAAGTTAAGTAAGTGTAAGAAACAAGTTTGTGTTAGTTCTTTCTGAACATTTCTTAGGAAGAGTGTTTCTTTAGTCTTAGTTTGCTTTGAAAATATAGTGCATTCTAAGGCCCAAAACAAAGCATGCAGCTACAACAAAGATCTTTAGGTATGAAAATCAGCTCCATGAGTGGGGTCACTCTGCCAAAATCTTTCTGATACTGCAAGGAAGTGTACAGATTATGGCTGAAAATCAACCTGCTTATCTCATGAAAGTAAGCTTCTTTTAAAAAGGTACTTTGAAATACAGTGTAAAACTGCTTCCAAAACTGAAACTTGATGTGGAGCAACACTGAATATCACAAGTTCTTCAACTTCCAAAGTTAAGTAAGTGGAAGAAACAAGTTTCTGTTAGTTCTTTCTTAACATTTCGTAGGAATAGGGTTTCATTAGGCTTAGTTTGCCTTGAAAGTGTAGTGCATTCTTAGCCCCAAAACAAAACTAGCAGCTACAACAAACATCTTTAGGAATGAAAATCAAGTCCATGAGTGGAGTCACTCTGCCAAAATGCTTTCTTATTCTCTAAAGAAGTTTACAGATTTTGCCGTAAATCAACCTGCTTTTGTCACGAAAGTAAGTTTCTTTTCAAAACGTACTTTGAAATACAGTATAAAACTGCTTCGAAGTTTAAACTTGATGTACAGCAACACTGAACATCACAAATTGTTCAGCTTCCAAAGTTAAGTAAGTGGAAGAAACAAGTTTCTGTTACTTCTTTCTTAACATTTCTTTGGAAGAGGGTTTCATTAGTCTTAGTTTGCCTTGAAAGTGTAGTGCATTCTTAGCCCCCAAACAAAATTTGCAGCTACAGCAAAGATCTTTAGGTATGAAAATCACCTTCATGAGTGGAGTCACTCTGCCAAAATTACTTCTTATACTCTAAAGAAGTGTACAGATTTTGCCTGAAAATCAACCTGCTAATCTCACAAAAGTAAGCTTCTTTTCAAAATGTACTTTGAAATACAGTGTAAAACAGCTTCCAAAACTAAAACTTGATGAAGAGCAACACTGAACATCAAAAGTTCTTCAACTTCCAATTTTAAGTAAGTGTAAGAAACAAGTTTGTGTTAGTTCTTTCTTAACATTTCGTAGGAAGAGGGTTTCTTTATTCTTAGTTTGCTTTGAAAGTATAGTGCATTCTTAGGCACAAATCAAAACGTGCAGCTACAACAAAGATCTTTAAATATGAAAATCATCTCCATGAGTGCAGTCATTCTGTAAGATCTTTCTGATATTGCAAGGAAGTGTACAGGTTTTGGCTGAAAATCAACCTGCTTATCTCACGAAAGTAAGCTTCTTTTCAAAATGTACTTTGAAATACAGTGTAAAACTGCTTCCAAAACTAAAACGTGATGTAGAGCAACACTGAACATCACAAGTTGTTCAACTTCCAAAGTTAAGTAAGTGGAAGAAACAAGTTTCTTTTAGTTCTTTCTTAACATTTATTTGGAAGAGGTTTTCATTGGTCTTAGTTTGCCTTGAAAGTGTAGTGCATTCTTAGCCCCAAAACAAAACTTGCAGCTACAACAAACATCTTTAGGTATGAAAATCACCTCCATGAGTGGAGTCACTCTGCCAAAATTCCTTCTATTCTCAAAAGAAGTGTAAATATTTTGCCTGAAAATCAACCTGCTTATCGCAGGAAGGTAAGCTTCTTTTCAAAACGTACTTTGAAATACAGTGTAAAACTGCTTCCAAAACTAAAACTTCCTGTACAGCAACCCTGAACATCACAAGTCATTCAATTTCGAAAATTACGTATGTGGAAGAAACAAGTTTGTGTTAGTTCTTTCTTAACATTTTGTAGATAGAGTGTTTCTTTAGTCTTAGTTTACAATGAAAGTATAGTGCATTCTAAGGCCCAAAACAAAACGTGCAGCTACAACAAAGATCTTTAGGAATGAAAATCACCTCCATGAGTGGAGTCACCCTGCCAAAGTTCCTTCTTATACTCTAAAGGAGTGTACAGATTTTGCCTGAAAATCAACCTGCTTATTTGTCGAAAGTAAGCTTCTTTTCAAAACCTACTTTGAAACACACTGTAAAACTGCTTCCAAAACTAAACTTGATGTAGAGCAACACTGAACATCACACGTTTTTCAACTTCCAAAGTTAAGTAAGTGGAAGAAACAAGTTTCTGTTAGTTCTTTCTTAACATTTCTTTGGAAGAGGGTTTCATTAGTCTTAGTTTGCCTTGAAAGTGTAGTGCATTCCTAGCCCCAAACAAAAGTTGCAGCTACAACAAACATCTTTAGGTATGAAAATCAGCTCCATGAGTGCAGTCATTCTGCCTCATATCTTTCTGATACTGCAAGGAGGTATACTGATTTTGGCTGACAATCAACCTGCTTATCTCACGAAAGCAAGTTTCTTTTCAAAACGTACTTTGAAATACAGTATAAAACTGCTTCCAACACTAAACCTTGATGTAGAGCAACACTGAAAATCACGTTTTTCAACTTCCAAAGTTAAGTAAGTGGAAGAAACAAGTTTCTGTTAGTTCTTTCTTAACATTTCTTTGTAAGAGTGTTTCTTTAGTCTTAGTTTGCCTTGAAAGTGTAGTGCATTCTTAGCCCCAAAACAAAACTTGCAGCTACAACAAAGATCTTTACGTATGAAAATCACCTCCATGAGTGGAGTCACTCTGCCAAAATTATTTCTTATACTCTAAAGAAGTGTACAGATTTTGCCTGAAAATCAACCTGCTTATCTCAAGAATGTAAGCTTCTTTTCAAAACATACTTTGATATACAGTTTAAAACTGCTTCCCAAACTAAAACTTGATGTAGAGCAACACTGAACATCACAAGTTGTTCAACTTCCAAAATTACGTAAGTGGAAGAAACAAGTTTGTGTTAGTTCTTTCTTAACATTTCGTAGGAAGAGTGTTTCTTTAGTCTTAGTTTGCTTTGAAAGTATAGTGCTTTGTAAGGCCCAAAACAAAACGTGGAGCTACAACAAACATCTTGAGGTATGAAAATCACCTCAAAGAATGGAGTCACTCTGTCAAAGTTCCTTCTTATACTCTAAAGTAGTGTACAGATTTTGCCTGAAAATCAACATGTTTATCTCACGAAAGTAAGTTTCTTTTCAAAATTTACCTTGAAATACAGTGTAAAACTGCTTCCAAAATTAAACTTGATGTAGAGCAACACTGAACATCACAAGTTGTTCAACTTCCAAAGCTAATCAAGTTGAAGAAACACGTTTCTGTTAGTTCCTTCTTAACATTTCTTTGGAAGAGTGTTTCATTGGTCTCAGTTTGCATTGAAAGTGTAGTGCATTATAAGCCCCAATACAAAACTTGCAGCTACAACAAAGATCTTTAGGTATGAAAATCACCTCCATGAGTGGAGTCACTCTGCCAAAATTCCTTCTTATACTCTAAAGGAGTGTACAGATTTTGCCTGAAAATCAACCTGCTTATCTCACTAAAGTAAGTTTCTTTTCAAAACGTACTTTGAAATACAGTGTAAAACTGCTTAAAAAACTAAAACTTGATGTAGAGCAACACTGAACATCACAAGTTGTTCAACTTCCAAAGTTAAGTAAGTGGAAGAAACAAGTTTCTGTTAGTTCTTTCTTTTTTAATTTTTTAATTTTTTTTTCTTTTTTTTTTTTTTGGAGAGATTTTCCACTACAGGGCGCATGCGCTCGATAGACAGACAGAGAGAGACATAGAGACAGAAAGCGAGAAATCACCACCCAGGGGGGATGGTCATGCCGCAATCCCTTTTCCTCCATTCTCCTCTCGGGATCTTGGGCATGCACTCACATGTGCCCGGCGTGAGTTGTAAGCCACCGGGTCCGAGACGCAAACCACGGTCCACTACGTGGGAGTCCAGTGACATAGCCATTACGCTAACTGCTGGTTTCCAGTTAGTTCTTTCTTAACATTTCTTTGGAAGAGGGTTTCATTAGTCTTAGTTTGCCTTGAAAGTGTAGTGCATTCTTAGCCCCAAAACAAAACTTGAAGCTACAACAAAGATCTTTAGGTATGAAATAAACCTCCATGAGTGGAGTCACCCTGCCAAAGTTCCTTCTTATACTCTGAAGAAGTGTACAGATTTTGCCTGGAAATCAACATGTTTATCTCACGAAGTAAGCTTCTTTTAAAACGTACTTTGAAATACAGTGTAAAACTGCTTCCAAAACTTAAACTTGATGTAGAGCAACACTGAACATCACAAGTTGTTCAACTTCCAAATTTATGTAAGTGTAAGAAACAAGTTTGTGTTAGTTCTTTCTTAACATTTCGTAGGAAGAGGGTCTCTTTAGTCTTAGTTTTTTGAAAGTATAGTGCATTCTAAGGCCCAAAACAAAACGAGCAGCTACAGGAAAGATTTTTAGGTATGAAAATCAGCTCCATAAGTGCAGTCATTCTGCCAAAGATCTTTCTGATAATGCAAGTAAGTGCACAGATTTTGACTGAAAATCAACCGGCATATCTCACGAAAGAAACCTTCTTTTCAAAACGTACTTTGAAATACAGTGTAAAACTGCTTCCAAAATTTAAACTTGATGTAGAGCATCACTGAATATCACAAGGTGTTCAACTTCCAAAGTTAAGTAAGTGGACGAAACAAGTTTGTGTTAGTTCTTTCTTAGCATTTCGTAGGAAGAGTGTTTCTTTAGTCTTAGTTTGCTTTGAAAGTATAGTGCATTGTAAGGCCCAAAAGAAAACGTGCAGCTACAACAACGATCTTTAGGTATGAAAATCACCTCAATGAGTGGAGTCACCCTGCCAAAGTTCCTTCTTATACTCTAAAGAAGTGTACAGATTTTGCCTGAAAACCCACCTGCTTATCTCACCAAAGTAAGCTTCTTTTCAAAACGTACTTTGAAATACAGTATAAAACTGCTTCCAAAACTAAAACTTGATGTAGAGCAACACTGAACATCACAACTTGTTCAACTTCCAAAGTTAAGTAAGTGTAAGATACAAGTTTGTGTTAGTTCTTTCGTAACATTTCGTAGGAAGAGTATTTCTTTAGTCTTAGTTTGCTTTGAAAGTATAGTGCATTCTAAGGCCCAAAACAAAACGTGCAGCTACAACAAAGATCTTTAGGTTTCAAAATTAGCTCCATGACTGCAGTCATTCTGCCAAAGATCTTTCTGTTACTGCATGGAAGTGTACAGGTTGTGGCTGAAAATCAACCTGCTTATCTCACGAAAGTAAGCTTCTTTTCAAAACGTACTTTGAAATACAGTGTAAAACTGCTTCCAAAACTAAAACTTGATGTAGAGCAACACTGAACATCATAAGTTGTTCAACTTCCAAAGTTAAGTAAGTGTAAGATACAAGTTTGTTTTAGTACTTACTTAACATTTCGTACGAAGAGTGTTTCTTTAGTCTTAGTTTGATTTGAAAGTATAGTGCATTCTAAGTCCCAAAACAAAACGTGCAGCTACAACAAAGATCTTTAGGTATGAAAATCAGCTCCATGAGTGCAGTCATTCTGCCAAAGATCTTTCTGATACTGCAAGGAAGTGTACAGATTTTGGCTGAAAATCAACCTGCTTATCTCACGAAAGTAAGCTTCTTTTCAAAACGTACTTTGAAATACAGTGTAAAACTGCTTCCAAAACTAAAACTTGATGTAGAGCAATACTGAACATCACAAGTTGTTCAACTTCCAAAGTTAAGTAAGTGGAAGAAACAAGTTTCTGTTAGTTCTTTCTTTACATTTCTTTGGAATAGGTTTTCATTAGTCTTAGTTTGATTTGAAAGTGTAGTGCATTCTTAGCCCCAAAACAAAACTTGCAGCTACAACACACATCTTTAGGAATGAAAATCATCTCCATGAGTGGAGTCACTTTGCAAAAGTTCGTTATTATACTCTAAAGATCTCTACAGATTTTTTCTGAAAATCAACATGTTTATCTCAAGTAAGTCAGCATCTTTTCAAAACCTACTTTGAAATACTCTGTAAAACTGCTTCCAAAACTAAAACTTGATGTAGAGCAACACTGAACATCACAAGTTGTTCAACTTCCAAACTTAAGTAAGTGTAAGATACAAGTTTGTAATAGTTCTTTCTTAACATTTCGTAGGAAGAGTATTTCTTTAGTCTTAGTTTTCTTTGAAAGTATAGTGCATTCTAAGGCCCAAAACAAAACGTGCAGCTACAACAGAGATCTATAGGTATGAAAATTAGCTCCATGAGTGCAGTCATTCTGCCAAAGATCTTTCTGTTACTGAAAGGAAGTGTACAGATTTTGGCTGAAAATCAACCTGCTTATCTCACGAAAGTAAGCTTCTTTTCTAAACGTACTTTGAAATACAGTGTAAAACTGCTTCCAAAACTAAAAATTTATGTAGAACAGCACTGAACATCACAATTTGTTCAACTTCGAAAGTCAAGTATGTGGAAGAAACAAGATTCTGTTAGTTCTTTCTTGACATTTATTTGGAAGAGGGTTTCATTAGTCTTAGTTTGCCTTGAAAGTGTAGTGCATTCTTAGCCCCAAAACAAAATTTGGAGCTACAACAAACATCTTTAGGCATGGAAATCAAGTCCATGAGTGGAGTCACTCTGCCAAAGTTCCTTCTTATACTCTAAGGAAGTGTACAGATTTTTCCTGAAAATCAACCTGTTTATCTCACGAAATTCATCTTCTTTTCAAAACATACTTTGAAATACAGTGTAAAACTGCTTCCAAAACTAAAACTTGATGTAGAGCAACGCTGAACATCACAAGTTGTTCAACTTCCAAAGTTAAGTAAGTGGAAGAAACAAGTTTGTGTTAGTTCTTTCTTAACATTTCGTTGGAAGAGGGTTTCTTTATTCTTAGTTTGCTTTGAAAGCGTAGTGCATTGTTAAGCCCAAAAGTCATCTTAAAGCTACTAGAACGATCTTTAGGTATGATAATCAACTCCGTGAGTGGAGTCACTCTGCCAAATGTCTTACTGATACTCCAAGGAAAAGTACAGGTTTTGGCTGAAAAACAACATGCTTAACTCACGAAAGTAAGCATCTTCTCAAAATGCACTGAAAACCAGTGTAAAACTTCCAAAACTAAAACTTGATGTAGAGAAACACTGAACATCACAAGTTGTTCAACTTCCAAAGTTAAGTAAGTGGAGGAGACAAGTTTGTGTTAGTTCTTTCTTAACACTTCTTTGGAAGAGGGTTTCTTTACTCTTCGTTTGCTTTGAAAGTGTAGTTTATTTTCAGGGCCAAAACACAACTTGCAGCTACTAGAAAGATCTTTAGGTATGGAAATCAACTCCATGAGTGGAGACACTCTCCCAAAGGTCTTTTTGATACTCCAAGGAAAAGTACAGATTTTGGCTGAAAAACAACATGCTTAACTCACGAAAGTAAGTTTCTTTTCAAAACGTACTTTGAAATACAGTGTAAAACTGCTTCCAAAACTAAAAGTTGATGTAGAGAAACATCGAACATCACAAGTTGTTCAACTTCCAAAGTTAAGTAAGTGGAGGAAACAAGTTTGTGTTAGTTCTTTCTTAACAATTCGTTGGAAGAGGCTTTCTTTACTCTTAGATTGCTTTAAAAGTGTAGTGAATTCTTCAACCAAAAAGAAATCTTGCAGCTACTAGAACGATCTTTAGGTGTGAAAATCAACTCCTTGATTGGAGTCACTCTGCCAAAGGTCTTTCTGACACTCCAAGGAAAAGTACAGGTGTTGGCTGAAAACAACATGCTTAACTCACGAAAGTAAGCTTCTTTACAAAACGTACTTTGAAATACAGTGTAAAACTGCTTCCAAAACTAAAAGTTGATGCAGAGGAACACTGAACATCACAAGTTGTTCAACTTCCAAAGTTAAGTAAGTTGAGGAAACAAGTTTGTGTTAGTTCTTTCTTAACATTTCGTTTGAAGAGGATTTCTTTACTCTTAATTTGCTTTGAAAGTGTAGTGCATTTTCGGGGCCAAAACACAACTCGCAGTTACTAGAAAGAACTTTAGGTATGAAAATCAACTCAATGAGTGGAGTCACTCTGACAAAGGTCTTTCGGATACTCCAAGGAAAAGTACAGATTTTGACTGAAAAACTACATGCTTAACTCACGAATGGAAGCTTCTTTTAAAAATGTCCTTTGAAATACAGTGTAAAATTTCTTCCAAAACTAAAACTTGATGTAGAGAAACTCTGAACATCACAAGTTGTTCTACTTCCAAAGTTAAGTAAGTGGAGGAAACAAGTTTGTGTTAGTTTTTTCTTAACATTTCGATGGAAGAGGGTTTCTTTACTCTTACTTTGCTTTGAAAGTGTACTGCATTGTTAAGCCCAAAAGTCATCTTCCAGCTACTACAACGATCTTTAGGTATGAAAATCAACTCCATGAGGGGAGTCACTCTGCCAAAGTTCTTTCTGATACTCCAAGAAAAAGTACAGATTTTGGCTGAAAAACAACATGATTAACTCACGAAAGTAAGTTTCTTTTCAAAACGTACTTTGAAATGCAGTGTAAAACTGCTTCCAAAACTAAAAGTTGATGTAGAGAAACATCGAACATCACAAGTTGTTCAACTTACAAAGTTAAGTAAGTGGAGGAAACAAGTTTGTGTTAGTTCTTTCTTAACAATTCATTGGAAGAGGCTTTCTTTACTCTTAGATTGCTTTGAAAGTTTAGTGAATTCTTCAACCAAAAAGAAATCTTGCAGCTACTAGAACGATCTTTAGGTGTGAAAATCAACTCCTTGATTGGAGTCACTCTGCCAAAGGTCTTTCTGATACTCCAAGGAAAAGTACAGGTGTTTTCTGAAAAACAACATGCTTAACTCACGAAAGTAAGCTTCTTTACAAAACGTACTTTGAAATACAGTGTAAAACTGCTTCCAAAACTAAAAGTTGATGCAGAGGAACACTGAACATCACAAGTTGTTCAACTTCCAAAGTTAAGTAAGTTGAGGAAACAAGTTTGTGTTAGTTCTTTCTTAACATTTCGTTTGAAGAGGATTTCTTTACTCTTAGTTTGCTTTGAAAGTGTAGTGCATTTCCGGGGCCAAAACAAAACTCGCAGTTACTAGAAAGAACTTTAGGTATGAAAATCAACTCAATGAGTGGAGTCACTCTGACAAAGGTCTTTCGGATACTCCAAGGAAAAGTACAGATTTTGACTGAAAAACTACATGCTTAACTCATGAATGGAAGCTTCTTTTCAAAATGTCCTTTGAAATACAGTGTAAAATTTCTTCCAAAACTAAAACTTGATGTAGAGAAACTCTGAACATCACAAGTTGTTCAACTTCCAAAGTTAAGTAAGTGGACACAACAAGTTTGTGTTAGTTTTTTCTTAACATTTCGTTTGAAGAGGATTTCTTTACTCTTAGTTTGCTTTGAAAGTGTAGTGTATTTTCAGGGCCAAAACACAACTTGCAGTTACTAGAAAGAACTTTAGATATGAAAATCAACTCAATGAGTGGAGTCACTCTGCCAAAGGTATTTCGGATACTCCAAGAAAAAGTACAGATTTTGGCTGAAAAACAACATGCTTAACTCACGAAAGTAAGCTTCTTTACAAAATGTACTTTGAAATACAGTGTAAAACTGCTTCCAAAACTAAAAGTTGATGTAGACAAACACTGAACATCACATGTTGTTAAACTTCCAAAGTTAAGTAAGTGGAGGAAACAAGTTTGTGTTAGTTCTTTCTTAACATTTCGTTGGAAGAGGGTTTCTTTACTCTTAGTTTGCTTTGAAAGTGTACTGCATTGTTAAGCCCAAAAGTCATCTTGCAGATACTACAACGATCTTTAGGTATGAAAATCAACTCCATGAGTGGAGTCACTCTGCCAAAGTTCTTTCTGATACTCCAAGAATAAGTACAGATTTTGGCTAAAAATCAACAGGCTTATCTCATGAAAGTAAGCTTCTTTTCAAAACCTCCTTTGAAATACAGTGTAAAACTGCTTCCAAAACTAAAAGTTGATGTAGAGCAACACTGAACATCACATGTAGTTCAACTTCCAAAGTTAAATAAGTGAAGGAAACACATTTGTGTTAGTTCCTTCTTTACATTTCGTTGGAAGAGGGTTTCTTTACACTTAGTTTCCTTTGAAAGTGTAGTGCATTTTCAGGGCCAAATTACAACTTGCAGCTATTAGAAAGAACTTTAGGTATGAAAATTAACTCCATGAGTGGAGTCACTCGGCCAAAGGTCTTTGTGATACTCCAAGGAAAAGTACAGATTGTGACTGGAAAACCTCATGCTTAGCTCACTAAAATAAGCTTCTTTTCAAAATGTACTTTGAAATCCAGTGTAAAATTTCTTCCAAAACTAAAACTTGATGTAGAGAAACTCTGAACATCACAAGTTGTTCAACTTCCAAAGTTAAGTAAGTGGAGGAAACAAGTTTGTGTTAGTTCTTTCTGAACATTTCGTTGGAAGAGGGTTTCTTTACTCTTAGTTTGCTTTGAAAGTGTAGTGCATTTTCAGGGCCAAAACACAACTTGCAGCTACTAGAAAGATCTTTAGGTATGAAAATCAACTCCATGAGTGGAGTCACTCTGCCAAAGGTCTTTGTGATACTCCAAGGGAAAGTACAGATTTTGACTGAAAAACCACATGCTTAACTCATGAAAGTAAGCTTCTTTTCAAAACGTCATTTGAAATACAGTGTAAAACTGCTTCCAAAACTAAAAGTTGATGTAGAGCAACACTGAACATCACATGTTGTTCAACTTCCAAAGTTTAGTAAGTGAAGGAAACACATTTGTGTTAGTTCCTTCTTTACATTTTGTTGGAAGAGGGTTTCTTTACTCTTAGTCTCCTTTGAAAGTGTAGTGCATTTTCAGGGCCAAATTACAACTTACAGCTATAAGAAAGAATTTTAGGTATGAAAATTAACTCCATGAGTGGAGTCACTCGGTCAACGGTCTTTTTGATGCTCCAAGGAAAAATACAGATTTTGGCTGAAAAACAGCATGCTTAACTCACGAAAGGAAGTTTCTTTTCAAAACGTACTTTGAAATACTGTGTAAAACTGCTTCCAAAACTAAAGGTTGATGTAGAGAACCATCGAACATCACAAGTTGTTCAACTTCCAAAGTTAAGTAAGTGGAGGAAACAAATTTGTGTTAGTTTTTTCTTAACATTTCGTTGGAAGAGTCTTTCTTTACTCTTAGATTGCTTTGAAAGTGTAGTGAATTCTTAAACCAAAAAGAAATCTTGCAGCTACTAGAATGATCTTTAGGTGTGAAAATCTATTCCATGAGTGGAGTCACTCTGCCAAAGGTCTTTCTGATACTCCAAGGAAAAGTACAGGTTTTGGCTGAAAAACAACATGCTAAACTCACGAAAGTAAGCTTCTTTTCAAAATGTCATTTGAAATACAGTGTAAAACTGCTTCCAAAAATAAAAGTTGATGTAGAGCAACACTGAGCATCACATGTTGTTCAACTTCCAAAGTTAAGTAAGTGAAGGAAACACATTTGTGTTAGTTCCTTCTTTACATTTCGTTGTAAGAGGGTTTCTTTACTCTTAGTTTCCTTTGAAAGTGTAGTGCATTTTCAGGGCCAAATTACAACTTGCAGCATTTAGAAAGAACTTTAGGTATGAAAATTAACTCCATGAGTGGAGTCACTCGGCCAAAGGTCTTTGTGATACTCCAAGGAAAAGTTCAGATTTTGACTGAAAAACCTCATGCTTAACTCACTAAAGTAAGCTTCTTTTCAAAACGTACTTTGAAATCCAGTGTAAAATTTCTTCCTAAAATAAAAATTGATGTAGAGAAACTCTGAACATCACAAGTTGTTCTACTTCCAAAGTTAAGTAAGTGGAGGAAACAAGTTTGTGTAAGTTCTTTCTTAACATTTCGTTGGAAGAGGGTTTCGTTACTCTTAGTTTGCTTTGAAAGTTTAGTGCATTGCTTAGCCCAAAAGTCATCTTAGAGCTACTAGAACGATCTTTAGGTATGAAAATAAACTCAATGAGTCTAGTCACTCTGCCAAAGGTCTTTCTGATACTCCAAGGAAAAGTACAAATTTTGGCTAAAAAACAACATGCTTAACTCACGAAAGTAAGTGCCTTCTCAAAATGTAGTTTGAAATCCAGTGTAAAACTTCCAAAACTAAACCTTGATGTAGAGAAACACTGAACATTACAAGTTGTTCAACTTCCAAAGTTAAGTAAGTGGAGGAGACAAGTTTGTGTTAGTTCATTCTGAACATTTCGTTGGAAGAGGGTTTCTTTACTCGTAGTTTGCTTTGAAAGTGTAGTGCATTTTCAGGGCCAAAACACAACTTGCAGCTACTAGAAAGATCTTTAGGTATGAAAATCAACTCAATGAGTGGAGTCACTCTGCCAAAGGTCTTTGTGATACTCCAAGGAAAAGTACAGATTTTGGCAGAAAAACAACATGCTTATCTCATGAAAGTAAGCTTCTTTTCAAAACCTCCTTTGAAATACAGTGTAAAACTGCTTCCAAAACTAAAAGTTGATGTAGAGCAACACTGAACATCACATGTTGTTCAACTTCCAAAGTTAAGTAAGTGAAGGAAACACATTTGTGTTAGTTCCTTCTTTACATTTCATTGGAAGAGGGTTTCTTTACTCTTAGTTTGCTTTGAAAGTGTAGTGCATTGTTAAGCCCCAAAGTCATCTTGCAGCCACTACAACGATCTTTAGGTATGAAAATCAACTCCATGAGTGGAGTCACTCTGCCAAAGGTCTTTGTGATTCTCCAAGGGAAAGTACAGATTTTGACTGAAAAACCACATGTTTAACTCACGAAAGTAAGCTTCTTTTCAAAACGTCATTTGAAATACAGTGTAAAACTGCTTCCAAAACTAAAAGTTGATGTAGAGCAAAACTGAACATCACATGTTGTTCAACTTCCAAAGATAAGTAAGTGAAGGAAACACATTTGCGTTAGTTCCTTTGTTACATTTCGTTGGAAGAGGGTTTCTTTACGCTTAGTTTCCTTTGAAAGTGTAGTGCATTTTCAGGGCCAAATTACAACTTGCAGCTATTAGAAAGAACTTTAGGTATGAAAATTAACTCCATGAGTGGAGTCACTCGGCCAAAGGTCTTTGTGATACTCAAAGGAAAAGTACAGATTTTGACTGAAAAACCTCATGCTTAACCCACTAAAGTAAGCTTCTTTTCAAAATGTACTTTGAAATCCAGTGTAAAATTTCTTCCAAAACAAAAACTTGATGTAGAGAAACTCTGAGCATCACAAGTTGTTCTACTTCCAAAGTTAAGTAAGTGGAGAAAACAAGTTTGTGTTAGTTCTTTCTAAACATTTCTTTATAAGAGGGTTTCTTTAGTCTTAGATTGCTTTGAAAGTGTAGTGCATTCTGAGGCCCAAAACTCAACTTGCAGCTACAACAAACATTTTAGGTATGAAAATCAGCTCCATGAGTGGTGTCACTCTGCCAAAGATCTTTCTGATACTCCAAGGGATAGTACAGATTTTGGCTGAAAAACAACATGCTTAACTCGCGAAAGTAAGCTTCTTTAGAAACGTACTTTGAAATACAGTGTAAAACTGCTTCCAAAACTAAAAGTTGATGTAGAGCAACACTGAACATCAGAAGTTGTTCCACTTCGAAAGTTAAGTAAGTGGAGGGGAAGATCCTTCCTCATGGCTACTGGGAACTAGATATTTCAGGGAACAGGAGAAATGAAGATTTTTTACTCATAATTCAGCCTCCAGCAAGCAAATACAGTGTGCGTTCACAACAAAACGGCAAACAGATTCTGGAAGACCTCTGTCTGCTTGCTCCTGAACATTGAGGCTTAACTTCAAGAATTTGAAAGAAACACGCCATCCATCAGATGACAAGAAATCACCGTCGGATCACAAGAAATATGGGAAAATGAGAAAATACCTCTACTCCAATTGAAAAGAGTAAGTCTCCTTCATCCACAAGCAGTTCAGTGAAAGTCATGGAAATGTCTGATAAGGAATTTAGAGCATTCGTAATGTCGAAGCTAACAGAGATGGACGAAAAGAGAGATAATGAACTGCTAAAGAGAAAGGAGAAAGAAGTTGCCTAGTTCCAGGAGATGAGGAAATTCTTGCAAGATCTAAAAGAGGAATTAAACACTTTACAAAAGACTCAAACGGAACTGCTAGTGATTAATTCTATAATACAAGAAGTCAAAATCTCCCTAGAGAGTATTCAAAGCAGATTAGATCATTCAGAAAATAGAATCTCTGATGTAGAAGAGAAAATGGCTGGCTTAGAAAAATCCACCACGAAGACTGAGAAAATGGCTCAAAAATTTCAGAATAATATACGAGAAGTACTGGATACCATCAAACGTCCAAATATCCGGATAATTGGCATTCCAGAAGGTGAAGAGACCCATAAGGGCATTGATAATCTATTCCATGAAATCCTGCAAGAAAACTTTCCAAACTTAGAGAGGCATTCGAAGATCCAGTCCCAGGAAATACAAAGAACCACAAACAGAATCAACCCAAGAAGATCTTCTCCAAGACACATTATAGCCAGGTTGACCAAAACCACAGACAAAGACAAGTTACTAAGATTGGCAAGAGAGAAACATCAAGTTACCTACAAAGGACATCCCATCAGGCTAACAGCAGATCTCTCATCGGAAACAATGCAAGCAAGGAGAGAATGGGAAAATATATTCAAAGTGTTACGAGAGAAGCAATTTCAGCCAAGAATACTGTACCCGGCAAGATTATCTTTCAGGTGGGAAGAAAAGACAAGAACATTCTCAGATAAACAAAACCTGAAAGAATTTACCAGCACCAGACCAGATCTCCAAGAAGTTCTCAAGGGTGTGCTGTATCAAGAAAATTAAACACAGACACACGGAAATAAGAGTCCAAAATCTATGAAAGTGGCCATCTTAATCATAGGGACAAGTCTGGAGTTGAATATTATATCCCAGAATTTAATCAGGAAAATTGAACCAGAACAGAAGATAAAAGTTCATGAGACTGATAGGTTCATGCACCTTCCATTTGGACAGAATCCTGACTTGTTTCCTGGTTTTAAGCAAAGTTCCTTGGCATTTCTTTGAGTTAAGTTAAAACTGGTTTTATAAGTAGTAATGAGTGAACTCACCATTGAAAGTAGTTAGATTATGTAGGAAATTGTGTGATCAATGCAACATGGGTGGGAAGGGAATGAAGGACAATTGTAGACACCGGAGGTGGTGTGAGAGGATGGTGGGAAGGGTCAGAGGGTCAGAAAGAGGAGTAGAGGTAATTCTAGGAACTCGTAATGGAAAATTTTTTTGTAATGTGCATGACTGTATCACTATGCAGTGTGTACTGGATGGAAAATTGCATTTTGTATGCTGTGATGAAGCTTAGGGAAGGAATGTAAATAGAGTTACAAAAAAAAAGTTTCAGGAAAAAAAATATATATTTATTCAATGACGGCAGTAGGATATGTAGCCACAGCTAGGTGCTACTTTATAGGATGCGAAAAGTAAGACTTGTGTTCATGGAAATGTGTGTATCACCTGTGTTTGCTATGAGGGTATTTGGATTGATTAGGGTCTTTGGCGATACAATAAAATGTGAGGAGAAAACAGTATAGAAAGCAAACATAGATACCAGAGACAGTGTGGGAGGAGATGGGGAGATGGCAGAGGGTAAGAGATAGAGAATCAAGGATGGGGGAAAAAAAGCAAAACATATATAAGACAAGAAATGGAAGATTATTTGCTGACAATAACATGTTTGTTGATGTGCTTGATTGAGACAATATATAGTCTACTTTGGATGGAAAATCTCATTTTGTATGCTGTAATGATGTGCAGTGAATGAATGCAAATAAATAAATTGAAAAAAAAAAGGAAAAAAAAGAAAGTTAAGTAGGTGGAGGAAACAAGTTTGTGTTAGTTCTTTCTATACTGTTTGTTGGAAGAGGTTTTCTTTAGTCTTAGTTTCCTTTAAGGGGTAGTGCATTCTTCGGCCCAAAACTCAACTTGCAGCTACAACAAACATCTTTAGGTATGAATATCAGCTCCATGAGTGGAGTCACTCTGCCAAAGATCTTTCTGATACTCCAAGGAAAAGTACAGATTTTGACTGAAAAACAACATGCCTAACTAGCAAAAGTAAGCTGCTTTTTAAAACGTACTTTGAAATACAGTGTAAAACTGCTTCCAAAACTAAAAGTTGATGTAGAGCAACACTGATCATCACAAGTTGTTCCACTATCAAAGTTAAGTAAGTGGAGGAAACAAGTTTGTGTTAGATCATTCTTACATTTCGTTGGAAGAGGTTTTATTTAGTCTTAGTTTGCTTTGAAAGTGTAGAGCATTCTTAAGGCCAAATCTCAACTTGCAGCTACAACAAAGATCGTTATGAATTAAAATACGTTCCTTGAGTGGAGTCACTCTGTCAAAGATCTTTCTGATACTCCAAGGTAAAGTACAGATTTTGGCTGAAAAACAACATGCTTAACTCGTGAAAGAAAGCTTCTTTAGAAACGTACTACGAAAAAGAGTGTAAAACTGCTTCCAAAACTAAAAGTTGATGGAGAGCAACACTAAACATCATAATTTGTTCCACTTCGAAAGGTAAGTATTGGAAAGAAACAAGTTTGTGATAGTTCTTTCTTAACATTTCTTTGGAAGAGGGTTCTTTATTCTTAGTTTGCTTTGAACGTGTAGTGCATTTTGAGGCCCAAAACTCAACTTGCAGCTACAACAAACATCTTTAGGTATGAAAATCAGCTCCATGAGTGGAGTCACTCTGCCAATGATCTTTCTGATACTCCAAGGCAAAGTACAGATTTTGGCTGAAAAAAAAAACATGCTTAACTTGCAAAAGTAAGCTTCATTTCAAAAAGTACTCTGAAATACAGTGTAAAACTGCTCCGAAAACTAAATGTTGATATAGAACAACAATGAACATCACAAGTTGTTCCATTTCAAAAGTTAAGTAAGTGGAAGAAACAAGTTGGTGTTAGTTCTTTCTTAGCATTTCTTTGGATGAGGGTTTCTTTAGTCTTAGTTTCCTTTGAAATTGTAGTGCATTCCTAAGTCCAACCTCAACTTTCAGCTACAACAAACATCTTTACATATGAAAATCAGCTCCATGAGTGGAGTCACTCTGCCAAAGATGTTTCTGATACTCCTAGGAAAAGTACAGATTTTGGCTGAAAACCCACATGCCTAACTCGCGAAAGTAAGCTTCTTTAGAAACGTACTTTGAAATACAGTGTAAAACTGCTTCCAAAACTAAGAGTTGATGTAGAGCAACACTGAACATCACAAGTTGCTCCACTTCCAAAGTTAAGTAAGTGGAGGAAACAGGTTTGTGTTAGTTCTTTCTAAACAGTTCCTTGGAAGCGGGTTTCTTTAGTCTTAGTTTGCTTTGAAGGTGTAGTGCATTCTTAGGCCCAAAACTCAACTTGCAGCTACAGCAAACATCTTTAGTTATGAAAATCAGCTCCATGAGTGGTGTCTCTCTGCCAAAGGTCTTTCTGATACTCGAAGGAAAAGTACAGATATTGGCAGAAAAACAACATGGTTAACAAGCAAAAGTAAGCTGCTTTTTAAAACGTACTCTGAAATATAGTGTACAACTGCTTCCAAAACTAAAAGTTGATGTAGAGCAATAATGATCATCACAAGTTGTTCCACTATCAAAGTTAAGTAAGTGGAGGAAACAAATTTGTGTTAGTTCTTTCTTACATTTCCTTGGAAGAGGGTTTCTTTAGTCTTAGTTTGCTTTGAAACTGTAGTGCATTCCTAAGTCCAAACTCAACTTGCAGCTACTACAAACATCTTTACATATGAAAATCAGCTCAATGAGTGGAATCTCTCTGCCAATGATGTTTCTGCTACTCCAAAGACAAGTACAGATTTTGGCTGAAAAACTACATGCTTAACTCGCGAAAGTAAGCTTCTTTAGAAATGTACTTTGAAATACAGTGTAAAACTGCTTCCAAAACTAAAAGTTGATGTAGAACAACACTGAACCTCACAAGTTGTTCCAAGTCGAAAGATAAGTAAGTGGAGGAAACAAGTTTGTGTGAGTTCTTTCTTAACATTTCTTTCGAAGAAGGTTTCTTTAGTCTTAGTTTGCTTTGAAACTGTAGTGCATTCCTAAGCCCAAACTCAAATTGCAGCTACAAGAAACATCTTTACATATGAAAATCAGCTCCATGAGTGCAGTCACTCTGTCAAAGATGTTTCTGATACTCCAAGGAAAAGTACATATTTTGGCTGAAAAGCAACATGCTTAACTCGCGAAAGTAAGCTTCTTTAGAAACGTACTTTTAAATGCAGTGTAAAACTACTTCAAAAACTAAAACTTGATGCAGAGGAACACTGATCATCACAAGTTGTTCCACTATGAAAGTTAAGTAAGTAGAGGAAACAAGTTTGTGTTAGTTCTTTCTTACATTTCGTTGGAAGAGTTTTTCTTTAGTCTTAGTTTGCTTTGAAACTGTAGTGCATTTTGAGGCCCAAAACTCAACTTGCAGCTACAACAAACATTTTAGGTATGAAAATTCGCTCCATGAGTGGAGTCACTCTGCCAAAGATCTTTCTGATACTCCATGGAAAAGCACAGATTTTGGCTGAAAAACAACATGCTTAATTCGGCAAAGTAAGCTTCATTTCAAAACGTACTTTGAAAAACTGTGTAAAACAGCTCCCAAAACTAAATGTTGATATATAACAACAATGAACATCACAAGTTCCATTTCCAAAATTAAGTAAGTTGAAGAAACAAGTTTGTATTTGTTCTTTCTTAACACTTCTTTGGAAGAGGGTTTCTTTAGTCTTAGTTTGATTTGAAACTCTAGTGCATGCCTAAGCCCAAACTCACCTTGCAGCTACAAGAAACATCTTTACATATGAAAATCAGCTTCATGAGTGCAGTCACTCTGTCAAAGATGTTTCTGATACTCCAAGGAAAAGTACAGATTTTGGCTGAAAAACTACATGCTTAACTCGCAAAAGTAAGCTTCTTTAGAAACGTACTTTGAAATACAGTGTAAAACTGCTTCCAAAACTAAAAGTTGATGTAGAGCAACACTGAACATCACCAGTTGTTCCACTTCCAAAGTTAAGTAAGTGGAGGAAACAAATTTGTGTTAGTTCTTTCTAAACAGTTCGTTGAAAGAGGGTTTCTTTAGTCTTAGTTTGCTTTGAAAAAGTAGTGCATTATGAGGCCCAAACTCAACTTGAAGCTACAACAAACATCTTTAAGTATGGAAATCAGCTCAATGAGTGGTGTCACTCTGCCAAAGATCTTTCTGATACTCCAAGGAAAAGTACAGATTTTGGCTGAAAAGCAACATGTTTAACTCGCGAAAGTAAGCTTCTTTAGAAACGTACTTTGAAATACAGTGTAAAACTGCTTCCAAAACTAAAAGTTGATGTAGAGCAACACTGAACATCACAAGTAGTTCCACTTCGAAAGATAAGTAAGTGGAGGAAAAAAGTTTGTGTTAGTTCTTTCTAAACAGTTCCTTGGAAGAGGTTTTCTTTAGTCTTAGTTTCATTTGAGGTGTAGTGCATTCCTAAGTCCAAACTGAACTTGCAGCTACAACAAACATCTTTACAAATGAAAATCAACTCCATGAGTGGAGTCACTCTGCCAATGATCTTTGTGATACTCCAAGGAAAATACAGATTTTCGCTGAAAAACCACAGGCTTAACTCGCAAAAGTAAGCTTCCTTTCAAAACGTACTTTGAAATACAGTGTAAATCTGCTTCCAAAACTAAATGTTGATGTAGATCAACAATGAACATCACAAGTTGTTCCATTTCCAAAATTAAGTAAGTGGAAGAAATAAATTTGTGTTAGTTCTTTCTTAACATTTCTTTGGAAGAGGGTTTCTTTAGTCTTAGTTTGCTTTGAAAGTATAGTGCATTCTTAAGGCCAAATCTCAACTTGCAGTTACAACAAAGATCTTTACGCATTAAAATCAGTTCCTTGAGTGAGTCACTCTGCAAAAGATCTTTCTGATACTCCAAGGAAAAGCACTGATTTTGGCTGAAAAACAACATGGTTAATTCGAGAAAGTAAGCTTCTTTAGAAACGTACTTTGAAATACAGTGTAAAACTGCTCCCAAAACCAAATGTTGATATAGAACAACAATGAACATCACAAGTTGTTCGATTTTCAAAGTTAAGTATGTGGAAGAAACAAGTTTATGTTAGTTCTTTCTTTACATTTCTTTGGAAGAGGTTTTCTTTAGTCTTAGTTTGCCTTGAAACTGTAGTGCATTCCTAAGCCCAAACTCAATTTGAGCTACAACAAACACCTTTACATATGAAAATGAGCTCAATGAGTGGAGTCACTCTGCCAAAGATGTTTCTGATACTCCAAGGAAAAGTACAGATTTTGGCTGAAAAACAACATGCTTAACTCATGAAAGTAAGCTTCTTTTGAAACGTACTTTGAAATACAGTGTAAAACTGTTTCCAAAACTAAAAGTTGATGTAGAGCAACACTGACCATCACAATTAGTTCCACTTCGAAATTTAAGTAAGTGAAAGAAATAAGTTTGTGATAGTTCTTTCTTAACATTTCGTTGGAAGGGGGTTTTGTTTAGTCTTAATTTGCTTTGAGACTGTAGTGCTTTCCTAAGCTCAAAACTCAAATTGCAGCTACAACAAACATCTTTAGGTATGAAAATCAGCTACATGAGTGGAGTCACTCTGCCAAAGATCTGTCTGATAGTCGATGATAAAGCACAGATTTTGGCTGAAAAACAACATGCTTAACTCGTGAAAGTAAGTTTCATTTCAAAACGTACTTTGAAATACAGTGTAAAACTGTTCCCAAAACTAAATGTTGATATAGAACAACAATGAACATCACAAGTTGTTCCATTTCCAAAATTAAGTAAGTAGAAAAAACAAGTTTGTGTTAGTTCTTTCTTAACATTTCTCTGGAAGAGGCTTTCTTTAGTCATAGTTTGCTTTGAAACTGTAGTGCATTCCTAAGCCCAAGCTCAACTTGCAGCTACAACAAACATCTTTAGGTATGAAAATCAGCTCAATGAGTGGAGTCACTCTGCCAAAGATCTTTCTGATACTCCAAGAAAAAGTACAGATTTTGGCTGAAAAACAACATGCTTAACTTGCAATAGTAAGCTTCATTTCAAAACATACTTTGAGATACAGTATAAAACTGCTCCCAAAACTAAATGTTGATATAGAACAACAATGAACATCACACGTTGTTCCATTTCCAAAATTAAGTGAGTGGAAGCAACAAGTTTGTGTTAGTTCTTTCTTAACATTTCATTGGAGGATGGTTTCTTTAGTCGTAGTTTGCTTTGAAAGTGTAGTGCATTTTGAGGCCGAAAACTCAACTTGCAGCTACAACAAACATTTTAGGAATGAAAATTAGCTCCATGAGTGGAGTCACTGTGCCAAAGATCTTTCTGATACTCCAAGGGGAAATACAGATCTTGGCTTAAAAACAACATGCTTAACTCGTGAAAGTAAGCTTCTTTAGAAACTTACTCTGAAATACAGTGTAAAACTGCTTGCAAAACTAAAAGCTGATGTAGAGCAACACTGAACATCACAAGTTGTTCCACTTCGAAAGTTAAGTAAGTGTAGGAAACAAGTTTGTGTTAGTTCTTTCTAAACAGTTCAGTGGAATAGGGTTTCTTTAGTCTTAGTTTGCTTTGACGGTGTAGTTCATTCTTAGGCCTAAAACTCAACTTGCAGCTACAACAAACATCTTTAGGTATGAAAATGAGCTCCATGAGTGGAGTCACTCTGCCAAAGATATTACTGATACTCCAAGGAAAATACAGATTTTGGCTGAAAAACGACATGCTTAACTCACGAATGTAAGCTTCTTTAGAAACGTACTTTGAAATACAGTGTAAAACTGCTTCCAAAACTAAAAGTTGATTTAGAGCAACACTGATCATCACAAGTTGTTCCACTATCAAAGTTAAGTAAGTGGAAGAAACAAGTTTGTTTTAGTTCTTTCTTAACATTTCTTTGGAAAAAGTTTTCTTTAGTCTTACTTTGCTTTGAAACTATAGTGCATTCTTAAGGCCAAATCTCAACTTGCAGCTACAACAAAGATCTTTAGGTATGAAAATCAGCTCCATGAGTGGAGTCACTCTGCCAAAGATGTTTCTGATACTCCAAGTAAAAGCACAGATTTTGGCTGAAAAACAACATGCTTAACTCACAAAAGTAAACTTCATTTCAAAATGTACTTTGAGGGACCAGCAGTTAGCGTAATGGCTATGTCGCTGGACTCCCACGTAGTCGACCGTGGTTCGAGTACCGGACCCGGCGGCTTAAACTCACGCCGGGCGCGTGTGCGTGCGTGCCCAAGATCCAGAGAGGAGAATGGAGGAGAAGGGATTGCAGCGTGGCCATCCCCCCTGGGGGGTGATTTCCTGTTTCTATCTCTCTGTCTCTCTCTGTCTGTCTGGCGAGCGCACGCGCCCTATAGCAAAAACCTCTCCAAAAAAAGAAAAAAAAATGTACTTTGAAATACAGTGTAAAACTGCTCCCAATACTAATTGTTGATATAGAACAACAATGAACATCACACGTTGTTCCATTTCCAAAATTAAGTAAGTGGAAGAAACAAGTTTGTGTTAGTTCTTTCTTAACATTTCTTTGGAAGAGGCTTTCTTTAGTCTTAGTTTGCTTTGAAACTGTAGTGCATTCCTCAGCCCAAACTCAACTTGCAGCTACAACAATCTCCTTGCGGCGGCTTTTTTCTTGAACTCCCTCCATTCTCTTGTTAATACCTAGCTCTCCTCCTCCCTCCAGACTTTCCTTGCCTGCCAGCAGGCAAAAGGCTCTCCTACAAGCCTCTGGCCAGCACGGGATACTGAGTGAGGGTCACCTCTGACCCCCACCCCACTTCCAGACCCCCAGGTCCCAGACTCCACCTTCTAGGTAGGTAGCCAGGATCTCCGTGCGGCAGCTTTTTTCTTGAACCCCCTCCATTCTCTTTTTAATACCTAGCTCTCCTTCTCCCTCCAGACTTTCCGTGCCTGCCAGCAGGCAAAAAGCTCTCCTACAAGACTCTGGCCAGCAAGGGATACTGAGGGAGGGTCACCTCTTACCCCCACCCCACTTCCAGACCCCCAGGCCCCAGACTCCACCTTCTAGGTAGGTAGCCAGGATCTCTTTGCTAATGCACGGCACAAAACTTTTTCTTTATTCTTCTGTGTTGTCTTTCCTTTTGTTGCATATTGTCCTCTCCTCCTCCTTTTTTACCATGCCAGACAGACTAGACAGGTCTAGAATCAAATATCTGAAATTTCCTAGTAGGGTAAGTGTCTCTAGGATCCTCCCTAGTACTGATCCCCCTGTGAAAAAGGAGATACTGCTTGTTAGACACTTCTGTAGAGTTCCCCTCCTGAGAGCACATTGGTAAAATCAACAGAAGAGAGACTTCAACAAACAGCTATTCCCATCAAAAATGAAAGACTCTTACTTCTAGTGGGAGAAAAGTTCTCCCAAGAGGTCTTTAAAAGGGAAGTAATCTTCCAATGGCTAGAAGTAGAAAAAGAGCCTCAGGTCTGAATAAACAAGGAAATATGTCTCCAACAAAGGAAAATGCCCCTCCAAGTCTCGTAAATATGGAGGATATTACCAAAATGACAGACACAGAATTTCGAACATTCATGGTGACCAAATTCTGTGAATTGGAAAAAAAAAAAGAGAGACAACGAACTACAGGAAATTAGGAAGTCCTTCCAGGATATGAAAGAAGAAATGGATACTCTGAGAAAGAATCAGGTGGAACTATTAGAGATAAAGTCTATAATACAAGAAATCAAAAACTCTCTGGAAAGTATTAAAAGCCAATTAGACCATGCTGAAGATCGAATCTTTGATGTAGAAGATAAAACCTCTGATCTAGAAAAAAACTACAAAAAGATCGAGAAAATAACTAAACAACATGAGGATAATATACGAGAAATACTAGACTCTATTAGACGCCCAAATATCAGAATTATCGGCATCCCAGAAGGTGAAGAAACAAATAGCGGAATGGAAAATCTATTCCATGACATCCTGGAAGAAAATTTCCCAAGCCTAAAGAGGCACTGAACCATCCGGACCCAAGAAATACAAAGGACCTCAAATAGAATCAACCCCAGAAGATCTTCCCCAAGGCACATCTTAGCCAGGCTGTCTAACGTCACAGAAAAAGACATGATACTAAAACTGGCAATAAAGAAACGAGAAGTAACTTACAAAGGCCATCCCATAAGACTAACACCAGACCTCTCATCAGAAACAATGCAAGCAAGGAACGAATGGGAAGACATACTGAAAGTGTTAAGAGAGAAACAATTTCAGCCAAGACAATTATACCCTGCAAGATTATCCTTCATTTGGGAAAAAAAGATTAAAATCTTCTCAGACAAACAAAACCTGAAAGAATTTGCCAACACCAGACCAGCTCTTCAAGAAATCCTGAAGAAAGTACTGTTCCAGGAAAACTAAAGACGCAACAGCCAGAAACAAAGAAATAACAGGCAACTAAGACAATGGCTAACTTAAATGTCGGTACAGATCCTGTAACATCGATAATAACATTGAATGTTAATGGGTTAAATTCTCCAATCAAGAGACACAGACTGGCTGAATGGATAAAAAAAACAGAAACCCTCTATCTGTTGCCTACAAGAAACCCACCTCATGGAAAAAGACATACATAGACTGAAAGTGAAGGGTTGGAAAAAGGTTTTCCATGCAGTTGGGAACCAAAAAAGAGCTGGAGTTGCGATACTAATTTCTGACAAAATAGGCTTTAAAACAAAAAGTGTCCGAAGAGACAAAGAAGGGCACTACATCATAGTAAAAGGCTCTATAGATCGAGAAGATATAACGCTTATTAATATCTATGCTCCTAACACAGGAGCACCCAAATATGTGAAGGAAAGATTGTTAGATCTGAAAGGGGAGATAGACTGCAACACACTAATTGTTGGAGATCTCAACACCGCATTATCCCCTCTGGACAGATCATCTAGGCAAAAAATAGGTAGAGAGATCAAGGATCTAAATGATACCATAAATCAATTGGACTTAACAGACATCTATTTAGAACTTTCCACCCAAAAACCACAAGATATAGTTTTTTCTCACCCTGACATGGAACTTTCTCGAAGATTGACCACATCATAGGACACAAAGCAAGCCTCTGCAGATTCCGAGGCATAGAAACTATTTCCAGCATCTTCTCTGACCATGATGGAATTAAACTCGAGTTTAATTTCAAGAGAAATCCTCAAAAATACCTAAAAACATGGAAACTAAATAACCTACTCCTGAATGACTCCACTATTACCGAAGAAATAAAGTCTGAAATCAAAAGATTCATGGAAGCCAATGACAATGAAGATATGAGTTTCCATAATCTTTGGGACACTGCCAAAGTAGTCATAAGAGGGAAGCTCATAGCAATTAATGCACATAAGAGGAAGACAGAGAGAAGGCTAATGTATCACCTAACATCAAGCCTTAGAGAATTGGAAAAGCAACAGCAAAAAAAATCCAAAAAATTACAGGAGAAAGGAAATAATAAAGATCTGAGCAGAAATAAATGAAATAGAAAATAAACGTACTATACAGAAAGTAAGTGAAAGCAAAAGCTGGTTCTTTGAAAGGATAAACAAAATTGATACCCCACTAGCGAGACTTATTAAGAAGAAGAGAGAAAGGAACCAGGTGAATCAAATCAGCAATGAGGCTGGTAACATAACAACAGACATAGTACAAATTCAAAACATCATTAGAGGATACTTTGAACATCTATACGCTAAGAGACAAGATAATCTGGATGAGATGGACAAATTCCTGGACAAATATAATCTACCAAGAATGAGCCAGGAAGAAATAGAAAGTGTGAATAGGCCCATAACAAGCCAGGAGATTGAATCAGTAATAAGTAACCTCCCAACAAAGAAAAGCCCTGGCCCCGATGGATTCACCTCTGAATTCTACAAAACTTTCAAAGAAGAGTTAACTCCCATTCTGCTCAAATTATTTCTAAAGATCCAAAAGGGTGAATCTCTCCCTAATTCATTCTATGAAGCCTCTGTCACCCTCATCCTCAAAACAGATAAGGACAGGACAAGGAAGGAAAACTATAGACCAATATCTCTGATGAACATAGACTCAAAGATACTCAACAAGATACTAGCAAATCGTATTCAACAACTTATAAAGAAGATCATACACCATGATCAGGTAGGCTTTATTCCAGGAATGCAAGGTTGGTTCAACATACGCAAAACCATAAATGTAATACACCATATTAATAGGAAGAAAGACAAAAACCATATGGTCATATCGATTGACACAGAAAAAGCATTTGATAAGATACAACATCCCTTCATGATCAAGACTCTTAGCAAAATCGGCATAGAAGGGCCATTTCTCAGTACAATAAAAGCCATCTATGAAAAACCCATAGCAAACATCATCCTGAATGGAGAAAAGCTGAAAGCTTTCCCACTAAACACAGGAACAAGACAAGGATGCCCACTTTCTCCTCTCCTTTTCAATATAGTACTGGAAGTCCTCACCAATGCAATCAGAAAAGAGGAAAAAATAAAGGGCATTCGAATAGGAAAAGAAGAGGTGAAACTCTCTCTATTTGCAGATGACATGATTGTATACATAGAAGACCCAATGGTCTCCATGGAAAAATTACTGGAAGTACTACATGAATTCAGTAAAGTTGCAGGATATAAAATCAATATACAGAAATCGATAGCATTTCTATATACGAATAACAGGCAGACTGAGGTAGAACTGAAAAAAGTTATTCCGTTTACCATAGCCACTAAAAGTATAAGATATTTAGGAATAAATCTAACCAAAGAAGTTAAAGACCTCCACATGGAAAGATATGAGAAGGTAAAAAAAAGAAATTGAAAATGACACAAAAAAATGGAAGGACATCCCATGTTCATGGATTGGAAGAGTTAATATAATCAAAATGGCAATTCTACCCAAATTTATCTACCTATTTAATGCAATGCCAATCAAAGTACCAGACACATTCTTCACAGATCTAGAAAAGACAATCTTAAAATTTGTCTGGAATCATAAAAGACCTCGTATTGCCAAAGCAATTCTACACAAGAAGAATGGAGTGGGTGGCATCTCAATCCCCGATCCAAAAATATATTACAAAGCTGTGGTAATAAAGACAGCATGGTATTGGCACAGAAACAGACATGTGGACCAATGGAACAGAATAGAGTCCCCAGAAATAAGTGCCCAAACATACAGTCAACTGATCTTTGACAAGGGGTACCAGTCAATCCAGTGGGGAAAATGAAAGCTTCTTCAGCAAGTGGTGCTGGAGAAATTGGACTTCCACTTGCAGAAAGATGAATCTGAACCCCTACCTCTCTCCTTTGACAAGAATCAAGTCAAGGTGGATCAAGGATCTAAATCTAAGACCTCAAACTATAAAGCTGCTCCTGGAGAATGCTGGGGAAACTCTGGGAGACATTGGTGTAGGGAAAGACTTCCTAAAGAAGACCCTCAAAGCAGAGTCCATCGTCCACAAAATAGACAAGTGGGATTACATCAGACTAAGAAGTTTCTGCATGGCCAAAGACACAGTAGTTAGTGTGAATCGACAGCCCTCAGAATGGGAAAATATTTTTGTAAATGTTGCATCAGATAAGGGACAATAACCAGAATACACAAGGAACTAACAAAGGTGTTTGGAAAAAAGATGATCAACCCTATTAAAAGATGGGAGAAGGAGATAAAGAAAACACTCTCTAAAGATGACATACGAATGGCCAAAAGGCATATGAAAAAATGTTCAACCTCCCTCATCGTAAGGGAAATGCAGACAAAAACAACAATGAGGTACCACCGAACCCCAGTCAGATTGTCTAATATTAAAAAAAAAAAAAAAAAAAAAATGGTAAGTGTTGGCGGGGGTGTGGTGAAAGGGGAACTCTTTTAAACTACTGGTGGGAATGTAGATTGGTCCAACCACTGTGGAGAATAATTTGGAGATTCCTCAAAAATCTACAGATAGATCTGCCATATGATCCAGAGATCCCACTCCTCGGTATCTACCCAAAGGACAGAAGAATTCTTCATTGGAAAAGTGCTTGCACATCGATGTTTATTGCGGCACTATTCACAATTGCTAAGTCATGGAACCAACCCAGATGCCCCCGTATGGAGGAATGGATTGAAAATCTGTGGCACATATACTCTATGAAATACTACTCAGCCATTAAAACCAACAGAGCCCTGGCTTTTGACAGAAAGTGGAAGAATATGGAAGATGTACTGCTGAGTGAGGCAAGCCACGCTATGAAGGAGAGACATTGTATGTCCCCACTTAACATATAACGTTTGTCTGCATTCTATGTCTAAAACTGATTGACTAACAGTTGAACAAACACAAGAGATGGGAGTGAATGTCAGATGAGGTGTAAGTGGAGGAGTGGGGCCTAACGAAAGAAATTTGGAGAAGGGATACAGAGGTAGAGCATTGACGGGATGGGGAGGTGTGGTGTTATCTGTTGAAGACATTTCGATCAACGGGTCTGGGGAGAAATGTTCACATATCGAAATGGTCTCATTGTAAGCCAAACAATATGATTGAAAGTATATACAAAAATAAATAAATAAATAAATAAATAAATAAATAAATAAATAAAAATTACATATAATATTCAAAAATGAAATATAGAAGAATATTAAAATAGTTGTACCTGCTTTTAATGCCAATGAATTCTTTGAACAGCAAGATCAGTTTAGCAATATTTTAAAATATTAATTTAAAATAATATTCTAACAATCTTACAACTCTTAAGCATTTTCACAGTTATATTTTCATTTGCTTTCATATGTGAAGCATATGTGAATATTTTGAAAAGAAGCTTGGCTTGATTTAACCTGGCCAAACTGTTCTGTCAGAGCAAATAAGTTTAATGCTATTTTCATCTTGAAATCAAAGAAGGGGAGACCATCACATCTTTGTTCTCATGATTATTTTCCCAGCAATATCTAAGTGAAAGGAATTTGGTTCAGAAAGCAAGAAGATATAGCCACTTTTTTAGTGCAGAAAAGTTATGGTAAAGTCATGAGTGAACTCTATTTGGTAGAGAAATTATATCCTCTCAGAGAAACAGAGAAGTAGGAGCTTTATCACTATAGACAGATAGAGGAAAAAGTGATGATAGAGATAAAAATAGAAATAGATAATATAGACATAGATGATATATATAATGATAGATGGATGATAGATATAGATATACAAATAGATAGGTAGATAGAAGATAGAGACAGAGATAGATGATAGACAGATATAGATAGATAGATAGATAGATAGATAGATAGATAGATAGATATAGATAGATAGATGATAGAATTTACAAAGAGACACGGAAAGAGAAATATGAGACATTGTCGATCAAAATGTCCTAAAGCACAATCCCAGCACACTTCGAGACATCAGGGCATGCTCTTTGTAAATGACCTTTCAGGACTACTCTACATGATGATGTTTCCAGTCCTTATATATGAACCATGTTTATCACTTTCTGGCTACACTCTACTTTTCTAATTAAAGGCTGCCTGATTGCTTCTTCAAGTTGCTCCTACATCCTGCCCCATGAGTAACAAAAGTTAAGTTTCCCTTATGCCTATGATTTCTGAGAATCTGAGCAGTGTACAATCCTCACAATGCAACTGAAGTTTAATATAATGCAGTGGCTGTGTCCTAGTCTGTTAGTGCTTCTATAACTAAATGGCTGAGACTGGGTTATTTATCACAAAAAAAACATAAACTCATTTCTCACAGTTTTAGAGACTGAAAGTCTAAGATCAAGGTGTTTTCAAGTGTATGTCTGGTGAGGACTGCTCTCACACTTCCAAGATGATGCCTCAAACAGTGAGTCACTCCCAAAGAATACTCCCTCCTCATATGATGAAGTGAATAAAAGTGTAAAAAGAGCGAAAAAGAGAACCCTTCAACTATCCTGCCCTCAGCTCTGCCCTCATGAATTATCACCTCCGAAAGTTCTACTTGTTAATACTATCCTATTGGCAATTAAATGTCATCATATGAATTTTAGGGAACACTTTCAGATGCAGCAGTACATGTATATTTGTATAGATGTTGCATATTTTTTCTTTGCCTGTTTCTCAGACTTCAGTTTTTAAAATATGTGTTATATATGGCCCTCGGATTGGGTTACTTCTTTTCAGAAATTATTATTGCACTCCAAAGTAATAATTCATATTTATTAATCTCCTATTATGAAGGATTGATTTATACCTCCCTAGTATATTATAGTGGTATATTCAAAACTTGTAAATTATTAATTCTGGACCCTGCATATCAGTTGGAATATTCATTGTCTTTTGTTTTTTCAATAGGTTTTTTAATTCTTTTTTTTTTGTCATAGGGTACATGCATGCACAAGAGACACAGATAAAGACAGAGAGAGAGAGAAAGTGAGAAATCACCCCCCAGGAGGATTGGCTATAATGCAGTCCCTTCTTCTCCATTCTTCTCTCAGGACTTCTGACATATACACACATGTGCCTGGCATGTTTTTCAAGCTGCCTGGTCCAGGACTTGAACCTCAGAGTTCTCTATGTGAGATCCATCTTAACCACCTGCTGGCTACCTCTCTTTTTTTAATAACGTTAAAGAAATAAGAGTGTATATACACAGAATATATATATACACAGAGTGTATATACAAGAGTTTATGTATACATAAAATTATTTTCCTATGAAAAATTACATAGCATATTCTGTTATCATTACTGCTTGCTGTATAGACACTGACTTCAAAGCATTATGATAAGGATGAAAAAAGCACAAGGTCTGATTTGTAGTAACATCACTTGGATAATACATTTTTGCATATTTTTAAATACCCTAAAATGCAAATAAACCTAATTTTCACTTGTTTACTAGGGACAGAAATAGATAAAGAATTTAACTTATATTCTTGAAACAAACAGAAATGTATTTGGTTTACTTAAAGTTTATAAAAGAGCTTTTATACTTCTATTTAGACATGCTTCTGTTTAGACATCAAGATGAACTCTAGTGAATTCACAAATCCACCTATATTCAAATTTTTGTTTCTCTAAAAATTCATATGAACTCAGTAGTAGTAGCATTACTACCTTATTAGTAGTAGCATTAACATTCCGTGAACCTAGAAAAATGAAAGTACAGCATAGTGAGGAAGTTAGAAGGAACTATAAATATGTTTTAAATACAGTAATTAAACAAGTGATAGGCTTCAATTTAACTGTAGGTGACTAAAAGCACAAGATAATTCACTGTAATAATTTTCAGCACTGTTGCTTTATAATGCTTTTGTGTATCTATTATAGTAAAAAAGAATTTTCCAAGTGTGTAATCTTAAGAAAAGGCTTAGGCACTTCTCCAGGAAATGAGTCGAGCAGATTGTGATGAGTTGTAAAACAGAACCCCTGCTGCAACTAATTTGTACTTAGACCTTCTTTCAGAGGGAAAAAAAATCCTTCATTTATAACATGATTGCATGTAAAATTCAGTGATAATTCAATTTTGTAATATTATTGTTAACATGTTACCAGAATATTTTTTTGTAACACCGTGTTTGGCATAGCTCACTTTCAGAAAATAAAGAAAAATGTAATTTAAAAAAAAAAAAACTCAACTTGCAGCTAAAACAAACATCTTTAGGTATGAAAATCCGCTCCATGAGTGGAGTCACTCTGCCAAAGATCTTTCTGATTCTCCAAGGAAAAGTACAGATTTTGGCTGAAAAACAACACGCTTAACTTGTGAAAGTAAGATTCTTTTCAAAATGTACTTTGAAATACACTGTAAATCTCCTTCCAAAACTAAAAGGTGATGTAGAGCAAAACTGAACATCACAAGTTTTTCCACTTCCAAAGTTAAGTAAGTGGAGGAAACAAGTTTGTGTTAGTTCTTTCTTACCATTTTGTTGGAAGAGGGTTTCTTTAGTATTAGTTTGCTTTGAAAGTGTAGTGAACTCCTATGGTCAAAACTCAACTTGCAGCCACAACAAACATGTTTAGGTATGAAAATCCGCTCCCTGACTGGAGGCACTCTGCCAAAGATCTTTCTGATTCTCCAAGCAAAAGTACAGATTTTGGCTGAAAAACAACATGCTTAACTGGCAAATATAAGCTTCTTTTCCAAACATACATTGAAATACAGTGTAAAAGTGCTTCCAAAACTAAAACTTGATGTAGAGCAACACTGAACATAACAAGTTGTTCCACTTTGAAATTTAAGGAAGTGGAGGAAACAACTTTGTGTTAGTTCTTTCTTACCATTTCTTTGGAAGAGTGTTCCTTTTGTCTTAGTTTGCTTGGAAAGTGTAGTGCATTCTCATGGACAAAACTAAACTTGCAGCTACAACAAAGACCTTTAGGTATGAAAATCAGCTCCATGACTGCAGTCACTCTGCCAAAGATCTTTCTGATATTCCAAGGAAAAGTACAGATATTGGCAGAAAAACAACATGCTTAACTCACGTAAGTAAGCTTCTTTAGAAATGTACTTTGAAATACAGTGTAAAACTGCTTCCAAAACTAAAAGTTAAAGTAGAGCAAAACTGAACATAACAAGTTGTTACACTTCCAAAGTTAAGTAAGTAGAGGAAACAAGTTTGTGTTAGTTCTTTCTTAATATTTCGTTGGTAGAGGCTTTCTCTAGTCTTAGTTTGCTTTGAAATTGTAGTGCATTCTTAAGCCCAATACTCAACTTGCAGCTACAACAAACATCTTTAGGCAAGAAAATCAGCTCCATGAGTGGAGTAATTCTTCCAAAGGTCTTCTTGATACTCCAAGGAAAAGAAAAGATTTGGCTGAAAAGCAACATGCTTAACTCGCAAAAGTAAGCTTCTTTTCAAAACATACTTTGAAATACAGTGTAAAAGTGCTTCCAAAAGTAAAAGTTGATGTAGAGCAACACTGAATATCACCAGTTGTCCCACTTCCAAAGTTAAGTAAGTGGAGGAAACAAGTTTGTGTTAGTTCTTTCCTACCATTTCTTTGGAAGTGTGTTTCTTTAGTCTTAGTTTGCTTTGAAAGTGTAGTGCATTCTTATGGACAAAACTCTACTTGCAGCTACAACAAAGATCTTTAGGTATGAAAATCAGCTCCATGACTGGAGTCACTCTGCCAAAGAACTTTCTGATACTCCATGGAAAAGTACAGATATTGGCTTAAAAACGACATGCTTAACTCGCGAAAGTTAGCTTCTTTAGAAACGTACTTTGAAATACAGTGTAAAACTGCTTCCAAAACTTAAAGTTGATGAAGAGCAAAACTGAACATAACAAGTTGTTACACTTCCAAAGTTAAGTAAGTAGAGGAAACAAGTTTGTGTTAGTTCTTTCTTAATATTTCGTTGAAAGAGGCTTTCATTAGTCTTAGTTTGCTTTGAAATTGTAGTGCATTCTTAAGCCCAAAAATGAACTTCCAGCTACAACAAACACCTTTAGATTTGAAAATCAGCTCTATGACTGGAGTCACTCTGCCATAGATCTTTCTGATACTCCAATTAAAAGTGCAGATTTTGGCTGAAAAACAACATGCTTAACTCGCAAAAGTAAGCTTCTTTTCAAAACATACTTTGAAATACACTGTAAAACTCCTTCCAAAACTAAAAGTTGATGTAGAGCAACACTGAACATCACAAGGTTTTCCACTTCGAAAGTTAGGTAAGTGGAGGAAATAAGTTTGTGTTAGTTCTTTCTTACCATTTCTTTGGAAGAGTGTTTCCTTAGTCTTAGTTTGCTTTGAAAGTGTAGTGCATTTTTAGGTTCAAACTCAACTTGCAGCTACAATTCAAAGATCTTTAGGTATGAAAATCAGCTCCATGACTGGAGACACTCTGCCAAAGATCTTTCTGATACTCCAAAGAAAAGTATAGATTTTGGCAGAAAAGCAAAATAATTAACTCAGGTATGTAGGCTTCTTTAGAAATGTACTTTGAAATACAGTATAAAACTTCTACCAAACTAAAAGTTGATGTAGTGCAAAACTGAACATAACATGTTGTTACACTTCCAAAGTTAAGGAGAGGAAAGAAGTTTGTGTTAGTCCTTTATTAATATTTCATTGGAAGTGTCTTTCTTTATTCTTAGTTTCTTTGAAATTGTAGTGCATTGTTGTCCCAAAATTCAACTTGCAGCTACAACAAAGATCTTCAGTTATGAAAATCAGCTCCATGAGTGGAGTCACTCTGCTAAAGATCATTCTGATACTCCATGCAAAAGTACAGATTTTGCCTGAAAAACAACACGCTTAACTTGCGAAAGTAAGCTTCTTTCCAAAACGTACTTGGGATAAACTGTAAACCTCTTTCCAAAACTAAAAGTTGATGTAGAGGAACACTGAACATCACAAGTTTTCCACTTCCAAAGTTAAGTAAGTGGAGGAAACAAGTTTGTGTTAGTTTTTTCTTAACATTTTGTTGGAAGAGTGTTTCTATAGTCTTAGTTTGCTTTGAAAGTGTAGTGTATTCTTAGGTTCAAACTCAACTTGCAGCTACAATTCAAAGATCTTTAGGTATGAAAATCAGCTCCATGACTGTAGTCACTCTGCCAAAGATCTCTCTGATACTCCAAGGAAAAGTATAGATTTTGGCAAAAAAGCACCATGCTTAACTCAGGTAAGTAGGCTTCTTTAGAAACGTACTTTGAAATACAGTGTAAAACTTTTTCCAAACTAAAAATTGATGTAGAGCAAAACTGAACATAACAAGTTGTTACACTTCCAAAGTTAAGTAAGTAGAGGAAACAAGTTTGTGTTAGTTCTTTCTTAATATTTCTTTGGTAGAGGCTTTCTCTAGTCTTAGTTTGCTTTGAAATTGTAGTGCATTCTTAGGCCCGATACTCAACTTGCAGCTACAACAAACATCTTTAGGCAAGAAAATCAGGTCCATGAGTGGAGTAATTCTTCCAAAGGTCTTCTTGATACTCCAAGGAAAAGAAAAGATTTGGCTGAAAAGCAACATGCTTAACTCGCAAAAGTAAGTTTCTTTTCAAAACATACTTTGAAATACAGTGTAAAACTGCTTCCAAAAGTAAAAGTTGATGTAGAGCAACACTGAATATCACCAGTTGTCCCACTTCCAAAGTTAAGTAAGTGGAGGAAACAAGTTTGTGTTAGTTCTTTCCTACCATTTCTTTGGAAGTGTGTTTCTTTAGTCTTAGTTTGCTTTGAAAGTGTAGTGCATTCTTATGGACAAAACTCTACTTGCAGCTACAACAAAGATCTTTAAGTATGAAAATCAGCTCCATGACTGGAGTCACTCTGCCAATGAACTTTCTGATACTCCATGGAAAAGTACAGATATTGGCTTAAAAACGACATGCTTAACTCGCGAAAGTAAGCTTCTTTAGAAACGTACTTTGAAATACAGTGTAAAACTGCTTCCAAAACTTAAAGTTGATGAAGAGCAAAACTGAACATAACAAGTTGTCACACTTCCAAAGTTAAGTAAGTGAAGGAAACAAGTTTGTGTTAGTTCTTTCTTAATATTTCGTTGGAAGAGGCTTTCTTTAGTCTTAGTTTGCTTTGAAATTGTAGTGCATTCTTAAGCCCAAAAATGAACTTGCAGCTACAACAAACACCTTTAGATTTGAAAATCAGCTCTATGACTGGAGTCACTCTGCCATAGATCTTTCTGATACTCCAATTAAAAGTGCAGATTTCGGCTGAAAAACATCATGCTTAACTCGCGAAAGTAAGCTTCTTTTCAAAACGTACTTTGAGATACACTGTAAAACTCCTTCCAAAACTAAAAGTTGATGTAGAGCAACACTGAACATCACAAGGTTTTCCACTTCGAAAGTTAGGTAAGTGGAGGAAATAAGTTTGTGTTAGTTCTTTCTTACCATTTCTTTGGAAGAGTGTTTCCTTAGTCTTAGTTTGCTTTGAAAGTGTAGTGCATTCTTAGGTTCAAAATCAACTTGCAGCTACAATTCAAAGATCTTTAGGTATGAAAATCAGCTCCATGACTGGAGTCACTCTGCCAAAGATCTTTCTGATATTCCAAGGAAAAGTACAGATTTTGTCAGAAAAACAACATGCTTAACTCAGGTAAGTAGGCTTCTTTAGAAACGTACTTTGAAATACACTGTAAAACTTCTTCCAAAGTAAAAGTTGATGAAGAGCAAAACTGAACATCACAAGTTGTTACACTTCTAAAATTAAGTAAAGAAAATAAATTTGTGTTAGTCCTTTCTTAATATTTCGTTGGAAGTGTCTTTCTTTAGTCTTAGTTTGCTTTGAAATTGTAGTGCATTCTTTGTCCCAAAATACAACTTGCAGCTACAACAAAGATCTTCAGGTATGAAAATCAGCTCCATGAGTGGAGTCACTCTGCTAAAGATCTTTCTGATACTCCAAGCAAAAGTACAGATTTTGGCTGAAAAACAGCACGCTTAACTTTCAAAAGTAAGCTTCTTTCCAAAACGTACTTTGAAGTCCACTGTAAACCTCCTTCCAAAACTAAAAGTTGATGTGGAGGAACACTGAACATCACAAGTTTTTCCACTTCCAAAGTTAAGTAAGTGGAGGAAACAAGTTTGTGTTAGTTTTTTCTTAACATTTTGTTGGAAGAGTGTTTCTATAGTGTTAGTTTGCTTTGAAAGTGTAGTGCATTTTTAGGTTCAAACTCAACTTGCAGCTGCAATTCAAAGATCTTTAGGAATGAAAATCAGCTCCATGACTGGAGTCACTCTGCCAAAGATCTTTCTGATACTCCAAGGAAAAGTATAGATTTTGGCAGAAAAGCAACATGCTTAATTCAGGTAAGTAGGCTTCTTTAGAAACGTACCTTAAAATAGAGTGTAAAACTTCTTCGAAACTAAAAGTTGATGTAGAGCAAAACTGAACATCACAAGTTGTTACACTCCCAAAGTTAAGTGAGTGGAGGAAACAAGTTTGTGTTAGTTCTTTCTTACATTTTGTTAGAAGAGCGTTGTTTTAGTCTTAGTTTTTCTTGAAAGAGTAGTGCATTCTTAAGCCCAAAAATGAACTTGCATCTGCAACAAACACCTTTAGATTTGAAAATCAGCTCTATGACTGGAGTCACTCTGCCAAAGATCTTTCTGATACTCCAATTAAAAGTGCAGATTTTGGCTGAAAAACAACATGCATAACTCGCGAAAGTAAGCTTCTTTTCAAAACGTACTTTGAGATACACTGTAAAACTCCTTCCAAAACTAAAAGTTGATGTAGAGCGACACTGAACATCACAAGGTTTTCCACTTCGAAAGTTAGGTAAGTGGAGGAAATAAGTTTGTGTTAGTTCTTTCTTACCATTTCTTTGGAAGAGTGTTTCCTTAGTCTTAGTTTGCTTTGAAAGTGTAGTGCATTCTTAGTTTCAAACTCAACTTGCAGCTACAATTCAAAGATCTTTAGGTATGAAAATCAGCTCCATGACTGGAGTCACTCTGCCAAAGATCTTCCTGATATTCCAAGGAAAAGTACAGATTTTGTCAGAAAAACAACATGCTTAACTCAGGTAAGTGGGCTTCTTTAGAAATGTACTTTGAAATACACTGTAAAACTTCTTCCAAACTAAAAGTTGATGAAGAGCAAAACTGAACATCACAAATTGTTACACTTCCCAAGTTAAGTAAAGGAAACAAGTTTGTGTTAGTCCTTTCTTAATATTTCGTTGGAAGTGTCTTTCTTTAGTCTTAGTTTGCTTTGAAATTGTAGTGCATTCTTTGTCCCAAAATTCAACTTGCAGCTACAACAAAGATCTTCAGGTATGAAAATCAGCTCCATGAGTGGAGTCACTCTGCTAAAGATCTTTCTGATACTCCAAGCAAAAGTACAGATTTTGGC